>JAUESI010000029.1:7274534-7332468 GCA_032275145.1 Synergus laeviventris
CTTCTGTACAAGCAACTCCATACGTAAAGTAATTGAATAGAATACCAGAATTTGTTTCCAAGGAATATCCAACATCTGGTGTTCGATAAAATCCAGTAGCAGAAAGTTGTATTCTCTTCATATACGCCTTTTGGATCAAGTCTTCCCAAGTTCCCTCTGGATTTTCATCTATTAAAGGCTGAATGCGTTTGATTAGTTTAGTGCAAGCATTTATAACAGCCATTCCATAAATATCAGAACTAACACTCGAGCCAGTTGTAGTTGCATTTGGAACTTTGTCTGTAGTTGTTTCACCAACTGAAATTTTATTGGGATTGACTTTGAGAATTCGACTTGCCACTTGAATCATTTTAGTGTGTAATCCTTGGCCCATTTCTACTCCTCCGTGTGTAATCAAAACAGAACCATCGAGATAGACATTCACAAGTGCTCCACCTTGATTAAGAAACTGCTCTGTGAAAGAAATTCCATGTTTTGATGAGACTAAAGCCAAACCTTTTTTCTTGTATCTGTTTGTTTGATTAAATTGATGAATCTGAGTTTTTCTTGTCTGGTAGTCAGAGGAGCGAAGACATTCCTGCCAGCAACGTCCCAAGGTGCAATAATTAAGACACTGATTGTAATGTGTCAGGTCCCCTTCTTTATAAAAATTTAATTCCATCAGATCCATCACATCTCGTTCCAGAAATTCCGCAACATCTCGGATCATGTTTTCTGCAAGAAACATTCCCTGAGGTCCACCGAATCCACGGAAAGCAACACTCGATGGTAAATTCGTTTTACACAAGTATCCAGAAACACTGCACACTGGAATCTTATACGAATTTTCGAAATGAAACATTCCTCGGAGCAAGATTGGACCAGACATGTCCAAAGTGCACCCGGCGTTGAGGAACATCTCCACTTGGGCCACTTTAATCAGCCCGGATTTATCAAAGCCAATTTTATATTTGTGGAGAAATGGATGACGACTACCTGTCATCATCATGTCTTCTGGTCTGTCCAGCATACACCTTACAGGTTTTTGAAGTTTATAGGCAGCTAGAGCAACTGGTAAAGCAACCATTGCTGGTCTTGTGTCCTTTCCACCAAATCCTCCTCCCAATCTTTGAACCCTAACCGTAACTTTATTTGATGGTAGATCAAGTAGTTGGGCAACTAACTGTTGCACATCTGCAGGATTTTGGGTCGAACAAAGTATTTCCATTTCATCTCCGTCTCGTGGATTAGCAACAGTCGCGTGAGTTTCTAAATAAAAGTGTTCTTGTCCTCCAGTTCGTACCTCACCAGTGATGATGTGATCCACTTTTTTGAATTCTTCATCAGGGTTTCCGGAAACAATATGAATAGGACAATCTGGAAAGAAGGATTCATGAGCAATCGCATCCTCAATAGTTATTATAGGCTGAAGAGACTCATATTCAACTTTAATCATTGTCGCAGCTCTCTGAGCTGTAATCTGATCCACTGCTATGACAGCTGCAATTGGTCGACCTTGACACGTTACGGTTTTCGATGCAAATATTGGTTCGTCACGTGATATGAGTTTATAAAAATTCTTATCACCCTGAATGTCGTTAGCATCTAAGAATGTAATTACTCCTTCAAGAGCTAAAGCCTCAGAAGCGTCTATTTTTAAGATATTAGCATGAGCATTGGTTGACAGTACGAGAGCCAAATACAATTCATCCTTAAATTGTGGAATATCGTCACAATATATAGCTTCTCCAGTTGCTTGTTTAAAAGCACTTGCATGCACAATAGGTTTTCCAATCAAATCCCAGGAGGATTGATTTTCAGGTGCTACTTGGAAATACTGGGAACTGCTTGGTTCTTGTAATTCAAACTCATCAGGAATGGATTTCCATTCCTTTGGAACTAATTCTTCGAAGTTGGCAGTATTTGGATGAAACTCACTTTGTTGTTTCATTATGAATATGAAGGCTTTGAAAAATAAACTTAGGGTCAGTGATCTTCGATAAAGAATCATTCCACCTGGAGCATCACCTGACAATGGAAGTTCCTCCAGAAGATTTTTATACACCTTTTCCAAAAGGTCGTTGTTCCACTTTTCTCCAACCATCGCTTCGGTTGTTTTTCGTGCTAGAAGTGTAGTTGGTCCCATACCACCAAATGCTAATTCTGCATCATTTGTAAGATTAGATTCTGGCTTAAATTTTACATTTAGTGCGATGTTGACAATAGCAATGTCATCATCACGTCTCCTTGATTGTTTATAAGCCACGAAGCACTGATTCGAATTGGTAAAGGGTATTACAATAGATAGGAGAATCTCATCAGGCATTACCAAAGTTTTTCTGTAGCCTACGATAAATTTGTTATCCATAGGAACAGTCCTGAAACCAGATTTTAAGCTTCTTAGATTTAATTTCGCACCAGCTGCCATAAAAATTGGATTTAAATCAGATATTGGACTCGATGTTATTATATTGCCACCTACAGATGCGACATTTCTAATCTGTAAACCAGCAAATCGCTTCAGCATCTTGACAATTGCAGAGAAGATTCTGGTTTTAGATTCATGTTTTGTTCTTATTTGATGCTTTAGGAGATCTTCCATCTCCGTTAAACTTATATTTGCCCCAATCTCTAATGCATCATCAGTTTCTGCTATCTCACTCATTTCTTTAACCTTTATTGGCTGAATCAAGCGGGAGTAGTGACAATTTTTGTACTTCATCTCTACCCCCACTTCAGTATTCCCTACAACGATTTTTCCATCTGGATAGCACTTCTTAAGAATCAATAATTCTTCCAAAGTATTTGGTCTATACCAAGTAACATTCTTCCCTTTGAAAATCAAATATTCTTCATCCAATGCTGTAGAGATCATCAATTTCGGTGGAAATATTGGTTCCTGAGATGGATCATAGGGTTGAAAACTACTTTTCTCGAATAGTTCACTTGGCTCTGACGTAAAAACTCTTTGACAACAATTTTCACCCATTGCACACATTTGTTCTTCCTTATGGATATTATCATTTTTGCGTAAATGAACCTCTTGTTTCCATTCCTCTGTAAATGTTTTGAATCCTTCTATTATGGGCCTATACCCTGTACATCTGCACAAATTACCATCAAATGCAACTTTTAAGTCTTCCATTTTTGGTTTGGACATCGTTCTTAATAAAGCATACATTGACATTACCATTCCAGGTGTACAGAAGCCACATTGAGATCCGTGGGATTTTGCAATTCTTTCTTGAATTGGATGCAGTTTTGTTCTTATACTACCAATACCTTCGACTGTAGTAATTGCTAATCCATGAACAGCACATACTGGCATTAAACATGCGTTTGCTGAAAAATGAATTGGCTTTTTTTCTGTATGGTCATACCTTGAAATCATAATAGTACAGGCGCCACATCCTCCTTCTGCACATCCTAATTTGGTTCCAGTTAGTCCTAATTTATTGCGAAGATAATAAAGTAATGTCCATTCCGGTTCCACTTCACTGTCTCTTACCTCCACTCCATTTACATAAAATACAAGTATCTCACTAAATTTCTGAGGTTCTAATTCATTCCCTTTTTTACCATCTTCGTTCTTAGTCCCGTCTTCATTTCCTGATATGTTTTTTTGGGATTGTTGAATAAGCGTCTCTCTCATTTTCACGGAAAATATGTGTCTCCTGACATCCAATAATAAAAAATGACTGTTAGAATTGTTACTTATTCTGTAAAATATAAAATGTAAAATTCGACTTACTGATTTGTTATAAATTCTGTTGATTCTTGAATTTAATAGTGACAAGCCTACACCACTCTCAGGAGGAGAATGATGCGTAAATAAATTTTATGCAAGATCGACATCAAGATTTTACCAGAGAAAAAAATTCAAGAACCAATAGGTGACGTGAGTTAATTAAAGGTACTCAATTTCTCGTAACTGTGATGCATATTAAATACAAAATCATCAATTTCAGGTATATCTGAGCGCCACTGAGTGACTGTGTGCATAATATGTGAAAGGACATATATCTCAAATTACAACGAGTTATGGGAGGGCAATAACAAGAACCTGTGTAAAAGAAATATATGATGGTTGTTCTGTCCGCATGGAAAAAATTAGTCATCGACTTTAGGATTTGTCAAGATTGCTTACACGAATGTACAGAGAGTTATCCACCACAGGCGCTTGGAATTAATTGAGGAAACTTAATTGTGACGAAAAATTGGAAATAATTGCAAGAAATTGACAATTTAAAATTAGCAAAAATCATTTGCAAGTTTTGTTATGTACACAGATAATCTCCGTTGTTTAAAAAATTACCTTTTATCGCCTGTAGAAGTTTAAAACCATTTACGTCTCCAGAAATTCTTTTCTCTAATTTTTTCTTTTGGTATTATTCAGAAATCAAGATTGAGAAGGACGTATTTTTTTTCCAGATATTAAGAAATTAAGAACCGCGAATGCTTGAATCTGGTTTGCACAGCGGGAAAGGAATGTGTTTAAATAAAATCCTGATCCCTGACGATGTGCTTGCTCGTGATTCGTTGGAGTTTGTAGGCTCACTTACGATGGTGTTGCATTGTGTTACCGGCTTAAAGTCAAGCCACGGACCAGCTCAGGTTGATAAGTACCGTTTTCTGAGGTACGTACGTTCAACGCCAGTTAACGCCAGTCAGGCCAGAACCTTCATCGTGTCAGGTGTACGAACTCTTGAAGAAGAAACTCGAAATTAATTCTTCCTGGACGGTTTCTTCCTCTTAAAAAAAATCCATTCATTCATCATAATTTGAAAAAAGGTATGTCTATCTCCTGTGATTCGTCGAATATAGTGGTATCAATTTTATTGGTACCCACTGGTATCTAATCCTCGTAATGGTACCAAAAACTTGAGTGTCTTCAATATCAAGTGTGTGTCCATTTGGAAGTTTGCCCACAAGTGTTTCGCATTTTAATTAAAATTCAATAATGTAGTTAAAAATCGGTATTCGTGTGCCAAGTTCAAGGAAAAACTTTGAGATAAATTATAATGCTCTGGTAGTTGTAAGTCAGGGTTCAATAACCACTAAGGTAATTAGTATAGTTATTCACTTCAGGCGTTTCTGAAATTACGCTGATTCTGGAATAAGTTAATTTCTTTCTTGCAACATTTTGTTACTTATCCTTTATTCGTTTCTATATTTTTGTTTCCCTACAAGTTTGCCGTTTAGAAGTACATGTTGTATAATTGTAGAACTGGTTTTCAAATGTGAAGCTGGTCTAGATTTTATTATACCATTTAAAAATGTACATAGCCAGGGTTTTTTAAGCACAGATTTAAAAAAAAAATAACTTCGTTTCTTTGATTCTGAAACAAGTGTTCATCAAAGATTATCTTGCAAGCTTGATACAAAATTAATTACGTACTTGATTACAAAATTTGGTTCTTTTATTAAAATATATGTAATTTATACAAAATGCTTCTTTTTTACCAATTTTACTGACAATGAAGAAGCTGATAATTGGTGGAAGAAGCGATTCAAAATAGCTTAGCATCTGGTAATTGCTTTTTTAAAATAAGGAACATTCAAGGTTAAAGATAACAAAATCGCAAAACTGAAAGTTTTTCGCTTTCTCCTTCCTTAAGTGCTTTTCTCTGCAGAGAAGGAAGATCAAGATCTTGATCGTAAACTCTCAAAAATCCTTTCAAATCTCATTTTTCAGAATTGTAATATAAAAGTTATTCTTTTTGCGTCTTCTAATGATTCCTCGTCAGCTTATTAAGAATAAATTGAATTTTCGAAAAATAAACTGCTCAAGACGTAAAATTTTTTAAAAGTATTTTGGTGTATTAAATGTTTATGCATAAAATTCAACTCAACGAGGCACTAGGAAAAGAAAACACATGGCCAAGGCTTGTGGTATTATCTTTGCATTGATAAGACCGTCAATTGTTATAAATTACATACAATGAAAGCTGATCTCCTCGGTCGCAATTTCAAGGATATGCGTCATTTTTTGCACAATTTTTTTAACACTAGTTTTCCCTAATTGACGTAAATTATATGTGCGGAACAGAATATCGTTGTATTTTTAAAAATTTTAAGAATAATGCAGAATAATATAAGCATAAGTAAAAATTGTAATTGATTGAATTAAAGTTAATTAAATCATTCAATCTTTCAATTCTTTCAATCAATTTCGATCTATTTTACGCAATATACCTTCTATTACATAAATTCTTACAATTTTGGTTCAGAAATAGAATGAAAAGTGGATTGAGAAAGGTCTACTTTTTTTCAGGGATAATTATTTCTTTTGTTCACTTTTTACGAAAATATCTACACCGACAGGTTGTCTAAGCAAATCAGGGACTTCCCGTGATGCGATCTTCCGTTTACGAGAGACGCGCAATCGAAAGCAGTGAAATCACCCAGCATCGTGTTACGGTGCATTAGGTATATGACGTAAAGGCATTCAACTCACTTTGGGCCCAAGAAGTTCAATGACCTTGGCCTTGAGTCTCAGGAATCTGAAGTCGCAAAAAAAAAAGATGAGCCCAGACTCTGACACTTTGGTCCAATTACTTTTAAACGGAAAAAAAATATTGTAGATAAAATTTTGAAGGTTATTCGAGGTCATCTGAATTTAAACAAGAGTCATCGACTGGATCAATAAGTAAATTCAATAATAATACATATTCAGTACATGATTTGCGAAAACTCTTATAGATAGTTAACATGAATTAACATAAAATGATAATGAGTCATTTTTACATTCTCATTTTTCCTAAATTTATATATATATATATATATATATATATATATATATTAAAAGTATTTAGATTTTAAACTAGATTGGGTATTTAAATACAAAATTGGAATTTTAATATACGTTTAAAAATTATAACATTTAAAGGGTTAAAGTTGAGAGCATTTTTTTTTTAATCCCTTGTCTAAGAATTCGGTGGACCGTAAAGGCTCACGCATAATCCCTCAGGCATTCTAAAAGGGTCAGCGTGGGTCATGTAGAAATTCCAGGCAGAGCAGAGTGAAAGGTAATGTCTTGTTATAATGACCGATTAGCGCTTCATTGAAGTTTTCATGTACTATCAAAGTCAGAAATAACTACTATTATGTCATAAATAACCGTTACTGTTCAAAATCTTCTGACAGTCACCGTTAAGTACAAAAATAATTATAACGCATTTAAATGATTTTATAGATTCATTTAAATGTGTTGAAATTTTCTGCTCTTACAAAAATGTGCACAGGGACTCAAGCACATGGAAAAAATTCGTTATCGAAATTTTCCTTAACATGAAGTAAAAAATTACTGTATTTTTAAAAATAACATTTGAAGAAATGAGTATTTAAACTTAGTTTTTTTTTCAATTTCGGTTCATGAACTATATCTTGAAGACTCGACCCCGAAATTCATTCATGTAAATCGGTGCAATAATGAAACTGTTTGTTTGGAATCAAAGAAGCATTTTTTCTAAATCATTGACATGAATCTGGTGTATCGTTGTATCGCGTAATTTCAGTACCGTAAACCGCATGAAATTGACATTCTCCAGCTGGAACAACGACGGAACGACGATTCGACCTAACGGTACGCAATGTTAGTCATCGCGCCTACAAGGCGCGAAACGTGAAATGATCCATCAAACATTCATTTGTACGAAATACCAAAATTGATATATCCTTAAAAATACTGGACTTTCTTATCAATGAGAGTTCCTCGCCACAAAATGAAAGGAAAAGTCAAAAAAGCATCTTTCTTCCCGAATCTCCTGGTTTTAAACAAACTGAATACACTTTTTTCAAATTCAAATTTAAATTGCAGTTTTGCAGAATTTCGAGAAACAAGTTTTTCTGCAAAAGTAATTGTTTTAAAAACAATCGAAAAATCTGCATTCCATTTTTTTGCAGAACTGGCCGTCATTTTATTACTTTTAAAAATATTTGAAGTTTCTCGACAGATTTTCAAAGGGGCTGAAATATTCTTCAAGATACAAGAAAAAAACTAAGCCATGTTGATCTTTCCCGAAGATAAATTGTGTTGAAGAAGAATTGGGTCAAGGTTCTCATATATGAAAGTCGCCTTTGCAGAAAAAACGTCAGATTAATTTACCCGGAATTTGGTTGAATTTTCAAGAGGCTTCGGTCATTTGAAACCAAACTTCGAATCGCATTGAACGGAATCACATTGCATGAAGGTTATTTATTTTCGTTGTGTTAAATTGAA
The DNA here is from genome assembly GCA_032275145.1 of Synergus laeviventris. Taxonomy (NCBI): domain Eukaryota; kingdom Metazoa; phylum Arthropoda; class Insecta; order Hymenoptera; family Cynipidae; genus Synergus; species Synergus laeviventris. Next base: position 7,282,735 of record JAUESI010000029.1, read on the forward strand.
TTTGTTTTGGGTTAATTTTCCGACTTTTTTCTGTGTTTTTAAAAATTATTTTATCGTGTAAAAATGGGTCTCCATAACAGTAGTGCGTATTTACTTGATTCTCGTTGATGATACACGTGTATGAAGCGATGCGATGTGATGTAGGCTGGACGCTCGATTCCAGCGCCTCCAAAGAAACAACGGTATTCAGTTGACCACGAGCCGAAACGTTTCCGGCATGATCTTCGGGCTTAAATTCAAGCAGGCTTAACCACGTCCAAAAATAGCCTCGTTGGTGCCTTGAAGGAGTTGGAATCCATATGAGGATATCTTTCAAGGTCAACGACTGAGGGCGAGGACGTCTTGAACCAATAATTTATTAATCTTATCATCATTCCAGTTGCACTTTGTAATTTTATCACAAATGCAAATGCCTGTTACTATTTATTTAATAATTGGACAAAGTGTGTCACTTATGTTATCAGATTGACACAGTTTGCAAAAAACGGTATATGATAAATTATCTTTATGAATCATAAATTAAAAAACATTTGTGGTATATCATCATGTTTCATTGTTCAGTAATTTCAGCATCATTGCTTTTATCAGTATTTGTTGCTGATTTTATATTCTTTTTTTCAGAAATCGCTAAGATGCGGATCTTGGGTGGAACGATTTTATTAGTACTTTTTGGTTTGGCCATTTGTGAGAAGGAGGAGAATGCAGATGCCTCGGATGCATTTATGGAAGCTGCTGAGGCATTATTTGCAGGTACAAATCATGATGCCATTGGTGGTCTCCAGGGTGTGGCCAGCGCTTTTATGCAGTCAGATGCTGGAAAACAGGTGCAGATTCAGTTATAAAAATTTCCCACATAAAATAATCTTACAAATATTTAGTAATTTATAATTTGTGATAAATATTATTATTTATTATTGTTTATTATTTATTTATAGGTAGGTGACATGCTTTCGGGAGGAAAATCAAAAGGTGACGGAGTAGGTCAAATTCTCTCCGGTCTTGGCACCCTCCTTTCTGGAAACAGAGAAGGCAATGGCGTAGATTTGGGTTCTGTTTTGGAAGCTGTGTCCTCATCTCTAAGTCAAAATCAGCCACGTAAAGAAGATGAACATGAAGAACCTGGAATGAATTTTGACTCCATGATGAATTTAGCAAGTTTATTTATGGGTCAAGGTAACAACGCAGAAGGACTAATGGGTCTTCTTCCAATGATTTTGGATACTGTCTCAGCTGGTGGTAATTCCCATGACAATAATAAAAAGAAACATGATCATTCCGATCATTCGTGGTGGGTGCCACCCATTCTGGAAAATATGCATGTGATGTGGAACCATTTTAGGTAATTTATTTAATTTCTGTTTCGTAATTAATAAAGAAAAGAATAATAAATATTAATTTACAAATTTTTTAGCAATTCGGAGCTGGGACAGACACTGTGGAAAAATAGTGGACTGGCAAATATTGTTGGGCAAATGACGGATTCTGAAGGTCGTCTCCAGTATGAGAAGATCTTTGACAGTTTTGAGAACCCCCCACTGCGAAGACGCTGGATAAAATCTTTGACGAACTTTGTGGCTGAGTGGATATCTCATATTGCAGATCCAGCTACTCAGCAACGATACTTAACGACGATACAGTTTGTGGGAAATACTTTCCTTAAGTCTCAGGGGTATCCTAAATCTGTTATGTTCGAACCCTCCAGACCGACCGAAAGTTTATCCAGGTCTGTAAAATAAATTTGGGTATTTTTAATTATAGTCACTTTTATCAATTTATATTTAACTAAAATCAATTTTATTTTTGTCTTCAGGTTGGTGAACGCAGTAGCAAAGCGACACATAAACATGAAAATCGACAGTATCCAGTATATTAAACCTGCAGTTGCTTATGTTCAAGAATTAATGAACCTTGCCTCAGAAAAAGGTTTTATAGTCTCTAGAATAAACGCCAGGGAATTAAGCAACAGACTCAGTGATACGATTAACAATGATCTTATTGGGCCCATGCTCAAGGTAATTAAAAAATAGGAGAAAAAGTCCTATAATTTTATCCTTACCTCAGAAAGTCGATTTTTAAGAAATGTATTGGATATTGAATGTTTCCCTTTTCCAGGCATATCGTGCTTACAAGTGGGCAAACAAGTTACCAAAATGTGCCAATCAAATCCTTTGTACTATTAATCAGAAGGACGAAGAGGACACTCAATCGTCCGATTTGCGAAGTCAAATAACCAAATTTGTCAGTTTCCCAGCCGCTTGGGCCATTAGCAACAAAGCTGGTGTTAATTTCTGGTCTCTTTATGGGGCTATTGTAGAAAGTAAAAACTGTGTTGTAAGTATTTTTTGAATAATTGAAACAGAAACCAGTAAAAAAAATCTAAGACTTTCTTTTAATTTCAGGAAAAGTATCCAGTTGACTGTTCAGCTTTCCACGAAGAGGAGCTCAGAGTGACTACAGAGTACGCCCATAATGAGCTTTAATGAGGTTTAAGTCTGCATGAATTCTGAAAGAGACTGCCAGTTATTGAGCATCGATTATTCATGTTCAAGACCAAATAATCGTGAACACAGATGAATTTTCGATTTTACCTCGGTTCTTTAGCTCTTAAGATGACTTAAAATTCTTCCTTGGCAAAACAATAATTAAATAATAATTCAAAAGTCCAAGACTCGAGTTGTTGAGCGTCTTTGATTTTAAGGACGTTAAACAAAGGATGAAGGATGTTTTCATATACATAGTCTATGACCTAAGGCCTGTTTTGTATTCATAGTATTTATATTTTTAATACGGACTTTAAAAAGTACATGTTGAATTCGCTGTCAGTGCAACATGACGATTTCCTTCATGGTACTTTCATATAGGTGCGTATCGTCTCGTGAGTTTGCACTCGCTTATCTTAAAATTTGGGGAAACGCCCCTTTTTTACAGTCACCAAAATAGAAGACACAAATCTCATGGACACTCGTCAACGTACGCGGTAAAGGCAACAACATACGCTTTAATAAAGTCTGAAAAAAGGAATTATAAATTAATTATCCTGGACGGAAGTCAAACGACTAGATCGGCTTGACGAGAAGCCGAATATAAATATAGCTAATAATCATAGCAATCCTTGTACATATTAGGTAAAGCCAAATAAAGTGTATGTACGTGAAAGTATGGATTCACTTTTCACACTCCAAACAAATTCTAGCTCTCTTCCTCTTCCTGCATATTATTTCTTTTTAATACTTCTGCACGCCCACTCCAAACCCTCCTGAAAAAAATGTACAATTTCAATTTTATTCAAGTTACGTAATTTCTGAATGTCATCTATTTAAAGGCGAAAATAAATAACAATATCGATTCTGAATGAAATTCACGTGAATTTAAATTGAATGAAAATTGAGAACATTGGTAATTATACAAAAGATTGGAGGAACACTAGAAACAATAGAGAGAGGGGAAGGCTAAAGTAGATTTTAAGCTTAAAAGGTTACCTTTACGCCTTTTCCCTCGGTTGCAATACAAGATTGTATTTGCCAATCACGGTCCTTAATATTATGTAATCCCAAACCCTCGGCTATTTCAGCTGCAGTAACAGCCTGGCCGATATCCTGTTTGTTAGCATAAACCAACAAAGGAACATTGCGGAGTTTATCTTCCAGTAAAAGCTCCGAAAGCTCTTCTCCTGTTTCTTCCAGTCTCTTTATGTCAGCACTATCAACTACATAAATCTGTAAAACGATGAAAATGTAATCAAAAGTGTTTTCTATAGAACAATGGAAATAGATTTCAAAGGAAAATTGCATTACGAGGACATCTGTGTTTTCAAAGTAGTTTCGCCAGTAGGGTCTGATTTTTCGAGCTCCTCCGATGTCCCAGACGTTTAATTTGAAACCTTCACTTTGTACACTTTTTATATTGAAACCCTGCGTTGGAGTAACCTGAAATATAGAGTTTTTAATAAGAATTATTAATTATTAATCATTAATTGTTAGTCAGAAAAGTCACTAATTTACCTGCGTAATGTCTTCGCTAGCCAATTTTTTCAAAATTGTTGTCTTTCCTGCATTGTCTAGTCCCAAAAGAAGCAAACGTAATTCCTTATCTGGATTGGATCGAAGTTTTCTAAGAATAGCTAATAAACCCTGTAATTAAAAAGGATCAAAATTCAAAATTATATTTTCAAATTACATGAATAATATTATTATAGAATAGTTTTGTTTGCCATAATATCAAAATTATACGTTTCTTTCGTGAGCAGTATTTTTCGAAATTGGCAAGAAGTAAACAAATTGAGAAATATGGCGAAATGAAATCAATTGCATTTTACTTTAGTATTTATCGCTGCTGCAAAGTTTATACTCAGTAGAAATTTTATGACATTGGTTGAATCGATACTTCTTTTTTTATTTATAAACTCTTTCGAAATTTATCCTAAAATTTTACTTAAAATAATCGTATGTGGATTTAAACATTTTAAACAATCAGATCATTTTATGAAATAAAACAAAATGAACTAAGTAAATATTTCATATTATAGATGGTAGAAAGAATCCATGAAACGGTCTTTATGAAAAAAAGTTAGAATAGAAAATCAATTAACAACAATAACATCTTTCTTAAAGTAAAAAAAAGAAAATTTAATTAGGAGTCTCTTTTATATTAATAATAACATCTTTATTTAATTAAAAGCATTAATACCAACTGAGTTAGGAAGAAGAGGATAACAGTTGGCAACACTGGCTTAGTTTCCTCAATTTCAATGTCAACCAAGTGACAGCAAGTTGATGAATGTTTTAATAAGATTCGAACGCTATAAATAACCTCTAAAACAATTTCTATATGTTACCACTCTTTATTGGATCTCAAAAAGGTAAGAGAATTGAATTATAGCAATGCATGTAAAAAATGAAATTGAGAAAATATTTGCAACGCAAAATTAAATTTCTACGTTAGGTTATGTTTACAGGCCAAAGCATTTTTAATGTAGAAAAAGACAAGTATAAGAGAAAAGTAATTACCATTTTTCTTCGCTTATTAGTTCCAAAAAGACAAGGAAATTGCGTGGATTGTTTCTGTGACAGTCAGCTGGGTTAGCTGTGCTAAAAAGTTTAATGTTTGCATAGTAACATTCGGTTTCCATGTTGGTTGCTATGGAGACTGCTGCCCTCTATACAAAATAACCTTGACTAAAAATACGTTCGCGTACTCAGACTATTCATAAATCGAATGCGCATGCGCCTTACATTCATTCATTTTATTTTTCATTCATGAAGATGCATAGAAATAAAAATGGAAGGGGGATATTAATTTCGTTTGTAAGCATTTATTCTATACACTGCTTAAGAAATGTCAATTATAATATAATAATTTCAAGGAATTTAATTGAATAATAAATATAAAAAGAAAACACAGACAAAAATAAACATTTTTTTTAAATTTAATTTTTAGTAAACAATCACGAATTTTAATAACAACATACATTTTTTCAGGAATTATAAAAAGGCATTGCTTTAAAATTATGACGTCCAAAGGATTGTGGAATAAAAATCTAAGTTACTAAATAGAATCCTGATAAAGAAAATAGGAAAATGACTTGTTATTATTCAGGTTTGAATTCCAGTTCCTTATTTTTAAATAAGGAAGGGGTAATTGTGTCAATTGATAGTATCACAGAAGTACCTTTTCTCGGAATTACTAATATGGAAATTGGCTGGAATTACTTTTTACTTTGGCGAAATGAAGACTTATTTATTTCTGGTAAATTTGATGTTAGCTCTGAAAACAAGGAAGAACCAAAGCAGCTACTAATTCCAGATGAAAAATCTGGAAGGTACAAGAAACATTATTTAGAAATGAAATAAATATATCTATAGAATTTCTATTTATCCATTATATTAATTAAATAGATTTCTTTATATGAAATATTTTTCTAGTCCGAAAACAGCATTAGCAGGACCAGAGAGTGTGACAATTCTGTCGACAAATAATGATATTTGGCAATATAAAATATTCGAAAATAAATGGAAGAAGGTTTTCAAATTTATTTCTGATTGTGAGGATGGCAAGGAAGAATATGTTGTAAAAATTGCAGGTGGACGATGCTTGGTTGCTTTAACAAATTTAGGTAATTTCCATTTTGAATTGTGGAAAAAGAATGATTATTTTTATTAAAATAATCGCTTTTAATTATTTAAATACTATTACATTAAATAAAGTATTATTTTAATTCTTATATTTAACTTTGTAGGACGAGTATTTAATATACCTACAGTAGTTGAAATGCAAAAAAGATTGAAGTTTGTAGATATTGCTTGTGGATTTGATCACACTATTATATTGGCAGAAAATGGAGATGTTTATTCTATGGGAATGGGAACGTTAGTAACTATAGTTTAATTTTACACGATCAACCTAAAAGACAAAAAAACAACATTATATACATAGCTACTTTTGATTCTATGTTTTAGAAATATTTTTTATATTTTTATAGACGAGGTCAATTAGGACATGGGGATTTGGAAGACTGTGATAATCCAAAAATAATAGAAGCTTTAGCAGGTCTTAAAGTTTCCCAAATTGCAGCTGCTGGTTGGCACTCTGCCGTTGTTACTTCTCAAGTTAGTAAAAAAAAATCTACATTATCTATTAATATGAAAAATATTAATAATTGGTTATAATATTATTTAATTTCAGGGAGATCTTTATTCTTGGGGCTGGAATACACATGGTGAATTAGGTATATTAAATTCTACAACGAAAGTGATTGCCTTACCAACCGTAGTTGATTTTCAAAATGAAAAAGGAAACATTTTGGATGTGAATGTAAAACGAGTTCAATGTGGAAATATGTTTACTGTTTGTTTATTAGGTAATTTATTAAAAAACATTTATATCTTTTTTTAATTAAAGATTTAATTAAGAATGTCTTTAATTACCATTGTTTTGAAAATTTTAGAAGATGGAACTCTCTGGGGTTGTGGTTCGAACAAATATGGTCAGCTTGGGCAATCTAGAAAAAAACTGACAGAATCGAAAGAGTTTATCCCACTGGAAATTGATTTGGGAGATAAGTGTGTGAAAGACTTCAAATGCCAGGAGTGGGGAATTTATTTGTGTAGCGATTAGTAAAAATAATTTAAATTTAAATGAAACAAATAAAGAATAAAATACACCAAACATATCATTGAAAAAGGGAATGTTTAGTGATTTCTACCCTGCAGAATGATTACCCGCTCCACAAATCTGAAAGCTAACATTATTTAGGCGCAACCTATATGCATTAGTAGATGCATTACGAATTCTTTATTACTTTTTTAAAACGTATTTTTCCTCGTTCTAGAAATTTATTGTAGATTTTAACATAATATTAATTATCTTTGGATCGAAGCATTTTTTGAGCATCAGGAGATTCCATTAATGGGAGAATATATTCTCTTTTCCTTAAAAGTATTTCTTCGTCTATCATCGATGGAGGTGGTGGCGTCAGAATTATATCTCTTTTATTCTTCTTTTTGGATTGAGCTGAAATAAAAATTAAAAGTTTTTTGCAGCAGACAAATTTAATTAAAAGTATAAAAGTATTAATGTTAATTTTGGTGCCTCACCTGCCTCCTTTTGTTGTTTCTTTTTATCTTTCAAATCTTTAGATTGTTTTTCATTTAATTTATTTTCAATAGCTGTTTGAATATTATTATCGAATTCAAACTGTTTTATTTTACGTGGTTCTTTTAAATTGTACGGCAAAACGTAAGTGTGAATTTCCACTGGATCAACGAATGCTGCTTGAATTAATGTATATCTGGATACACTACCGTACCTGTAATTTTAAAATAGTCCACGTTTTTAGAATCCAATTAGAAAAATTCAATTTTTTACCCACATTTCAAACGTAGCTTCGACAATAGCATTCAAAACTTCACTTGGATCCGTTTTTTCAATATCTGATAAAGTTGTATCTTGAACTTGTTTGGCCTCGTCATTTGATATTTCTGAAACTATTCTTACCTCCTTTAATGAATTGGATTCCTTCTGCAAGTAAAAAATATAAAAACGACTTTTTTATCTAATAAAAATTACAATAAATTTTTCGACTATTATAAATAAATTAACAATTATTTTTAGTAACAGAAAATTTTAATAATACGAACTCGACGTCGATTATGTTTTACAGTTGACCGTTGTCTCATTATTTCTTTTACTCCATCATCCATATTTTTTTCATTTTGATTAGGAAACATAAGATTCCAATCTAGTAAAGATTCACCAGAAACTAATTTTACTGCAGTATTGCAAAATAATTCGTTCATCTCACTGAAAAATTCTTCTCGTGAAGGATTTTCTTCTACGAAAAAAAAATTGAAAAAAATCGTGTTTATCTTATAAGTTAAAGTGAATCATCTACATAATATATATGTATATTACCTTGTATGAGTTTCATTTCTCCAGCAAGCCAACTGACGAAAATGCTTCGATATTTCCCATCAAAATTTGTGGAATATTTCAAAACTTGTAAAGCGAGAGTATCCAAAAACCAAAAAGCTGCTATATTACTCTCATAATCCGAAATTCCGAGATATTCACCTAAGAGCCTGTATACAATTTGAATATTAATTTACATATATTTTAAATAAAAATTGAATGTAGAAGATTAATATTTTACTCAATGACTCGTCGAGGTTCCTTGCTTTCCAATTCTATTGATCGATGTACCAAACTTTTGAAACAATTTGGTAAAGTTGGCATAAATCTTTTCGGAGGGGTTACAAAAATATTTGGATTTGCTTCTATGACATCTGGAGTCTGAATTAATGAAAATATTTTGAAATTGTCTTTCTTAAATAAAGTTTACAATTTATTTTGAATATTAATGTTTGAGGATCAAGAATATTTATAGAAAATTATATTCAGAAGGTACTGAAAGAATGATACTTGACATTGAAAGTGAAGAAAGAGAACTTTTTTAATAACCTCTTCTTGAAATGTACGTCCCATAGAAATATTGCTCTTTTCTGTAATTAAACTTTTGCTTTTTTTATTCTTCTTCGGTTTTGCCATAATGAATAATTTGATTACTTCTCAAGACTGTGAAAATAACTTCTACTTTTAATAACTCTCCTCAAGCGACTATTTAAATGACAAGCTTTAATTATTTTTAAACTTTTTTCTCTCTAAGATCAGCAATTGTTTTCAGTAAAATTCATAAATCGAAAGTTTTGTGACTCGGTAAATAAATTAAACAGGAAGTAAAATATATTGGGAATAAATAATTTTAAAGAACGTAGAAGCCGTGAGCCGGTATTTTTCGTTTTTATTAATTCGTTTTATTAATTTTTTTCCATATTTTGTTCAATATTTTCAGAAAATAACACTCCAAAGCGAAAAAACCGTATATTCTCACCAATCCCAATGTGTGTATAATATATATTATACTTTTCATATATAATATATATGTATATATATAATGTATACTTTTATACTTTATATATAATAATAATGTTATGTGGAGTAGCGCACACTTTAGACTGTTTATGTATCGATACCTTTATAATTTTATCGATAAATTACAAATATTGAAAAACATGAAACAGATAACAGTCATCAGGGACGTGCGAATTTCGACGATATCAACTGGGACTTGGAATAATGATGAAAAACCTTCTTTTTTTAAATTGAATTAGTAAAATTCACCCTCACACGATTCCTTCCTCTCCCAAAGTGACTTTCGAACACTCCAAAAGCAAAGGAGTATACCAATGGGAATAAATCACATTCAACCCATTTTCGATCACATAAGATCACAGATTTTGCGAGCATTGCGATTTTTCTTCTCCTCAAATCTCAAGTTCATACTTGCATAAAAGCTTCATGAAAAAAATTCAAATTCCTTTGTTTTTTTCTTTTAAATCATCCTAAATCTTCTACTAATTAAAATATTATCAAAAATTCCTTTTCATGTATAAACACTGATTAAGAACAATCATTTCCCCTCTTTTATGCAAGTCTGAATTTTGAATCGATAATATAAAACTTTGAATAACTTTCATTTTTAATCTAAAGTCTTCATATCATATTATACATATATTTATTTTTATTAGGATTTGACTTTCAGGAAAAGTTTTTTTATCGCGAGCTCAAATATTAGACAAGACAAATTTTTCGGGAGAGAAAGAAATCAATTAAAGAGTTACAGGTCAGCTCAAATATTTTTTAAAAATCGCAAGTCCCAGACGGACCGTCGTATGTACTTATCTATTTTTCACACCGAAGTCAAAAAGGCAATACGCAGTATGAACTTACCTAGTACATGTTTTGTGTATCTGTGTGTACGCGCGTGTATGCAATGAGACTTTACAGATTTTTTTTTCTTTTCTTCAAACTCGCATTGCGTCTCTCATTTCGCAAAATTATCCTGCAATTTTACATTCGGAGACATTTACGTTTTTTCGTGATTTTCGAATTTGGAAAGATTTATGAGGGCAGATGCAGCGAGAGAGAAAGAGGAAAAGAGAGACAGACAGAGTGTGTGAGAGAGAGAGAGACAGAGTGAGTTTGAAAGGTAGAAGAGCCTCGGAGGAAAGTGGAGTGAATCGTATACGGAGCCGCTATATAACAATGAAAACAAATGAAAAAGGAACATAAAAAACGGGGCAGCCTTACGATTTCGAGAAATTGGTTTTTGGAATCGTAAGGCGCGAACAAAATGAAAAAAACCCGGTCGAAATAAATATTTTCAATCGATTTTATTGAAAATAATACAACAAAATGTCTCATAATAATAATAATTAATAATAATAATTAAAATTAATTAATAATTATCGATACGTACTGCTCTACTCGATATCTAGATAATCGTGTCTTAGAACGTCGTTTAAATAATAATAATAATAATAATAATATTATCATCAATAATAATCGCAATAAAATAATAATAAAGACAATAAATTTAATAATAATCATTATATCATAGAATAATGTATCAATAAACAAACGTAATGGGCTAAATTACTCGTGAATCATTCGTCATCGTCCTCGCTATCAAAGTATATTGGATAACTAATTAATTAATTAATAATTAAATTACACGTTGCTTGGATATGCAAGTAGAGATATAAAGTCGTTTTTGGTCCCACCTAACTGCAAACGTTACATTCGTACATCTTCTGCTTGGATCGCTTTATACGTGTGTATCTTGTGTACGTGTTTCATTATTTTATTTATTTATTTTTTTTTATCAATGACTATCCGTTTATAATTACATAGAGTGAACTGTGTGATCAAATTCTTTTCGCGTATACACGTCGTAATAGGTTTTGCATGCCTGTACATTAAACTGGTTCCGTGGAAAATTTCAAAAATCGCCGCTCTCAACAAAACAATAAAACAATAAATTGTCTTTTATCCTCGAAAATCGAAACATCGAATATCACTGGGACATGGCTTTGTCAGTGTCTTTCCGCTTACTTCGATTATTACAACTGGCATTTCCCTTCGGCGCAATTACGCTAAATTACCTAGTAAAATAATTACTCTCACTACCTTTTTTTAACGCCAAGGTTGGCACTGCGATATTTGGAACGATTAAAAACAATCGGCATAATTCTACTCGTCCTCGCAATTCCAACCTTCGCTCAATCGATATTTGCAAACAAATTTATATCGCTTCTAATTCCTTTAGAAGGAAATTTTTATAAATGTCCTAATTTCTTTTCATCTTTTTTTAATCAAGCGATAAGAATTTTTTGCAAGTTACCGACATACATTTTACAGCCAATCAGGAGAATTTCGTTTCGGGATCGTGCCGCATCGATCCCGGCACAATAAATCTAATTAAGGCTACGTAGAATTTTAATTTTACACTTTTCACGAATACTGTGTTTATCAGTCTCATTTTCGCTCAAGTCTGATCGTTCTTGACACCTAATTAATGCAATCTCTCGGTAAACCAGCCGACGCTTTTTCACACTTTTCCACCCAAGGAAAATTGAACTTTAAGTAAAAAAAATTCTCAGCCTGCTTAGGTCTTTTTTAAGTTAATAGATTTTTCAGGATGAGAACAAACTAAACAATTACCCCGGGTGAAAATTACACAAATGAAGATCATAGTGAGATCAGACCCTACGTGATATTAATGCCAGTTGTATCCTTTTCGGTAACCGTGTAGGTCAAAAAATCTACCTCTCCCAAACGATTACGCAATCGTATTAAAATTAACACATAACATAGATGCTAAGTTTACACAATCTCCAATCAGAAATTCTATCTACAACATAAAATTTATTTTAATCAAATAAATTTTATATCTATAGTAAATAAAGCTTCCAATCGAAAATGAGTTTTTTTCAGGTGTATATTAATTTATTTTCCAAGTGATGTAATATTTTACTACAAATGATCTCTGTGCAAAAATCTTGCTCTGACACCAGACATAATGAAATATTCTACACAAGTAATTTCGTTCTTAAACGTGTGTGGCGAATATTAATATTATTAAGTGCATCTCGAAAAATGAGAATCTTACACTTTTTTTGAAATGCACTCAACAAGCAAAGAATAATCAAAATTCGGTCGTTTTTTTAAGCTGCGGGTCCGAGACATTTTCAAAAAACGGTGACGATCAATTTTTGGCCTTTAAAAGCCAAGCCTTACATTTTACGTGACTGAGAAATAGAAAAAAAGGGCGTAACCGTCTTTCAAAAAATGCAACAATCTTTCAATAGAATAACCTCACAACCATTTTGACAACAATCAACCTTCAATAAAAGTGCGCCTTATGTCAAAAAATCTTGCCGAAATTTACGTTCGTTTTCTCGTCGATCGACGTATCACATGTTCAAAATTGTGAACCACATTTCCTCAACTCGCGATTAAAAATTAATTTACCAAATTTTTTCCCGCAAGGACTGAATATCTAATTTTCGTTTCATCGCCATTTCATATTTCTCCCCCCCAATTCTTTACTTTCATCGACGTAAAATCTTCCACGTTTGAAATTTGTTATTTTTTCCTCTAATCAGCCACGTGTCCTCGCACGAAATATGCACCTGTTTCCAATCGACATCATTTCTCCAAAAACATTCTTGATAGAATGCATTCGAAGTGAAAATATCTCGTTGGAAACTTTTAACAAAAGTTACGATACTAATAGAATTCATTTGGAAAAAACGATTTTCCTATCAATCACGCCTAATTATTTATACAACTTTTAATGAGTGTATATGTGTGTTTATGTTTGTGTGTTACGTATTTTTTTTTCTGTCTACGTATTTTACCTATGTCACTGACGAAATATCCTACTTTTCAAAAGAATTGTACAATGAAAAAATTATTCAAGTCCAAATTTGTAAACTCAAACTTGGATTGATTTATTTAGAATTTCAATTTTTTCTTAAAATAGGATCCCGTTTGCACAAGTCTTTATTGAGTCAAGAATTTATTACGTTTTTTCGTCTGTATTTGTGTTAAGGTGTTGTGTATTTTTGTATAGATTCGACACCACTGGACAACGTCATGTGCCACTGCTAATGCGTCAGCGATACTGCGTAACATTATTAATAAACGTAATCGTTATAATCGTACACAACGAGAAAGTAGCATTAATGATAATCGTAGCAATAAGTAATAGTAGTAATTAATAATAATTAATAATAATCTAGCAGCGATAATAACTATCAAGAATCGTATACCTATCATAGTTAAAAAAGAAAACTATCGGTCCCTGTAAAAACATCGTATCTAGTCCCTGTCGTCTAAAATCCCGTATCTGATATCGTCCCATCGATAACGACCCGATACGCTTATAATCCCAGGAATTTTTCAACTGTTTCGCCTTTATTAAATAATAAACTGTGGATCCATTTTGTAATGTTCAATATAAAAAATATCTATTCGACGCATCTACCTACATACGTGTTACGCCTAGAACTCGAAAATAAAAAAGAACCTAGACTTTAAACTTGGTCTTTATTTTTCACTTTAATAACAAATCTTTCCTTTCAAGTGAAGAAAATAACATCTTTAAAATTACGAGAGGGGCTGAAGTTCTATTCCATTCTTTGTAAGCTTTGTCTGGTTAAAAGACTGTAACTCATCTACAAACTCACCCTTCGGACAATTTTATTCGATCGTTTTGAAAGGAAAATCTCTGAAAAGCGAGAGGTACGGGGCATCAACAAAGAAATTCCAGCTCTCGGAAATTTTCGAATAATTGAAAATGCCGCGGTCCTGGGAGAAGAAATTAATAGTTTTGGAAATTATTATTTTTCTCACAATCAGTCCCGAATTCAATTAAGTGGGAACCAAAGAAACCAAGGGAGAAGAAAGATTTAGAACTATTCTAATAGGTTCGAAGGTACATACGTCTTGTCTGAATTGTACTTGAGAGAATGTGTGTATACTTTAAAGAAACAAGAGAATACAACGTAATGAGGCTGTTACGCTTTTCTACTTTATAGTAAAAAAAAATGCAAAAAAATAACAGATAATAAAAACTTATCTTTCCTAGGCTCCTTAATTAATAAGCTTTCGTTACGTGGGTTTAATTTGCGAGCTGAGCTCGCGTTTCTGTGTTAACTCATAAGACTGGCTCTGTGAGGTGAGGGAGGATGTAAAGTTAGGTAAAAAAAAGTAAAAAAAATCAGCGTTCGCACTTTCTACGTCGACTATAACGTCTGAACTACGAATTTACGTCAATCCCAAATAACACTTTTAAACTCTCAATTAATAAAAAATAATTCTTGTTTAAATTTTGCTGAGAAAAATTAGGACAGCATTTAATTTTTGTTTCAAAGGTGTTTGTAGAATTCTCATCGCCACGTCATTCCATAATCTAAAAAAGTTCTGTCGCTAAACAAAGTTAACGAATAGTTTATTAAAGTTAGCGTTTGTGTTTTTATGTTCAATTATTTATAATATATATAATATATATATATGTAAATAGTTTACAGAGAGTGATATACACCTATACGATCGGTATTTACAAAATTGATCCTACTCGATGATCGTGAAACGGCTCTTAAAGAAACGTTATCACGATTGATGCCCACATTATATTTAGAATAGAAACTGGTCTCGCGTCGATTCTGCGAAGAGAGATGTGAAAAAATCGAGGGATATCGATCCGAAAAATCGACCCACTTTAAGTAAATGGCGCTGCCATGAATACAAATCGCGAAGAGGAAATCACCTTCGAATCAAAAACCTACAAATGTTGATTATAAAACAAAATAATTTTGAAGCTTGGACTGGAAAACAAAATTGTAGGGGTTGGACAAGTAATAATACTCAGTTCAAATTCTCCTGTCGTATAAATCACAGACATTGGCGAAGTGTTTATATAAAAAATAAGAGGATAAGAACGTGCCTCTGGAATGATGTTGGAATGAATCTTGGGAGAATCCTGAGTAGGAAAATGCAATGCGACTGTGTTAATTTGATCCATCATTTTTACATATTTTTCATTCCCATTTAATTAATAATTAATTACCATCGTAACACATGACACAGGCATGACACCTATCAACAATTTGATAAGGGGCCCTTTGCATTCATGTTCAAACTCTAAAGAGTAGGTGTAACTTCTCATGACTATAATCAATTACTAATTAAAACACTAAAACATTTGATAAAATCATGAGATTAATTCAGTATGCAAATGCGAGAGCGAGCTGCAGAGGAAGATATAACGAGACCATTAGAAATGAGACTATGCTCATCTTCCCTTTACTTTCCTGAATTCTTGCTAGTCGATTACGTCTATACGAATTTTCTATGAACACATGTCGTTTTGATTGTAACTGAACTGCTTATTTTATCAAGTCCTCACTGAAAAATATTACTCAAAAACAATGGTTTACTGTCCAAAAAAAAATGCCGCCCCTTCTTCATAAAATCCACCTTACATACTTTACTTGAGCGAAATGGCCTGTGAACATTTCTAGTATAGAATTTTCTTTAATTTCCTATTCATAAGATCAAGTTCCAATTGAATTTAAGAATCAATCAATAAATTTGAATTGAGACTCCTTCCTACAAAACAATGACACTAAAAAACTAATTTCCCAGGCCTCATAATCATAATCTCCAGAAAGGAACTGATGATCACAAAATAATGGAATGTACTCTAGATTTTTTGGACTCGATTTCGGTACTATAAAGACGCAAAGAGAAATAGAGGTAGGCTAGTACAAGAGATCTACCTGAAAAAATATTTTTTATCTGTCTTGTCTCGTCTTCGACTCTCCTTGATATTAAAAAAGTGGGCCCTGTTATATTCTCCCTCCTTACTTATCTTGAAGCTCGTCCTTTTTTGACTTTTCTGTCTTTTCTTTCGCTTTTCCACTAATGATAATATATCGAATAGTAATTGGTCTCCGCCATTTGTAACATACGTTATAGTCTTTTCGTCCTTCTGATTTTATTAAACATTAGTTATGTGTTTGTGTGTGTTTCGTATAAGTGTACAAGTGTAAAACATACGAATATACAGTATATATTACATAGATATAACGTGCTTTCCGAAATAGAAAATGTTCAAACTCGAAAGACACGGAGGGGGTGGGGAGGGTGGGCAAAAAGGATTAATTGTTTATCATATAATCGTATATAAGCGTTTTCAAGTGAGTAAGTACTTCCCGAAGTCGACTCTCGAAATTAAATTAAACAAATATAAGTTTTATGACAAAAAATTAATAATTGAATTAAAATTTTCAGAAGAAGGGGTTGAACAATAGAAATGCGAAGGACAGGAGAGACGGAGAAGATCCGAGTATCTTACATAATGCTACGAATTGCACAATCGGTCTCGAGCTTGAATTCCTTTGTCGATAAAGAATAAGCTCATTTATCAAAAGACTTGCTTCAATAATTTCAAGATTAATAAGGTCACAAAATGTTTTATAATTCCTTTAAGACCATGGTGAAAGCACTTTAAAACATTAGATTGAAAGAGTCCATTTTTGTCATAAAATACTAAATCGCTTATAATATATTATTTACGAAAAATTAAGCGGTAAAAGGAAATCGAGTCTTTTGAGAAAAAGTCTTATTTTATCAACGTGGGAACTTCAATAACATAAAACAATAAAAATCGTCACTATATCGTCACGATGAAGCGTTTATACTTGCATTAGAAAACATGAGCAAGAATGGGTGTGTGTATCCTGAAGTGTATGTGTGCGCGTATTTTTACTGGTATATGCTACACAATAAATTGCTACGATCGTCAGAATCGTCAATGTCACCGTCACGATATATATTTTGTCTTTTTTTGTAAATCGTGTGTATATATAATCTGCATATATTCATATATTTATATATATATCGCCCGATTTTAATTCGCGCCACCAATTTATTTAACACACACACATGTACACATCGCGTCACACACACGCAATCACCCACACTTTATGATCGTATTAATTAATTATACGCAATAATGAACCGGTATCATTAGTAAATGTACTTACACCTAGTGTACTTCAATATACAATAATAATCAGAATAATCGTAGTAATTATATCTGCCGTTATTTTAAATTTTAATCAATCGTCGTGGCGATAGGTCGTTCAGCAAATGAGAGAACTGCTTGATCGGTATCCTAGGAGTCATGTATATCTTTTTTTTTTATTTTATTTTTTTATTTTTTGATTCGCCATTTAGTTTCCCTTGTTTCGCTTATCGGGACAGAACTCGTAACTACGTGAAAACTAATTGTTGATTTCTTCTTTATGACAAGAGTCCGGGGCTGAATGAACAGATTCTCGAATCTCTGGAAATGAGCAGCGATTGTTCTTTACACTTACAGTTAAAAAATGCGTACGGAATATTGCTTAATTATGAAATATTATTTAAATAGAGAATATTCTTTAAATACGGAATATTGTTTAAATGCGGAGAATTGCACTCAAAGCGAGAAGCGGATTTTCTGACAGGCTCCTTTCACTCGAGATGAGAGTCGCTGTCCGGTCCGTGCGGTGATTTGTCCCAATATCGAGAAAATAAGCAAAGCGTATGTTCCTGACAGCGGTTCTCAGTCCGTACTGATATAGAATCGTGGAAAAATCCACTTCCCGGAATAATTTAAGGATTCGAAAAGCTGTTCACTTGTTTATTAACGCGTCGACGGACGCGTAACTGTATCCTATTTTTCTTTTCTATCTGAGATCGAGATCTCCGATCGTTGCCGAAATTGTTGCAAGTGTGTGAACGGGAGAATTGGGATTTTTGCCGGGAAAGACCAATTA
Source organism: Synergus laeviventris (assembly GCA_032275145.1). Lineage (NCBI taxonomy): Eukaryota > Metazoa > Arthropoda > Insecta > Hymenoptera > Cynipidae > Synergus > Synergus laeviventris. The sequence goes on from JAUESI010000029.1 coordinate 7,300,962, forward strand.
ATTTATCGTGAAAAAAGAACGTTCTTAAGCGAAAAAGGCAGCCTGATGTATAGAAAAGACACGCTTCCTAGTAGAAATTTGAAAAAAAGATACTATTCATGAATATTCCCCCCCATTATCCCCCTCCCTAATTATTTTTTATGATAAATGATTCCGTTCTTTCCCCACTTCAGTTTTAAAGTTTAAACGACGATTACGAAATTTTTTTGTTTTAAGAGAATATAAAAAATCGTGTGGCACATTGATGGTTGGAATGTTACTTTGTTTCTTTAGATTTAATAATATAATTATAATCATAATAATCATAATAATATATAGTACTTTTTGCGTTATTAATAATATACTTTATGTATGTTAATAATAATAATAATATATAATATATTTATATATATACCTTTTTTGTTTATTATAGTAGTTTGTTTCCTCTGCACTTATTGTTTATCTCTGTGCTGACTGCAGGTTTTGATTTGAGGGGACCTTCGTCCGATCTCGAAAGCGACACCCTTAAAACGCGCCTTTCCACGAAACGCCATCTGCAGATGGCGTTCATCGACAATTAAGGGCGCTAAGTACGTCGTGTGAAATGCGGACGATCCGTTTTTATTTAAGTTTTGTTTCGCTTAAATCACTGTTGGTGGATATGATGCATAGTTTTGTTTTGTTTTAACCACGACGAGCCACGAGCGAGAAATTGCAATCGGGATCAATCGTGGGTCTATTTGATGTCTATTGGTTCGTGTGTTGTTGCCGGTTTTTGAAGTGCGTGGGTGAGTATGCAACCCACGACACATCTGGAGAACACAGCCCTCGAAGGTTGAAAAAAATTCGGGAGCGCAAAGCGATTGAAATTTCTGTTTTTTTTTTTTTTTTTGTAATGTCTGATCTCTACTCGCTATTGGTTCTTTGTGATATGCTCGTTCATTGGTCGTGTTTCATGTCGAAACATTGCGCTCCGGGTAAATTATTTCTTTGGATTAATTTTTTCTTTTATTTTTTAGGGCGCGGAATTTTTTTTAGCGCTCGAGGGTGGCTCTCTTATTTAACTGAGAGGAGACGACTGGTTCTGGAGGCTGTTGATGTTTTTTTTGCTGTTGAGAGCAGACTGTGTGTAATGTGTAAAATGTGTGAGCATAATGTAAATATTGAATGGCGGAGAGGCAGGGGGGATTGATATGGTGGTTGGAGGGCTGGCAGGGTTGGTACCGGATTCTTTGTAATTATAATTATAATTATAGTTTTCCTTCTCTCGAATAGTTACATTATCTTTGTAGTGCAAGGGCCTCGCCTTCTCGGTTGGACGCCTTATCCCAAAAACGACACAAATAAGGAAGAAAAACCTTTTTGTAAGAAAGAAAATTCTTCAAAGAACCATTCTTCTTGTATGAATAATACTTTGGCATTTAGAAATAAAAGAAATGTAAGATTCGATTATGTTTTTTTTTAGAATTAAAGAAATTAAGAAATTTGAAAATTCGAAAATTTGTGTCAATTTTTCTGAAATTTGGCAAGACCGAAGAGGCAAGGCGGGCAGAGTGACAGTATAGAAAAACACGATATACAAACAACTAAAGCGCCATTCTAGCGTACTAACTGAGTAGTACTAGCGCCATTTTACCTAAAACTAGATCGTACTATAGGCTGAGCTAACGTAGATGATTTTCCATCAGGCTTAAGCAGTTTTCTTTAAAAAAAATAAAAATGTAACTTTCAAATTGATTGTTGATCAATCTATTTTTAATTAAAAAAAGGCCGAAAAAAATCTTAAGATTTAAAATCCTTAAATATTTCGAAATATTTATTGTAAAATCTAATTGAATAATTACTCCCTCTTGATAGCCTAATGGAAAATCAACTTCATGGTGGTTTCCCTATGTTGCCATTCTCGCGCTCAAAATTTTGCAAATTCCCTTCAAAACTTGACGAGGTAGCCTAGCGGAAATTCGATTCGCATTTCCCTCGAGTTCTTCGAAAAGTCGATTAGCGTATACATTTAAATGCGAGATAGACTTTTAGTCGTCATCGTATAATTAAAACTTAGCGTACGAATTAAAGCCAATTGGAAGGTACCAAGATTTCGACTGTGAAGAACCGGAGAAAAATGAAAATTGATCATCGATCTGGATTTTCGCTCTCAGCTTGACTCTCAATTCTTTACAAAACAATCTTTTATGAATAAAAGAATTAGTCTATCTAAAGATTATTTTAACATTTAGAAAGAATATTCTGATTTTCTTAAAACCAGTATTTATAAGAAATTACTACAAAATAAAATTGAAAATTTAAGTTATCGACACAAAGTTATTTAGTGCGCAATCGTATAGTACTTGAAATATGATTTCAATAAACTTATAACAATGTTTTAATCCCAGCGGGATGTAACTATCAACAACAAATTTTAAGGACCATCCACTTCAAGAAATTTCATATCTTGTCTTTCCTCAAAAATCTTTAAATATTTTATTGGAATACTAATCAAATTCCCTATAAATTTATTGAATTAATATCCTTAAATCCTTCCTAATTATTCGTATACTATTCAACAACAATGCACCATCATGACACACTCGTCAAACGAGGACGAATGCATTTATTTTAAATATTTAGAGTCATGAGAAGAGCGAAAATTTCATCGTGAAATTTTGAGGGTGTAGTTTTTGTGAACGTATCGATGGTTGTGTACGTGAGTATATGAACGACAGGCCAGCTCTTCGTTGATCACGAAAATCCCAACATTCGAGAATGTACGTGAATTGAAAATAGAATTTAAAAAACTGTAACCTAGCGCGTAACAGTTCGTTTCCCTCTTTTTTCTCCATTTCACTAATAACGTGCCTGTGTGGTTGTGTTTCGATTTACCTAATTGCACTTATTCGACAAAACGGAACCTAAAAGTGAACGCAAGATGGCGGCCGGACGGCCCTGGAACGCAAAAAGTTTATACTTTTCTTTTTATACATCGTTCATTCATTCGCTACTTCTAGCCTCCTTTTAGCTACAATTCCCCATTCGTTTTGCTTGAAACTAAACTTTGCGTCTATCGTTTTCGTTTTGCTGAGTCGTAAAAAACGTAATCTCAAAACTTAGGCACAATTTGGAACTGCTTAGACCTTCTTCAACTGATGTCGGATCTTGGGGATGATCCACAAAATATTTTCCTACAAAAAAAAAACAAAAAAATAATGATAAATTAAAACTAAATATAAAATAAAGCGAGTAAATGAAAAATAATAATAATAATAAAAGCAAAAACCGAGGATATTTCACTCGAAAGAAAATAAAATTCGTGCAATTTGAAAAGAAGAAATAATTTTTCAAAATAAAAACAAAGGGTTCTCGTGGGTCATCCCGGTCATCAAGATCCAACCGTCATGCTTGTACCATACCAAACGTGACGACACTGTGAGGTAGCTGACATTGAGCCGTTTCAGGGCTAATCGGACCAAATCTTCCAGTTTTTGTAAAAAGCGTAATACCCAAAAATAAAATTCTAAACCGTCAAAGGGAATTTCTTCTAATTAGTTTGACGAGAGAAAGAGAGATAGAAACTGCCGAAATATATTTTTGCATTTACTTTATCTCCACCTTGTTTCTACCCAAAAATCCGAAATCATAGTCAAAATGAAAAGTTCAAAGAAATACAAGAAAACAGGAATCTTTGGGCCCGACTTTCCGAGCGATGCCCGCCATCTTGGTCCCGTACGACCACCAGTGTGGACCTCGTCTCGTAATCTTTTAATTATTTTGTCTCGTATCTCGTAATTACAATAGTATCGTAATTTTAAATATACACTAGCTGGATTACAATATCTTGTGAAAAATATACATCAAAATTTTGTTACTTTTTTACATCACAGATATTTTAATATAATATATTTTCATCTAATCTTAAATTTCCCCCCCTCTTTCGACTAATTCATTTCGTCGGATCAGTTTTAGCGCATCGCGATTCGCTGAGGAAGGTGGCTATGGAACCACAAATATCCTTTAAGATATACACAATTTTCTAATATATTAAGTTGCTTTCTAATCCGAATTTTGGAAGAGAAGCTTTACTTTTTTTTTTCGACTCGAAAGTATTGAGTTTAATGAGAATTTCACTTGCTTTGAGGTACTAAATAAACGTATTTAAAATTCATGGTTCTGACTTCAGGTAACCAACTTTTAATGAGTTCCTTGCTCGTACCGAATGTCCACCTCCCCCGCAAACCGAAACTCGACAGTGTCCTTTGCAAACGTGACCTCGCTGAATTTCCATTCCGAGTTCTTTTCATATTCTTTCAGATATCGAACCCTCTCTACTCTTTTCCAACAAAGCTCCTTTCTTCTTCAATCAGAAACCTTAACTTTCCTTGCAAAAAGTTTTTCTATTCAATTTTAATAAGCAAATTTGTTACCAAGGATTTTTATTCAAGAAATTTCTTTAAAGGTAAATGGTACCTTATCTGATATTGCGTTATTGGAAAACAAAATAATGTTTTTATCTGGATGAAAAGATTAATTGGAAAAGAGAGAGGTCGGATTGAAACACTCAAGAACCGCTTATCTAGGGCGTTCGTATTCCAATCTCCGGTAAAACTCGCTCTATCGCGAACACGTTTGATTAAGCTAACGGTCATAGAGAATTGTATCGCGGCTGTCTTTCAGAGAACCAATTCCGATTGAAAAAAATCGAATTTCCCGCGTACACTCGCTGGTCCATCCCCAGAGGATGATTTCCTGTTTTATGGCCTCAGCTGAAAACTGAATTTTAATTTCGACCAAATCCGCTAAATTTTCTAATATTTTTTTTTACTTTCATCCACTGGGATTTATTTGGCAAGCGTTCTAGAAATTTTTCTGTTATTTTTGAAAAATCTCTAAGAAGTCACGGTGAGGCCAACCATCACGGATCCGACTCCTGATATAAATAGTACTGCACCGATTGCAACGAACCGTAATCGTAATAAATAACGACAATCATGATAGCGATATATCATCCGTACTATAATATAATTTTCACATCTAACGTTAAATTTGTTCCTTAAAAGTTTTAGGCTTCAGGGCGAAGAGGGTCAGAAGGGTTGTGGGTATAGGAATAGGTAAAGGGCGAGAATAAGAGTTAGTTTGCAGGGTACGTGTGTGTGTGTATACAACATTTTTTTTCTCGAAATACGCCCGGACGAACATTTAGAATGAAGAGCTTTTCCAAGGTATTTTAAGAAGTTTAAGAATACACCGAAAGTGAATTACTTTGTTTTCTCGCGGGGAGTTTTTTAAAATACGTTTACACACAATCATGATTAGTGCTTGTTCTGCTTTGCTGCTTTTTTTCTTTTAAAATGTTAACCCTAAGAGACCTTAACGTTTACACTCAATAACTTGCGCATTTTTTTTGTTTAATTTAAATACGTAAATTTAGTTTATGTCCAAAACACCGAGAGAGTAGCCTTGTCTTAATATGCTTTTTTCGTATTATAATTTTTTCATAGTAAGGAATTTTTTTAACACCGAACATACATGCCTTAAGTTATGTACAGCCTAAAGTTTCAGTCGCATAAGAGTCATGATGAGTGCGTCATTTTTCACTGTATACGTAAAACAGAAAACACAACTTTATTTCTCCTAAATCCATTCTTATCGCGATTACGCTATTCGATCTGCCCTGTCGGTACAGCGCCATTCCGATCTCATTTCCTTATATAATTTAATCCTAACGAAACTTTTCTGCGCGTCGAACTTTTCCCCTGTTCCCCTTCATCATATGTCGTTCTTTGGTCCAACGGGAATTTTACAGCTTTTCAGACTTTTTGTTTTGCCACTCGTATAACTTAAAGCGCGCGCCTAACTAATTGCGGAGCACCTCATTTTTTCATTACTTTAACTAATTCCGGAGATCAGAAGTTCGGGGTCTTCAACCCATACCATTCGATCTTCCAAGTCCATCAACAAATCATTCAATATCTTTCATTTAATTGTAAACATTCAATTTTAGAAGATCTTCTAAATAAAATTTGGTAAAATTGAAAAAATGATTGATGAACCAGGAAAGAGTCTAACTTTCTGAACATTCCCAAAACGAGTTAGACCCCGCAAGCTGGTCATAATCCCTTTAAATGTGAACCCGTGGTGAGGAAAAGTGTTTAAATAGTCTTTCAAAGAACGCTACGCACTTGTGCTATGGTAGAAAACTTGCATTCGTATCAAAAAGTGGACTTTTACATGTAAGAAACTGATCAGAAGAGATCCGGAATCGAGAGCGCGCGTTTCTAGATTTATCTTATTTTTCTCAGTATTTCTTGTCTCTGTAACTTGTCTTTTTTTTCTTTTTTCTTTTTTAATTTGCTCCACGACGCAGTCTCCATAGACGAAGGCGCGTAGCATCAAAAGTGACGACGAAATCACAATTATTTTAAGCGTACATATCAATAATTAAACACACCTTTCATTCGTCTCTTTTTCTCGTTAGGAATATCCGGTAATTCCACGATTTCCAAAAGATATGTACAAAAAGAGACACGAATTCAAAAAAAAAGAACCCAGTAAATTTATAATAGACCGAAATTTATTCTAAAACACTAAATTTGTAATTTCCTTCTTTCCTTGTAAATAAATCTGGATGATTTTTCAAATTCGGGTCTCTTGTTACTAAAGCCTCATTTTTTTCTATGCAGTCTTCGCAAGTAAAGGAACACGAGTTGGACTTTTGGAGAATTGATTTCGTAGTAACGCGCCTTCGTCAACGGAAATAACTCTCAATAGTTAGCTTCACATATTATAAACCTGGGACGCGAAGATCCGTTTTAAAAGACCAGCATGAAAAACTGAGATATCAGAGAATATTGTCGCCTTGTGAAAAAACGCCTCGCGCGCCAACAAAAGTCTTGGCTCGCATATCATCGTCGCTAATCTTTCGTAATGACCAAAAATATATGTATATATATAATATATTATTCTTATATAATTATGTTGCTTCCTTAAGAGTTAAGTAATGTTAATAGTAGGTAAGTTACGTTAGGTAGTTTTACATTGATAGAGAAAAAAATATGTTGTGTTTAATTTCTTCATCTGCCCTTCGTAGGTAGTACGGTGAAGGTCGCATGCGCGCCAAACTTGATTCCTTCTTTTTTTGCTACCTAATGTTCACCAGTTTCGTGGTCGTTTGGATATTCCGGGCACCTCAGGTAAAAGGGGTACAGTATACAAATCGTGTTAGGATGACGCGCGTGTAGGAATCGTGTCTGGAGTGTAATTGTGTCTGTTAATGTGTTTGAATATGTGTCGAGTGTGGGTTCTCGGTTATCATTCCTTGTCTTTTTTGCTTTTCCTTAACATCGCCATAATCGAAAGAGTCGTACCGCGTTGACTTGTGGAAAGTCAGAAAGACCTCCAACTGTCTAAGATCGCGGTGTATTTACTGGTGGGATCGCAGTGTGGTTTTTGGTTAGTGTCAGACATTTCATATATAAGAAACGCTGAACCATTGGAGAACAAATGAAACTTGATTAATTGGCTAAGCAAATGGAATTCTAATCGAAAAATTCAGAACCAATAAAGTCACCTACAAACAATCTGTCTAAAAAAGAAAAGATTCTTCCAAGGTGGCTCTGCTTGGTTTGAATAGTTCGATTTCATTTGATTAGCTTGGACAATTAACCATGATTCAGTTGTTCGCGGATGGTTCGAGGCATGAGATATTTGAGGTGTCCGACACTATTTTTGGTTCGGAGGTGTAGCATCTCGCGTACGCTTTCATTTTTTGCACTGGGTTTCTTGCCTCGAGACGTTGAAGCTTAAGAAGGGGCTGAAGGAGTTCAACCACTCTCGACCAACAACGAGAATCCTAAAGGTCCACCTGTCTCCGCGATACTGGCCACTAAACAGGGCACTTCGAGTTTACTTCGACTTAGTGCTTTCTTTCCCCTCGGAAAAGATGAGAAAAGTTAGAGCTAGGTAGATGCTTTGAATTCTCGTCGGTGGTTGGACGGGCACAGTGGTTGGCGGGCCTTGGGAGGGGTATTTACTGTACTGGTTACTTTAGTAGTTACTGTAGAGGTTACTGTACTTTGTAACTGTATACTTTACGAGAAGATACTGACTTCGTCTACTGCTCTACGGAGTCTTCCATGAGCACCGCTGAGCCGCGTTGCTCCTGTGGCTGGTTGTTGGGAGGTTGATCACCGGACCTGTTGGTACCGGAATTGTATCCTCTCTGCAGTTGCACCACCAGCCCACTTACGGCCGCGTACTCCTGCTGTTGTTGCTGAGTCTTCTGGCTCGAATGATCTACTATAAGCTTACTATCACAGGCACTTTTTTTGTCAGTTGATACGGCATAGAGATTGTGTAAGTCCGGGTAGTGATTCAGCGATTGCTGCTGCGACTGCTGCAGATTCAGAGTCTTTCTCTCCCGGTCTTCATTTCCCCCATTGTGAACTTCCCGCTCCCTACTGCTACGATCGATCCTGGGGTCGCGATCGTCTTCCCTGCTGCTCGCCCTGGAAACTGGTAGAGGCGTTGGTGGTGAGGTCAGTCGATCGGTGCCATCATCGGTTCGACCTCTTTCGGAAGGCGAAGGACTTAAGTCGACAGTAGGTACCCGTTCAGGTCTTTCCGGTATCGACCTGCCGCTCGAACTTCTATAACTTTCATCCTCGCTGCTATCCTGGGTCATCCTCGGAAGAGGCGTTCGCCTGGAGTTTCTGCAGAGCTGATCGATCAGCGCCTTGCTACTCAGAGCCTCCGGATGGTGCTGCGAAGCTGCTTGTTGCTGCTGCTGACTTCTAGCTTCGACCATCGCCCTTTGGTCCCTCGTTATACCCGTCTCCAGACTCGATCTGATTAGATTGTCCAGGAAGCTACCGTTCGCTCCGGTGCCGTCGTAGAGACTCTCGGCGATTTCCCTCGTTGATTTCACGATTGAACCTCGAGAGTTGGACGTTCCTGGTTCAGCCGATCCAGTATTGCCATCTCGATCTCGTTGCTGATGCTGCTGGACTATCGCATTCCTCTGCTGTTCCTGAAGTCCCCGCATCCTCTGAGTGGCGAAATACTGCTCGGGAAGCATACCTGGGACGTTGGGAGCTCCCCCCATGAAGGGCGAAGGCATGAAAGGCGCTGGACCCCAAAAGTTGAAAGGATGAGCAAACGGAAGTGGAGGCATGCCTTCCATGAAGGGCGGCATCTTCATGCCATTCGGACCTGGAATTCCTCCAGGAGGTGTGAAGGGTTTCTGAGGTTTCAGTTGAGGCTTTTTGTCAGGTGCTCCAGGTCGCATGGCTCCGGGTGCAGTTACGGTCTCCTTCGCCTTGTCGTCTGGTGGCTTTTGATCTCTGTAATTAGAAAGAAATAATGAAGATTAACATACACAAACAACATCACACATTCTTAGATACCCTCACGGTTTCTAATATAGCTACAGAATTTCCAATTACCTTTTTCGTGGCCTCATAAGATGCCTCTCCTTGACTTTGTACTCAAGAGTGGAATGTGGAACCCCGTAGTAGCTGCCAGCTCGATGAACACTCATCTCTCCTCTCTGCACAGCCCGCACAGCCTCAACGAGACTATCTCGATCGTAGTTTCGATACTTTCCCCGTTTGGGTCGTGTACCCTTGCCTCCAGTTCCCGGTTTGCCTTGTTTATCTTGAGATTGAGCCTGTTGTTGCTTCTGCTGTTGCTGTTGAACCGTTTGAGGAGGCGTATAACGACCTCTTTTGAAGGGATTCGATTCACCCATCATGGATTGAGGCGACTGAGCGACTCCTCCCTGACCTTGCATTCCTCCTGGCGATTGACCCTCTTGGAACTTGACACTTATGCTCTTTGCGATGACGTCGCGGAAGTTGACACCCACGCCCTTGCCTACCAAAGAATTCGTGGGACTACTGGTGCCGGAAAATGCGGGACTCGAACGCTCCATTAAACCAGGACTTCCGGCAACAGTGCCGCTTCCTGCAGCGAAGCCCTGTGCGAAAGCAGCTGAGTTAGGCTCGCCATTCTTGCTGGAACCCGGCGCGTTTGCCGGTTTGTAGGACGGAATTTTTAGTATGGCTCTGCCCTGAGCACTGTCACTCGCCTCTTCTTCGATACTCGGATTGAAATCGTCATTCGTCATCGGGCCACGTTGCTGTTGCTGAGAATGATTCTGCTGCTGTTGATGGTGGCCGGATTGATCACCATTCACGTCTTTACTCAGCCTCTTGTCCTCACTCATCAACCTCCTCATAACCTCGGGAATTCGGTAGTCTTGCGACTCTGGGAGTCCTGTAAAAGTTAATTCAAGAATTCATAATAAATGAGAAAGATGAAGTTTAGGAACTAAAAAATGTTTAATATCAATCTCATCAAAGACGGTATTACAAGTGCTTATAGTTCTTGGGACACGTGTTCCAGTTTAATAATAATTGTTAACTTCAGCTCTCTTCTTTTTTTAGATATAAATTTTGAGGTTTTTTCATCTTTGGTAGTTGAAGTTAACAAATATCATTAAATCCTCTAGACCTCAGTTTTACTTCTTCTAAGAAGCTATCAAGTTGCTAAAGGAAATTTTTATGGCAATCCAGATTAGCTCTCTCTCGATGTAAAAAGGCGGAAAGTGTTGTCGACCCGACCACCGGACCGGGCCTGGCTTCTATCGATCCCTGAAGTCTTAGGAAGTTACACGCCATTTTTTTAACTTTCGTGCACCAACACGAATGACCCAGTTCAGTTAAATAATAAAAGAGTCTAGCGAATCGATAGGAGACATTTCTACCGGGTCTTTACAATTAGATTACTTCTAGATTGAAATCAGACATTTTAGACGATTAATTACCCTTTAGAGTTTCTATACCTTTGAAAGGTGTTGCAGCAGCCAACATCTTTTGGATGTAGGGACCAATGTTTGCGTGTTCAAAACCAGGCCACTCGGTACCTGTTTCCTGCCCTCGTTGTAAAAGAGTCCTTAAGGAATCTCCACCACTACCTTCAAGGGCCGAAAACCTCACCAAGTCCTCAAGAGAGAGCAACGGTTTCAGCAATGCCTTCTCCACCTCCTTTTCTTCCTCAGCACCCGAGAGTTCCTTTTCGTCCCCCTGTTGAAAAATTTCTTTCTAGCTTTCATTGTTTTTTATTCTTAATATGCTGACAGGAAAATAATTCTTCGGATAATTAAAACATCGGCAAAAAATAAAACTATATTTTATCTATACTGATTAATTTTGTTTTCATACGTTAGATTAGATCATTTTTCGTTTCAATCTGCTTAATCTGTTTGAATTTTAAAATTGTCTTGTGTCTTACAGTGTCATGTGTGATGTCGTTGGTATTTATTTGATTTATTTTTATGCAAAATGATAGCAAGCTCCATGCAGGGACTGCTAAGATGTTAAGATTCCTTTCTTAATGCGCCAAAACGCATTTGGATGCAATTTATTATATGTATATTCATTCGGAATAAATGACCCACGTGAGTCATTTAAAACATGCACTCAAATCAAAATGAAGCAACTCTAATTAGCCTCACTGACCTTCCTACGCGACACATGGCAAAAGTATAACATTCTAAATACGTAGCACGCGTGTATTTTAGTGGTCTCTAGAATCAAGAAAGAAAAATCTTAAGTACGAACTAGTTCTTTTTATGGCAACGCGGTTGAAAGCAAAAAAGAAGTCACGTTCTGAACGGAACTTCCCAAAAACTTACCTCAAGCCTCGTCACCTCGCGTGCGCCAAGTGGCTGAGCGTTAAACTACAAATAGTGATAAAAAGTTAAACAGCCCATGCAAAAGATGCAGGACACTACTGAGCATCACGACAATCTTTCAGAACAAGTGTAGATTGTCCTTATAGCGGAAGAAAATTTAAAACAGATTTTGAAAAACGATTTATTGTTTACTAGATTGAAATCTTGAAGTAGAAATTGAAGTATCTACACAAATTCTTCGATTGCCATGCCAGAGGTATGTTTTGGGGAAGCTTCATTCGTTCTTCCTAACCAAAACTACACGTAAATACTGAATGTTCGTTGACTCGACCAATCATGAAATAATCTTTTCCCGAGAACGAGTCATTTTCGAATCAACGAACCATGTTAACCAGTCCGTCTCTTGATTTCTAAAACCCATTCCAAAAGATCTGATCAGCAAATCGTCAAGTAAATTGACTGATGAATTCATTGCTGTAATAGCATACCCTTCATAATATTTAAAATTAAATTATGACGTCTAGAATGTAAACTAAAGTTTCCGGGTATCCTGTCACAAAAAGGAAGTGAAATTCATCTGGAATGGATTTTATAAAATCCAGCTTTTAAAATCTAATCATATGACGATCTTGATCTGATGACATTTGCCATGAATCAGACATTAATCTGAATAAGGGTCGTGAATTAAGTTGCAGGACAGTCTTACTATAGTTTCTCTACTCTTGAACATATTTAATTTTTGTATTTTCGTTTCTATTTTCTGTACTTGATTTCGCGATAAGGTAGGATAGATTAATTAGTGCGCTAGTTAGTTTTGTTTGGTACGCTCGTTTGTCCCCAAAACCTACCTCATCCACTTGCGAGGGCGGAGTGTTTGCAGAGGCATTTTGGGTCGTATTTGGTGTTACTGTTGTTGTTGTAGTGGTGGTGGTGGAGGTGGTAGTCGAAATCGTGGCGGCGGGAACGCCAGACTCGTGAGGGTGTGAAATGGTGCTTGTCAGGGACGCATCCCTTTCGCGTTCCATCGCAAGCTTGTAGACCTTGTTGCGAAGGGTGCTCCTGGGAATTCCATAGATCACTGCTGCTCTACGGGTCCCTAGTTTTCCGCTCTGAATGTCCCTCAGGGCTGCCTGCAGCTCCTCTTCAGTGTAAGTCCTTCTACCACCGCCAGCACCCACCACTGAAACACCACCAACACCTGCTGGACCAGTCAACCTTGGTTTCGCCCGATAACAGGAACTGCAAAAAGTAATTCATCAAATTATTCATAAGCTTAGTAATTTAACTCACAATCAGCAAACCAAAAACAAACAAAAAATACCTAGTCTAAAATATGTTTAATTCAATGTTCCATCTTCAATTGGCTTCACTTCTCAACCTTTCAATCATGAACATTAAGACTATCAATTAAAAATTCAAGTTATGTACCCCTCGAAAATAATCCATAAGAGGCACGTTCAGAGAAGTGATAAAAAAAATTAAAAATGCTTGGAAATTTTGAATTAATATCAACTAATAATAACCGACGTCGTCCACGAAATACAAAAGAACGTGTCTTGCCTTGGAGTATTTTGAGATAAGAAAAAGATCCAAAGCATTCTTGCTTCTGATGTATTACTTTTATTAACTTTATCATTGTTTCAGTGTTGACGTAAACTGCAGAGCAGGTGAAAGGCAATGTGCTTGTGGAACGATTATGGATTTGTGATTCAAAATTGTGAATCCAGAGGGTGACGTCAACAAAAATTCTGCAAATGATTGAATTACATTGGGTTTCTTATTCATTATTTGAGTTCTGGCCAAATCAAGTTGTGTAAACCATTAAAGCACGTGTTCGGGAAATCGATACACGTGTTTCCTTTCAAGGGACGAACATTGGACATTAGTTATATAATTCTGATTGAAATGAACGCTTTGATTCAATTTACTATATTCAATTCAATTCAAATTTAATTTTTTTTAAACACAAAGAAACTTTTAGAATACTATAATTAATATCTTGGTCGATTCTCAACCTGGAGTTTATCGATTTTAAAAAATCTGGTTCGGTTTGATAAGATTAAAAAGAAACGTAAAGAATCGTCGCATGTTTCCTTATCCTTGGTTCTTAGTTGGCATGATTGAGTCGTTTTTACGAGTTCGTCAACCGGCGTTGTCGGTCAACAAAATCCGCAGATAAAAGTGCATTTCGACCATATACGAGCCTGATAGGCAAGCTACCGTGGCTCAGTCTGAATTTATCGGTACTTTTTTGTTTGCCATTCTGTCTGCAATTCTCTCGCTCACTGATCCCCCCACAATAGCTTCGTAAATTTTTTACAATGAAGATAAGATGGGAGAATCTGTCTAGGTATCGAAAATAGTTCCCTTAACAATGATCACTCGTACAAAAAGAAAAAATTATTCCATGAAAAATATGAATTCATTCAACCTCGCATTATGTACTGATGGAATGATAAGAAGTGAATATGATTTTCGCAATGATTTTTATCTGCAAGCTTCAGGTCAGTGACATTCAAGCAAAGTGGAACAAAAAAATATTTTATTTGGACATTAAATGAAGATTATAAACGAGATATGTTGGCAGAAAAATCTAGCAGGGAAATTTCCACGCCAGTGATTTGAGAACGTGCAAAATGTAGTTTATGACTCGATATACTGACGGGTTTATGTCTTATCGCAATGTTTAATTTACTCTTCAATATGTGAAATTGTGCAGTTCAAAATTTAATCTTTTACAGTAGAAAAGTTCATGTTTTCTACAGAGTTCAAAACTCATTTTTAATTTGTTTAAAAATCCCTTAAGCTTATTTGAATCTTATTAACGGTTATTATAAATGGAGTTAAAGAGAAAAATTTATTGTTCAATGAATCACTTTTTTAAGAAAGAAATGTTACAAATCCACCCTGACGAGGTCGATGCCACCCGCCGCGAGTGTCTTCCTTATCCGGGCTCTTATCGGCCGTGTAAACGTACTCATTGCGAGTAGGTCTACTGTAGTCTGCTCGCTCTTATTTCACGAGGGTCACGGCAAATCTACATTCTAAAGGGGAGAGTAAAATATCCCAGAGTGCAGTACGTTGCCCTCATTGTGATTTCGTTGTTTTCCCAACAATCGAATCACATTTTGCGCGTCAAATTTTTATCATCTTCTATTATTAGTTCACGCAATCTACACCTCGCATACATCAAGTCATAAAGTACTCTTTCCTCTCTCCCCCCCTCTCTCTCTCTACCAGAGCTAGATTTTTAAAATTCTTGACAATTTAATTTAAATATTAACATATTGGAATTCTAGTAAATTCAATTCTAGTAAATTAAAAGTGATTAATAGAATGAAAATGATATAAATCAAAGCACATGCCGACTGATAAATTACATTCAAATCTACTCTTCATCTCTGTTTCATGAATATTACAAGGTAATAGAGTATTTTTAATGAAATAAAGTTTCTTCGTTATATCAGATTTATTACAAATGCTTTCAATTGCAAAGTTTCCAAACTTTGGAGTTAGCAATTTAAAAACATCCAATCTAAGAAACCTCTTATTTGATCAACTTGATATTAACAGACATTAATTACGTTCATGAATTAAAAAACTTTTAAATCTAGACACTTCACTGAAGAGTATTCAAATTGATTAACATCAAACTTTTCCTACTTCTATTTTTTAAATATTCTTTCTCTAAAAAGATATTCTTATATATTTCCATATTAAATTAAGAAATGCTTTTAACGTACCAAGCTTTGACTTGTAAAATTTTAATTTGAAGCCTTTCAAAAATTCGACAAAGCCAATTTGAATAAATTTTAATTTAAAGTAGAAGTTACTCAAACTTTGTTGCATTTAAATTCTTAAATAATTTCATATAGATAAAAACCTGCATAGAACGTGCAAAAGTTTGATAGTACAACAATACTGAATAGAGTTAGTTGAATAGAAAGTTATTTAATTTTCGTATTAATTATTTCAAGCGATAAAGCCATAAGAAATGCCTACGCAGATTAAGCTATTATATTCCTAGACTATATTTCTACTAATGTAAGGTTGAGGTTATCCAGCTAGCAGACGATTGTCTAATTGACAGCAGGAATCAGGGTTATCAGTCTCCAAAGTCTCTGGAGCCAGATTGCAGTTTATAGCGTGAATGTGTATGTCTTATCACACGTTCCGAATAGACCTACTTGTAACGAGCCACGTGCAATCGAGATCTTTCTTTCGAAAGGAATCCAATTACCTCCTTAGTCACGCAGTGTAAATTATATCGGTCTAGTGAGCTGCTTCGTCACTTGACATTCATGTGAATATGATGAACACATGAACATTGCAAAAAAAATTCTTTCGTTCACAATGATCCGAATTTTGGTTTAAAAGGAACCCAATCTCAATTCCAATTTTTCTTGATTCATTTTTAGCTCAAACTTTTCAACAAAACTGAATGAAATTACTCACTTAAATATCGTCTTGGGGTCCAGTCCCGCCGGCATTCGCAGAGGTATTTTTTGTTGTTCCAACAAGGATATGTTGTTGTCCTGAAAACGACGATGATTCTTCTATAGGACAAACGTAAAAAGTTTCAGAACTCAAGAACAGACAGTCTAAAATCATAAAAACATTAGTGGACATCGATAGTAGTGATTTAAAATTTCTAATACATGTAGTTAGTTTAAACCATTACTCGGATTTAAAACTAGACTCGATTACTTGTGAAGTACTAGAAATTTTATTTCATCATTTAATAAGCATAGCAAAATAATAATATAAAAATAGGGGCGAATAAAGGAAGGAGCAGTGAAAATCTAGTTTTTAAAAAGAAGTACCAATCCAGTAATACTTATTACCGAAAGTACCAAACGTTGTAGAATTACTGAATGTAAAAAAAGGACAGAAATCTAATTAGGCGAAATAATCTGGACCAGAAGATGATATATCAAATTGCAGTGAAATTACCTCGTTCTGGTTTGATTTCTGAATTGGAAAAGGGGGGGGGGGATAAATAAAAGGGGGCTTACCTGAGAACTTTTGGGCTTGGCCGAGAGATCAAGGGGTTGATCAGCTCCCGATGCATTATCCTGGTGTGCTTGAACGTTGACATGGGGTGCCTCCCTCGGTGGTAGACACCATTGTGGCAGTAATGTTGGGTATGAGCCAAGAGCGGCTGCCACCACGGATGCCGCCATGGGGTCGACCTGAACTGACATCGGAGACTCCGCTGATCGAGAACTACTGCTGCTGTCGCTCTGAGGACTCTATAATCCCAAAAGAAATGCGATTAAATTCTGAAAATATCAGCAAAAGAAGTGTGGGAGTGGGTTTGCTTCTTCAACTGCTCTTCTAGGATTGGTTTCTTGATTCTTGAATTGGCTGATTGATTTTCAGATTAGCTTGTTGCTTTTTAGATTTTCTATGGTTAATTTTTAGATGGTTCTAGAAAAAGGTGTGAGATTAGCATTGATATGATAAGATGAGGTGAATCTTGTTGACTCTAGGATGGGTTTCGATAGAGGCAAGGTGTTAGAAGAGCTAGCCTTCATGAATCTTTAAAGAGGAGTTCAAAGCAAAGTATCCTTTAGAAGAGGGAGGTTAGTCATGTGGATGGATTTTCCAGTATGGGGACTTACAAGGGGCGCCTGGTCGTCGTGTGGCAGCTTGCCATCGAGACAGAAGTAACACTTGTCCAACGGCTTCCAATCTTCCGGTGGAGGACTCACTATCCGATTTCCAAGGAAAACCTTTTCTGGAATCACTTCCGTCTCCTTGGTCGCTGATAGCGAGTTGGGTGTCGCTGCAGAGGTCGAATTCAATCCAATGCCAGGAACTGGCACCTCTTGAAGTTCCTCCTCCTTTTTTACCCTCAACAAACCCTGTGTCACCTGTATTCGTTCCAACGCGACTCCCTCTATCCGTTCCTAAAAAAAAGACCATCAAAAATGTTAATAATAAATTGTTGTTGAAATGTTGTTGAAATAACTGCAAATAAAAAAATTGGTCAGCAAGTTGAGTCTGGTTCGTCTGGTTCGTCTGGTTCCAAGAATCAATTATCCTCCTAAAAACTACTATAAAATAATAATGAATGAAAATAAAATAGAAAAGAACCCACCTTGGTCCCTTCCGAGTCGTTGGTTTTGGTCGGATCCTCTTCTTTGGAGGTTCGTTCGTTCTCGTTGAGGTGATTGGTGGACCTGTCGTTTTCCTGGTTGGGCTTGAGCCTCTTTTCTGCCTCGTCCTCTTCCTCGTCCTCGTTTCCGTTCTCGTCGTCTCCTCGATTTCGTCTCCTCACTCCCGTCGAATTTGTATTGTTGATGGTCGTTATCGTCGTAGTAGAGGTCGTTTCGGTCCTGGAATCCTGGATTCCGACCTCCGAATTGTCGACCTCGACCTTGACACAATTCGACTCCTCCTGGTCCCGTTGCTCTGGGTGATCCTGTTGGTCCTCCTGCGTGGGATGGTGATTCGAGAGGTTTTTGGGAATTAACAGCTCCTGTTTTATCTGAGCTGGCAACACCTGGGGACGCAGGTGAGCCACCTGGTTCAAAGCAGCTGCATCGAGGTTGCAACCTTGCGGCGTTAAGTATAACCTCGGATGAAGGGCTTGTTGTTGCTGCTGCTGCTGCTGCTGCGTCGTCGTTGACGATTCGCTGCGAGGCCCGGTGTACAGGGTGTCCTGATATTGCTTCCATCTCCTACGGCCCATCAACTCCTCCGCTACCCGCTCCAGACCTGCAACACCACCACAACTACATCAAACAATGATGTGCACTTTACCCAAGATTACGCCGTACTTGGGTTTTGTGTGGGAGGAATTGGGATAGGCTACTAGGAATTCTTTTATTTTTAAATGTCTTCCAGCTTCTGATTGTTACTGCACTGTTGCCATTACGAACACATGATTTCTTGTAGGAGAATCGACTCGTGACCTTTCCAGATGAAGATACAGTGTTGGGCCGAAATATATTCCTTTCATAATAACGAATAGTTTTTAAACAACTCCAAAGCTAACGTTTAAAATAGCATAAAATAAATAAAAAAATGTATTCATTCTTTTTTATCCTCTTAAAACCAGTTTTAAAAGTTAACCAGTTGCCATTTTAAGTTTTTATTACGAAAACATTACATTTTTTTATCTATATTCTGCATTTTGCTTAAAGTAAACAAATTGCAGGAATTGATAATACAGTTAGAAAGGTTTTCATTTTTTACCACTTGTTAGTGAGAGAAGTCAGACGATATGGTTTATATTTTTCAGAACACTTATCGAAAGGCCGAATACTATAAAGTGTTATCATGTCAAGTATCGCGCTGCGTTTCTGACTGAAAATAGTAGAAAAGATTTACCTTGGACAATTCCGAGAAATAATTATTTTGATAAGAGTAAATAACAAGGTATTTAAGGTACATATAGAGAAATATAAACAATTATTTACAATTGTGAATAACGAGATTAATTCACAATTTTTAAACAGATAATGAAATTGCGGTTTTTTAAATGAGTTTTCTGAAATTTCAATAATTCTAACAATTCCATGTCACGCTCTATATTACACTATAATTTTCTATTGAATCCCCGCAATGCGACGTATTTCGATAATTTCAGGTCAATATCGCAACAGAATCAGCAAAACAATTACTATATGTTTCAACTGCGGCGGGATTGAAATCTGACCAGTTGGTGGTTCATTTAGTTGCAAAACACAAGGAAAAATGGTCAAAAGTATATATATGAAATTTGAAACAGCTTTTCATCTATTTTATTCATTCCAAATCCTCCTACTTGATCTCCTACTTGATGATGAATGATCAATTAAATACTAATAAGTGATACATAATTATTAGGGTTTATACCGCGAACATATGTAATAGTTTTATCAGTGATTGGATAAGAATGCGAGGATTGGTCAACATAGCAAAATATGATTAACTTTGTGGACGATGAAACGAGACATATATCTCCGTAAACTGTGGAAATATACATTGGCAATTATCGTGTGAATCGAGCAATCACTAGTTCGTTGGACACCCATCCCCGTACGATACGATGGCACGCGCCCGGATCCAAACAATCATGCATTTCTGCACGTGTGTGTTATAAACTAGGTGAGTTCACAAACCTACAATCGAACTGATTTTTCATAGGGATCGCTTTATTTCACAGGACAATTGATTTTGTCGTCGACCGCTGGACAGTCGGGTCATTAGGGACAGAGCGGTATGTATTTCTGGGAAACCATTCGTGCCATTCCTACCCGTACGGAATTCACAAATTAAATTGCTCGATGCCCCTGGAATCGGTCGGTGCATTATACGGACGAGCGTTTGGCGAAGCACGACGATCCATTGGTAATTGAGCTTGAACTGGGAGAGGGAAGAGAGCACTTGGTCTTTCTTTTTAATCTGCCCATGTACGGTGTCTTGATTAAAGGCCTTGAGTCGCTGGCACTAGCGAAATCGTCATTTGAGCTGTTTTAACTGGTTTAGGAGGTCTCAAGTTGAAATTCTACCTCAAAACATTCAACTGCACTTTTTCGAGATTTTAAAACTTGGCTTTCAGCATATATTTAGTTGCTTTATTTTATTTATTTTTTTTCAATTTGCGGCTTACTCATCGTTTTCGTTATAATTCAAGAAACCCCAATTAGCTTTCTCCTAAATTAAATGGTCTTGAATCTTTGCAACATTCTGAATTACACCTTATCTCTGTTGGTTTATATTTTTAACATAATTTTATCAGTTCATTATTAAAACTTCTGAATAAGCGTTCTGAAAATCTCCGAAATAGAAATATGACAATTTTCCAATAAAAAAATAACGAATATATATACATTATTCATCTCAATTTACTCCATCGATCGCGAATTTATTTGCATAAAGTTACACACCGACTTGTTCCACGTGTCGAGGGAAACGAGAAGGGATGAATCTGATGTGGGTGTTGGGAGATGAAAGGGGTTAAAAGGGAGAAATGGTAGAGACGACAAGGGCGAAACTCAATGCACAACACACAACCTGAAACTGTCGCACAGTTGGCAAAACAACTGGTGGGTAGTGGATTATTTTATAGAGCACGAGCCGATGTGCGCTCCGGATAACAAATTGATCGATGCATCGACCAACATAGTGCACGCTCTCATATGGACAGAATACAAAAAAAAAAGAAACAGAAAAAAAAGTACAAATCAGCAAGTCAGGAACTCGCAGAACATGGTCGTTAAATCTAAATAGTTTCTAGCGGCATTTTACCTACAATATCCTACGAAAAATCATCGATTAAATTTTCAAGATTCGCGGCTAAATAATGACTATTGATTATTCTACAATCTGATTACAGGTTAAAAGCTTTTATACAATGAGTGAAAATAAAAAAATGCAGACAATCTCCAAATCTGAATTAGTAAGGAGTTACTAATGAAATGGTAACAACTTGCTTACTAAATATCAAACACAGGAAATTACCTTAACTCGAACTTTTCATCTGGTAAAAGATATTTAAAAACAATGAAATATTTATATATTCAATATATTTCTATTGTAAATAATTGAATCTTGAATCTAAAACAAATTGCAATTATATTCTGTTTGCGGAATAAAAAGTATTTTTCGCGGTCGATTTAAAATGCGCGTAGGTGCAGAGTATAAATGATAAGAAAATAATAAAAAAAAAAGAAATGGCACCGAGAAGAGGTGTCACGATGCCAAAGGTATATTAACGCCATTTGTATGAGTGCGCGCATGAAAAACATCTGAATAAATTATTACTGTTTGTCAAATGTTTCGAGGCAATAGCAACGCCTGTTGCCGGCAGGCGTTACTACACTCACACAAATGTATGCCATCTCCAATACAGATGCAGTTAAACACACAGTTGATTTCGCGTTTCGTGCGCCCATTATTTAAACGCTCCAGTTCCACACAGCTTATCAAATATATTATTCCCATTTACGGAAATGTGGTGGAATTTGTTATATGTATATCGAGACCAAATGATGCGCACTTATTACCATGAGGATCAAAACTCGCAAACCTATTTCTAATGCTTCTAAGATATCTGACAACAGAAAATATGCAGAACTTTAAATTTCCCAAGTTATTATCATATTTTTTGTAAGCAATAATTTAGCATTTTGAGGAAGTACGATAATTGGTTGTAAGTTTACATGATTGAGTTTTGAGGCCAAATTAAGAATGTGTTTTAAAAGGTGCGAAAAGAAAATGGAGAAAAGTGTTTTGAAAATGTTTACTATTCTTTGAACCATCTATACGGAAAGTAACTTTAGAAACTGAAGTATGAAGAAAAATATTTAAAATCTCCAAGGAAGCTATCCGAAAAGAGACTTAGCAACAGAAGATCGAACTACTTTCGTATTCTTTCTCCAGTGCATCAAAGTCGCATTGCGATGCGCATATGAAATCTTTTCTCAAGTAAATATCCGTGTTCTTTGTCCGAGTTTCTCGCGAGTTAATAACACCTCTATTGAGATTTTATTCACATGCACATAGGCGCAAGTCTAATTATTTTTTCTTCTTTTTTTAGAATTAATCACTTGTTCGGACTTTGCTCTTCATGAATATTCTATCTGGTGCATCCGAGATATGTTATTCTCTCTAATCGATGAAAAGATTGACTTTCGATCGCTACCTTATCCGAATCGTGATCTGAATATCATGGAACTTATAGAATCGTGAGATTTGCTCTTTTCCAGTTCTTCATCAGTTTTCATTTCATTTTTATTTTCATTTTTCTTCATCTTCTCACCTTCACTTCTAATGTAACTCCCATTTCCATCGACGCTCCTTTACCGAAATGTCAAATCTCTCGTTAGTTTGCTCGAGCGTTTCGCCGACTTTCTGGCGAACCTTCAAATCGGCCTTGAATCTAAATAACGTGTATCAGGCATGACTGGTTATTGTATAAATGCACTAAGCTACAAAAAATAATGCCTTTCCTTAGATTTTCTTTGACATCTGATAATAATCATCAAGGTCGACTCGCTATGATTCAGGAAGTGGAAAATCGAAAATTCCTGCCTTTCATTAACGTCGAGTTTTTACAGTAAGAAGTTTCATGTTTTTGTTGCGTCTGTTTAACAAGTCGCCTCAGGTTTCTGATAATAAAGTGTGAACGTGTTTTTCTTCACATATTAAAGTACTCATATTTTTTTGTAAATGGTGGTAGAGTACTTGATGATAATTGGTGCCATCTTGCATTGAGAGAAAAATGTATTTTGGAGGGATTTATTCCGGATTCAGGTGAAATATGTCTCTGAGGAAGAAATAATAAGAGAGAAATTCCGAGGCAAATACTCTAAAGTAAAGGTCTCCTCGAGCGGAAAAATATTTGGCATGAAGCCAACCACTCCTAGAGATTATTTCCTCCTCGATTAAGCAGGAGGGTAACAGGTTGTCAACCTTTTGTCACAAAGAATTTTGGTTTTTACCTTTTTTAGTTCAATACCTCTTTCACCTTTAATTTTTTTCCTTTTATCCATCTTCTCTTTAGTTTTCTCACGTTTCTGGCCTCCCCTATTTTACACCAGGCGGTCGTCTTTCATTTTACGTTTCATGAAGCTGCATCTATACGACGTGACGTCGTTCGTGCTCGTAATGATAGGCAAGCTACTTCCTTCGCCGCATGTTTTCTGCACTTATTTCCCATCTTTCTCTCAACCATAAAATTCCTTTTTTCATTTCTATTTTACATTCGCGAGCAAGTGGGTTAATCAGAATGCTAATTTTTCAATTGGGAAGTGTAATCTAAATGAGACGTTTTGTCGGAATGCTAATCTCCCATTTTATGAAATTAGTTTCTTGATTTATTTCGCAATCGTTTTTCTTCAACCTTTAGCTCTAGTCTGATATCCATGGTGACACAATTAATTATTTGTGATTGTTGGAAGTGCAACGTTGAATCAATAAATTTAGAATCTTCAAATAAAGAAATATACTATATTTATGAAAACTATAGTTACAGTATATGTTTTTACATGTTACAAATATCAATACATACAAAGTCATAGTTTTTCCTTCTTACAAATTGTTTATTTGAATGACTTAAAGTAAAATTATAATCGTGATATTCTTTGATTTTTAATTTTCCATTTGAAATTACGCAAAAATTCAAAGTTTGGATTTGAGATTGTATCATTTTTAATGATTTATATTTTTTATGTCTGCGTATGGGTATTATATATGTATAATGAGATCAACGAAATACACAGTTATCTTAATACGTAATCGGGGTTAAATGTCACTGGTGAATATGACCCTCGTCTGTTTGAAAGAAGCCACTAAAAACTCACCGGCGCGTTCAATCGGGTTATCGCGGGTCGCTCTCCAGTTTTCGTTTTCTCGGATGAATAGATTTTAATTATGTTCTTTTCGTACTAGTCAAGTGTAAACGTCGAAAAATCTATTTTTTGTAACAAAAAAATTGCTTCAAATTCCTTTAGAAATTTACTTTTACTGAGAAACTGATCTTATCTTTTTTTATTTTAAACTTCTCTGTATGAAAAGATTGATTTCATCTTAATCTGAAAAGAATAATTAATAATTATTCTAAACTTCTTTGAAATCCTTTACCGACTCATCCTTCCATAATATATAACATCATAAAAACGAAGGTCGCGTTTAGAATGAGTCAAGAAAATCTGGTTGGCTGTTGCAGTAAATTATTCGTCGATTTTCCTCTAAAATTCATCTAATCGCGTTTTCCTTAGTCACTAATTTTTATATGCGTCACCCTGATTCATTGCTTTTTTTACCACATCGTTTAAATATGAGTAACTTTCCAAAAATGCTAATTCCTCAGTTGGTTTACATGAAGTTGAAAAATGTTATCGTATAATTAGTTAATTAATTATTATTTTTAAATATGACCTCAGCTTTCTTTTTGTAAATGTGTTATTACCCAACAAAAGACATTTTTGTTGGTTCAACGAAAATTGATGATTCCACCAGTTTTAGTAGTTCAAACTCTCAAGTCAAAATCATTCTGCGTAAACAATCTACACATGAAACAATGAGCTAACAATAAACTAATAATTTAAGGATTAGCAAACTTTGTCGTTCAAGGTGAAATCTTTCGGCGTCAAGATTTTCCTCGCGAACTACGCACAAGGTTTGTTTCGGACAAAGGATAGCCTTGTGTCGCGGCTCTTGCGGCTTGGAATGGGCCCCACCATTCTGACTCCCATTTCCTAACTTACGTTCTCTACTCTCGTCTAAACCGGATTGCCATTGGTTGAATCGCCGGGCGATTAGAGTCCTTCGCAGTGGTGCGGCACCGAGGGGACAGAGAGGAGCTGCTGAAAGCATGCGGTCGCTTCTAAAATTGCGAGGCTTCCATTGGTTGGGGCCCTCGAGGCCATTCGATTTAGAATCGAAGAATGGTGCCGCTATCCTCAGCGCCTGGAGGACGATGTAAGAGAGCGGATTCTCCTCATCTCCTCACTTCTTAAACATGTTACCTGGTTTCTTAGCCGAATTCTTTTCCACCGATGATGTCAATTTTCGCAATGAGGGAATTTTTCAATGTGCAAAATAGTAAAAAAATTGTTAATATATCTCTAATCTCAAAGTCGCACTCGTTCAATATCGATCGATTCGTGAGATAATGCCAAGTCATCCACTATGTGTACATTGTTGCAAAAGTACATTTGCATGCATATTTAATATGCATATTTCATGCCTAAGCTTCTGTCATTAGAATTCAGTCAATCAAATGCTAAATGCCATTCATTAACAATTTTTTTATGGTGCTTGAAAGTTTATGATCTGGAATTGGGGCATCTACATCAAATTGTTTAAAATGATAGTCTTGGAATTTCAAATTAATTCCTCGAATTCAGAAATTGTATTGTTTGATATGGACCGAGTCTTCGTTCCATGATAGCGCGAAATGAGTCATTAATCAGTGCTTCTCTCATTGCGAAAGAACGTAAAAAGTGAAGAATTGCTATTTCGATTAAGAGGAAGACAAATGGATTTGTGACGTTTGGGCAAAAATGGCAAGGACAGGCGTGAAAACTGAAGATCTCGTGAGACCAGTTTTCCTTTTCGTACATTGAGTTAAAAAGAATTAAAGAAAGAAAGAAAGAAAGAAAGAAAGAAAGAAAGAAAATGCAGTCAGCGAATCCCAGAAGAGTCGTCAGAAGGAGGCTTTTTGCCAGGACCTTTCGTCATTGCACGTCCTTCTGTAGGAAAAAAGTGCAAAGAAGCTTACTGGCTCTTTGGCAGAAGCGGTGAAGTTATACCAACTAAATTATCGTGCCGTTCTCTTTGTCCCGCGCGAGTAGTAACGACCGTAAGCCGATACATTCTACTATATAGTAGAGAAGCTCCTCTTCTTTCACGTCAACCGACTGTGTGAGTTTCTATGTTTATATGTGCACTAGTACAAGGAAAATTGCATCTACTTGTACACGCGCAAACGAAAGTGTGCATGAAACTTGTAGGCTGACCTCGCGGACCGTTCGTCTCGACTCCCTTCACCCTGTAACTACTCCCAAGTAGCAACGGCCTTAGAATCGCGTATATTCAGTCGTCGAGCTAATCATCCGATCTTGAGGCTCTTGAAACTTCTAATAGCTCGATTGCCAATAAATAAAATAAACCTGCAAATAACACACGCTCGGGAGAGTCTACTTACGACTATCGCTCAAACAGAATTATGCACCAAGAAAATATATCCAATACATCTGAAATATGGGTGATTTGACCTGAAAAGAATTTCGCAAGTTTCAACTCAAGAAACTCAAAAGAAGGAGCAAGTACAATAAGATGGAAATGCTATATGGTATTACGAAGATTCATAATAGCGTTGGAGATGGGAGTCGAAATTATAAAAGATATATAAATCAAAACTACTTTTGTTTTGATGATTCTCTTTAAAGACAACTAAAAATTACACACAAAGCAAAATAAAACGCCAATCACCCATGCAAAGTGAGCAATAATATTTGTGTAATTTTAGCATTCCGTGGTAGAAACCATAGTGTTTCAGACTTTCAGGCCATTAGTATTTTCTAAAATACCACTGCTCGAACATACCTATTGTTTCTCCTTTGAAATGCTTTTCAAAATAGTGGCCGCTTCTTGGAAAAGTTTACAGAGCTTCTGTGCAAACTTCAAGGAATAGATAAATAAATTCAACTTTTAACAACAGTACTCAAAATAGTGTACACAAAACAAGTTCAAAATAAATAGTTAAATTAAAGGGAAGAAACTTTTTAAAAAATCGCGAATTTTCAGTTGATGAAAAGCTATTATCTCAAATTGATTAAACTCACTTCTGAATGGCATTTACTTATATATCATATTACTATATTTTCCAAATTGAATAAATAAATAAAATAAATTGAATTGACACACACTATTTGTTATTTAATCTTCATCTGGAATGATTTAGTCGCAGTAAATCAATATTGCTGTTTCGTTCAAGGAGACAATGTTTATTCGATCCAATTATAAGTTTCCCGGAGTAATTGAGTTCACCATCAAACTGTGATAAATTCAAATATGTATAATTCAGTACTCTTTACGATAATTTTCCAATCAATTAGCATCGCAAAGTTAACTTTTATTCAGGACTTTTTTTAATCTTATTTAAATTCACTAAGCACGTACATTCTTCTTTTGACAAATGCTGCTAATTATCCACATTTTCTGAACCATGAGTCTGCTAGATTTTTTCTGAACTTGTTGCTTACTAATCGCTTTACTCTCTCTTCAATGATTAATTAAAATACGAAATTCGGATAGACTATGAGTCAACAAAACATTTGTTTATCTTTTTTGCAACTTTTGATGAAGACACCTTTACTCTAATGCTTCGCGAAGTAAGCGTAATAGGATATTGTCGCCGTAGTGACCCATTTATCTGCACTCGACTATTCTAGGGTATACTGTTACCCACGGGAACAGCGACGATAGTGTCTCCGAGGGCACTTTGACGATCATCCGAGATTTCGTTCCAGTTTTAGTGACGTCAACTTGCCGTCCGACAATGAATACCAATCGACTAGTGTCATTCTTTCTTGGTCAAAAGTTAACTAGACATGCAAAACTTGCAATAATTCTAATTCCTTATTGTTCTACTCTAAATCAAACGAAATTTAAAGTTCTTAAAATAAACTGAAACGTTTGTGTAATTAATTTGTTTTTAAGTCCAAAGTTGATCATTATACAAATTTGGTTTGCTGCAAAAGTGCCCGAATATAAATAAAATTCTTCTAAATCTCGCAAAGTAATTGAAAAATTTAACTTCCAAGAATTTAAGTCTCATGCATGAGCTGACTCAGCATTATTTTATTTATAGGAATTCATCTGAATGTGGTTTAAATGCAGCGATTTGGTACTAAAAAAATAGAAAAATTTGTCACTTGCATACCAATAAAGCAGTCAGCGTATACCGAAATGATTCCATTAGAAAATTAGAAATTTTTTACGATATAAGAAACGCTTCGCATTCATACAATTTAAAAATTAAAATTGCAGGAGATTTGTACATCTGCGTAAACAAGTTGTCTCAAGCTTTTTCGAATAAAACCAAAAATTCGATTTCAACTGCATTCTGAAAATCGTAAATATATGCATTTATTTGTCATTCTTTCGCGTGAATCATTGCGTGTCTCATTTGACTGACATGAAGCAAAGCGAGTTCTGCCACCGTGAGGCAGCGTGGAATTCTCTTAGCGCGCGTGGTATGACTCTGTGAGATGTGTTTGCACCCACAAAATAGAGGGGGCAGAACGAAAGGGAGAGGGAATGGTATGGGAAGAGGCAACTGAGGGAACTAAAAGTGCAAGGGAGAGAGAAAATCAGAGCTTACGAGAGAAGCGAGAGAGATTATCAGTACTTGAGAGAGGAAGAGGGAGAGAGAGAAGGATTGAGTGCCAGATAGCGAACAGAGAGAAGCACGAGCTAGCGTATGAGTTCTATACTGTCGAGAGCACGTGCATCGTTTCGAATAATGCGGAACCAGCCAATGTCATCGGTACGATACATCACTTCGCACCGGCGAAATTCTAACGCCTACGTGAAAGCCAAACGGAAGCTTGCTTCGGCACTTCCGGCGTTATCGCCTCTCGCTGTCTAATGGCATCCAGCGACACGCATTAATAGTCGCACAACTTCAGCAAAATCACTCATCTTCCTCAATTAGCACTCACGCTCCCACATCACAACAGCTGCGACAGCAATTTTATACTCAACACACAGATTTACACCAGGAATATTATTTAGGTTCGCATCAATAAGGGAGGGATTTCTCCCTCCTTTAGTTGCAACCCATACTTGAGGTGGTTTCCATATGAGATCATTAAAATCCACCACATGAAACATAAAACTTCACTCCCCAACACTGAAGAAAATAATTGGTTGTGTGAACTGTGAGGGGATAACGTAACCTTTCAATCGGGTTACATAAATTATCAATTGAAATCATTATCGACATTTTTCAATTTGAAAATTGCCAAGAGATATATTTGGTCTAATATTCAAATAATAAGAGACATCCCTTAACCTTCTGACGATAGGATAATGGCAACAATTACCGAGGGGAGCCATTTGTCAAGAGATGTTTTTTGATATTGAAAGTCATTAATAAGTCTCAATTCTCAAACTCAATTGGAAAATGTATTTACCATCGTGACAATAAGTCCTCGAAAATCGGTACCTTTACCCTATCAAGTATTGCACAAACTCCGTCACTTGCACTTGAAACGTATTTCCGGCACTTGCAACTTTCAAATAGTTGGACAAGCGAACTTACTTAAAGGAGCGTCTTAAAATTGCATGCTCGGTACACTGTGTTCACTCGACGGAAGCTGAAGGCGTTTCGCGTTCCGATCGAGAAGTCGTGCTTTCAGGAGAGCGTCGTACTTTTTAGGACAGCGTTTTCAAGGCGTTGCATCGGTAGGTAGGTGCGCGTCATTTTCGTCAATTTAACTCCCATGCTTCCGCGCCTTCACCCCGTGGTCTCCCACCTAGTTCGAACACCCCCTTACCTGTCACCCTTCTCCCACCAACATTATTCGCCCTGCGCCCTCCCAACGAGCGCGTCGCTGTCACCGAAGCGAGGTCAATCGACGGAGGGGTCCGAAGACGACCCCCACTCTGGTTTTCAACCCCACCATAGCTCCTCGATATCGTTTCATTACGCACCCCCTTTCAACCCCGTTCTGCATCCTTCTTCCCTTTTCTCCTCCGTGAACTCTATAGAGGGTAAAACTGGGGGAGGGTGAATCGTTCGGCGAACGACTCGAGGACGAAACACGAATGCCCACGAATTTTTATTGTTACTTTTCGCGCTGCTTTTTTACGCTTCTCTTAACGATCACTCCCCTCTTTTCAAGCTCCCACCCCTTCTCGGAAAACTGCACTTTCGCGGAAACGAAAGCCATTTCGGAAAGTAAGGGCGCGGGAACGGCCAGTTACCTTAGATATAAGTAAGCGTTTATCCTTTTTTTATTACCATCGTATCTTACTTGGCTCAAGATACGAGCGAAACTGTTCCCTAGCATTGAGATGACACTTTTTTACCAGAGCGTTAATAAGTTTCGCGAAAAGTCGAGGCGAGATGGGCTGAGGTGAGAGGAATGTTACGAGACTGGTTTGTAAGTGTCGTTTTTCATTATAAAAGAAGAATTTATATCAAATATGATGGGAGGATGCAGGTTGGGAAAGCTTTTAACTGCTTTAAAGAAAAACATACCGGGAAAAAAGATTAAATAATAAGAAAATAGGTTTAATATCATGTAACGAAAGTCTATGTGCACCTAAATAAATAATTAGACTTGATCTATAAATTATTATTGATCATGTTGTAAACTTTAGTTTATAAACCTGTTTAGAATATATTTTTCATTAAGTAATTTTTCTTTCTTATCCTATCGCAAAATCGCATCTTAAAGTTTCAATCACGGTTATATGATACCTATCATTATCTCCTCACAATTTATAAATAAAGTAGCTAACTTGGAAAGATCCTTTATAGATAATTTTAGAATTTCAAAGTGAAAAAAGAAGACTGTGGAACATTGCTATACATATATTTTCAGTCAGAGAACATTCACATTTGTAGATTTCAAGGTTTTTTTATAGTAGAAAATACTCTTGAAATATTCAGTAGCTTTAAGATTTAAACAGTGAAAACAGAAGTCAGAGTCAGACACGTCTCACTTTTAATTCGAAAAATCTGCTTCAGACTAGACTTAACTATTTTAGAAAAGTGAAAAAGAAAAGTCAGAACTCGACACGTTTAAGTTTCCTTCAGAAAAATCACTTATATTAAAATCACTAAAAATATAATCAATTGAGTTATAATCTTGTGCTCTTTTCACAATGGAAAAAGAAAAAAATGTATATTTAAGTAGAACAGAAGTGTGTTGTTTTGTGTTTTTTCAGTAGAAAAGTAACGCTCCAGTCAGCCGAACAGCTTCCAGGAAGAAAACACTATATCTTTGCCTAAATTCTTTGCAATTACCAATAAAAAAAGAGAAAAAATGCTGATCCGTATAGAAATTTGTAGTTCTTTAAGTGGAAATGGAAATGTCTGGTAAGACAAGATACATTTAAACTAAAAAAAAAGTCAGTTTATTAATAAAGTGCTACTTTTACTTAAAAAAAATAATTTCAGTTCAATATAAAAGTACCAAGTAGAAAATGACAGTTATAGTCAGACCCAGACGAAATTTCACTATAATGTTGGTTGTAGTCAGACGTGTCCGGAATTTAGGGTAGAAAAGATACAATTTACGGATAAGATTTTTTCAAAGGAAAATAAAAATTTGAATATGATTTATATTCTCGTATTTGAAAAGTAGATGATAAAACAACCTTAGGAACTGT
>JAUESI010000029.1:7332568-7350676 GCA_032275145.1 Synergus laeviventris
GTTAGGCGTATTGACCTAGTTTACTCTCACCTTTAGCTTTAGTTGTGGAATAGAGTTTATACGATTAAGCATCTGAATTAACAATTACCTCAATTAAAGTTTGAATCCTCAGTTACAATTTACATGCCTGAAAAGGATACAAATCTTGAATCAAACTTAGTTTACTTTCTGTGGTTCAGGATTTAACTTCTTGGGGATTTGTTGAACAAAATACATTATTAATTTAGGAAAATGTATATTTCCCTATTTTCTCAGTTATGCAAGGGTCATATATTTTCATGGAATCCGATTCCCCACTAGAGACATCGTATATTTCACCACCCTACATCTCCTTTCTATCCCCTCTACTCCTAACTACGTAAAATGTGTTCTCTGAGTGTATTTACGTTCTGCACTTTCTTAGTTAGAATTTGCAAATAATACTTCAATACTAACTCTTAAGGGTAATTTTTAAGTGTATTTCCAACAGTCTTAACTTTATGTCTTATACAAAATCTAATTTCCGTAGAATTTGATATCCGCTCTAATATAATATAAAACGTTTGAAAAAATATTAGTACGCACCATTGGTTTCATTCAACCAGAATCCTCCCTCAGACTCCTTGAAATACAATTTCGCATTCGTGTTTTCACAACTTAGAATATTCATAACTCTTAGGATCAAGTTAACGAGAAATTTTGAGTCCGTATCCAGTTACGCGAGCATCTCATCGGTGAACTCTCACCCCCCACGTGTTGTCACCTACACGTGCAATCGGATAGACATTCTCATATTCTTCGCGTACCCGTATCCGACGTCTGTATCCGTGTTGAACAAACCCGCAATTTCTAATTCCTTTACTCTCTTCTTGCGACTTCCTCGACCGACAGACATCAACTCCGCCAAATGCGTTCATTGTATGGCTTCGAACTGGTCACTCCTTTCCGGTTCTTTTTCCCAGTCGATCGATCCCCTCCTCGTCGGGGACTCAAAACTCGCGACACCTGCGGCGCTCGCGGCCCTTTTTTCCGCTGGCACCGAAAGAATCCCGGAACGTAGACCGAAATCTCGATGGAGGGGAGTCGTAACAGCAAAAAAGGGAGGAACAAAGAAAGAAGTAAAAAAAAATGACAGAGAAAAAAACGATGGAGAAAAAAAGAGGGAGAAAAAATACAAGAAAGACGGTAAAAAGGGAGAAAGAGAGAAGGAAAAAGGAAGAAGCGTCAAGGCGTGCACGCAACACCCGCGCGCAAAACGTGCCTGCTTGAGCGGGACGAGTGCGATGTCTGCTAGGGGAGAAAGGGGTAGTTTTTAATGTGGGGGAAATCACCAATAAGTGGGAGAAGTAGGGATGAAGGTGAGAGAGTGAGACTCCAAAGCGAAAAAGGGGAGAGGGCGCGTAAGAAGAAGAAAAGAAGGTTTCGGGCGGCGGCCGGGAAGGCTGGTTGTCTGTGGTCAAGGCACGCAGCATGTGCAGTATTCTATGCGCGCCTGACACCCGAGCGCCTCAACGGCGCCGGTGGTAACTGCGAGTAACACGGCCGAAGACACTCTCCCATTGCAGGGGGTGCAATAGGGCGCAAGAATACCAGTCGAGACGAAACCACCACACGCAGCCCGATTTTTCTACCCCCCTGCATCTCCATCAACCCCTCTTCATCCACTCATACACGCGCGCCAAATTTTGTCCTCTCGAAACCCTATGCTCGCCTCGCACGTTGTCTCGCACGCCACTCTCGCTTGCAGCGAAAAAAAGGCAAGAAGCGAAAACGACGGGGAGGAACGAAAAGGGTAAGTAGGGTCAAAAGGGGGATGAGACACGTCTCTCGACACTGTTCAATGCCATGCGAACCGCGTAAGCGAGGGTGACGCAAACGAATTTTCGACTCGCTAGTCTCTACACTTTTTAAAATATTTTAGAAAGCCTCACAGAAATTCTGTTATAATGGTTGAAGACTTTTTCTTTTTCAAAACATGTGTTGATCCCTGTTATCGTTGGTAACTGTCAGGGTTTGTCAGTGTCCTTGTTTTGCTTGCCTAATCATGTGCATAATTTACAAGAAGAAAAGGTAACCTCTTACTCTCTTAATAGATATTGTCCTACTAGCCAGAGCTCAGAGGAATTTTAAAGGGGTGGGTTTAGTTTCTTAGGGGCACAAAAAGCGGGTTGATAGTCTAACAAATAATTGAAGACGTTGCGCTAGATACGTGAAACGGAGAAATATTGAGCATAACACCGTTTAGGAATAAACGGCTACTGCAGAAGTTAGAGACTATATCGAACAGTTGGAATCGGAGCAGGAGATATGCTGGGCATGTAACCAGGACTCGGAGTTTTGGTTCGCAACAGGTTTCACCAACACAAATTGGACTCTCTTCGATCCTCGCACACACATGTATTCTATGTAGCAACTAGTCACATAGACTCGTCTATATACCCGTGGTACATACGATCTTACATTCGGAAGCAAAGATACGCACCGAGAAACCATGCAAACATCTTCCGCACACTGCTGCAAGTTTATACAAACACTTTCCCTCCACTCATACAGACACAAGTGAACCCATGCATAGACATATTATACATAGATTCAAAAGATCAAAGATAGGGGTAGGTGCTTGTTAATATAGCAGATATTACACATCGATAGCACACATGGAGAATGAGTGCACGTCGTGAAGTCACTCTGCACGCACGCGTGAGGTGTTTCACATGGTAAGAAGTTGTAATTTTCAAATGTAAATAATTGTCTACTCACCGACTACGAAGACCATATTCTTTGTCCATCGCAGTAACTCCCGTCGAATGTGTCTGCGTTCCTGTATGCAGCGGGCATAGGGGCAATCCGCCATTTTTGAAATCACATCTTAGGATGTATGTGTGTGTCGGCCGGCTTCAGGTGTTGTATACGCGCCTGCCTCGTGTTCCCGCGTGGATGTGTGCTCCCGTCTCTCTCCTTCGTTTTTTCCTCTCTCTCCCTCGTTTTCGCCTCTCTCGCTTCCACAATTCGTTGCGTGTGCGAGAAGGAAGCCAACTCTCTTGTCTATGTGACTATTCGTGTTTGACTCTGTGTGTGGGTGTGTGACGTCACGCGTGACGTAGCGTGCGCCTGGGGCAATTGGAGGGGCTTTCGTCGTTTCGTCGACAAAGGGGAGGGGAACACGCGGGAGGGAAAAGACGACGGCGGCAGGATGGTGGGGCTAACGTAGGGGTGGT
This sequence comes from Synergus laeviventris, assembly GCA_032275145.1. Classification (NCBI taxonomy): domain Eukaryota; kingdom Metazoa; phylum Arthropoda; class Insecta; order Hymenoptera; family Cynipidae; genus Synergus; species Synergus laeviventris. The sequence goes on from JAUESI010000029.1 coordinate 7,335,766, forward strand.
TATCCTCACTGGTAGTGGGACAGGGTTAGGGCACAGATACGCACACACATGCACGCTTGCGCCCTGAGTAGTGAGTGCAGTTTGTTGCCGGCAGATCTCTTCTCTCTTTCTCTCTCCTTCGTCTTCGCCCTCCGATCTCTCTCGCACCCTCGTTCTTCTCTTTCTTATTCTCTTCCTTCTTCTACCCCTCGCGATACAACTCGCCACGCGTATCTCGTGAAGGAACGTTTTGCGCGAAGGCGTACACCACTCTCGCTGGCCAAGGGATTCTTTCTGAACCCTATCTGAAACAAAAAGAAAAAAGATTTTCAATAGGAATATTTATTTATAAATGCACAATAAATGCAACGAGAGATCATTGAAAGAAAAATCATTGATATTGCTCAATTCACAATATGTTAATAAAGTTTGACCCAAAAGCGCAACAGTGAAGCTACCATGGTCGAAATTTTGGTGGGAGGTTTCACGTCCGATGACGTTTTTTAGTTTTTTAAATTATTATTAATTAATTGAATCGAAATATCAAAAGGGTTCAGTTCAAAATTGGCAAATGTGCAATCCATGCATCTTGGACATTTTCATTTGCTAATACTGTGAAGGGGAATTCACGAGGGGAAGTTAACCGTAATAGAAGGAGGGTTCCGCTACTCTTAGCCCTAACCTTCCTTAATCGAGCCTGTGTATAGGCTCTAATAACTGAATTCGAATTGAGTGAAGGGAAGTTTTATGTAAGGATCCCTGGTGATTAAAACTCAAATACGCAGACAACTTAATTAAATCTGAGGGCTTCTTATATTTCTTCGATCTATGTAGGTAGCATAAGATATCAAATCAATCTCTTCGGATTAGACGCAAATAATTCAAGTTGTAGGCCAAATCGAAGAAAACTGATATTGACGAGGAATTCGGACATGGATACCTGGAGGGTGCAGGAAGGGGGTTAGAGACACCATGGCTGTGCCCCACCCCGAAACAGGAAGGTACTACTTGAAATGAAACATTGCCGGTAAGAAGAGCGTCGGCCGATGGGTTGGAAGGTAGGAAGGTAGTAGGGGTGGCTCGCTCGCGGAGGGTGGTGGGCGACGTAGGGGTGGTTTCGCGTAACCAGAGAGTTGAGGAGCAGGAGCAGTGAAGGGTGAGGCGGAAAGAGAGGGCCAGTGGGAGACCAAGGGAAAGAGGAGCAGAGTGCGCCTAATATGCAACAAGAGAAAAAGAATTGGCGATCAATAGGTAGTAGCTGGTAAGCGTCCTTTCATCCGTCCCCGCCTTTCCCCTCGTCCTTTCCACCTGCTCTACCCTGCAGTCCCCTCACCCTTCGTTGAGCCTCACCCTTCCACCTTCCGCTCCACCTTGCCCATCGCGAAATTCTCCGCCACCGCCACCTTCGCGACCAGGACACCCACCCATAGCTTGCAACTAAGTTCGTCGGTGTCGCCTACCAAAACAAACCCACTGCGTCGTGAGACGATGCCCAGGTGATCCAACAACTTCAGAGAAATTCTGATGCGGATATCCAACCACTCCTGGCAAATTAAAATCTAAATTTCTTGCTTTGCATCTCAGCATGAATGACATGAAATTTTAATAAGTTGGACTACGTAACTCGAGTATTGATTATGGAAAAGTTAAAACACTTTGGAAAGCTGCAAGAGGCACCACTAATTATTTTTCAAAGGAGAATGTGAAGCTTTTATGTCGAGTCTTGACGCAATTGATATTCTATCCACGTGAGAATGACATTGCAAAAGTGGCGTAAGCAAGAGCTCGCAAAGTTCGATCTGATCTGGTCGGAAACGGTAATGACATAAAAGTAAGTGCCAAGAGGCATTCAACTTCTGTGAAGTTCAGCAGATGTTCTCAATCCTTTTTCTTATTTTGTCTTGCTTCTATAACATTGTGCTTCTAACTTTAGGTTGAATAAAGCGATAATTGAGTGATGTGACTATTTAAATTAATTATGCTAATTAGGTTTTCTGTTATTGAGAGATTTTCTTATCACCCCATTGAGACTTGAAAGGTGACGATTTGGTGGATCCGAGTGGAGTCGAATATTTAGAGAGGAGCCGCGAACTCGCTATTAAAATTTCACGTGACACGTATATGATGTCGACTAACGCGAAGTGTCGAGCACCCCGTTCCCAGCACATAATGTGGTATACGTTCCACATTTACTGCATTCATATTCCAGCGCCGCGACGTCATTGAACCTTCCTCGTGGTAGAGAAAAAATCGTTAGTCACCGTAAGTCTCGCAGGTCACTCGGACTGTGCCGTGGAAAGTACATAACCCTCTCTCACAAACGATTCTACTAACGAATTAAGAGTTTCGAGCCACCCTCACAAATACCCAACTCGTTTGAGGTGGACAGAAAAAGAAATTTGCCTTTGACCAAGTAAAAAACTTTGTTGCAGTTTCAACTCCTAATAGTATAATTTCTCTATAATATTAGTTTTGAGTGCTAAAAACAATGTAAGTGGAAGAATATGAGGAGTTTTGGTCAAGGCAGAAGTGACTTATGGTGCTGAGCTGATTCTATAATTCTTGATTACAAAGAAAATTTTCTTCAATGCAAATCTTTAGGTAAATCATTTCCGTCGATAACTTGATATACATGAAGATCGTTTTAAATTTCCTTAAGACAGTGAAGAACTGAAGCGTTGAACGCGTTTTATTTTTCCGTTTGAAAGCATAGCCATTGAATGCAACAGTTGTTCCGCTTTTGTCTCTTCGAAAAAATCACTGAGAACTGAAGATCAGAGGCGAAAAGACTCAGTGAGGATGAATGTCAATCCTTGTCTAATGATGCAGACCAGAATAACTCGATTCAGTATAGGCATGATGGTGAAACGCTTACGCAAGACTTCCCCTCGATCTTTAGATTATGAATAACTCCGTCCTTTCAATTAGTTATGGAATTAGTTGTTGAAGTGTCTGCAATAGTCATAGAAGAAACCTAATCAAACTCTAATTTGAATACAACTTTTCCCCTTACTCTCTGAATCACAATCAGTAAAAGCTCGCTTGCAGCTTGAAACGTTAATTGTCATTATTAACCATCGTTAATCAAATTTTGTCACAACAAGAAATTTTTAAAAAATTGAAATTAACTGATATGAAGGGGCAGGTGTCACGTCTCACTAAAAAAATAGTCAGCAGCCAATAAAAAATATTAATTTCGCTAATCAAACCTTACTAATTAAAATTGATAATTAAGAGAAAAGGTAATTAAAAAATGAAAATTTCGAGATCTCTTGCAAGCTAGCTGAGGCTAGTAATTGTTTTCGTCACTTGTGAAATGAGGCTCTGTAATCGATGAAGGGAATATTTTGTGGAAGTGCAAGGAACCTGAGCGACGAGACAGAATCGAAGAGAAGGATGAAGCTTAAAAGAGAGAAAAGGATAGAAAAAGAGAGAAAAGGAGAGGGAGATGGATGCTTGAGGAAGAGCAGCTCGGAGCGTTAGAGTGGTGGAGTGGTAGGGAATCGCGCACTCCGTTTTTTTCCCCAGGGGCACGAGGCAAGGGTGCGTTGGATTCGGTTACTTGCTCTCACCCCTTGGACCACCTCCACCACTGCCTCTGCCAGCATCAGCGGTACTTCCCTTCTCCGCAACCCCCGTTTCCTTCGCCTCAGCCTCCTCCTTCCCTTCCACGCGCCTCAGCGCGGTGCTTCTCGTTTTTTTTAACGAAGGATCCGCTCAATACCTCGGCTGTCATAACCTCCCGGCACCCACCCACTATCCGCATCCCGTGCAGGGCTTGCACCCATCCCAAGCAACTCTACCCACCCAACCACCCCCTTACCCACCCGTTCATTCCTCTTCCCAGTTTTTAACGTTTCGTTCGACGTTTTCCTTCAGGCGAACGGGAAAACGGGCGCCAAGGGCTGAGGGGCAAGTGCATTTCGTCGTTACTTTGTTTTACGTGTTTCCTCCCTCATGGCCACCCGACAACTCCCACTGGTGCAGCCTACAAGAGTGTTGTAGACGCATGTACGGGTACACGGGCTTGTAGATACATTTTGTTACGCGCCTTCCTTTTCTTTTCTTTTCTCTTCTTCTCCAACACACATAAACTTATAAATTATTTTCACGATGTAGTTGTATTTTACACCCACCCTAGGAGCATCCTACATATATCGAATCCTTTGGTTGCTATACGTGTAACCGTCTTGACTTCTGGGCTTTCTTACTCTACCAGCTTTTCACGCTTTTCGACTGAGCCGGCCTTTGAGACTCAACGATGAACATCTCGCGTTTGCTTCTATGTGAATTTCATGAGTGATATAAAAATATGCTTTGAAAAAGGAGGTTTGCTTGTATTTGAAATCGTAAAAATGACATAATTAAAGATCGACAGACAAAATAAAAAAAGAAATTCTTTCCTCAAACGTGGGTAAGGCTGTCTAAAGAATAAGAATTATTAAAGGTTACATTTGAATATTAACAGCATTTGAAATATATGCAACTATAGTAACGATCTGAAGATATACATCATACCTTTTTATTATGATTTATTAAAAATGATACGCCTAGAAGTAGAATATCCAAAGGTTAATCTACTATTCTTAGTCAAATGCATAAGTTTCACGAACTTCCCGGTTTATAAGTTGAGTTATAGTTGTATGTAACTGCTCATACGAGAACCTACGGATCAATATTGAATTGTTGGTAAATATACAAAATACTACAGTATAATATCGTTACAAGAGAACTTGCATTATATTTTCTGTGAAAAATGATACAATCTTCACTGAATTATTAATCCATAAACATTTAAAGATAAATGCTGTAAAATATATAAGTACCAAAAACTATCAAAATTGCAACCCTATGATATAAAAGTATAAAGAAATGTACTTTTACGGACTTTCTTTAAATTTTATCTGTCAGTAACATGGATCTGAGAATAAATACGTGAAAGTATAAGGAAGTGCATACGAATATATATATATATGAAGCCATATTGTGCAACACGATTGTGTAATAATATTATATATTATTACCTGAAAATTACTAAATTTAGAGAAAATTCTTATCTTTCTTTCTCAGGCTATTAAGACTCATAAAAATATCAAGAAGCAAGAACTCTAAGAAAACTGAAATACCTAGATAATTAATTGCAATTCAAGTGAATCTATACTGCGCTGCGTCACTATTTATCTGAACTTTCAGTAAAAAAAATCGTGTCGTCGAATCTATTCGCTATCCCATTCTATCGTGCTTTAACACTACCTGCTTCAACTTAATTTTTGCTCTCTATAAATTATTTGCAAGAAAACTGGTTTCAGAATTCAGGTATGAATGACGTAATTTTGGAATATTCTTCATTTTCATTTTAAAGTGTACTGAAAAACTAAAATCTAAAATGAATTGAATACGAATTAGATAAGCATGACTCACACGAAAGGTTGAACATTGTAAGAAAATTATATTTTCTCTCTCAAGGGCTTAAAAACGTTCAAATTGCAGAGCGTGGAGTAATATCTGCTTATTATTTAACTATGAGCAGATTTCACATATAACTTCACTAGAGGCATGTAATTTTCGAAGAGTAAACATCTGAATACCTTTCCAGTTCCAATATCGATAATATCTACTAATCACTCTCGACCTCTATTCAATTAGGAGTTCAAATATTATAATATATAGGATTTCTAGAATGAGCAACAAATCCTGTTAATCCGGTTATTAGATATCTGATTCCTGATCAGAGTTTACCAACTCCAATTATTTTATACATATATGAATTAATTTAACATTCAAAGTTAAATTACAGTCTTAATATCAACTGAAACAAACAAAAATAACTTATAATACAATATTAAGTATTACAATGCACTTCAACATGAAACATTTGACACCTGAAGTTGAAAATGTGAAAATGCGAGTATACCATAGATAATGGATACTGACTATATTGACCAGTTTCCACCAGGAAATTTAAGTTACATCTCATCTCATAAAGAAGAAAATGGAACGTGTACGTTTGTTTTCGACGGCTACTCTCCGAACACATATCCCTTCAGTCACCCTCCGATATTCAATTTACGTCAATGTCTCGGTCCTTATTTGAGTCTATTTAGAAAATTTAGTAATAGAATTATAGCATGAAATAGTTTAAAAATAAATAAAATAATAATATTCAAATACTTCAATGTTTTTTTCTTTAAGTTGACACAATGTTAATTACTTTACGAGAGATATATTTTTTCCATGTTTTACAGGTGTCACCTATTGTGACACCATAAGCACGTACACAATAAAACTCGTGTACATTCTGTACTCGCATATATCTATATGATTGCATATGCATAAGAACCTATGTCTGTCTCCTTTATTCACGACCATGTATGTGTGCTGGTGTGGATGAACTCTGCCGGAGTCTCTTACATGGAGTCGCGCCTTAGCTTTACTTCAACACAGGAAGGTATACTGCCTTGGGGGATATTGGGATTGGAAAACCAAGTTTTCCAAGAGGAACCGATGCTCTGTGAACCTTCTCGATTTAGGAAAGGCATCCTCGATTAAATCCTTGAATTCACTGTTTGGTAGGTGAGCGATGTGCAAAGAGAGAAAAAAGGGAAATAAAGGAAAAGAATCGAGATAAGAAGTTAGAAGACACTGCACACGACCACCTCGGTTTGTCGTATGCTCAGTCCTCTCTCTTTCTCTCTCAGTGCTTGTGTTTCTCACTCTTTCTATGTATTTATGTCTCTCTTTCCCCTCTCCCTTCAACCCTCCCTCTTCAACATTAAGTTCTACTATACCTCCCTCCCGTACCGCCAACCTCCCTTTCGCTCGTTCTCGTGATTTCCAGCGGATTGCTAGCCTAGTCCATGGCAGTTGACCGACCGACGGTTGATGTCAGTGTTACGCTGACTTCTCCCTTCCCCAACCATCCCCTCTGAAACCAACCACCTTCACCGCCCCCTCACCTCGCTTACCTACACACGCAAACTATTCGCAAACCACTTCTGTTCTGCCTTCCACAACTCGATGAAAGAGTTCTTCGTGACAAACACGAACTAACCGACTGAACTTGATACTGTGCTTGCTTCTTAACCACCTTTACTGGTCTTTGTCTCATTTCCTGTATAAGTGACTTCGTATGTGAAGATGTGTGCATTTCTAATAATAACGAAACATGCAGCAGATTAAAATTCAGGATTAAGAGTTTACAAACACTTGTGCAGCGCAAGCACCTTTTGTGTCATTTAATGTGCGCAGATTTTCGGTTTAAAGAGGGAGATGAAATATGAAATAAAGAAGCTACTTCTGTTAATTGGAACAATTGATGGGAAATGCTTTTTTGACCTGTCTTAATTGTTTTTATCTGAATTCATGAAAAATGGAAAGCAGAGGTGCAAAAGAATTTTCTGTGAGTAATCTGTTTTCCAGACGAATAACATGTTGCGAGTTATTGAAAATAATGTATTATCTATTACGAGATCTAGCGCAAAAAACGGGAGTCTGAAGGTTGGTAGAATGCAGAGTTTGCTCGGCAGGAAGTAGGAAATTGTGGTGAAGTCAGGCATGACGAAATCTCGTTGGTCGTGGAAGTGCTTAAATCCTGTTCAGAGACTCTGGAAAATCCTGCGTTAGATGCTCACAGGCACACGGCATGCTTTCTCGGTGAAGCAACAGTTCGTTCTGCCCCCCCTTTCTCCCCACTACAACCATCCCCCACCCCCAGAACCACCCCCAACGACCCCCGTGTGTTCCTCTTTTTACCACCCTAAACCACCTCTACCAAAGCAGGTCGCCTCTCTGTTTTCCTCTCTCTCTCTTCTGCAAGGTTGTACTTTGGACTTCTACTAAATTTAGGTTCCTAAACCACTACCCGTGCTACCCTTCTTTTAAACTTCGGTCTGTCTCTCTTAGACCCTCTCGCTTTTGCTCTCAATGTCTCGTTTCACGTCTCAGTCGCTCCAGCCACACGGTTTCTCCTTTGCCCTATACCACTTCGACTCCTACTACTTCTCAACCTTGCCCACAGCTTCTGCTCGCATAAAGGGGATGCATCCCTAACACTTCAGACAGCACTCTCTTGACACTAAACAGGCGGAATTTCACTCGCTATCAGACGTGACTATCGCTCTTTCAATGCCGTTACAACTCTAACTTATTCTCCTCTCTGATATAATATGTGTGTTGCATTTTGAGTTGAGAAGTGTTTGTTGAAGTTTTTCGAAAAGAGAAAAGTAGGAAGCTTGTTTTGTAATTTTGTAATTACAATGATGATGAATGTAACAACCCGAATTAAAACCTTATATTTTATTTTATAAAAAATCTTTTCCTTGCCACCGTTACATAATTATCACTTTCCCAGCAAGTTACGAATTCCCGCTCTGATGAATTCGCCGGATTTTCCCTCACTGTTACCACTTCTTGTGACTTTAATTATCACCGATTCTTGTCAACTGCACGAGGGAAGGATTTCGGTTTGAATATTATATTCCCTACTAATTAAATATGGCGCGTTGAAGCTACTTCGTTTCCCACATTTGCCGTTGACATTCACTTTTAACGATCGTAATAAAACCGAAGTTGGAATTTTCGTCAGGAAGAAGAAGACGAGAAACACCTTTCTCATTTCAAAAAAAGTTTAAATATAAAATAGAGGAATTATGTCTTCATATAAAGTAACATTCTATATTTATGATCAAAACCAAGCGCAGTATTCAGTCAAATTTAGTCAATAACTCTAATGAAGGATTAATAATAATCATTTCCAATCAAGACTAGTATCCTCCTTTATAGCGCTATTAATTAGCTACAGAAAATTATTACCCAACTGTTCAATTTCATGCTACATTTTGTGTCATGCATGGAAACAGTGTGTGATTGTTCTATTAAATTAATTCTGACAAAAGTACATGAAACAAATTTTATTTCGAAGTCCAGTGAACTGGAATCGCAGTTACAATACTTAATTTTGATTTTATAATTCATTCTTTCAAGACCATGATTCAATTTATTTCCATTTTAACGATTTTACAAATTATACAAATTTTCAATTTCGCACTGAATTATCAAAATCAGTAGACTGACAATCAACAGAGCCAACAGTATTTTCATCAAAACGATATCGTTGCCTGTGGGCTTCTACTGACCGGGTTACATAAAGATAAACAGTGCGAAAATTCGGATAGCCCGATTTTGATTAGTTTTGCTTGGAATATTGATGAAAACTTGTATAATTGCTAATGGATTCGAGGTATCTTTTACACAGGAACAGTAATAATTCCGTTTCTACAAATTTTCCGTCAAATGAGATCACCAATGGAATTATAGACATGCTACAAAACGATCTCGATTCGCAAGTATCAGTATTAAAATTGTCGTGCTGGTGATTACTTGAAATCCAACAACGAATTGAATTGGGCTTGAAAATTTCGACAGAATTAAACCACAAAAGTTACGCTTTCGAACAGATTGATCGACTTTAGGCAAATAATTACCCTCCAGATTTCTATAGAAAAATACAGCATAGGATCAGAAAAACAGTAGTAGTCAAATAATATACGCGGGTATAAGCTATGGATTCGTGGCAACCTTTTTGCAAAGTATAAAAAGATCTTATGTAGTAGTGAAAATTGATTGGTGCAAAGACCTTTTGATCAATTTTTCAGTAGCTTGACTTGGCGAAGGCAGAAGGGGTTAGGGTGAGTAAGACGTTTTCGAGCTCTATGGTTTTAACTCCCTTATCTAAAGACTAATACGAAGAAACATATTTCAACTTTAAAAATTAGAAATAGAACAAATTTATTGTTAAAAAATACTGTATATATCCATTTCTTTTGAATTGAGTACTTTGCAAAATTATTCACATCATCGCGGCATTTTGCATGCAACATTTATTTCTATCAATGATATTTGAGCATAAAGAACGTACTATACAAGAATGAGGTTTTTGTGTTCGAAAAACCGACGTATAAACAAATGTTTCCTGCAAGCGACAACAATCTGAAATTGAGAGAAAGGCCGAGCTTGACATAAAGGAAAAGATTGTTAGAAATCAATAACACGCGGACAAAAATATCGCTGTCATAAACACATTCGGGCTGTAAACGTTATACTTTCCTGACTGTAACAACCCGACCTTTTACAGGCACTGCTGAAACCTTGTTGCTGAAACAGTCTATCAAATTTTATCCAATTCTCCACCATTCCCATCGGCTGATTTAGTTTTTGCCTCGTAAATTTGAAGCGTACCGCCGCTAGTCAATTACATCGCCAAAATGAAATCAAGCATTGTGCTGTAGAAACTTATTTGATACATCATATTGAAACTTTCATATTCACATTCAAGTCGATCAACTCATACAAATTTTTCTAATTTTTTAGCTAATCATTTTAAGAGAATCGCAATTATGTGGAAATATAATCGCCTTAATTGTCTATTTAATATAATTAAAATAAAAAAGTAAATCATTTGCTATTTGATAAAATGTACCAAAGCGAGAAAAACATGTTTTTCTTCGCAGACACGATTGCCTCAGTTTTTCATCCCCTTTTTGTAGCGGGAGGTACAATACGAGAAATTCAGTACGAACGCGGGTGCATGCGCGCCTTTGGAAACGCAATTGGAAGTAAATTAGTCGCGCGACGGAGACAAATAAAAGCCAGTCTCTCGTCGGGGTGTAAGGAGAGGAGGGAGAGGTGTTTTAGTGGAATGGGGGTAGCGAGTTGTGAAGGGGGGTGACGAGTCAGGCCAGAAAAAGCTCTCGTGCTCTCGAAAACGCACGTGAAACGCACCAAAGGAATCCATCAAATTAAAAACGCAATTATAAAAAAGCGTCGTCTCTTTGTCAAAAAGCGAGTTTCTCCTACCCTCATTCCACCCCTTTATCCACCCAGTAAGTAAAACCAAAAGTTATAACATCGTGCGACAGTGGAAAAAGGGGACTTTCCCCCACGTCGCGTTTCTCCCTTGCCGAACATCAGCCCCTTTAGGTCTCCCTTTACACCCCCGAGAGTGCAGACTTACACACCTCGTTCCTACCCCGAAAAATGTTATCGATCCTTCTCATCTCTGGTCTCAATTATAAAACGCTTCAAAACATGCTACCCTCATGTAAGGGGCTATGTATTGTGTAGGGACTGCGTGTATGGATGAAAGCAGTTACGTGTGAGACAAGAAAGCTTCGAGCTGCTAACGAAAAGTTCGAATAAGGGGAGTACAAACTTTTGCGCATTTTTACTTGTTTTTTTTTAGAATGGTGGTTCCTTCCCTTGATGTAAGTTCAACCCTTTCAGGAATTGCTTTTATTTTCGTGAACTGTTCGTGGTGTGATGAACTCGTTTGATTTAGAGCAAATAATACAAAATTTCACATTTGCAGATAATAAAATTTCATTCAAAGTGTAAAATTATTTCTTAATAAGAATTAAATGTTTTTAATTGAGACAACAGTCCGAATTTATCAGGTTGAAATTAAGATTACTTGATTTAGTGACATTTTTATTGATAAATCACTCCTTATTAGTTTTAACTGGCTATTATTCACATTAAATTTTAATACCTTCAAAGAAAATTAACAGGACCTGTTATTGCTGTCAGTTTTTCCAAGTATTACAGATTGGGTAATTTTTTTGTCGAATTAGTTCTGCACTCACTTGTTTGAAATATTCAAAAACTTTTTCATCTTTTCCTATATAATAGTAATGACATAATTTTGAAGTAATTTTTATTAAAAAAGACGATTTAAAATCTTGATTTAGTCTGTCAGTATGTGTAATGTTACTAAAAAGGAATTTAATGTCCTAAAAATAATTAATAGAGTACGTGCCCGAGCAGTCGAACTTATTGGCGCGACTTTACGTAGAAAATGATAAATTGACAAAAGTGTAGGAGAGGGCGAAAGAACGTGACAGATCCGTTCCTCCCTCTCTCAATCTCTCTTCTCTGAGTACACCCCCTTCTCCGATTTTTTTTGTGCAGCGGCCGGCTGCCTATTGATCGGATATTCAAAATTTTAGAAACGCAGTTCGGAGAGGAATGGCGAACCAAAGAAGAGGGACGTTAAAAAAGGAAGAAGGAAAGAAAACGAATAAAAAAAGAAGGCGCAGATCGAGTGGGGGATTCTGCAGTGGGGGGTGTCGCGCTGATATTAGGGGTGGGGGAGTATCGAAGAGGGGAAAAGCTTCAGGCAACTCCCTACCCAAAGACGATCTCTTTTTATTTCACCGAATTGTTTTTTGTTTCTCCCCTTTCGACCTATCCCCACTTTTTTCAACGTTCACCTGAAATATGAGTTCGTTATTACCCCGGTCTCTTCGAACCGCAATCCACCTTTTCTCGGTTCTTCGAGCTCGCCCATCATCCCTGCGAAATTTAATTGCTAGCTTTTTATTAAAAGTATCGACAGCCCCTCTTTGTTTACGACTTTGCAAATTAATGCCTCGACCACCACACACACAGAATAGATTGTACACGGCTGCTGGTTATCACCCCCTTTTTTCGTCTTTCCTGGGGAGGTACGAAAGTAATTTTCCCAAGTTGAAAAAAAAATGGAATAGATTCTTTTCCGTGGTTAGGGAAATTGGTAGCAACGTGTGTTTCCGGAAGAGAACTGAAATTCCGCGGTCTCAATTTCACTGCTACGTTCGCAGTCTTCACCTCATTATTAATACAGGGATTAAAAAGAGCACGCTTTTAATAACGAAAGAACTTTCCAGGAATCTCAAAACTAATTTATTCATTTTGCGTTTTTATAATAGGTTTCTTCGCCGCAGTCCTGGTTTCTGATCGCCTATTCAATATTACGTAAAAAAAAGTCTTAGCTAATTTATGTTGGAAGAATGCGGAGCATTTTAACTTGAAAAAGAGGATATCGAAATAGTTTTTTTCCTCTGGATGAATTTTAGAATGTTGGCGTTATATTTAAGGAAAAATTTTAACGAGGGAAAATCATTTGATTAGAATATAGAAATATTATAATAAATATATAGAAAGACTATTTCAAATATGCGAATTCAAAGACACATTTATGTAAGAACGACGCAAAAAGTTGCTGCAGACTGGAAAGCAATCCGTTTATCGGATGAGACTTCAGCAACATAACCCGCATAAATATTAAAAGCCCTGTTTAGAAACACGCCACTATTTTCTAATCTCCCTCTAGAAAATTATTATTTTATAACCAAAAGTTTTCTTTACATGTAATTTTACAGAAAGAAAAATTTACTTAAATGAAAAGACCAGACTTTCACAAAATTTTTTCACATGGGAACTTGTACAAATGTTTCATTTATTTGAAATTTAAGATTTGTATTTCGAACCATTGCCTTCAGCTCGATATAAATATCTCTAGTATTTTGCGTTGTTTGTCATACAATGCAAGAAGCGATGCAAAAGTTCCCCCATGATCGGATTGACATTAATAACGCGTGTCAACTACTTATTTTCTCTGTTGTGACTACTGTGGCGCCTATTAATAAATAGTTAATTGCGACAGTATCACTGTTTGCTCATTGATAGATATGGCTAATGAACCTCGCAATGTGAAACTCCAGCGGTAAACGAATTTTACAGTCCATGTCGAGACGTGACTAGATTTCTGTTAGAGTTTCTCATGGTGTGACTGAATTTCCACTCTAGGAAGCCTGTATGGAAGCTGTGATATAGTCATGCATCCTCATAATTACACGTGCATATATCTACGAACTAAATAAAGCAATTTCCATAAAATACCTGGCAGTAAATTCTGACCGTGAATTCTTTAATTAACAGAAACGTCTATTATAATTATTAATTTATCAGTCTAATTATCTAAAATCGTAATTTTCCTAAATAGCAGATGCAAAAACTCTTTTTCTTTGCACCCATTAAGTAAAACTGCGGAAGCTTTTATAGTTACCCACGCGAATCGACTTTGGTCGTTTGCATAATGAGACAAGCTTGAAGAATCTAACGGTTAGAATATGCACTGAAGAAAGTAAGAGTTTGGAAAATGAGACAATCGACAATTTCGGTCACGATTGATCTATAGTGTGCAATTGGTTTTTAACTAGCGTCCATTGCGCGCCGGATGTTGAGACTATGAGTACATTCAACCACGAATAACAATGAGTCTTATCGCATTGAGGCGCAAAGAAAAAGAAAAAGAATGCAAATATGTATATGCAAGAGGCAATATCGACAATAATTGTTTAAAATTTATAGTGTGCACTGATATTCTCTACATGCATACTCTGTGGTGCATGAGAGTCAACAAGTTGTCCGACCTGGCCACCCCGTCGCGTCCCCAACTAAATTTCACTTCCTATAATTACTAAACATCACGTATCGTACCCGCATCAACTGATCTACGTTGCACACATCTTTAAAATTTTTAATCTTTGAAAAGTTTATGTGCGATAAAGAAAGTTAAACGTTATTATCGGGGTATAAAAAGTTCGTGTTCCTCGTCAAAATTCATACGTAAATGAAGTTACGACTGACTTCACCAAAATTGAGCCAAACGAGGTAACAATTAGTCAAATTTATAATCCATTTGATGAGCAAAGAATATTAAAACTGTCACAAATAACAAAAATATGATAGTAATCATCTGCAACTCATAATTTGTGGATAATTTTATTAGCAATAAAAGCGTTTGTGACTATTTCGAGCACTAATTTCAGTAAGGAAACTAATAAAGTCAGGACTTCGTGTTTTATAATATAATAAACTGTGATAGGCATGTATAATGAGTAAAGAAGACTTTTTTTTCATAAGGAAGAAAATTAATTTCTCACCTTCTAGTGAGGAAGCACAGGTCTCATAAAGTAAGTGCAACTTTTTATCACACCATCTTGAAAGACCCACAGTTTTTCATACCATTTTTTAACTTACTAGCAAACCAATTTCAATTTTTTCCTTCTTACAACTTCAAAACGTCAATCAGATTTGCAACAACAATGTATTA
>JAUESI010000029.1:7350776-7375713 GCA_032275145.1 Synergus laeviventris
TTACTAGCAAACCAATTTCAATTTTTTCCTTCTTACAACTTCAAAACGTCAATCAGATTTGCAACAACAATGTATTACAGATTTTCAAGACATTTCAAAACACCACTTTTTTAGAGAGGAATATCAAGAAGTTTCTAGGAATTTTAAGATATTTTCACGAATTTTAATATGGATTTCAAGACATTTTCTGACTTTGAAAAGATGTTATGAAATTTTTCAGGATTTCATGAAATTTTATAAGATTTTAAATAATTTATGGAATTTCTAAGTTTTTCGTAAAATATTAAGAGACTATGAGCAAACCAAAATGCGTGCGATTTTTTTGTTCTTACAACTTCAAGACATTGAGAAGCCAATCAGGTTTGAAGCAACAATGTGTGCGAGATTTTCGAGAAATTTCGTTAAACCACATTTTTAAAACCGAGAAAAACCTAAAACAAAAACGTAGTTGTATTCGAAAAAGCTTGTTCAAGAACATATTTATTTTTCAAATGACCTGTATTTTCCATCCTGCATGACAACTCGAAGAGTCATAAAGTCTGTCATTTCGGCTAACCCTAACAAAATGCACATATGCATACACATATATACGTATAATATGGCAAGAAACATTCGGTTAATTTAAGAGAGAGACAATAAGCATGCGGATAGGTACCATTGGTTAGTTCCAAAATGTGGGCTGACAGGTTTGTGTGGTTACGTAAACTTAATGATGTAGATAGCCAAACTAGAATGGGGACGCTCCTATCATCGCAACACGTCCGACGAAATGCACTTGTGTATATTACTGCCTGTAGCGAAAACATGTTCCCCTCTTGTTTCCTCTTTCCCCAACCCTCCCCCTATCATCCAACCTCCCCAATTCTCTCTCCACTTCTCTCCCTTCCTACTTTTTGGGTCTCTCATCCGATGTCGTTCACAATCGAACACATGTTCATCCAAGTGTATGGATAAAGACGCCCCTGCATGTATAGGTATATTATATAACATAGTCGTTCAATTGTGAGGAGATGATACACAGGAACACACTCTGGCACTCACTCATACACGTCCATTTGTGTGCATGAATGTGTCGACAGCTGGCAGTGAAATTGTGTGCTGTTTCGCATCGCTTGCCGGCCGACTCGTTGCCATATTCGCAAATCGCACGTGCGTTGCACTCGCGCCAATAAGTAAGTAAGTAATAGTATAAGGATCTTTAACTTGCTATGGAGCGAGTTTTAGTTACTTCGTTCATCAGACTTCGTGGTCGGTTCTTTAGCTGGAACCTATTATTCCGCGAAATGTACAACTATTAATTGTTACAATCTTAACGTTTATTTAAGATAATACAATTACATAGATTTAACTAATGGAGGGATGAGACTTGGTACTTCCCCTGCACTTCGAAATCTAATAGAGTAAAATTTCTTTACAATTAAATTGATCTCCAATCCAGAGTTATAATCGCAAAGCGGAAACTTTTAGTATAGTAAAATTTATAAATGCAGTCAACCTATGAGAAACTTTCAGAAAAAGTTTATGCGTATACATACTCTTCCGATTGATAAGTTTCTCTTTCTCCTTTCTGTTTAAAAGGTACGCATCTATGGACGATTACTGTTATCGAAGCTCATAATTTCTGTATTTTCGCATAACGGGTTTCGAAGGTCGAGAAGATGCAATCGATCTCGAATCCCGGTATATAATCGCATGTCTACCTGTTACGCCAGCGATATCGCCTTTGCGGACTCGTTTCGCGTCGAATCCAATGTGGAACTTGGAATTGTAGTAAACTGGAACGCGATATTACTCGATATTACTCACGTTGTGCTATATTCACACCAAACGACACGCTCTTTGCTAGCAGATTTGCGTTTTCAGAAATTCATTCACTAGATCCAAATCTATGTTGAATATTAATAGTGAAACTGCATTTATTTCTAATTTCCAAAGACTCCATTTTTACTGAGAGATGTTATTTCCGTTCAGAAATTTATATTACGGTAACCTTAAACTCTTTGGTTTATAATTTCATCTTTTCATTCAGATAACTCCTCCATATTGTATTCCTATATGATAAACTATCGTGAATATCCTTAGTGGATAGTGAAATATATTCCTTTTAAGAAACGAAAATGTATTATTAGAAGAATAATATCATCTAAGGATCAGAGTCTCTCTTTATGGTCTATAATGAGGCGTCAAAAGTCTCCATTAGCGTTTGGCATTTAGTGTAGTATAGAGAGGTTCTTCTGGTAATTCAAGCGCTGCGGATCGAGTAACATACGCTATAGCAGAGTTCCGTGGATCTTATTGGCCTGATTTTCGCTATTATCAATATTAATAGAGTCTTGGTCCATTAGTCGTTCGAGAGAGCGCAGATCCGAGAACGGCCCTGATACTGTCAGTCATCGAATTAGGTCTACCTTTTTCTGGGCGTCTATTGACGAGAATCATACGAATGGTATCATAAATACGTCATTTCTGTTCTTGCAATAGTTACAGTTTTTACCTACATTTGAGGCGGTATATTTATATTACGCGCTTATTTCTCAATTCTCAATTTGAACGAATGAATGAAGTGGAAAACCTTAGCCACCATTCACCTTACGAAAATCCATCACAGAAAAAGATGATCAAAAGAAATGGCCGGAAATTATGATGGTTTACTATTTCAAATTGTAACTTTGGCAAAGAAAATAGAAATGTTTACAATTTTCTTAGCACAAAAATTACAATTTTAAGTAGTAAAACTTACTAAATTCCAGGAAAAATTCTTTCAGAGCGCATGTTGACTTTGAATTTGTTTAATTGAAACTCGCCTGCGATAGGCATAATTTCGCATCTCACTGGCTCTAGTGACAAAATCAAGGTGATCGTTTATGCTAATTCAGGAAAGATAAGGTTGGTCCTTCTAAGTTATAATATTTGGAAGCTCCATTTTTATCTCTCGTCAGTGAGTTTTCTATGATGTATTCGTGTCTGTTTGATCATTTCTTCGCCTATTGCGAATTTATAATATTGCCTATTTATGAATCTGCATGTTATGATGTTCGCTCAATGGAGATAAACGACGATTCTATTAATTGCAAAGTTAGTGAAGAATTAATGATACACAATATTAAATTTGTTTTGATTGCTTTAAAATTTCAATTTCCAATGCCTGACTTTTGATGGGCGTTATTTCAAAAATTTGCATAAATTTGAAATAGGAATAGATAGGTTGACCACAGATCTTGACTTTCAGCTTCAGTGGAGCAGCGAAGCGTAAATCGCAAAATGACAAGTTCGACTTAATCAGTCTCCCGGGAACACAGCTGATTTGCTTAGTATTGATTTATTCGGCCCTCAAGCGCTCATAGAAATCGGCACTAAAGTGCTTCTAGATATTTCGCATATTCGAATGTGCAATGTGCATACATATAATTGCATATTTAAGCTTGTCATTGTCGTTGGCAGTTTTATGAGGCGGTAATAGAAAGTGTCTATGAGATTCGTAGCATCTTTGCACTGGTGAAGTGCATTTTGCGTGCACACGCATGCAACGATAATAACAGATACTCGAAGTTGAGATGGAAATTTAAATTGTAATATTAAATTCATCATAAAACTAGACATTAAAAGAACCTTGTCAAAATTAACTCCGCAGTAGAAATCGCTATGTATTTTGTATAAATTAATTTCTTCGCATAAAGTTGATAAAAAAGTTTTATTATATAGGTATATGTAGAAAAATATATGTATTATTGCCTTTCCTGAAACTGAGTCTTTGAATGTGTCTTGAGAATATTTCTCCGATACGAATTCCGAAGGAAACACGTATTTTGACTGGACTATGTTATTTCAAGAAATATAGTTTCAGTTCTAAAGATATTTTCCATTATCTCTCCAACACAATTATCCGAAATCACTTGAGGCACCTGGCTGAGTAAGACTATCTTTTTCCACTGGCATGGAAATCCGCGAAGAATAATTTCCGTCTGTCTATCCGCTCAAGTCATTTCTGAGCGTGCTACAGATTCTCTTGGAGTGAAGGAGCGAGGAAGAGAGAAGAATGAGCCAATTAGCGCATCCCTCTGGCACACATTCCTATACATTCACGTATGTCTGTGGGCGCGCGCACTTGGAAACGGCAAATCGAACGAGAAGCGTTCGAATCACGTTTTGCGGCCATCCCAAGCCTTCTCTCTGCAGTGAGTGACTGAGAGAATAATCGACCAATTGCGAAAAGTAGAAAGAGAGAAAAATTAAGTAAAGAAAAAAAAGCAAGCAAGAGATGATAGAATAAGAGAAAATGTAAGAATAATAGAAAAAATATCTAATAAGAAACAGAAAAATATAAGAAGAGGAAGAAAGAAGCACTGAAAAAAGAGAGATGCGACCCTGGATTAGACTTTCAACTTTGCCCAACCAGTGCGTTCGACAGATGGAGTTACATAAGTCTAAATCTGTCGACCATTTTGCTAACTCATATGAGCGACCCCTCTCCCCCACCCCCTATCGTGAAGCACCCACCCAGATGTTCTGCCTCAGGCTAAGTATTTTGAATGTCACTGCAGTTAAATGCGACATTACAATCATTTCCTCGTGCAATGAATATGTGTGCAATTGTGTAATTATATATGTATGTGAATCACGCGTAAGAAATATACGCACGATTATAGGCTGACGAGTATCATAATGTACGCATGCGTTGGGAATGAGAAAAGCGTAATTGGCGATCTTCCTTTCGCTCTCTGTCGCTCCGTCTGTGAACCTCTTTCCCCTTTTTTTATCCCCCCCCCCTAGACCACCTTTCCAGCGAGCTTATCATGTACGGTTAATAATGGTTAATAACTCCTAATGGGCACACCTCACTTTACTATTATGCTGCAACTTTATACGTTTCTTTCATTATATTATACTGCTAGTTTTTTTAAATTAAGCTAATTTTTAGATGAATGGTATTATATTATGATTTTCAGTTTGTTAATCAAAGAAACTCATTTTTTGAATATATGCAATTTAAATTATTAACGTGTTATTAAACATAGTGAAAAAACGCAAATAAAGCAATTAACAAATAAAAGGAATAGCAAAAGATGAATCCATATTTAAGTAGAAACATTATTTTCGGTAAGACTGATACGTACATGCTATTTATGTAAGCAGAAATTAAGGAATGATTCGTAAGCCATATAAGTTCTACTTTATTAATCATTATGAATCATCTTGAATTAAAAAATGTATATGCAAGAATGAAGAAAGATATTCCTCATCATATAGAGAAAATGATAAAATTATATTTAAGTAGAAAAGGAACGCTTGGTAAGGCAAAACAATGTAGCTAATAATTCTTCTAATAAATCTTCTTATTAATCTTCTTAGAGTGCAAAGCAATGGATTTTTCTACGAGTGCTATCAAAATGTAAATTAGTGGTTTATCCAAAAATTATGAAACTCTAGTTAAGTAGAAAAGGGTTTTTTAATCAGACATATCATTTAAAATAAGATAATCATTGATTTAAGTAATTTTTCTGCACAGTTTGGAAGTATGCAATTTGAATAAATTAAAAAAATATATACTGCAGATGAATTTTTAATATAGTACCATACTATTTCTTGAGAAGACGAGAGAGTCCGAACACTTTTAGGAAAAGAAAAGGACAGCAATGATGAAACTAGAGTTAAGAGAGCCTTGAGGCTAATGACACAAAAGTATAACTAAGTAAGTACGATCCTGAGGAACATCTAAATTCAAAGCCGAAATTGCAACACTTTCGTCTTTTCTCGCACAACACACTCGTCCAATAAATTTCTCAAAAGTTACATCTCATATGCCATCTTGCCTATTTTTCTTTGAGCAAAAAGTACATAATAATATGGCATTATCGGAATATATATTGGCCATTAGCGGACGAATAGAACAGGTTCTTGGAAGGCGAAAGAGTTTCAAAACACGTATAGAGACGTTATTTACAACTTCCTATAAAATCCAATTTATGTGATTAACACTTTTTTCTCGACTTGCAATAGAATAATACCAAATTGCACTTCTTAAATTAGATACACTTGATTTTTTAATTCAGACTCCACTGTTTTAATAGAAATTTATTATCCTAATATATATTAATATTTAATAATTAATTATGTTGCCGTATATTTAAAAGTAAGGATCGTTTTAGCTTTACGAATGGCTATAATAATAGAATTTATTGTATTGAGAGGCATTCTTCAAACTTTATTTTAGCATAGAAAACAATGTGGAAATCAAGCCACGTGTTCTGAAACAAGGACAGTGGTGCGAATTGTTAAATGAAAGTGTCCTCAATATCGAATACTAGGAAGTACAAAGCTTTACAATTGTCACCCCCTTCATTATTCTATATCAGTTGAACTAAAATTTCACTTCCACGTATCAAAACAAAATTTCGTGAGAGAAAGACCCTGAAAACTACTATAATACAATAATAGAAATATTTAAGAATCGAAATTAGACCTAACTATTTTTTTTTCTTCAAAGCATGAAATAGAAATACATATTTAATGATTAACACTACATTAAGAGATATAATACAAATTTATATGAAATTTGACATATATTTTCCATGCTTGTTTTAGCATTCACGACTTCGTGCAGTTTAGAATGAATAATGAATTTTATTCTACAACGAAAATGTGCATATTACGAAATTCTTTGCAAAGTTTCGCAACCATGGTGCAATGATTAAAAAGCTCAGCTCAAGAACGACATCTCGATAAAGGTCAAAAAAACAAGTTGATAAAAACCACAAGAAAAAATCTACTAGAGTAATTTAAAAATAGTTCATGCATTTTTTCAATTCACGACTTTTCCCTGTATATTTTTCTCTATAATAAGGTCACAATAAGCTGTAAACACGAATTATATAGTTATATATTTAGAAAAAATGTTTCAGCCTAAATTTAAAAAGCGTCGGCGTGAACACAAAAAACACGAGGTATGCACTTTTGCAAACTATCTGCAGTACATGTGTACATATTTATATATGTGAGTGAATTCCCTTTACATAAATACATAAATCCATTCATCGGCACTGAATGCGTGCCGCGATGTCAGTTTCTGTCACACCTTCCTATTATATCCATTTCGCGTTGAAGTTTGAATGCGGCGTGAATTTAGGTCGCCATATTGTTAAGCTCTTTCAATCCGCCCCCTTAGATCTCGAGTTAATAAAAGAACAGTTCGAGACAAAGCTGGTATAAATTCGCGAATGGAAGCTATTGGATGAGCCAATCGCAGTCTGATAATAGTGATAGATCTCCATCTCTTTGATCTCGATGAAGATTAAAAAAGTGCAACAGAATCCGACCAATTCCTGTATATTTCGGACGGGGTCAGATTCGAGTAGGTGAGAGGTTGGCAATCTCGAAATTGAACGTTGCTTGGATGCCTTTCCGCCAATCATTTCCGCATGGATGCGTGCTGGCTTTTCAGTGCAATTGAACCTCGAAACTACTACACTATCTCTGAATTAAAACGAAAATATAGATATTTATTTGAATTTTCATTTTAAATATTAAATTTTGCATTGTTTGATGTTTAAAATTAACAAAATTGGTTATGATTTATGCTGCTGAAAAAAATACAACAGAATAGATGTGTTTTGTGTAAGTCTCCTAGATCTTTTCCATTTTCAACTACGTGTATCCAAATCGAGGTCAAACCGAATTTTCTACTTTAACCTACTGAATGCTGGCGAATTTAGCTTTCTAAAGCAAGACGAGCCTATACGACCACTGAAGCCACAGCCACCGGACCGCAAGATCAGAACCTGACCCGACGTGTCTTATCCGGCTCAAAATTAGTCGCGAGAGACTACCCGAACCTCTAAATCGACGCCAAGAGAATCCTAAGGCAACTGTGACAGAACGCTAGGCGCCAGACTCGTGAATGCCAAACCACATTCTCTCAATGTCAACTGTTAGTATTTCACCTATTTCTGTGATGAAAATGTTTAAATTAAAAAAAAAAGAACTATAAAAAAGTAAAATTGTACATTTAATAGCGGTTACAATTAGCGAAATTTAACAATTAAAATAATTATGCCTATCTTATCAATGTATCCCAATTTAAAAAATTAGAACTGAAAAGGGATACTTCAGTAGAAAAAACACTGATGGCAAGCCATAAAAATAGCTGTTTTCGAGCGTTAAAGTAGAAAAAACGTGTTTGGTGAGCCATAATTATTTCATTAATAATTAGTTTGGACAATTCTTGTACATTTGTACAATGCTTCTATAAAACTTTGAATTTAAATTAACTAAATTCATCTTAGTAACGCTAAAATATATTAAATATTCTCTAGCGGAGATCCAGAGACGGAAAAGTCTCTGAATCTCTTTAAAGTCTTCTATTTAAGTAGACAAATCATGCTTGGTAAGCCATATAATTTTTAGATATAATTATTTTAGACAAATTCTAGGAAGTAAAGAAGATGATTGAAAATCACTAATGATCAAGGCTTCAGAATAATATTCTCTCATATCTTGATCATAGGTATGCTAGCTTTCACCCAATCCTCTCATCATCTTTATTTGTCTGTTTCTCAGGTTTGCTGACTCCATGTGTACAGAAAAGACAGTTTAATTTCGAAACTAAATTCTTAAGACTAAACGGTTGTGGCCTTGCATGAGTGCCAATAAAAGTAAAAGGGTAATAAAGTAGTGTAGTAGGAATAAACTAGTATACGCTATCCATAAACTAGTATACTAGCACTAAAATAGTATACTAGTAAAATAACATTCAGCACGACCCCTCCGCACTTTTTTACAAGTGGGAAGCACATTTCAGAACTATACGTATGTCATATATTTACAACGCAAATCATTTGCCTATTGCATTCTATCGTTAATGTTAATACCCACTTAGTTTTATCGCTTTAAATACATATTTTTATTTGTTTTATCTAAGCACAAATTTATTGTGTGCTATAGTGCTTACATGATGGTTTTCAATTAGGTACTTATCGCTTTTTATTGAAATTTCAATAGTTTTTGTGATGTGATTATAGTATTGATAGCAATAATATTGAGTAAGTTGTGCACTAAGAGATTAATCATATTTAAAAATATTTAATGGTAGATTTTAAGTGAAAAATAACAAAATTGTGTAATCTCTCTGATTTTTACGTTTTATATTCGACTCTCGCATATCACTTGCATACTTTGTCCGACGCTAGTATGATTCAGTGAATATTTTGCTAATATTCAGCGTTTAATTTTTTCAATTCTCGCGTTGATGAAAATCAATGAAGGATCATCAATTTTTAATTTAAAGAGTCGAGCACGGGGCAGTGCGTGACTGCAATATTCAAGCGTTGCATGTTTTCCGGAATAGGCCAAATATTTCCTTGCAAAAATGTTTGAATTGCGAGGACAAAAAGTGGACCATTTTTGCATTTGAACTGAAATTGATTGAGTGATGATGCAAAAAAAAATTTCCAGCAAAATTCAGAATTGTCTCCTTTTTTATTCTTCAAATTGAAAAGAAAAGCGATTTGGCAAAATTTATTCAAATTATAATTTATCTTTGCAGCATTTTTATCATTTTCGTCAAATATCGATTTTCTCTTCTGTAAACACTTAGTACCAAACAAAATAGCAGAAAAAAACTCGATACTGGAACTTGTATTTGTTGCCCGAATTCGCTATTTTATTTGTTTTCCACACACTTTCCTCGTATTTGCTTTATTTCGATCACGCGTCATTTACAGCGACCACTTTAAAAAAGTAAAACCGTCCATGAGTGTCGAGAAATTGATAAAACAGAAAGCCTTTAGTTCTAGTTGTTGTCACATGAGACTACATGTAAAAAATGCTTTTTTTGTTTTCACAAAACATCCAGCACTTTTCATTTTGAAGCAGAACTGCGGATTTCAATTTTCCATTCACATTAAATGGAAATTGACGTTCTAGTAGGAACATGTTTTTGAATGCTAATTTATATTATCAAACAATTTGATTTTATATTTCATTAACTTTTTACGATCAAGTGTTTTAATGTACGAAAATTATTTCGCCAAAGAGAAGAAAGCGTCGTGTATAGTTTAGTTTCTGGAATGTCACAGGCCACGAACTTTCAGATTACTATGTTTGACAATCGGGCACACGAGATTCTAGTTTTCAATGAGAGTAGAGCGCGACAGGTTTGTCGGCGATAGCACGTGGTTTCCTATTCCATTCCGGATCGAGAAAAGCGTACACCGGAAATGCAAAATCCAAGAATTCCATTCCAAGAAAATGGCCTACACTCTAAAAAAGAGTTTAAGTCCTACCGATTTTTTGGATACCAACAAAATTTTAGTTGCTTCTATAGCTAAAGCTTTTTTGTCCTTACCAAAAAAAGAAATGGACAACTATTTAAAATTTAAAAGCAGTTTTGCACATATCGGAGTAGCTGAAAGTTCTTACACTATGGTTCTAAAATGACACGAAGCTTTCAAGATTCCTGGAGCGCTTTTACGTTCTTTTTAACTTTGGAAAAAGTTAGGATGTGTTTCAGGGTGAAATAAAAAAAGAAAGAAAAGGCACACATACCTCGGGGAAAAGCTAACAAAGTCAACTGGTCGAAGAGGAAGGAAGTAGAGTAGGAAGACGGAAGGAGAGCAGAAAACACGGTAGACAAAACACCGATAAGAAAATGCCGCTGGAACAATTCCAACCTCGGTGTCGAGTGAAGAAACTACAAAATCGGAATTACCGATCTCGCAGCTCACACGAGTTAGAAAAGAATAAATGAAGAGGAGAGAACTTTCGGTGAATTAAACGCGATTTACTTGTTTGCACACTGAAAAATCACATTTAAAAAATTTCATTCACACAAAAAGTATTGATTTAATCCTGTTGCACATAATCAAAACAAAATTATATTCCTTTTGAAAAGGATTTTTTAAATTTATATTTCCGAATAAATTCCGAGTAATCGTATTAAATTTTATAAGTAGAAACATAAAATAACCGGAAAATATTGTTCAATACCGAGATAATAGGTGAATATTTAATATTTAATAATCATTAAATTGTGCTTAAAGTAGGGAATTTCTATCACTAATAAGGAAAAAAAGCCACTAAAGAAATTTTGTTTGATATTTAAAAATTAATTGTTTAAATTGAATTGTTGATAAGAGAAACATTAATGCTTCATTTTATCTAATTTTTCGGGTGATTCAAATTTGATTACTTGATTGATAGGCAACGTCCATTTCATATCACTTTTTCGATCAGTATAAGTTTTTGGTGTAAAATGAAAATGCTGAAAGTTATAATATATAGATCTTCAAAATTTATGAAAGGCATAGTAATACAGGGCACTTGTGAAATATTCGTATATTCAAATTGTAGAGTACTTTGCGTGAAAATTTATCTATCTAACAACTCTAGTTTCCATCTACGAATTTGAAGGTCATAAATATGCTTCAAGTTTCGTGTTTTATGTACATTTACGATAACAATTGTTTTAAAAATTCAAGTATTCGCTATAACTCTTCGTTTAAATTAACGAGTTTCCAAACGAATTATATTGTTTTTTTGCATATTGGAAACAAAACGTAATTTTCAGTCGAATAAGGATAAAAGCAGTCTTAAATAAATAAATTAAAAAATTTTTTTAAATTAGAAAAATGACGATTTTCTTAAAGTTTTGTACTCATTTTAGAATTGATTTAAATAACGAAAATTATGATCAAACATAGTCTATTCCATGTGTTTTTCCCTTGCATTGTACTATTTCAAATACAAAATTTTGCTCGGATTTCATTAACATTAATTTGATTCCCCTGCGCGATTATTTTTTACGCAGCTTTGCGTTTATTTTTGAACCGATTTAAATTATTATCATTATGTTCGAACATTCTCTATTTCATGTTTTTGCGCTGATTCGAATTCACATTTAGATTGTTTCTAAATGCATCTTCTCAACAATGTCTTCAATTCACACTCTTATTTCATCTTCCACAATTAAATATTTTCGATAATTTCTACAATTTTCATTAAAGGTCACCACCCAGCAAAAACTACCAAAAATTCAATTTCACTTTCAGCATTTTAAAAATATATCACTAAGGAACCAATCACTTAAACTTTGAAAAAGTGAAGAGACATAATTCGACTTTGCGTCTGATTTTTTTAGCCATTTTGAGTGCGTCGAAAGGCAGTGTGGGCTTGGCTCGTTGTCCTTACTTCTTCTCCCGCGCACCTATGTAAACGCACACATCCAAACTCACAAACACACAGCTCCACGTGCACGCATCTACCATCACAAATGCACCGGCTCCCTCTCCATCTTTCGCCTTTCGTTCTCTCCTCTTCTTCCGTTCCTTCTCTCCTAGCAAGGCGATTCTCTAGGTAATTGCTAGAAAGGAACACTGACTACTCACTGTCGTCACAGCCGGTAGAGACCCCAATCCCAGAGTAGACAACCCCTCGAATTTTTTTCAGATTTCCAGAACTTCAGGAAGATTTGCAGATCTTCAGAAACCCCTCCACATCACTTCCTCCATTCCCTTCATGATGACACCCGCACCTTACAAAAAAAAAACACACCCTCTATCACGAAAACATGCCCCAAGGTCACTATGACTCCCGCGAAAATCCGGAGAACGTGGAACCACTGGTACCAATACCGTTCTCCAGTTCCTTCACACACAATTTCCTCTCAATGAAATTCTTCTCTATCAAAGAACTTCCTTTCCTCTCATTATCTTTTTTTTCTTGCCGGTAACCGGTAAAGAACAACAACATATATTAAAATGGTTAAGAATTTGTAGTCCTCAGAGCAGTGGGACCGAGAGGCAGTGAGAGCACAGGGCTTAAAAATGGTATTCCACCTGGAGGGCTACGAAATGGTAAACTAACTTGGTCACTTCACTTGTTCCCGTCCACTGGGTCCACCGATCAGTTTTGCACTTGGGACCTGGGGCTTGGTGGTTCCCCTCGTGCACTTTTCTTTCCCTTGTTCGCGTACGTAATACGGACAACCCTTCGACTTCCGCAGTGCGCCCGGTGGCAACCTTTTTTCTGCTATTATTTTCGCGTATGCACAACACTCGCACACTCGGAGGAGAGAGACTTGCTAGCCAGCCAGCCAGCCTCGCTTGCTGCCTGCCACTCCGGCTGGAATATGCGTTTACGAGTTGCGTTGGGTCGCGCTGCGCTCCCGTAACTGCATCCGCGTCCACCAGCGCGGCTTGCGCGCTAGGAGCGCCGCCATCCGAACAACCCCCACCATAAGAAGGTTGCCACCACCACCAACCACCCACCGTCGCGACGCTGGTGCACCTCACAGGCATAGGCAAGGCAAACTCTTATACGTGACGCGCCAAAGCACGGCACTCATACATACAACGCTTTTTCAGATCGTCTACATACATGCATACTTGCATGCATACAAACTCATGCATCTACATGCATTCACACACGCGAAAAAAATGTATGGATGCGCATAGTCGAATTATGTTGCGACGATGACCAAGACTGAAGAGAGAGCTTTTTATCCTTTTTATGACCACGCTGCAACGTCGGTACTCATAGCTCTCGACACTAAAGCAATTTCGGCGATGCGTATTATTTAGTGAGTTTGTGTGAGAATGCACACGACTATATATATAGAGACGACACATAAATGCAGGAGTGAATCGCAGGGATTATATGAACGGGGTATGTATTGAGAAGCTGACGTCTTTTGACTGGTCAATTCTACACTGAGTACTGAGTAATACTGAATGCTCAATGATCATTTAAGAAGTGACCTAAATTGCGAGTTTTTATTGGATCCTTGAAATCATGATGGGGTTCTTAATTGAGACAAGGGAGATTTTAGATACAGAGGTCTTAAGAGTCTTAAGGTCTTAAGATAGAGTGTTTCAAAACTTTTCGTTTTTCAAAGCTTAGCTTAGATGTACACTGGCACAAAATAGAGGTTTTGGAAACAGATGTCAAGAAGTATATGATATAGAGAAAATCTCAGTTTAATTTACATATAAAGTTAGCTGAGTTATATTGAACTTGAAATTGGTTGTGTTTCTTGGTTTATTATATACTATAAAGATAAACATTTTTTATGGATTTTAGGTAATATGTATTGAAAATAATATGTATTGGTTATGAATTTGACTTTTGATGAAAAATCGCAGTAGGTATATTAGATAAGGAAGAAAGAAAAGTAAATTTAATTTACACACTGTAAAGTTAGTAAAGTTAGTAATTATTCTCGAAGAGTATGTTTTAATTGTTTCTATAGGTGTTACTTGTTTTGGAATCTGGATATATTATTCAATGGGATTTAAGTGTTTAAAGTTTGGATTTTTTCAATTGGCTGATTTTGTTCATTATTACATTATTTGGACCTAGATGGGTCGTTGCACCACCTAGGAAAAGGTTCGTTACCTAACCGACTGGTATAGTCTCCCACAGACGGTCGAAACAGGCGATGATTTATCGTTCGGATTTCCAAGGCCATAATTAATTACCGGCTTCAGTTGGCTAAAGTTCACACGAAGAGGTTTTCAACCACAAAGTTAAAAATTGTATTCTAAGAAGCGCTGCGTATAACATAAACTTTAAATAGGCAACAAGTGACTCATTCTTCTTCTCCAAGCGAAATTAATGTATATTGAAATTACAGTAGACCTTAAGAAAATTTACTTAATGTACAAATCAAATATCAAATTTAACTGGTCGTTCCAGTTGGCCCCTGAATTTTATATGCCCTTACATACTGTCCAGAGGCTCAATTACCCTAATTCACGAATACGAACTGAAAAGACACATTTACTAAACAAGAGATAATGTTATGAAGCATACTCGAAGAAGTTCTTAAAGAGTATAAATATATATAATATATCGAAAAAATCTCAGGGACCAAAGAAGGGTCCTTGGAAACGTGAATGAACTCGAGTTTTTGGACTGAATAACGAAACCAAACGAACACGAAAGAGTCTTGGTCTTCGAATGGATTATCTCTTTCTCGCCTTTTTCTCCTTTCGGTTTCTAACGCACACCCAAGATGCTCGAATCTCCATCTTCTTTTCACGAGAAAGGTTGTACACTGATGTCTACCTGCTTCAAAGAGAAATAAGCACTTTGGCCTTCTTTCACTAGTTTCTTTTAGCACAAAAAATAGCAAAAACTCTTTTTTAATTTATGTTATTATAAACATTGAAAAACCACACAACAAAAAAACTAGTTAAATAACAGGTATACCAAAAAATGCAAAAACAATGCATAATAAAACTCTGAAGTTCTCTTATAGAAGAATTTATAAGAGCATCTTTTTCGGGGAAGTCTGTAATAATTGCAGAACATTAATCTCTTCAGCAATTGGCATTTACCGCGAATATAAATGAAGGAAGAATAAAATAACAGAATAAAATTCGTGCGTTCCAGATAGCGATTATAATTAAGTCACAGGGTCAGCGATTTTCCAATCGCACTTATTTTCATACATTCGGCTTATAACTTTGGTTGCACACCAAGGTTGCAGACAAACATGTGTAATGTGTATAAAACGCATATCCGCATATAAGCGCGTGTACAGTGTACACTGTACACTGTACAATTAATATGTACAAGTCCGCGTTTCTGCAATATCGCGCGCAGTTATACACAAGAATAAGGCGTTCGGGACCCACTCTCCCCGCTCCCACTTTTCGCGCGACAAAGTGACCATGACACTTTTAATAGAAGACAATTTAATGCAGTTGCCATTGCGATTTGAAATTTAAAGATTAATCGCGCCAGCGTGCCATGTGTAATTTGCCACTTTTCGTCCCCGCATAAAATTGAAACTCGGCCTGTTTCGCGGAACGACGAAACAGCTATTATGATTACGAATCTTGAATTTCGGCTACGTGAGAAAAAGACTCGTCCCCACCATATTTTGTACCTCCTTTTTCGCGTAAGAGCAAGTGTATAAGAAACTTATGACTTGTCCTTGTTACCGCTCTTATTATATTTTAAATGGAAGCTATTGTGCAATGGAATGCCTCCGTTTTAGAGCGCATGATAGACGAGAAGTTACAAAAATATGTAGAGAGAAAAAAGCGTTACGTAAACGTTATGACGCTGATCAAGAAGGACGTAAACACAAAGTTCCAACCGGTATTGGGTGATCGCAAGTTTCCGCAAGGTCACAAGCCAATCAAAAATCAATCGACGATAGTTTAAAATAGATGCGAGAGATGCAGCAATTTTTATCTCAGAGAAAACTTACTCCAGTCTAATACAAATTATTTATTTTTTAACTTTGTGTTATTGTTCAAAGAACATTTCAATGTGTCAGCTTCATTAGTTTGGTTCTTTGCAATCAGATACATATCCAAATTCTTGATGAATTGAACCAAGAAAATATCGCACTATTAGTAACATCATTCTACACTGCAACAACTCTAAATGTATTTCATTTGGCTAAGTGTACGTCCCTTAAAATTTCGAAAATACTTTCAGCAAGAATTAAGCAGTTTAAAATTCAATTTTCATCTTGTTTACGTTTCTATATATCTTTTACACTTCCCATTATGATCTCACAAGGTCGATTCAACTCAATCTTCCTCACCTTTGCAAATATCTGATCCGTGAGGCGACTTGAAAATACAAATTGTTGTTTCTTAATTGCCGCACACATCGCGGAAAATGCATTATGCATGCAATAGCAAAATTTGTCCAAACTCCATTAACATGCTCGATCCATTTTTCCTGACCTTAATGCTCCTTGTCGATTTTTATCTCGACTCGCACGAATATCTAATTTGTTATGACGCTCATCCTGAATAGTGGGGAAATCTGAAATCGCAATATCAAAAAAAAAAAAAAAAAGATTAGTACGTCGCGTCTGAATGGCTCGATTTGTGAAAATTCGTCGAATACTGGTCTTGTTACAAGATGGCAGTCAAAAGTAGAGATTAGATACCACAGAATCGAGTGGAGCTGCGGGGGGAGCGCCTCGTGACGCCTCTCCGGCGGCGATCGGAGCTGCGGTTACGTAATTGCAAAATTAATGTATTTTCCAGAAACGGGACGCGCGGGACGGTTTTGCGCCATTGGTTCGCTCCAATGCGCCTCAAGCTCTCCTATCCGATCCTATACTTGACATTAAATTCCGTCGGCCTTCTAGGAGCTATCTGTGGTAGTAGTTCGCTTGTAGGCAGCCACATAGCCTCATAGCCTTTCTCTTCTCAACCAATGCTTGAGCCACGCAACCGAAAAATCTACGCCTACCCAATAACGTTCTCGTGCGTGCTGAATTTCGTGCCAAGCCACGATTCATAGACAAGTTATCCATCTTTATTAGATAAAAATATCATCTATTTTAAATCTTATTTGCATCAATGACTTCATAAATTCTATTTTCCTTTCTTTCGCTAATTCCTTTTCTTGTGTGTCTTTTCTTCTCTCCTTTTATTATTTATGCAGTTTACTCTAGACAGTATAATATACATAAAAAAAGAATATGAAAATGGAACATAAATATATGCGGTAAAAAAAAGAAAACGGGTGCATTAGGCGAGTGAATGACATTTGAAAGGAGTGACGTTACGTGATTACGTCTGATTTTTACGTTAAACGCTTAATTTTCTGTCTCGCTCACACTGCAACGACTATAATAATCGCTTCCATGCATATATATTTTACTATCCGCTTTTATTGCCATCGAATGCATCACCACTCTCCAGACATTACTATGATGCAATCTATTCGTTAAAGAGATTATGTACACTTATTTTAAACGAGTATAGTAAAAACTCCACCCGCAGATATACTCTCCTCCTTCATCTTGACATTAAACCCATTGTTCTACTGACACTATCGATGCTAACTACGGCAATAGCGCTCGAGTATAGTTACACTTTCAAGATCATCTCACTATAACGGTTGGAAAGGAAAAGAGAGGGACTTTTTCCGTCGTGGAATTGATTCTTTTTCACGGTCTTGCGCGAGCGATAATAACATTTTTTTGGCGAAGGAAGTTACGTGAACACTGAACATAAATCCTGTTGAGAATTGATGATTAATTTTTTTATCTATAAGTACATTTTATTAAAAGGTGTTTTTAAATATGCATGAGATTAATACGAAATATTATTTTTTTCCAAGATTGACTTATACTCACTATTCGTAACTTTTTTTCATCTTTCATTCATTCTTTTCCCTTCAGACTTTTTCCACTCGTGTTTAAATGCAAATTCTCATTGTCAATATAACTCGGCCAAGTCATTTTTTTACAATTTTGAGCGCGTAAACTAAACAAAGTCTCCTCAAATGCTAAGAATGCGTACTCTTTTGAGGCCAATCTATATAACATTCAGGGACCGCATAACGTGTGGTCTGTAAGTTTTCGGTGTATGCGTGAGCGTGTGTGCAGGCACGTGTGTGATCCCGAATGCAAGCGTGTTTTTCGTGTCGGTGCGTGCGTGCGCCGATGCCACGTGACGTCTAAATTCAAGTCGGCCATTTTGGAGCATGATTCATTTGTTTAGAATGGGTCGGATAGGAGTATATAGGAGGCGGAGCCTCGTACCACGAAATCTTCACGAGTGTTAGATTCAGCCGATACCCGATCCAGCCTAGTCGTGCCTCTGTATTTATCTCTTTTTTTATCCTCTCATCATCATCTTTCTTCCTCAAACACACACTATCTCCTTCTCACTCCTTTTCCACGGCCAAAGCTTTTTATCTCCCTGCCGCTTTCCCCACTCTCCCCTTGTCCAGGGTAAAATGACCGACGCTCAAATTTCAAAGTCGATTACCTCGATTCTTCCCGTTCGGGAAGAATTCGCGAGGAAACTCGAGTCGTAAAAGTGAAGGCTTCGAAATCACGAAATCAAGTGAACCTGAAGAAGGTTCACTATATTGTATGGATCTCTTCGTGTACAAATTGAGATTGTAAAAATATGCATGAGGTTGGTATGCGCATTCGAATAAAGGCGGTATGATGGGTGCATATCAATGACTCGATAAATAAATCAATTCACGATATATTTATGGATGAACTAGAAGAGTTACTTGCATGATGCTCAAATTAAGAAAAAGAGTTGCAAGTCTTTGATATAGATTTAAAGATCACCATTTGATTGACTTCATTCCTTCATCTATTATCTCACTTTCTTATACTCTTTTCTTTGTTAATAATCAGTCTGCATAAGCATATCCCCACTCTTTCAAATTTACACGCTACCTCTTTCGGTAGCGTCCTCAACTATCCCTACTACTTTCTTAAACTATAGTCAGCGGCATTCTGAGAATGATATGATAAATATTTTTTTTAAATGTTAACGGATAAAATTTCTGGTTTAAAATTAAAGTCTCCTCAACCATAACATTAATTTTTCTCCCTCTGAATTCACTTTTTCACTCTTTCTTTTCCTCAGGTTATATATCATCAATTTCAGTTCTCAACCTTCAAACTCACTTCCTTTTCGGTTGCCAAATATCCAATTCGCCAGAAGGGAACAAAGCCACAATGGTATAAAAGCAAAACCACAAAAATGGCCGTTGAGCAGGGACCTTGGTATACAATACAAAATCAAGGGCCCCTTCAGAGTCATCGAAGCCCCTACCGCCGAAAATTCAGGGCTGAAGGTCTGGCCTTGCTCTCGAGCATAAAAATTCGGTTTCAGTTATACGCTTCGTTGCCGAAATGGCGGCGCGTCCCTGCACTGTCTGGACCCCTTTCGGGCCCAAGGTCAAACAAATGCAGTGGGTCAGGCGAGCGTCTGACAAAGTCAGTGGGTCAGGCGAATATGTTTGGCGCCGAATAATAAATGCAGCTGCCTCGTCTGCCATATATAGGGGCCTTCAGTATCAAAAGAGTGCGCGCAATGCACTTTGGGTATTAAAATTCAGCTAGAATTCACTCACATTTAGCATGTCGGAAAGAGAACGGACGCGAGCATCCGAGGAGGCCTTGACCGTATCTCCGCTTATCGTATCAACTCTGCTGCCGACATACATGCGTACTTTGCAATATATATCCTATTGCCATATATATACATATAGAGTGTTAGAAATTTCTATTGTGATTTTACTATAAATTTAATCGAAGCAATATTCATGTACAGTAAATTTACAATATCATAAAGTCATGTAGTTTTGCTTAATCTTCACAACTTATATTGGAAATTAAAAAGTTGGATTCATCAATTATAAATTTGGAAATTGAATTTATCAAATTATTGGTTTGATGATAATCCAATAAAATGGATCAGGAATTGAAGAGATTGATTGAAAAAATATAATCTTATTAAATTGGAACAACGAAATAAAACATGGATATATAGGGGATTATTTCAATAATATTGAAAAATTAAGTAGAGAAATGATAAAGAGATTAATCAATTCTTTGATTAACGCCTTAAGTGAGTGGAGAACTTGATGTGGGATCGTTTATTACGAAGAAACATTTTCTTCATTCATAAGCGTTGTAGTTATTGCAACATGCCTTGTCTTGTAGTAAATGCAACAACAGGTTGCCCTTACTTTCATGAGACTATTTACAACGATCTTGTAAACTTTTTATAATAACACGCTGCAAATAGTCTCTGCGCATATCGCATTTCAATTAAAAATTACAAATTACGAATTGCTATTTGCTAAATGATTTGCGAGTTACAATTAAATAACGTTCTCATGAATTGGAAATACAGTTCAAATGGCAACTACAAATCTCTATCTCTTAGCATTGTGCAATTCACAAGAAAAATAAAGTTTTAAGATTACTTTAACACTGAAATCGATGTTAAAATAATCCCACACAAAAAGAAGTAGAATTTATATATTTTAGAGCAATGCATGTAATTCTATTAAAACTGATAACGCTAATTACAAAATATGTCTCCAGCCTGATTTCTAATCAATAAACAGAACTTTTTACAGCACAAAATCATTTTCGCGTAATAGAAGTTGCGATAAGTAATCAAAACGCACTTGAGCCTTTTCCACTAAAATTTTGATATCACTGATAATTTTCTCTTCCGCATATACAGGGATTCAGTGATTATCTACAAAGTGCGTACAATTCAATTTCAATTGTGCGAATTAGATCAATATAAAAAGGCTTGACGAAAAAATTACACAATGACATTTATCCAGTCACTATAATTAGAATTAAACATACGCAAGTGCATGACTCAAACTATGCCAAAGTGTAGGTACATGGACAGTGTTCTGCACGCATGAGACATCTGAGACTCAACCAATCATCGCCTTTCTCCATCTTAGCCAAATGCATGTACAATATTTTCCTGTATTGAATTTGATCTTGTTCAATACCTATATATACACGTTGCAATATTTCAGAACCATTAGGGAATTTGCGGAACTCTCGCGCAATCAGTTTGCAAAAAACGCTGTGAAAATAAAAATTCGTAATCGAAACTGATAACGAGGGTCGATAAATGAATTAGTGAATTTATCAGAGCACTTATACTTCGCGAAAAATCCGTTTCTATCCAATCATACGACATGACTAGCAGCGACCATGAGACTGATTAAATATTTCACTCGCTGATTAGATTATGAGTTTGGAAAAAGTCAGATTCTTCCTTTGTCTTTTTGACATATATTTCAAACATGAACATTATATAAAATAATGTTCTTAAGTTTGAAAAAAAATGTTTAGCTTGATTAAGCATAACCCTACTCCTGAGTGGGGATATATGCTTATTATTATTTCGAGTATTCAAGTATGAAATTCAAATAAGATTTATTAGAGCTTTCCTCTCTCTCTGGTCATCGTAAATTAAAACAAAATAGAAATAAATCTACAGAGAGGAAAAATGTTGAAATGTTTTGTACAAAAAGTATTTCAATCAGACATTTTTCCCCTCTGCAGTTTGCAGAATAAAATTTAGCGATTTAACGATTGCAGACTGCATATTCCAATCATTTGTTGAATCGCAGAGAAGACTACAATAGAAGTGCGATTGTGTGGTCATATTTTGGGGACACCTACTTGTTGCGCCTCTGGAATCAGATATCGAACCCACACCGGAGCAGCGGGTTGTAAATAGATAAGGTTATACATGAAGGCGTGTGTATGTACATCGGGATACACTTATCAGTGTATATAGCCAAGCGCATGCAGACTACATGTTTTCGGCGCAGCATACAAATTCATAGTTACAAACACACATTCACATACATGCATAGAATTGGATTTCCTCCCCTTGTATTTGCAATTCTACATCCAATCGTATATGCAGGGATACCCATGCACACATGCATCTACCCGGTTCGGCTTACCACCCTACATGACTTCATTCTAAATTTCGGTAGTGGCTGCATCATTGCAATTTCCGATTTGGGTGTGCTTGTGTTGCTGGCGCTTTCCGAGTCCGACCTACATATATAGCTATATACTCCCAGGTTTCTGTGTGAACTAGAACTAATACTAATACGAATACTAATACATATATACTACTGGGTCTACCACATCGCCAAAGGCCGACGCTATAAACGCCATTACTACTTGTTGCTCCGCTTCCGAAAACCCACTATGCAATTCGTGAACGAGGTCGGTGTTAACATAGCTAGCTCTGGACCACTTTTCAACAAGTTTACCTTGCTGTTAACAAGCGCTACTGAATCGAAAAGTTGTTTTAGAATTTGGAGTGCTGACTGCATTATTGAAATTTAAGTGTGACTTATAACAATTGGATTTTTCATTTTCCATCGTTTTCGAGAGATGATCCACGAAGCAATCAAATTTAACCCCTTCGTTATAGCATTCACGCTCACTCCAAGTCTTACTCGACGATTTTTGAGGTCGCTGAATCCAAATCTGAAGTAAAACATAAACCATTCAAAATCGCGGAATAAATATGGCCATATTTATTCGCCAGGGTACAAATTTTCAGGATAAAAAATATTCCTGCCATTTTGGTTATTTTTCTCGAATTCTTTCGGCCAACGAAGGGATTAATTAAGTTGCTTTTTAAGTAATTAAGCGTTTAATATAATCATGTAAGATTTAGGAGAGGAAAAGAGGACTTACTACTTTGGATGAAAACGCCTGAAGATCCACTGGCAATATCCCTCGCTTATAATTCAAAAGGATCCAGGTTGAAGCTAACCCTTTTTTTCGTTCTGCAACAAAAACAAAATGATCTATAATTAGTCACTCTTAAAACTCTATCTTAACAGATATTAAGCATATTATTAACAGATATTTTTCTTCGTGCATGTACAAATGTCCGTATGAATATATGTATATGCGGATGAATGTTTGCGTGTGTGTGGAATCGTGAAAATATATGTATTGCATCGTTGTTTGAATCAAGTACATATGGAACGATGCACCGGTGTACGGGACTCTCACCTCTCTGCGTACCGTACACGTACATACATGTGTATTGTGTATGCATTATGCACCAAAGCCAGAGACTATCTCCCGCTCTGACAGGATTTATTTCGAATGAACGTTGTTGAACTTCTGCGTGCGCAAGAGTTTTGCACTGAATGTTTACAAGTGTGCGTGCATTCACATATTTTTATGCGAGCCCATGTAATCGTGCGTGTGAGTGAGACTGGATGCATCGTCGATGCGACGAGACAGTGCTCTGCACGAGACCTTCTGCCGCGCGGTCATGTGGATCGCTAAGTTCAACGATGCCAGAATTATTGTTCTCCTGGGACGAACTCAGCGGCTGAATCTCATTGACACCAAAAACCTCAATTTTCCCCTTCCCAGATAACAGTCTGCAATGCACCTTCAATTTATACCGTTGGACAATATCCACAGAATAAAAAAACCGTCTTTATATAGAAACGAAGCCAATCAGTTTTTCAAATTGTTTCTATATAGATCAACAACTTTTTAAAAATGTAACACGAGTTTTTTACGTCTATTTCGTAATGAACAATTTCATAATGTAGAATTTCATAATGTAGAATTTCATAATGTAAAAATAATGTACAATTGTGAATTAACAAAAAGTAATATGTACGATAAAATGTGTAGAGAGTAAGAGATAAACATCCACGTAGGAAGAGAGGAATATACGTATATAAATGCACATATGGACTACAAAGGAGCGCGCATGGCTGAGCGCAAACGGGATGGTTGCACGTGCATGTGCATAAGGAGGAATGTTTGAGTGAAAATATATGTGGCCCGCGCGTCGCAGTTTTAATGTGTAAGTGCGCAATGTGGAACACACTCACTCTCGATGGGTCACTCTCGCTCTCTCGAGCGAGAGGGAAATTTGGCAGCTGTTTTAGACCCAGATAACTGGCGAAACTGGCAAGCCACCCCACTAAAAGCAACCATTTCCCGACTACGCTTTCTCATTTTAACCCTCTTCTTTCCCCCAACCAACCAACCTTCCTTCTTAAGCATGTACCTTTGTTCGAAACATTTAATTATCCTCGAATAAAATAAAAACTGTACTTTCTCACCGAAAATTGAGCTGCTACTACTATAACAAAAATTGCAATAAGCAGGTGTCATTCAATTACAGGAAGAAAGTACTTATATGTTTACAAGTCCACAAGTACCATAGAATATTGTTAAAAAGTCGAAAATACATAAAGCAATACTGACATAAAATATAAAACAAAGAGTTAATGGATTTCAAGCATAGCAATTAAAAACGTGTACTCCAATTATCAAGAAGCGATGCCAAAATTTTAAAATATTTCCCACGCAATAATAAGTGCATATGTGAAATACATATGAATGCACGTGCGATGCACACGTGACGTTGCTTGTTACGCGACTCATTCGGAGTTTGGCAACGAGTTTGGCTGGGCATTTGGTGAATGCGCGAGTAAAAGCATCGCATCTCCTTTTTACTTTTTTTTGTTTTCTCTTTCACACATTACGGAAGAGAGTGCATCCCTCTCGAACCAGTTTCGCATCGAACCGGTGAGAGTCGCTTTTTTTGCCATACTGACCTGGGTTAACTTGGCGTGCAGTGCCGAATATAAAACGGCTGGTTCTACT
>JAUESI010000029.1:7375813-7394867 GCA_032275145.1 Synergus laeviventris
TGAGAGTCGCTTTTTTTGCCATACTGACCTGGGTTAACTTGGCGTGCAGTGCCGAATATAAAACGGCTGGTTCTACTGACTCCCTCCCTATACGACTTCCTCGCCCAAACACACACCCACCCGTTTCCTTCAACCTTCCCCTTCAGCTGTTGCTCCCATTACTACGCTGTATATAGTTATAGGGAGTGAACTTACAAACACATGTACATGCAGAGTTGCACAGAGGAAAGTGCACCGAGTGGCACACAAATGGCCCGAGGGAGAGAGGGCAGGGCCATGGTCACCCGAAAACACCGCGCCGCTCCCATCCGTACTTCCTCTCTCTCTTTCTCAAACAACTCGCTGAGCTGCACGTGTCTACTCACTCGTATAAACTTTTATGTACAGATGTTCATTTTTAGGGGATATTTCTTTTTTACGCCCACTAGGAACAGATGGGAGTTGTATTTTTAGCAGTGAGCAGAAGACTTTTTACTTTTAGTTGTCACACAAATTGCAGGCATGTAAAATTTTAACGAAGTGGACAGCAGCAGTCGCGCAATATTTTTGGCATTGCTATGAATAGAGGAAACTCGAAAAATACAAATAAAAGGTATTACATATTTTCTCCTGATCCTTAAACATTTAAACTGACCTTTTATTGATTTAAGATTTTAAAGCTGCAAATAATATAATTTATTTAAAGAAACTTATTTGTGGAAGTGGAGTACTTTTTTTCTTTCGCACCCTTATCTAAAAAAGTAGTATGTAATTTTCTGCAGTGGTAAGCGTGAGCTAAACGCGAGCTACAGAGATCCAAGACCATGTAGGATAATTGCGATTAGTTTCACCCCGTAAAATAAGTAAAGATAGCCTCGACGAAAGCATTCGACCAGAGAGCCGTGGCAAGATCGGTTAAGGGCTGGCGAGTGTCGCGAGCCATCGATACGCGATCGAAGAACGAATCACAGCGCATGAACGGATGTGTGGCACGCGGTATATGGAAGAACGGAGCAGTGATTATGTGCTCGAAGCACTCCTGAAACAAAGCGCCCTCTGTTTTCCGATCACCAGGGCACAACGACCAATCCCTGCGCACTTACACGCACTCTGATAACTCGATCGTGTACACGTATACAGTGCGTCTATATACTCTGTGCGCTTCGTAATATAAGAGGCGCATAAAATCAAGTAGGAACCCTCTATATTTACACAAGAGAGAATCTCACTATACATAGTTCCAGCTTCCACCGAGTCAACATGATGGATACGTAAATATCGACCAAAATCTCAAGAGTTTTAGGCACGAGTGCATGCGTTTTTATACATCAGAGGGAGAGAGATATTAATTGAAGTAAGCGATTTCTGTGGTCTCCACACAATATTTTCCCGATGTTTGTGTGCTGGAAAAATATACTTGATTACGAACAAATTCAGGGACTAAAATGATTAAGCAAATTTTGAAGGGTGCGGTTCTAAATTAAAAAGAGTGCAATGGAATGATTTTTAAATTAAAAAATGTTACGTCATTGCGAAATTATGGACAGCTCAGCATTTTTGGCCCTGGATTGACAAAAACTTTAACGAAGTTCCATTAGCAACATTGTGCCCTTTCAAATTTTTTCCCTCCCTGCACTTGACGACTAATGCTGGCCCAAACGCTGACCGCTATCACTTGCCCCTCAATGTAGCACTCGGCCCAGGAAAGCGCCATTACTGGGCCAGCATCTCCGGCTTTTTCCACTTAAAACATGGTTCGGCGAAGTAAAACTCATTTTCAACCTGGTAATGGGCCAAGTCTCGGCAGAAGTTCAGTAATTTTAAATATATATAAATAATTAATTATGTTAGATCATTAATTTATCAAAACTAGTATTAGAAAATGAAATAGGACTATTTTAGAGATAAAAAAAAAGATAATAGGGTCAAATAATAAACGACCACAGCTATATTAATAAGCATTTTTAATATTCCGTTCACTCAAATTATATTTTATGCAATTTAAGCAAATTAAAATTATATTTTAATAAATAAAATCAAATTGATCATAATAAAAAAATTAACTTTGAAATATTTTGTGGAGACAATTGTCATCGAAATTCTACACATTAATTTTGTGGAAAATTTCGCAATTATATATATGGAATTATTTATAAATTAACCACAGTTCTTATAAACTTACTTTTCATTAAGAATATTTGAAAAAAAATTCTAGCTTGGAATTATGTAAAAGCAAATATTAATTTTTATACAGATAAAACTATCTACATTAAGTTTTCATAAACTCTATTCTAGTTAGCACTATTCATTGAAAACGATATTGAAATGACTTGAACCAACTTTTATTATGTATTCAGATTCTTATAATTAGTTGCGAAATTCCGATCGTATTTAATCAGGCAAGTTTTTATGCTTTTTTTCCTCATTCACTGTTACCAGCCCTGAAAAATTTACATATTTTTTATTCATTTTATAAATTATTTTTATTTTTGAACAGAAATGTTTCATTGGTGTCCAGATTGATATAAAGAAAAATAAATATTTCTGTTTGCATTTTATCAAAGAAAAAAGGGAGTATATCAATGAGTCAACGAATTTTGGTGCATTTCCTCTTATTAGTCTGAGTACTGATATGCTTTAATCACACCTACGACGCAAGAAATTCGCTGCAATAAGTGCAAGCAAATAAAGCTAATATTTTCGGCGTAAAAAGACCTTGTTCTTATCAATGTTACTACTCCTCATTAAAAATGCAAAAATAAAAAGTATCCTTAAGACAAACATTGAAATAAAAATGAAATACTTGTTGCTTACATTTTATAGAATAATATTATTATATAAAAGAACATTTCTAGTAAAAAAAAATATGAGTGTAATTAATCAATTTGGTGTTATTGCAATTTCTAAATTATTAATAAGTTCAATAAGGAAAACAACGATTACAAACCTTAAAGGCAAAGTGATTTTGATGTACCATATAAAAACTTTCAAACAAAAAAAAAAGTAAAAATATATTAAAGTAAATATTTTCATCAATTTCTATAATTTGGTTTGGACGTTACTCACTATAAACGGTACTTGATCGATCTGAGGATGCAACCTATTAGTCAAGAAAAACGACCACTTATTAAATGCACTTTCACCAAAGGTTTTTTTTTTAACCAACGATTTCCTCTCCTCTCTGAATCGCCAATGCACATAAAGTTACACACAGAACTAAACGCACTCCGAAGAGGAAAATTTTGAACTGGAGTTTCGACAGCTTTAGCCCAAGTGACTCGGTTTCGCTGTCGCGACTAACGTATTGTTTTGTACTGCTCGACTGCACGAATCATGCTTTCAGATAAGACCCGTCGAATCACTAACCTACCTCACCTCGTGCTCTACACGGTGGTCCAAAATAAATTTGCATCCTCACATGAATAAAATATCAAAATTATGATTTAAAACATTTAATTTCACGATATTAGATTCGAAATTTAATACCAATTTTTAAGAACTCCTTTCACAGAAAGAACAGAAGGGAAAATTTGTTGCG
Organism: Synergus laeviventris; assembly: GCA_032275145.1. Classification (NCBI taxonomy): domain Eukaryota; kingdom Metazoa; phylum Arthropoda; class Insecta; order Hymenoptera; family Cynipidae; genus Synergus; species Synergus laeviventris. The sequence goes on from JAUESI010000029.1 coordinate 7,379,331, forward strand.
GGTAACTTTCAAGTGGATAAAGTTAAATTCAGGGTAGTATTTGACCACTTGAGGGTAATTTTTGTTGCAGATAATATTTATCCTGATATTGGGATAAATATTATACTTTGTTTTTTCTGTGTTCTCTCTCTCTCTCATGTCTCAATTCATTTTCAAAAGAACAAATTTGATATTTAGATTGAGTATCTTAGACAGTTGTACCTATTTGAGCATCTGAGATATTTAGGCTGAATATTCATTTTTCTCCGTGTATCAATTATATAACTCCTTAAAAAATTAATTAAAAAAATCTTGAAAATAATATAAATATGGATTTTCTATTAGCGAATTGTTTAAAAATATTATAGCTTCCAACATACTGGTTAGTAATACATACCACTTGATTTCTGATTATAAAAAAATATTCACAGGAAGGCGATGGTTTCACGTACAAGAAGTCTTTGGCCGCACTGAAAATATTTGGTCTACGCTCACCGAATTTCAGGGAATTTAGATAAGACCTTCATAATAATATTCCAATTGCGGGTTTCCTTGGAATATTTCGAAGATTTGTAAACACGTCTATAATAAAATTGTTATGACTCTCGCAATACGTGACATTATTTTGGAAACCTAAATGTTATACTTGAATCGCTTAATCTTTATTACATATACTGATTGTAAGTATGAGAGGCCATCCGGAGTGGTCTCATAACTGTTTTGAAAATATTCGGACAATTATCTGAATGGGTTGATTTGAATCGACTAAAATACACCTTTATCGCAGCGACTCCCGGCAAAACACAGCTGTTATCATGCGTAAGCAGAGATCCCACGTTGTGGGATTTATCGATAAGACGATATTTTGGTATACGAATTAATTTCACATCCGCTGAGTCGTCCCACATGCAGGGAGTCGTAAGGCCGATTAAATGGATTCCAGGCGAGATTGTCGTGCGGGCAGTGTCATTGGCCGAGAGTCCCTGGTATGACCTTATCGAGATATTATTTTTGGTGACGATGACTGAGGAAGATGACTCATTACCGTCGAGGACATTGTCAAATTTTAGAAGTAAAATTATAACTACATGGTATAACAAAAAACGAGTATTGCACGTTTTGACTAAAAGAATATCTAATCCTGAAACGAGAATCGAATCATGCTGAAAAAATTTCCTATCTCACAATATGCAATGCATTTTTTTGGGGCTATAAGGAATCTAATTTCTTCGAAGTATGCAAATGATTGCAAGATTTCTCCCTTAATGTTTAAATTATTTTACGTTCGATTGATATTTTGACAACTGCGATAAACACTAGACTTATATATGTGTTACTTTTCCTTAAAATATACTCTGGCCATATTTTTTCAGCAAAAAACGAGCGAAAATTAAATTACGAAAATGTAATTTGAGGAATAAAAACTTGTTTTAAATCGAGAAAAGAGTATTTTATTACGATTTTGATTTCTCTAGTTTAATTCTTAAGTGGTACCGCAAAACTGTCATACAGAAGTGCCATGATTGGCCAATTACTGCTTTTAGAGTTCTCTGAGTATCGAAGGAGTTCAGACTCTACACTTTCACACGCATTTTTTCAGAGCATCGATCATGATTAAGTCAAATTTGATTTATCTAATGTCTTCTGCAAAATAACTGCCACGGAAAGGTCAAACGTTTACGTATTTTTGAAAGTCAGTTGCCGACTCAATCATTGCGACACACTACTTCAACCTTGGCAGAAATTTCTTTAAAACTCCACCAAAAAACTTCAGGAAAATCACTTATCCCCTTTTTTACTATTAGGGTATAACCTGATTAGAATAAATAAAACTATTTTCTTATTTTTCATAGGTTGTTAGTAAATTTTTTGAAAATTGTGAAATTTTTTCTATGGTTTGTAATTTTAGGAATTTGAGCAAAAGTGCGTATTTAGTGTGAGATGATGGTTCGACGACCTAGTTAGGACTTTCTAATACACATTCTGATCGCCATTGAGCAGCTTCCCAGCGGCGATCGAGGAATCTCTCGACCTCTCGTTTTATGGGGGGATCCTAATGAGTTTTCAGGGGGGCTGTTCAAGAAGCCGTGATCGTCTTGAGATTAGAAACTCGCGAATCTCGATCGTTGGAAGCTGCTGCATGTCGGCTATGCGCACTTTCCTGAACTCATTATTACGTGTACACTGTACAGTGTGTACAGTCCCACAAGATATTTGTCTTCTTAATTTAAGTCGCCACCAAGTTCAGTTTTTATTTTCAAAACTTGTACCTCAATTAAGAACATTTCAAGCTAATCACTCTTTTTCATCAAATATCTCTTGAATTGAATTAAGATGAACATATTAGTGGACTTTTGAAAAGTATAAATTTAGGAAAGCTTAGTTGAGGGTTCAGACTTATAAATTTTCTTGGAAGGTTTGACCTAATTTTTTGATCATTATATGAAGCGTCGGGGGCGTCTAGACGACGCGTGTCGTGCTAGTTGCGGACTCTCAGTATTCCTCTTTCACTCTCTATATCTTTACTTTCCTTCCTCTTTTCTCTATCGTTGTTGCAACTGATCCCCCTTCGTTTATGTATCGCCTTAAATTCAACTTTATCTCGGTTGCTTTTAGCGTCACGTTGAATCGACCGATAGCTAACGCCCCGTCCGAGGTAAATGCCCTGCTTCTTCCTCTCTGGCACGCCGAATTGCAAGCCACTCTATCATTTACAGTTCACACTCGCATAATACACACAACCGAGACACGACCAAATGCACTAGAGTGATAAGCGAATCGCAAACAAGAGTGTACGAAATTCAAAACGGACAAAGACTTCCAGTCCAAGGTCTGCATTCAACATAATAATTCTGAATAATATTTCTTCATCCAGCAATTTTATTATAAAAATGTAATTAAAATAATTTTAAGGAAATTCATAGGAAGGCACCTAATGTTTTTAATTATTTAAATATTAGGTTTCTTATCACACGGAAAAAATTTGATGTTCAACCTTAATATCTTGGACACTGAAATATGTGACAGCTATCTAAGATATATTCAATCTAAATATCTCAGATACTCATAATATTATATTCTAAAATATTTTTTTACAATTTTGAATATCGTCCCACTGAAACCTCTGCGATGTCTTTGAAAATATAAATTTTAATGCACGAACGATTAGCAATTATTTTTCCGTTCATATTTCGTTTGCAGCAAATGTGGGTGGGTAAAAATAGAATTGAAAAGTGTTAGAAACTATAATCAATTGCAGTTGTTCACACAATAATGTATGCGGGAATGATCGTTCACACGCGTTTAAACAAGACTTGAGTTCATGTATGCACTATTGTAATAATTATGTACATTTTATTGACTAATGACTGATATTGGTAACGATTACACACACTTTTAAAGCTACCTTGGAGGTCACATTATTCTTGATATATTAATTTTATACCAATATGATATGTATCAGACTTTGAATCTGCGAATGTACAGCATTTAATAACGGAATCCGGTTACGCCGAGTTTGAGTCGCGTTTTAATTTAACCATATAGTATATTATGCAGTGTTCACATTATTAAAGCAAATTTAACAAAGTAACCAATATCTCCCAATCTTAAACTGTTGAGAGTGAGCAATTGGTAAAGATTACAAAAGAAATATTGTATGTTGTTACAGAATGTCATTCTATGAACGTGTTAATTAATAGCAGATAGTGTGAAGATATTAATTTGTTGCATGAAAATTGTAATTAAAACTTGTACCCATCATGTAGTTAGTATATGCATTTAACGTGCTTATTTGAAGGTAATTTAGCTGTAAAGTAAATGAATATCGTGTTTAAGGATGCTTTGCGATTATCTCAAGTGCATTTGTAATACTCACACTGACAAAGCAGGAATTTCACTATAAAGTTGCGAGTGTAGAAATTACTTAAACTCTGTTCGTTAGACATCCGGTCTCCTCTATTTCACCGAGGGTGAAACCTGTGCTAGAATCTCGCTAATTCGCATCTTGTAGCTAATCTCTAGCTCGAGAGTTCATGCGAATTTTACTCCAGCAGTGTTCAAATCTTGACGTATAAATTTACAATTCTCAATACGATTTATAAACTTGCAACGCCATTATTTTGAACGCATCTAAGTCTATCAACTTTCGTAATTAATTCTGTTAATTCACTATACTATACAAATTCAGGTACCATAAAGGTAATCATAATCTTAAAAAATTAATATTCTAAAGATCTTTCTCTATTGCATTTTGCATTCTTAAACCTCCATCAATCTCTTTTTCACACAACTCAAGCGTTGAACCCAGCACAACGAGTTACATCATTTTTACGAGCAAAGGTTCAACGTTACCGAATATTATCTTCAACGTTGTTGCAGTCGATGTTACGCAGGCACATAACATCCGTCGTAAAGTAAACCCACTCTAAGACGTGGGACAGGTGAGTTTGCAGAGTGCAGTAAACAAGATGAATTCGATCGAACGTAAGCATGTAATCATACACTAAGTTTTTAAAATATTTTGAAATATAAAAGAAGCAAATGAAATAAAATGCTCCAAATACGGAGGGGAGGTGTCACATCTCCAAGCCGAGATTATTCATTATTCTACTTACCTGAACGAGATTTAATTATAAAATTGTTGGAGGAACTTGTTCTAAACTCTTTTAACATCCTTAAATCCTGTCAATTCTCATTAATGCCGTTAACCTGCGTTAAACTGGCAGGACTCGAGGGCTGTACAGCATGATAGCCCCACTCATAGACATAAAGGACGAGAGCGCGAAAAATATCTTTTTGTCCCAACTGCATTGATATATTTACTTTTCTGCGATTCCAACTCACCACCATCGAACAGTCCCATAAGTGTGGGTACGTTCACATAGCCTAGTCGGTGTTCTGTGTGCGTTCGTGTGTGGACGGGCTCCAGGAGCACGGGTATGTGGCACAAGGCCGGTATTAGCATCTCTACCGGTACCCCCCTTCCATTTCGCGTCGTCACGGCACAACTCTATCCGCAGAAACCTGTATTCCGGTTATCTTGCGCCGGGAGCAGAGCCGTCGCCATATCCTGTCGAGGCAAAAGACCTCTCTCTTTCTCTCTCCTTCTCCTAGATATTCCATTCCCTCTCCACATCACCCCTTTGTCCTCTGACCCTCTCATTTTATTACATATACAATGGCACCCTTTTTACATTTCCCATTGTTCTTTCGGCTTCCAAATCTTCCAGGCACCCTTTAAACTTCAACAAATAAGAGAAAATCATACTTGCGTTCCTAAATGACAAAGTATAAATTTCGAAAGAAGCAAATTGAAAGGATTTATGTATATCGAATCGAGATCTTGGAAAGCTTCAATTAAACGCCGGTTCTGTTTATTAAATTCGCGAGGCATGACACCCCCTCTGGATTTCATGACCTTTCGGTGGAAGACACCTCTTGTGGCGGTAATTTACTATCAATTAAATATTAATTCAGGTATGGAAACAAACTGCTGAATTTTAAAATTGTATAGGTAACAATTTAAATATTTTCAAATTATGATTGCAAAGCTGCTGATGGCAAGTGAGTGCAAGGCAACTGCAATTACCGATTTGTGATTTGCGTAGCGAATAAATAAAGCTAAAATCCAAGGGATTATATTGGATCTGAGCTAATTAGAAATGGGAATGCTTGTAGTATATTATGAGAGCGAGGTACGATTGAGATTCAAAAACGATAAGAGCAGGAGTGTCGAAACAATATGGTGGTGTCGAGAGGATATTGTAAAACGCATCTCGCTGAGGCGATCGATAGTCACTTGGAATTTTCATTTCGTAAGAAAGCTAGCCTTGGAATTGCAATTTAAAGCTTTGGAAAAGTAGGAGTAAATTGGGTCAATGCTCATTTCATTATTGCGTGTAAGTTAGTCGGGGGTGCGTTTAATCGGAAATTGGATAGTGGTCCAGTTGTTAGGATACTGGTATATTATTGATTAGAGGGGTTGACACGGTTTAAAGTTTCAAGGTAGTCCGAGTCAATGAAATGCCTAATGCTATTGCATATAGGGGCGTGTGACTGAATTTAAATAGGTCGGCTAAATTTCCAAATTGTAGTTCACGTATATCAAACTAAAAAGACTGATAATTTTGAAAACTTCACAGAATTATTATAATTATTTATTAGATTATAATTTCACATTAAATGTTCTATATTACTGCATATATAATTAGCTTCTAATAATAGAATCATTGAAACAGGTGCATCTGGATTTGGATTGAGGGATATATCCTTTACATCATGCTTGCGGAAAATGCGAATGATGAGGAAAACACGTTCGACTGCGTACGATTTACTTGTCATTCAAAATATAATCGCAGGATCGTGCGAATGCGTTAGCGGTGTATAAACACTAAATTCCCTCACTTCAATGTATTGATAATGTTAATATCACATGTGCTTCTAATTTTGTATGTTGCATGGTGTATCTGGCATAAATAATTGTATATGTGGAGGTGCAGTTTGTGCCACTGACTGGCCAGTTCGTTTCTAGGACAGCCAGTTTTTCACGCATTTTCGCGATACTCCACTCGGCCGGCCTAGCCTAACCTATCTGAGCCTAACCTTCTTTCTTGCACTCGATGAAATTGCAATTGGAATGATCGATGACGAACAAACCCGCACGCTCGGCCGACGTTTTGCTCTTAAGTATACTCCTGCAAGGCTTCTACATGCGCTCTCCAACTTTTTGTTTGCGTAACCCAAAGTCCCTATAGCGTCGAGAACGAAAAAACCAAAGACCGACAGTCGCCTTTCGCAATCATCCGCTTGCAGCGAGAGAAAAGATTTATTAGGCGCATTTGAATGACTACCCAATCCTCTATTTGCGCCTTACTCCCTCGTTAACCTACAATTACGATTTTATCCTGGAAAATTTCAGAGGCTGAGAGCCAAAATCAAATTGTTATACTCCAGATCAGATTCTAATTTATTTTTCCAGGTTGATTTAAGTGGAAATGTATGTAGCACATTTTAAAATTAAAACAGTAGATATATTTGCTTAAATGAGAAGTTGCAACGAGAGGCAAATTAATTGTACTTGCGAAATTAAGCCGGTTCAATTAAACGATCTACAGTCTTGAATCAGAAATTGGATTTGAATAATTTTATGATGCCTTAGAATATCAACATCATTTTTTGAGGCTCCGAGCCTTTGAAATAAAAAATAATAATGTATATCTTTAACTTTTTCGAAAAAGGTACAAAGACAAAAGTAATGTTTCTTAATTGTTATTTTAATCATTATTTTTCGTTGAATCACGTTTCTAGTTGCGTTACACACGATTTTTTATGTTCTTTTACCCAGTCATTTTCATTACGTAAATCAGTGAACGAAATGCAGTTCTGAATCCTTGCCATGGGAAGCCATTCGCGATTCTGTCCGGACCTTGTCCCCGTTGCCTATCCAACCTATTCGTATCCGGGAGGATCTTCGTTTTCAGAAAATACGTTTTAATTTGAAACATTGCCTACGTCACAACTCGTGTTAAAACTTATTGTGAATTCAAATAATTTTCATTGAGATTTTCCAACTGAGATGAAAGGACAATGAAATTATTATGAAGACAGTATAAAGTATAATTGTGAAAATTTAACATCCCGATAAAATCGTTTTTATATATGAATAATTCTAAACTAAACTTGTTGTGTATAAAATTATAACCTGTCGTGATAAATGCATATTTGGCTATTAAAATAATAAGCAACTAAGTTCCTTAACAATTATTCTGCCTGCTTCATGAATTTTAAGAATCCGCTGCCTGCAGTAAGATTTATTTTCATTCGACATTCTCTAAGAATTTCGTTTGTCTCCTCTTACAAGAACTATTCATTTACATCGTTTCAAGGTCTTCAATTTTCCTTTTTGTAACAACGTAATTCGAATCGGATAATATTTCTGTTGAACTTCTTCGAGAAGATTCATAAATGCAAAAAAAAATTACTCTGAGTCAACAACAGCATAAACGATCGAAACAAAAATGCGGAAAAGATAGGGGAAAAATAAATCTACAAACCGGAAAAGTGAATCAGAAAAAATATAGACCAAGGAAAAAATGCGAGTTGTTAAAAATATTCTCATATATTTAACCGTAAGATATTCCCTACTTTAATAAATTTCCTTTTCCACCTAACTTTTTTTTCAATGTTAGACAATCACTTTCCCATTTGTCGCAGTGCAATTACGACATGTGCCTTTTGATTCTTTTAACCTTATAGAGCAATCTTCCGATAAAAATAATTTAGGATTATCGATGACCTTCGATCCTGGGATCATCGAAGCAAGACTATTTTTTTGCTGTTCGACGGTCAAGCAATTGATCGTTAGAAAGAGCGATCTTTAGAATTTATTTTGTGCCGTGGATAAACTCACGGTGGAATAAATAGTGTTCGATCGCGAATTATTATGGATGCCTTAGGATCACGAGGCTGGATAAGTAATAATCTTTGAGCGTTCTAATGCAAACCGGGCGGCCTCCAAGTTAATACAAGTTGCCCCTCGGCCCCTCACCCCCCACCTCTCTCACCCCCTCACTTTCTGCCACCCCCTCCCCCTCCACTCACCTCCGCCCCTGTCCCACCTGAATCCCATCTAACGTGCATGCACTCCCGAACCCGTAAGCGACAAAGAAACTATCGACATGGTGGTAAACGTGCCATTCTCAAGCCGATCGGCGACGACCTCAAGGACGATCGGTAATGCCGATTTAACGGGAAAAGATCGTTCCGCTGCACTCGAAAATGCCAGTAGGGGAAATGCTACGCCGTTCACCAAACTATCGATTTTCAACTCATAAGATAACGTACAACTCTTCAGTTGAGCTTTTGGCAAAGACTTTTCAACGCCTAAGGGACTATAATGCTGTCGCCGGTATTGTAGCAGCGTTTTCAAGTTATTTAAGTGAGGATTAGAGCAGATATATTAATAAGATAAGTATTAATTGTCGACAAGACCCAAAGTTCCAACACATCCTTTTTGAGCAATTAGATAAATATCTAGATGTACGTTAAGTATTGAAATTGCGCACAATGAAAATCATTCTGAAAATCTAAAATTACAATGAAAATTAAACAGTTTTCCGGTTTCGCAACGAGGTTAGACAAATTGATTCTAATTTCCCTCAAACACTGTTAAAGGGCTGAACGTACATTAAATCAAATTAATATAAACGGGTTTAATGTACACAAGCACCTATATACGCAAATTTCCGCAAATCAAGTCAAATTCGAGCAGCATATTTCCGTTCAAAGGCTAGTAACGAAAATGATTAATCCATTACGCGTGCTGATTGGCATTTCCACGTCATCGAAAATATGGGAAGGTTCCACAATATGCAGCAAGCTTTTGCTGTATTACATGATCCTGGAATTACATATATTTGCTCGAGTACACTTATGGGTAAACAAGAGTCAAAGCACATCGACTATGGTTGATCCGAACTCTTCAGTATTTTATCACGAAACGCGAGATAAAAAAAAACATTATCCTGTTTTGTTATCCAAACAAAAATCCAAACAAAAAATTGTGGGAGAATGAAAAGCTGTGGCTCTTTAAAATACATACCTGAATAATTTTTTATATCAATCATGACCTTTCGTTTCGTTTTTCTTATTCAGGAAAACATACTTCTAAGAATTTCTTCATATTTTTCTAGGTTCTTTATTCTATTGTTTTTATCGTTTTTTAGTAATATTTAATTATCAAGCATTCAATGTTTGATCGATTGTATGCGTTGTGATAATTATTTTCTTTTTTCAGCTAGGCCGTCAATATGGGGAAGATGGTTCAGGTGCCAATTAAGTGCTCGAACTGGATGAGTGTTAGTAGGTACACGCGATCGTTCGTCTCATATATTGCCTGCGGCTTCGACAACGGTTGACAATCGATTATTCGCATTGCATCGGAAAATACCAGTTCTGTCGGTGCTACATACTTTCCCGAATGGCTCCCGATAATAGGAGACGAGTCGTGCGATTGGCCATCCGTACTTGGACGACTCCTTTATTTTTAATCTTCGCTTTAAATCAACGCAGAACGAACGCGATCTCCGTCGCGTATATTTGCAAATATCGATTCTGAAAAGCGCCGAACAATGGTCTTATTTTCTGTTTTCAATACCTATTGTCAGTCGCGCCGGTCGTCCTCGTCGACGACGTCATTGATCCCAGTGGGTAACGTGTGGCAGAAAAGGAGATGTTCAAATCGATTTTCAATTGTCTCAAACCCTATTTTATTCTCCTCTTCTTCTCTGTTAATAAGGAAATAAAGCAAGCCATTCATTTCGGACATTCATTAATTGAGGTCAACTCTACGCTGATGAAACAGGAAATTCAATTATTTATTGCAGATTGCAAGAAAGCATTTTTCCTACCACAAATAACTGGTACAATAAAACACTTTTTATTAGCAACACTTTCTTTATAATCTAAATGAAAACAATTGCAGATTTCTTCAAAGCACTATAAAATAACCTATGATGATAATTCTTTTAGATAATTCTACAGATTTTTGAATTGAATAAAATAATAAAAAGGAATATGGAAAAGAAGATAAGATTAAATCTGTTTCGATGGATTCAGCTATACATATATCTGACGTAAGATAATTCACTTAATCCAAATGTGAATAATTCAAAATTCAATATTCATTTCTTTCCTTCCAACTTCATTAATTCGGTGAAATATTATTCACCTAGTAAACATATTTCAGAATGGCGAAATTATGGAAGTTATAAATAAAGTAGGTTCTGAAATAATATAAATGATTGCCTATGAAATTTGCAACCATTATTGAGACGTCTTTGAATTTTCATAATGCATTCTTATACTTTATTTTTCAATTAAAGTAAAAATAAGAATAATTATACCAATTAATTAGTATTACAAAAAAGCATAGCCAAATAATTGAGAATTTGAATTTGTGTCAGCAGAGATAAAAACCTTTAAAACACCGTTAATAACTTTGTATATTTGAACTATAAATAGAATATCTTGAATAACAGATATAAAATCAATCGAAGTTGTGCGTGAAATAAGTTTTGAAATTATGTAAAATTAGAATCGTTTGGTACATAAAGTCCACGGAGACTGACGGAAATTATTTAAGATCTGTAATAAATTTATCTGCGGTAGTGAAATAAATACATTTTTGTAGGATTTCAAAATTTGGATTTGAGGAATGTGTTCATGATGTATTAAATAACTGGAATCTATAACAGAATCTAAAAGAATATAGTTGCTAAAATTACTGTGACATTAATCAATCGATTATATCAAAGTTCAAGCCTCGTGAAATATTATATATATATTATATATATAACATAAATCAAAACCATCATTAAATCTTTCCACAAATGAAGAAAATTGAAGTTTTTCCTTTGTTTAAAAAATCCTTTTCTGAATCACCCATTGATCTCCTTTACGAGGTTTTTAAAAGAGAATTCAAGGGTCAATATTATACAATTGAAAGAAGTATTTGTTTAATTCTAAAGTTACAGTTTACAAACGCATATAGCGAGTCGAAGTGAAAGTGCAGATTTGCAGCTCTGTGCAGCTCAGTGTCTTGGCTCGGCAGGGCCTCTGACCTTGTCCCAAATACTGGATACTGACTGCCAGGCTTGTTGCTTGCGTTGACTTGTTCGTCGATTTGCCGATTTGCCGAGTACACGTTCTCACGTAAACCTTTATACTCTCGCATCTCGCCTCTTCTCTCTGGCTCCACTCTCGCATCACTATATAAACGTGTTAGCGAAACGTTTCGATACTTCCTGTCGAGATTACGGGAACGAGATGAGGAAGGAAGGAATTGCAATATCGTTCGAGGATAACCGGAAATCGATCAGAAATCATCGAGCCAAACTATGTATATACACCAAACTATATATACACACCAAACATCCACACAAATAACATTTTAAATAATATCGTGCTTATCGTGGATGTTGAAAAGGTTTCCAGTATGTCGGAAAAAAATCTCATTTATGGCTGCATGTACTTCGTGAGAAATGGAACCGATCCTAGAAAAAAGTCATGGGAGTGAACGAAGGCCACTTTTGGGTCAGCTGGAATCGTTGGATTGGCTAAGGCGTTCCGGTTTAATGATTATGATTGGGCCTGGTCTTGACCACAAGCTGGTTGGTTTCAAACCTGTAACTTTGTAGTCGGTGTGCGAGAACTCAACTTCTAAACCGGTTGTCGTAAAAACTCGGCCTGGCCTTCATGAAGCGGCCATTTTAGAACGTTCTAACATTTGACGGTCGCGCGGCCTCGGCGGGCTGCCTAATAAGCGGCCGTTAATCTATTATTCATTATAGAGAGATACCCGGAGCGATACGCAAAAGCTGCGATATGACCTACGTATCAAAGTACCACCTACATGGTACGTGTATCTGCTGAAGATACTCAGCTCCTCTTCGATGCATTTAAGAGGCCGATAGCAGCAAAAATAAGAATTTAGCAATCCTAGCCGGAGGGATACATGGAATAAACTAATCTACTGATCACTAGCCGCTAAATGTCATAACTTTGTTGCCTCGAGTTATCATTATTTTTGCTCCCAGGAAGTTATATATCAAAGGATTTTCGAAGTTAATTGTATACTTTTCTAAATGTAATAATTCATGAGTAAATATTTCCTCATGCAGGCTAGAAAATTTTCCCCATTATAAATAACATTGTAACTGATTGCAATAGAACTAGATATTCGAAAATAAAATTGAACAACAGAATTAAAGAAAATTCTTGAATCTTTCTTTATATGTATAGTCACTTCATACTGATCGGTTTCAATCAAATTGACTACTATAATTACAATACTGGATAGTATAATTAACCGCAGAATGATGATAATAGTAGACTGTCCAGTAAAGTGATCTAGTGGAGTGTTTTGCACTATAATAACTATCACACATTCCAACCTCAATTTGAAAAGTTCACACATAATATCTATGTGGACTAACATATTTTGAAAGAAATTTAATTAAAGTTCAGAAATAAATATAATCGCAGGTAAAAAATGTGATACTGTTATGGCGGGTGGATGGGGTTATTATACGGATTTTTATATGGATGAAAGGGGTATTTTCATTCATTTAAAAATATATATAGCTGCTGAAACTTGATAACAGCTCTTGTCAATGTCGGTTGGCGCAAATCTTAATGATTCGTAACGAGTCGGTGTATATAAAGATCAAGCCAAACGTCGATCGTATTTTCACGGTTAATATATAGTTATTTTACAGTGGCAGTTAGTAGTTGGCAGCACCGTCGGTGAGTCGAAGAGACGCAATTAAGACCGGTGCATTCGTATCGATCTTTGTCTCCTAGAATCGACGTAATTAAATCAGATATTTCAGACGGTGCCATTTAGTGCTAGTTGATGTGATTCCGCGAATCGGCAGGACGGCTACCGGTCAGCCTCAGAAAAACCCGACTAGAGAGGCCACAATGTCATCGCCATCGACGCAGTGATGGCCAAGGATTGTAGACGATGCTCATCCTGCCAAATTTTTCTACATTATATTTAAAAAAATCGCAGCTATAATTAAACAGTTTTATTCAATTGGCTTGCATCCTGAGAAACGGATCTATTTCTTTTGTCATTAAAATCGTTTATAAGATTAACCATTATGTCGATTTCCAGAAAAACCTTGTCTGACTGGAATGGTTCTATACTTCTTTACAAAAAGAAAAAGGAGAATGAAGTATATTCAGAGGAAGATTATGGTTATAACTTTATCTGATAAGAATACTATGAATTTTGAAAATGGACAAAGGGAAAGAGTTCAAAGGGAAAGTTGAATAGGGAAAATGATACATATCAGTATGTGTTACACTTTTGCATGATTAACTCGAGTTAATATGCGCAAAAGTGAGATTTATAAAGGGTCGCAAATGATGAATGTAAAGAATTATAAAATTAAACAGAGAGGAAACTATAATATAAGGAAGGCTTGAAATAATAAGTATTTAGTTACTTATTTTCAAAGTTTTTTTTCAATTTATATATGATTAACTCTTTCCTTATTCCATAACTTTATAAAAAGTCCGTATCCTGATTCGGAAAAACAGAGCTATATAAACATGTTTGTTTTAGTGAAAATGCGCTCATGAAACTCAGATAATGAAAACCCGTTTTTATGAGACTCAGAAGGTCACTTATACTTCGTCATGATTTAAACAAGATAACTGTGCTTGAACAATCTTTAACAATCTGCAAATATATATTTTTCAGTAATAAAGAATCTGAGCTCTGACATGATATTTAGAAAAGCTTGTAATTATCAACAGACATTAAATATGGAAATTTGAATTATCTGAAATTCAGATAAATTAAAACATTCTGTAAGTCCTTGAATCTGAAATTAAGTATAGAAGAAATATAATTTGCAAGACCGCTAAATAAAAAAGTAAAGAATTACAAAATTTGTTGTATAAAGTTTATCAAACAGAAGGAAAGGAGAATCAAAAATTAAAGAAATTTCTATGTAAAAAGTATAAACGCCGAATCAGGAAATTTTTATATAAATTTAAATGAATCAGATACTTTCTCATTAAGAGTAAAATATTTGAAAATAGTTTAGTTTCATAAGTTGAAAGGTCTGAAGTCGTTAAAATTACTCATTATTCCACAACCATCATTATATATCCACTGTTCATCGATCCATCTTCGCTTAATAATACGTCGAGTCACCATGAAGGCACTTCTTACTCCGTTAGACGAATCATCGAGAAGGTGATTAGGCTCGTTCGCATGATTAGTGTTCGGCGCAAAAAGGAGCAGGTGCAAACTTGATAGGATCCATAGAAGTGGACACTAGTGTATCTATTTGAATTGACGATAGGATCGGGGGACTTCCGCTACGTCGAAGGCTCCGCAGAGGAATTATAGTTTCATAATCGATGCAGGTTGGTAGGTGGGTTATTGCATATTAGAAAGGTAACGATATCTCGTCGCGAAATAATATAAACCTTCTTTCATTTACAACACAGCCCGTTTCGAAACATTTAATTATGGATTTTAAAACGAATTTTCAAACAAAAATATATAGCATCTTTATATTTTGTGGATATATGTAAAGTAGGAATTCCTAATTAATTAGGAAATGTCTATAAAATAACGTGGAATATTGTCGTCGAACGGGACAACTTCAGATAAGTGGGGTAAACTCGGACACCACTAAATTGACAGTTTAAGTTACTTAATTAAGGTGGTTATAATACTATAGATAGGATCCGGAACCAGTTTTAGCTCCATATATATTCTAGTTAGAACCGTTTTGTGGAATTTGAACTATCAATTTAGGGGTGTTCGAATTTACCCCGCATGTCCGACGTTGGCGGGTTAGAAGGTACAATTCATTATTAACAATGTATTTCTTAATAATAATTCCTTGATTGTATGTACACAATAAAAAAAATAAAGTTTAATTTTGAATGATTTCAAATAACAATTGGTTTTCATTTGGATCAAACGGCACAAAAAATGAACTTGTAAAAACTTTGAAGGTATATAATAATATA
>JAUESI010000029.1:7394967-7416506 GCA_032275145.1 Synergus laeviventris
GAAAGTTCAAACTTGAGTGTAATCCATGCGATCAAATGAGTTTATCGGTTTTTAAACTGCCTATTTTTCGTAAAAGCGAGTTTGGTACCAATATATGCGAATTACCATTTTAACTATACCTATATATATATTGTAATTCCGACATAGCTGCAGCACTGCTTTACACACCATTCCAACCCTCAACATTACTTTATACCGAAAAGAATTATATTACCTATAAAATTGAAAATAAAACCTTGAATCTATAATATCTAATTATCCACACTAGATTGTTCATTAAGAAATAAAGCGACTAGAATTATTCAGCACAAGTATATTACATTACTCCATATGCATTAATTACCGCAGTCCTGAGTAGATTATAGAACTAGGTAAATAAGTTTTGGTAAAAAAGAGGGTCGCCAGTTCCGCTAATCACCTTGAAACGTAGTTTTTCTGCGAATGGGTGCTGTAACCTTAGAACGGCGGGAATTTCGAACCGTGAGCCACGTCTGTAAGGATTGTTAAAGCTGTAAGTGCTCTTACGAAATTGGCGACCATGGGAACCGAAAGGCGTCTTTTCAGAGTCTTTTACCATGGTAGTGTCGTCGAGCGCTTCGGGAGACGTTTGGCCTCGGTCTCTGAGTTAGCACAGCTCGTGACGTCATGCCCTTCTAAACAGGAGGGGCCCAGGCGAAACATGGCCGTGGATTTAGGTTTAGGCGGCCAATCTCCAAGCAGAGTGGGGTCCCCTTTCTAAGCGATCATTATTCCAAACTCGAACCGCCTCGACGTGGGCCGACACGATTAGAATATTTGGGACAATGGACGAGCCTAAAATGGTCGTTGGCCCACCATCTTGCACAATTCAGAACTAACCTCCATTCTTTTGCTTACTATTTACTAAATGCCTTGCCCTTTACGAATGGAAATACATCATTTTTGTATAAAACTATTCAGTGTAGGAAATTTAGATTGGTGCATTTAATAATCATTGATTTTAGGTCACTTGCACACCATCCAATTCTAAATGTTGTTTTAGCAATTAAAAGCTTTATGATAATTAGTAATAATATTGTATGTATTTCAAAGTATAATTTTAGTGTTAAATGCCTTTAAATTCTGGGATGGTTCAAATGTGAAAGCATATTGTCTTTAATGAAAATTGAAAATATTGTATAGATATTCAAGGTTGAAGCAATATCGTTCCTATGTGGAAAAATTTCAGTGCGCTGGCCAGATCTCGATTCAGACGTCTGAACACATAAAATATGTATACCTTAATTTAAATCCGTCTTTAGACTTATAACTATCGCTTATAGATTTATGAGCACATGATCGTCTTTATATAGTCTTAAAAAACCGTCCATTTTACTGAAGCTGCAACAAAAACCATAGACTTTTTTTCTGAGAATGCAATATTAATTTATGTTTCCCAGCAATGCGATGAATATCGGATGCCATCACTTTAGAATGCTAATTTTGCTTTTCTTCTATAATTAAAGGTCTTGCAGGCATGCAAAAAAGAAAATCTATTAATGCTGTCTCATATAGATCTATGCGTATAATGAATTAAAGTAAAAAATTAGAATGTGCTGTTTTCTTTAAATTAAAGTGCATCGTAATAACGAAAACTTTTGAATGAATTTTTTTTGAAAGATTAATAATCGCATATTGTTACAAAGGCTTTTTTATTACCATAAAGAAGCAGATATCATCTTTCATGCCCAATTTTTTGAGAAAAAGTGTGTATTTTTTCTGTAGAGTTTACATATGCATGGTTCTCAATTTCTGATTAAGGAGAGTGCGCGATTAAAGGTGAGCACAGAGCCTCTGAATGTGGTAATCGGCTGTTGCAGGATGTTTACGTAATTTAGCCATTTTTTAGCATACATCTTAGCAGATCGGTCTTTGGATGAACACGCGAGGTACGGTTATACTATGAGATGGACATTCGTGCGCATTCGATATGCTGCCAAGTATGCAGCTATATATGCACCACACTCCTTGTGGCGGATGAATGTTCCTCTTATATATATGTGAGTTGAATCACGACCGCGATTCAATGTGGGGGGAGAGGAAGGGACTTCTCCTTGCGGCGACGCGCGGAGAATAGGCCCCTTAATGCTAGTCATAGCGATATCGCGATCGGCCGATTCCTATGCGAAGTCATAATTTAACAAGGAAAGAAACAGGATCGAAGAAGGAGAAAGAACGAAAGAAAGAGAGAGAAGAGGAAGAAACGAAAGGAGAAGGACCTCCACATGAACTGACTCGACTCGCCATTTACGATCTTATAGCGGATAATTTATTCAAAATGTAATCGAAAGTAACGCTCGATAGGATATTCAACACATCATTCCAAGATACAACCAATTAAGAACTTATATTACTCTCAGACTGATAATTGCATTATCTATTGATGAAAAGTTAAGAGATAAGTGACATATACAACTTTAAATATACAGTTATAACTGAAGAAATGTCTTGTTTTTTGATATTACAATTAAAATTTCTTTGATGAAGTTATGTAATTATCATTTACATACACTTAGTAAAGTACATACTACTACATAATATTATTTAAGACAGAAACAAAAATAATGTGTTTAAGTGCATGTTTTTGCGATAAACTGCAGAATCACACTCTTACACAGTTCGTATGCGATTATATTTTCTATTAAAAATATTAGAAACTCGACATAATTGCAAACCATATGTATATAGACACTTACAATGACACCAGAAATAACACAGGAAAACAGTCTAAGTTTTTGATCACCTTAATTTTATAGTCCGTCTTTCATAGACTTACACATATAAATCTATAGCATATATATAAGTCTAAAAACGGAATTAAAGTAATATAAAGTGTCATAAAAACAAGCAATGTAAAAAAAAACTATACTTCTTTTTCTTTGAAAAAATAAAAATTTGAAAATAAAAGACTAGAAAAATTATATATGTCCGATTTTAATGTAATAATTATGAAATTTAGTTTCCAATTATATATTTATGATTATATTTTATAATCAGATTCCTTTTAATAGTAAAAAATTCAAAGAGTTACAGAGTGAATAATCTATTTCCTGTCAATATGCCAAACTTTGTTAGCACATATCATATATAATTCTGTGATAATTTATTTAATTAAAATTTAAACTACTTTTCCAATGATATCAATCGAAAATGCATAATGACACGTTTTTAATATTCGATGAAAGATATATAGGCATACAAAGTAAATTTCACTTCGACGTATATATTTTTACAAAATGTGACAGTGTGTGACACTGATGCAGTATAGTCGCAAATCTTATAAATTAATTTACAGAAAGTTAAAGCTGGTGTATTGAATTATTTTAAGTTATATATATATAACCATCAAATGGGGCAACTTCGGAAATATGCGGGGTAAATTAGGAAACCCCTAAATTAACAGTTTAAATTATTCAAATTGATTCTAACTATATAAAGAATCAGCTTATAAAACTTAAGTGGTTTCAGATCCTATACTTATAACCACCTGTCAATTTAGTGATGTCCGAAAGTTGCCTAGTTTAATATTTGTTATATGTTGACAGGCTTTTTGTTTCACTCCTTTTAAATGAATAACGAACTATAATAATTATTAGTATCGATATCAGTTTTCATTCATAAGTAGTAATATAGTAATAGTTTTCTGACTGATTCTAATCTGCCTGTTAAAGAATTAAAAGAAAGTTTAATTCCGCTTTTGTTAAACTTATTTTTCTAAAATGTATCTAATCCAATAATTCTCTTCGAATAATATTTTAAAAAATTAAAAAACGTTTGTCTAACGCTTTATTAACAACTATATTGCTTGTTTCAGCTGGAAGAAATATTTCCCTCAGATATATTACGCAATTTATATTCATATCCTCGTTAGTTTATCGACAATATGGATGACGCGTCCTGTACATGCATATATCATAAATAGAATCTGACATTCACGAAGCCGAGTTGCAGTTGCAGCGACTTGGATATCATGCAAGACGAAGTGGCAGTGCACCGGCCTGGTTGGTCCATTTATCGCAAAAAAGGAATCGTCTTTTTCTCGAACTCCGGACGAGATCAAAAGAAAAAGTCTTAAAAACAATAGTCAACTTCAAATCATTCAAAATACTCTTAATTCAAATCAGCGGTATATCCGCTGATTCAAATTTAGGAGTACATGTGAGATTTGTAAGAATCTTAAATGTTTTGAAAATTTTTTAGGAAAATATTAGGAGTTGCTAAGAATTGTAAGAGATATCTCTTACAATTCGAATATTCGAACGAATTTTAATCGATTAAAAGATTTTATGAAGTTTATAAGGATTTTGATAAAAGATTAAATTTCTAATGATTTTCAGAGATTTTCACGAATTAGCATTATTTATTTATGATTTTATTCAAAAGATTTTGTAGCATTTAAAAAAATTTCGAAGTTTGCGAGCTGTCATAAAATTTTAAGGAATTTCAAGAGGTTTAAAAAATTTCTTTTAATATTTCATAGAATTTGATGATTATTCTAATGATTTTATATAAGGGATTTTAAATGTTAAGAAATTTTAAGAGTTTTTTTTCTAGGAATTTTGAGAGATTTTCACGAATTTTAACATGGATTTCAAGAGATTAATGAATTTGAAGGTTTTTAAATTTTATGTGGTTTTAAGAGGTTTTTAAGCATTTTTTTAAATCCCTACAAATTTTAAGGGATTTCGAAGGATTTATAAAAAAATTTCAAATCTTTTAATTTTAGAAGATTCTGCTACGGTTTTTGATGATGCAAACTGTACTGGAATGGTTGATACTGCGAAGTTGGTGGTATCTATATGCACTTAGATGACGGCAAACCTACTGGTAAGGAGTACCTACTACCCATCTTTCCCCCTTCTACCCTTCCTGTCTTCCCCACGTTAGTGCGAACCAACCCGGTCATTCGAACCAACCAAACTGGTTTCTCGTCTTTTCTGATCCACCGCTCGGAGAATTTGATAGATTTCTGCTTCGTTCCGATCTCTTCCGATCTCTCGACTGCCCGCAGCTTCATCAGATATAGCTTGGTTATTCAGGTACATTCAATTGGGTAAGGATACTCTCGCGAGAGAGTTCATCATTTTACTTCATTTAAACTCGTTTCTTGGGTTCTCAAGCGATGGTGAATATCTAATTATTCATTCGATTCAAAATAATTTTATGAATGAATTGAATATAGCACTCGAAATAATATAACCCCGTTTGAAATTTAAAAAGTTAAAATTTCAAATCTCTCAAGTCTGAAATGCGAGATTATATATCAAAAGCAGATCTGTCTGGAAGTTGTGTAAAACTGAGAAGCTACAGTCATCATGGATCCCTTTTTTTTGAAAAATGAAATGTTTAGATATATTTCGTCTGAAAAGAAAGGAGTCATCATCAAGCGATATACATTTTCTGTCAAGCCCATGACTTGTCTATTCTTCCTTCTTTTTAAAGAGGAATCGGAAGCGAGATTGTTGTGCATCTATTTTCATTCAGCGAGGATCTTGTGCAAAGTAAAGTCCACAAGAGGCATTCGCGAGCCCGAACTCGTAATTGAAACGTCCTGTACACTGCCTATAAGGCAGAAGGAAGGCCGTTACAGTTCATCAGTCATTCTGGGGATATGCAGCAGTCATCGCGGACGCATTTGCAACCCCACAGAGCACGAAATGACGTTCGTACCAAGAGAGAGAGAAAAAAGGAGGAAGCTTGTGGGTATAAGAGAGAGAGAATCAAAAAAAGAGAAGAAAAGAGAGAGAGAGGGATGATATATATTCACATACGGTATATAACGCGCTCGTGGGGTAGGTCGTGATTGCTCAGCGATACAAAGGGTGGACAAACCCCCTAGGCACCCTTCCCCATTATGGATCAAAAACTTCTCCAGAGAGATGGAGAAACTGAGAGAGACAGCTAGGCTGTGAGAAATAAATGAAAGAAAGAGAAGTTAGAGGAAGAGGGATAAAAAAAATAAATTGAACTATAGTCGCAGAAGACATTCCGCTCTGGGCTTCTCCTGCCACCGCAATTCTAGGCTTTCTTTCAACTTCTTTTGTTCACGTGGAAATCGCCTTCCACATCAAGTGGGCGAGTCAAAATTCGCAATTTTATGGAAAAGTCACATCTGCTATTTTATCCTCCGGGAAGTTATAGGACCTAAAGGTGATGAAAAATATTATTGACACGATAAAGTGTCACTCATTTACTTATCAAATTGATATTTAAGTATATTATCTAATTATAAGAAAATATTTCAAAATGTTTCAAGTGGATTTGCATTTTATTCTTCACCATCGAAGAATAAATTATTAAAGTGGAATTCTGTTTAACAAGGGCAAATAATGTCTCAACGGATAAAATGTTTTCGATTTTCTTATCAAGGTAAAACTCTCGGAATGTGGCTGAAGTGGTTTTACTGATTGGTTTATAGTGAAGTATAAATATCCTGTGGAGCTGTCGGAGCTGATCGTTACTGTCGAATTTCTATGATATCTAATTTTTAATTAATACCTTCATTAATCGAGTGCAGTGGCTATCGACTGATCTTATCCACACAAAAATGAAGCAAAACTGAACTTTAATCGAATAAGGATACAGATTTAATCCTCGTTCTATCATCTCATAAATTTATCTTGCTCATATTCGAATCTTATTCGATAATTTTAGCGAACACTCTATTCAATTGATTCGATCGAACCTCATTTCGACTGTCAGTTAAAATTACCGGTTCGATGTGGATCTTAATCGAATGTTTTCATTCTTCGGCTACACTTCGCTTCTGGCGATTGACGTTTTGTCATATAGGTTTCATGAAAATTGCATTCGAGGTAGAAATATTCCGAAAGCCGCAGATGATTTTGACACTTTATGAAATATTCAGTTCTTATACATCTTTTAATTATCTTTTTTTGATCATAATTGCTGCATGCACAGTAAAAAATAAACCTTAAAATTATTATAATTCAAAAGATTTTAAGTTTTTTCTTTTTTATTATGATGATTATCTTCAAGTATATTTTTTTCTTTTCATTATACAAAGAAATTCAATTAATAGTGGAGTGTCTTGAGAATTGCGAAAAGTACAGTTAAGTAAAATATTATACGTAAGCGAGACTTTGAGGCATAATCGGGTTGCTGTGCACTTGTGCAGTGTGCACATAATACGGGTAACGTCTTATTTGTTCGGCAGTTCATGACTTTCTCATTGCTCGACGCTTCATTAGCGGTTCTTTTCCCCTTTTTTCCCCATTGAAATTACACGCATGCATTAAGCGCGAACCTCTTATCTGACATCTAAATGGCCGAATGGACGACGATTAAAACGACGCTCAGTAGTTTTAGTCACCTGTACATTTTTTCCTTAGTAACAAGGTGTCTCGTTCAGAAACGCAGTTAGACGCATCATGGACCGGAATGAAAGTCGATTTATATGTTACAAAGACTCGCGGATTATTTTCAAGAGTGTATTTTCAAGAGTGTGCATTTTTTTTAATAGGCGACTCGAACATTATCTCCTGTGCTGAATTTACTCAGAATCAACCATTACAGTTCGTTACTGCTGTCGTTTATTGTCGTTTATTATCGTCCTTTATTATCACTCGTATACGGTAAACTTTCAAGAAATTCGAGCATTATTGCTCTCAGCAGTACAGCACTATCTGAAATGTAGTTTTATTGCTCGATGTAAAAGGGTGTATTTTTCACATGTATTTTTTCGTTGTGGTTGAATTAAGTTTAACTTTAAAGTTTTAGGTTTTGTACTTATAAATAAATGGAGGTTCTTAGAGTTACTTTTAAAAGTAGTTTAGTATAGCAATTCAATTTTATTCGAGGAAGTGGAAAAGTATTACCAAGATAAGTGAAGTTTTGATTTCGTCATTGAGGTTTATCTATTTAATCCAAGGATCGAAATTTCGTAGCAAAACGAAGTCATTGGATGCCACTAAGATAGGGATTTTTTTATCGGTTTTGTCGAGGGAAAGGAAAGATTAATTTCTTGAAAACAAGCTTTATCTTTGGCAGCTATAGTGACTGGCGCGGGAGGGCCGCCTTCTCCGTTGTCGGGCCGATAATGTCTTATCGAAATAATTACGTTATCGAAAATAAAACGCGAGCTTTCACGAAAATTCACGTAATGTGTATATATAGTATAGGTAAAAATGTTGCTATTTTTGTATGCAATTTATGGGTTTAAAAAAATTTTTATTAGTGAAAGGAATGGTTTTTTCTAAATATATCAAAGACCTTTGGGGTCAGTGGTTCGTTAGGAATCGTGAAAACTTCGAGGCACTTTCGAACCATGGCCTTAGTGAACTAACTATAGCTAACTGGCAAGATCGTGTTTACGAGGGTCGCGCTTATCCGAGTCGTTCACTATTTTTACAAAAGTCGGGCGAGTCGTAGATTCACATGGAAATACGTAAGACAAATCGATAGATCCAATTCCTACTTGAAAAAGAGATTTCACACGAGCTCAATCGATAAACTGCAAAGTCCTTGATTTTTCAATGACATGAGTTACCCAACGAATTAAAATTCTAGATTTATCGCGTATCATTTCATAACAAAAGTTTTTACATTCGAATTTATAATAGCGTCATATTAACGAATCCATCTATTATTTAGTATATTTCATATCAATA
This sequence comes from Synergus laeviventris, assembly GCA_032275145.1. Taxonomy (NCBI): domain Eukaryota; kingdom Metazoa; phylum Arthropoda; class Insecta; order Hymenoptera; family Cynipidae; genus Synergus; species Synergus laeviventris. The sequence continues at coordinate 7,403,616 of JAUESI010000029.1, forward strand.
TATATATCTAGTGTAATAAATGAAACTTCCAATGCTTGGAGAGAATTTCCTTTCCATGAAATATTGCAAAAAGAGTATATAGTTATTAATTTGACATCTATATAGGCAACGCACTGAAAATCAAGTTAAAATTATAGGTCAAGTATGAAAAATACATTATTGAGAGATGTGTCATTTTATGAAATACAAAATTGATAGTTAATGGGATTACAATTCACTTGTCATGATCATAATCATGACGCACAAAGTCTACCTGAAAATGATGTCAATTTACATAAAACGACTTATACATTGAAACGTTAAACTGCATGTAAATTAAGAAATCTTTTATATACACTTTAAGAATCTTATTATAAATTATCGTCTCGTAATTTTGAAAAAGAAAATTCCAAAATTTAAAAGAGAACAAAACCTTATTTTTGGGTGCCTATTTTCATTTTAATTTTGCATTTCTCAATTAATGAAAGGATGCCTTCTCTCCTATTCGTTCTTATTTTTCCGCTTATCTGAATATTAATTAAATGACAAGCCCGCTATCGGCCACCAACACATGAATGAGAAGTGACCGAGCGACTTCAGTTTTTCTCGACCTCATCGAGTGCGGATTCGATTGGTTCGAAGTTTTTCGCTCGGAATTTCGATGAGAACTTTGACGTTTAAAGCGGGGGAGGAAAATCAAACGTCGAGGGCAAAAAAAGAAAGAAGGAAAAAAGAAAAAAGAAGAAAAAAGAAAAGAAGAAAATAAAAGAAAAGAAAGAAAATGATTTCCTCTTGATAATAGACTTGATAGACACAAATATATTGCCGTCAGTCGAACTTTTCCGACGACCTAAGTCCAAGTGCATATGGTGGGAGAGGTCAAAGACTCGCATGATATTGTGCACTTATTTATAATTCGGGTATGTGCTGCATAAAACGTTTCTCAAACATGGCGGAGCTAACGAAGCTTCTACTAACAAGGGGTCCCTTGTACTGATATGATGCCACGCGCATCAAATTCTCGATGGCGATTTCGTTCCTCAAGAGATAAAAATGTTAATCTTCCGATCTTCCTAGGGAGAAAAAGCTAGCACTTATTTCTTGTGGTTCATAAGGTGCTGTTTTTGCTCAATTGGTCAGATCTATATTTAAAGTTTAGTATTTAGTTGGTTTGTGCAATTAATACTCTTCTCCTCTCCTATAGCTTTGACAGATTGTATAGTTTAAACAAACGGAATATACCTTCGTATTCTAAATATTATAAAAACGACATTTCTTGAATTATAAAGGAATTTATGCAATTTGAGGAGATTTTTAAAGACTTCTAAGAAATTTTAAATAATATGAAATTCTGCGTTATTTTATTTATTTTTATTTTATTCACGAATTTTAACGGTTTTTCAATCGATTTAAAAATATTTTATGGAACCTAAAAGGATTTCAAGAGATTCTTTTGATTTTCAAAAGATTTTGTGGATCTCTTAAGAATTTCATGGAATTTTATCAGATTTTTATATGTGGTTGAATTTCTGAGCATTCAAATGAACAAATTTTGTTGTTGATTGCATTTTGAAAATTATAAACAGCTACTAGAGAGAAGATAATTTTGTATGAAAGAAACTTGCAATCACTAGTTTTGTTTTAGTTGTAACAATATAATTCTGGATAAAGTAGAATTGCGGAAAAAAAATGTCGTTTTACAGTTGAACGTGCAAAACTTTTGGTGTATGGAGAGAGATTTTTCTGATTATTAAAAGATTTTGTAGAATTTTTAAGGATTTCATGGAATTTGAAAAGATTTCTAAGGATTGTAAGAGATTTTAAAACGCGCGCGATTATTTTGTTTTCTTTCTTATAACTTTAATTCATTTAAATAAAGTAGCTTATTTTAGTCGTTATTTAATTATAAAAGTTCAAAATGTTCAAAGTTCACAATTTACGTATATGGAAAGGCCTGCTGAACACGATTTCCATAATAATTTATGAACCTCAACGTACACACGTGCAAAATAATTTAATACAATAATTCAAATATAAATTTGCCGAGGTTGAAAAAGCGCTGCAAGTTGCATTCCAGAAAGTGAAAGTAAAGAAACATGACTTATAATTTGATTCGTCCGTCTGACAATTCTATTGTTAATTTGTTTATAGTTGCAGTTATAAAATTTGAATTTCGTGAGGCAAAAAGTGCCGCGCCTAAAAACAAGTCGAATGATTTATGATGGTGACGACTGTCTACTCGGTGTTATGTGTACGTGTTTGGAACAACATGTCCCGGCGACAGTTGCGGTCGCCTATATTCCATGTTTTCTATTGCAAAGTCGATTCCCTTCGATACGATTTCAAGGATCGACTAACCGGCCGCGCCACAAGAATTTTCATACTCCACGCTGATTTTTTCTTAACCCATTAAATCAACCTACTTACCGGCACGTTTGCGCAATTATTGGTATAAATATATGCATAGGTATCGCTAAATCACACTTGACGTGGGCGTCCGCACTTCGTGAGAAAACCTTTGGAACGTTCTATGACTTTGAAGTACGCATTCATTGAAAGTACAGTTGTTACTATTTTTTATAACTTTCCACTGCAAAAACCAATGACGGAATGTGCGATTGCGAAGTGTCATTAACATTTCATAAAAACTCGCCAATTTCTTATATTCATTTAAATAAGTTCAGGTTCTAGTATAATACATTTTCAACCCACAAAGTCAGATGTTGAAGATAATAAATTTCTTCTGCAAATGAATTTTTTTTCTAAATCACAAGTCCAAAATTTTGTGGTGGAAAGGCACAAAAATTTCAACCCCCACACATATCTAGGTAAAGATTTTATTGTCGATAATAAGTCTTCTCAATGCAATCTTCTCAATCAGCAATAAAATTTTGACCCTACAAATTAGGGAATTTTTGGTGAATTTAAAATTTTGAGGAATGAAGTCGACTGAGTTCCAAATTCGCGAAGGGGTTGAAACTTTGGTGGGTCATTTTTTAGGTTGAACAGAACTACTTTCTACGAGAAAATTTTGGATCTTGTATGTTTTAGAAAAAAAAACAAAATTCATTTTCGTTTATCGTAAACGTTGCAAACTTCAGACTCATAGTGATTGCAGCATTGTAAAATGTATATACCTCACAGGGTGCCCATATTTGCAAAAAAAAAGGGAACCATCTTGTAAAATTATAGAATAAACTCTGGCCACATCCGTTTTCCCGAAGAATCAAGAGAGGAAGGCTCCTTTTGTCAGGGCGAGTCGAGGCTATTGGCGGAGAGTAGGAAAAATGTCAAAATTATATGCGAACAAAACGCAGGAAGGTTCTGCGCTCGCGGCGTCATTGCGTTGTATACAACAAACGCCGAAGGAGCACATGGAGCGCCAGATGGTACGCATGCTTCGATGTATCACACACACACGTTTAAAGTTCATGTCTATGCGTGAGTGCAAAAATTATGCATAGGTATTCTGTGTGCGCCTAGAAAGACGAGGTTCCATGCAGAGACGCTTCTTCCAGTGGAAAGCAGAATGGGATGGGTCCCTCGAGAATAGAAGGGATTAAAAATTCACACAGCTTCAAGGGCTTAATAATCAAGGAAATAAAGCTAAACCTTTATCATCGTAAATGGAAACTTTTTATAAAGTTCTGGCATGGCGACAAGCCTCCTATGACTCATTAATCACTGCCAGTTTTCATGAACGTAATACAGATTTTTAAAGTTTGTATTTTGTTAATTTCACTCATTTTGAATATCTGAATTTGAAGAGGAAAAGATGGTTACTATATTAATGATATATTTCTCTTAATTTACGGAAGCAAAAAAATTGTATGTGTCCCTTTATCCAACCTATCATAACTTATTAATTAATCTTTGATAATCTTTCCTAAGTGGGCAAGTTTCGTGAGAAGCAAGGTGACTGTGCCTTCACACAGTTGATTTTTTTACGAGAACGGAGTCAATAGAAGTCTATCAAAAATCGTGACCAATAGTTTATATCTTTTCGGAATAGAGGCAAATGGTCTCTTTGGCCGTATAACGAAGATAGCAGAGCAACTGGCAATGAATGGAAATGTGAAAGGATTATATATAATACAAATTATATCAGAACGAAAAAAATAATAAACTTACCGGATAGTTCCCAGATCAAGATCACGCCGGAAAAATCATTTCACTATAAATTCGTAAGAGAAAGAACACTTTAAACTGACACGAATTGAGAATAGAATTAAAATTGTATCGCAAACGCGTAACACATTTATAGACTTGTGTTTCATTTTGGATTTCCGATGACCTCCCCGGACGAGAGTCAAAACCTGACTGAGATATAAAATTTTGTACCTAAACTATAACTATGTTGACAATTTTTTCGACAAGGTCAAGGAAAACTGTTTCGAACTTGCGGAATAATAACAATACAGAATCAGGGATTAGATTTCCTAGAACATTATAACCACATGAGAAAATAGTAAACAAAACCAAATTCTAGACTGGATTCAAAATAAATCACAAGTTGGGCTTTATAAATATTATATATAAACAATCTTCAATTAATTTGAGGTATTGGTTGGAAAGTTTCAACGCGCTTTGAAAACAATTTGTACCTTGAATTTACTTACTTTTAGCCATTCTTCGTAAAACAAACCTCTTGACCTTATAGATTGAAAGTATCCTCCTGGTCAACTGCAGAGTTGAATCTGTAAATAAAATAAAATTGCATTTATACCACTATATAATATAATTTATTAGAGGATATCGACTAATATTTAATATTTTGAACTAACATGATACGAATTATTGAGTAAACCATTCATAAGACATCATTCATTCAGCCAAGAATGTTATTAAGATTGTATTACAATAATTTCCTTCCTCTATGAATGAAAAGAACTTTGTTCAAAAAGAAAGAGGCTGCATGCCTTTAGATATTTTGTTTTCCAAATCGGATTTGGCACGCCTTGGCGTCGTTTCTTGAAAGACATGAACATAGGGAATGTGCACCAAGAATAAACCACAGTTATAAATAAACTTTCGTTTCACGGCTGCGCGGAAACGAGCGTTATTCGCGCGTACGCACGATTACGCATTGCACTCGTCCTTGTAGCTGGTTTTCATTCATGAAAACCGACGTAGCCATAAAGCACATTTTCAGTCCTCGTGAAAATTCTATAGAAAAATTTATAAAAATTTCATAAAAATGTCATGCATACAATTCCGTTAAAGTCCAATTATTTCTATATTCTTTAGCTATCAAAACTTTTAGTTGAGTAGAATAAGTTAAAGATATACATATAAGGGATGCTGGAACCAAGAAGTTCTAATTATTTTCGCTGGGATCTCTGGTTTTCAGCCGCCATCAAAAATTCAAGAGGCCATAATACTAATCTCTTTCCTAATCCATCCTCCTTTTATCCCTACTTCAGGCCCAGAAACTCCCACTTAGGTCCCAGAAATCCCCACTGGAGACCCCGAAATCGCCCAATCATCGGTTATTTCAGCTTCTCCTTATTTTCTCTCTTTCTCTTCCACCAACTCTATCTTTCCTTTTCTAATTTTTTCTTCCCACCCACTGACGAGTTTAGATCTCCGACAACAACACAGATCTTAGAAAACTTGGGCATTACGTAACAAGATGGACGCGGTGGTTTCCGTGTGCCTTTCACGTTACAAGGCCAACGTCGTTGTGACTCCGTGGGATCGTAAGGGCGCGTTTGCACGCGCGAGATTCCGTCGCCTAAGTGTATTATACCCTGGACCTAGTATGTAGGTAGCCCATACGGATCTACCAATACTCTATTTATATTTATAGGTACTACTGCATACGTCGCGCAGTACGTGTGTGTCCAGGAGTTGAGACCATGAACCGATCGTGGGAGCCAGCGGTGAACATTACCGACCAAGAAATGCCGCACAGTCCAGCGCCAGGAACTTTTTTTGATCCGTCTTTTGCCTACTTAGCCGCGAGAGAAGTCGCTTTAGTTTTCAATTCGCTCTCTGTCGATGCCTCTTACTTTCGTACCGTTGCACGCAGTCCATAATATTCTACATCGTGTGCTTAACGGAGGTCACGACTCTCGGTGGCAGATTTTTGCCATTTTTTTTCAACACTATTTAACATAATCAATATTACCCAACTCCTTCACTAACACTCTCAAGATTATTAGTCCTACATATTATTTTTATCTTTTCGATAATCGTTTAATTAATAATAAATCGTTTCGGAAATGACAAATTAATTTTTTAATTTTAATATTTTCTGAAAGCAGCATTGGTTATCTCATCTTCAATTATTATAGTGTTTATCGTGTTTACCTTATTGTTAGTATCTCACATTTCAAAGGTCGTAAAATTGTTCACTTTCCTTGAAAAGACAACGTTTTTACTTGAATGACATTTCGAATGATTTATCCAATATTCAATGTTTTTCTAATATGTAGATTATTCTTTAGCTAGGTCAAAGAAACCCAACGAGATTCGACAAACGGACAGCTGAAGGGGAAGGTGATGATGCAATATTTTTTTACTGAGGTGCAACAGACTCTTGCGAAAATATGAGCATGGCCTGAAAAAATAATGCACCGATAGCGTGCAGGCCCTGATAAAGAGGCATTTTATCGTTGTTTACACGTCACGATAGCGATGCGTAAAAATGAGGTTAAAATTGCAAAAAGTTTAAGAGAAGGAAACGAAAGATGCCAAAAGAATTTAAGTAATAAAAAGAAAAAAAAAACGATATTAGGAGGCCCTGCATTATACCACGTGAACATAGTTTTGAGGAGCGAGGGGATTAAAAAATGTTTTAAAAAATTGTCCACGTATTAATTGCCACCAGAGCATTTTCAAATGTGGGAAGAAAATTATAAAATTTTAGAACAAGGAAAAATGGAAGGAGAAACCTGCATTTGATGCATCCACTATAGCAGATGGACGAGAGGAGGGGGATCGATCCACGTAATCTGAGGGGCTTATAAGCCAGTATCCGGTGACCGATTGATAACGACTCTTTATCAACTTCGATTCGGTTGATTCGCCATTTTTTTACCACAAATCTGTTCCCAGAAATACTACATACCACGAGACGTGTACGTTTCAAATAAAATCTATTTTTTATATTACGTTTAAATAAAGGGAAAAATATATATTATAACGGTGATTTAATAATAAAAATATTGTGATTTGGAAGTGCTACGATAAACTTTTTCCAATATCTAAAAACTTAAAATACTTAAAAATTGAGCCTGATGCATTCGTCAATTGTCGATTTATAATTATTTTTAGATTTCAATGGAGCTAATCGTGAAGGTGAGAGCTGAAAGTTTGGGATTTTCACTCAGCGCTCTTGTTAACTTTTATGGAGACTTTTCTTACGAAGTGGGTACACGTCGATTTCAAAGTGTTCGACACAAATGCTCGATAAGCTTTCGACGTGAAACGACTTTCTGTAAGCGTTTCTGCACTCGAAGATAATGTAATCTTACTCGAAAACGGCAGTGCACTTTGCGCTGTACAAACGCTTCTCAGGAATTTTCTTCCTGTTACAATCAGATACATTTCCTGGAAATTTTTAGAAAAACTGACCATAATAATTCTATACTAATTAATTTACACAGCTTTCTTTCACTTTTCCATTTCACAATATAAACATTTATTTATAGTTTTTTGTTCCAAAATGACTTATTTTTATCTTGCTGTGATTTTGATTGTGGGTTTAATCTTTCGTGTGGATGGAATTCAAACAATGTCGTCCTCATTAGCATTTAATTTTTCATATCTCTGCTGGCATCCGTTAAATTTTGGCCGGCAAAACATATTATTTTCGTTGGCGACGTAGGTGTTCTGGACTGTATAAGCTTACTGCTGAATTGCGATAGCGCGCCGACGGTACGATGTTTGCAAAATAAAATTTTGTTGTTCCGGCTGGGTGTGCGTCACCATATGGCGGTCGAATCAAGCAGCGGTCATTGCACTGTCGGTAGTTCTGTCAATGAAGCGGTCCGAGTGGTCACTCTAATTTCGATCAATTAATAAAGGACAGCGCAGCCGCCTGTACTGAAAAGACTCGCGCGTCTTCCTAGTTCGTGCTTGGTTTGCTCGCCTTGTCTAATTAATACCAGCTTTCGTTTCCTATTTCTTCCTTTTTCTCCTCTCCAATACAATTATTTTGTCTAATAATTCAACTCAAAGATTTCCTTCAATTTGATTGAATGCCCTTTGATTCAATGCCCAAATTAAGCATCATGTACATCGTATTCTCTATTCTTCAATTTAATTATACAGTCTTGAATAATTAAACCTTAGAAGAAAAATATTTTTGATGACGTTTCAAATGAGGATTCAGATCGGGTAAATATAAATTAGGAAATGATTTCATGCAAACATAGAAAACTACATAACTGTACTTGCTTTGAAATTGCGCGAAGGTTAGAAGTCGCTATTTGCAAGGTCCGCAACGATTATATTAAGACTCAATCATCCATGTAAACGTTCCATAATGCCGGAAATTTAAATGACTGTTTATCGTGATATACCGTCCTGCATTTCGCGGAAGGAAAACCGCGAATCAAACCTCTATTATTACAATCGACAAGAGGGTTTCGTACTCCGCTGTATCAAGTATTAAATACAAGCATTTTCGTTCATTTCATCGAAGACTATCAATAATTCACTATCTTCGTGTTCATTCATATTGAAAACCAAAAATCAATAACGCAAACAATTGAAACAATCTGTCGAAATATTAACAGTTTTTTTTAAACCAATACTCATTTTAAATTTCGATTCCTTGAAAGTAATTGAAAAACACTCGAGAAAATTAGTACCATGATATCATACAAAAAGAAATTACGTCATATGAAGTTATAAAACTATCCTTGAAATATCGTAGCGTTATAAAAAGTAACACAAAGTGGCACGCAGTCAAACATAATTGCACAAACTCAGAGTGAAAAAAAAATCGAAAACGCTTTTCTTTAATTGAAATTTTAATTGAAGTAACACAAGAAAATCGTTTATTAAGATTATTAAATTATTATAACCTTGATAATATTAATTAACCCGAGTGTTTTTCAGTTGCAGAGAAAAGTATAAATCTCAAAAGAACATTATAAAATGCTGTCTCATAACCACGTGACAATAATTACTCCATAGAATGTAATGAACAGAGTTAAAGTAACTTTCGTTCAACAACCTCGTTATATCTGTTTGCCCGGGTTCTCGAAGTATCGTCGATCTTTATTTCACAGTTGAGTTGTTGAGTGCAATTTCGTTCTCATTGCATCGTCTCGACATCGACTTTCTTCCGAATTCGTCCTCGAGAATATTCTGGCGGATGGGAATATTGGCCCACGACCTTGAATGAGTCGAGGGCCAGAATACTCTTAAACTTGAAGGCACGCTATTCTATGAGACCCAGTGGGAAACGCCTACCAATACCTCCCCATGCAATGGAGTGAAAAAATCGCGTTTACATTCGACTCTTAAGTACGGCCTAAGGCTTGAAACAGCGCCAGGTATAATACATAAGTGTGTGTTTGAGAGCGCCACGAAGAAGCTTTGGCTTGTGGTACTTGCTCAGCACACCAATTGCAATGGGTGCAATTACCCGTGACGCCGCATCGCTGGCCAATAAAACGGCTCCTCGTACAAAGAGCCGAAAGTGGAATCTGCATTTGCGACTCTTAAACGCGACTAAAGCCTCAGTCCCTGTTCAGCTGCTATAACACCACTGAAGCTTAAGTGTGTGTAAGTGCACCCTGGTAATACTCAAAAGCCAAGATACAGCAGACAACACTGGATGCAATTACTCCTCACTGCAATATCTGCGCTTCCTCTCCTACAATTTGTGTCCGAGTCAAAATTGTATCTAATGTCCAACCAGGAAAAGAATTGTGGCATGATGTGACTAATACCATCTTAAAAATTTAGATCATGGCTAATTCATAATACATGTCTTATAATATAGAATGGATTTTTTTAGGCTGTGACTTTAATGACTTTGTGTAACTTTCTCACGATATATTCACATAATTTCACGTCTCTTCAACTTCGTTGTCTTATTTATGTACTTTTGTGCAATAAATATGCTGTAGAGCTTGTTTAATTACTCACCTGACAATAACCCGTGCAAAAATTTCCCCATTCATAGCGCTATTTAAAATAGGGTTCTGACGAGGTCCTGCTTGGGATTTCTATTTTCAATGAATATATTTTAATATAATTCGGCAGTTATGGAGCAATGATATATATAGTGATAATATCTCATTAATACCAACATTTTAAGTGATCTCGAAGAATTTAAATAGATTGCACAAGGATTTTAGAGATTTCAAACAATTTTCAACATTTTTTGTTTTCAAAATAAGTACTTAAAAATCTTGCAACATTTAAAAAGATTTTTGGAATATACTCTAAAATGATTTGAAATCTCTTGAAATTTTAAAAGATTTTTCAGAAGACTTGAAAGAAATTAAGAAACATTTTTAGTCAATTCTAAATATTTGAATTGAATTCACGAGATTTCAAGATTTTACAGGATTTCTATGGATTTCAACAAATCTTAAAAGCTTTCGAAAGATTTAACAGATTTCAAAAAAATATTTTTTATGTTTCGAAATTACTTGAGAATTTTGAAACACTTAAAAATTTTTTCAAATACCTAAAGCTGTTGAAAATTCTCTGAAGTTCTTTTAAAATCCGTTAGAATTCTTTAATATAATTTAAAATACTTTAACTTAAGAAAATTTTTCATTTACTTAAAAGTCATATGAATTCTTTTGAAATTCTTTTAAAATTTTTTAAAATCTCTCGAAATCCCTTTAAATTCCTTAAAATCACTTCAAATCTTCTGAAAAGTCTTTAAAATTCTTAAATATCATTTAAAATTCCTTGAAATATTTAAAAACTTTTTTTAATTACTGTAAAATATTGAAACTCCTCCGTAATCTTTTTAAATCACTTTTAATTCCTTAAGATCAGTTGGCAGATCATGAACACACTAGAACTATACGCCAAGGTGGTCAGGGCGCCACCAGAACCCCCATCCCAATTTCTGCATGGGAAAGATAACTTCATACTATATACCTATGAAAATTTTTGCATGCGATTTTCAGTTTTTCGAGGTCAGTGCAACCCTCGCGAAACATGCCACCACCCTTCATATATTAATCTCGAGTGGAATGGCCATGTCTCGAGACGTTAATTACATGAAAAGTCTGTTTCTCCCTTATATCAACAGAGTAGTTTTAGGCAATAGAGACTATATGTGCTTTTAATTTGAGATGCAATGTTAGCAGTGACGTAATAAATCGATATTTCGAGAGGAAGTTTGCGAAATAAAATAGGTGTGTAAGCAGAAGCGATATTGAAGGAGAGACGTAAATAAGAGTAAGGTTTAACGAGGCAATGAGCGACGAGGATGGTGTTGTCGTGGCTCGTTTCGTTGGGCTAATTTCAAGCCGGCTATACGCTCGGTTGTTGCAAAGGAGATCTCGGCTCAGCTATATCTTTTCACCGGATCTCGTTTCAGGGTAGGGAAAACGGTATTCGTTAATACGGGTGCGAGTCAGTGGGCTCGTATTGTCTCCATGTCGCCCACTCGCCTAACATACAGATAGCATTAATCCGCGGGCACGTGCTTGCACCACAGCAAAACATAGTTGGTTTAGTTAGCTTCCACATATAAGGGAGAGAGAAAGAAAGAGAGAGAGAGATCGTGCACGCGCTCATGCAATCGGCGACTAACAATGCGTTTTGTGGCTAGAACGTGGATTTATCGTGCGCAATAACTTCCAAAACACCGCTAAACCCCTAACATACCTGGTCCAGACAACACATTGTAGCGAAAAGAGGAGGGAGAGATTTTCAACAACATATTGGCGCAGTATCATATCGAAATAGTCCATTTGTTTTTAAATTCGTATATTATGATATTTGCAGCTGGCGCAAAAAGTTGTGAAAGCTTGTTGTGAATATAATATATATGAGAATCTACAACAAACTTTAGTGTATTCCAAATGGAAAACATTGAAAACGGTATGAGTTAATTATTTTTGGTAATATTATATAATATATTATTTTTATTAATGATTTTATTTCATCAATAGCATTTAACCGTCGTGGATTTTTTAATCTTTGAAAGGAAATTGAACAAAGGATTTGCGACCATGGCCAGTTTTACAGATTTAATAAGGCTTTCGTGAGTTTACTAAAAGATGGAATAAAAAGAATCTCGATCCTTGAAGAGGTTCGAGGCCAAACCTTGTCTACCTAACGAATGCTTTAACAAGTTGCCCGCCCACGACCTTCATGAGATTGACCTAAAAATGGCCTTGATAATTTTTATTAATATTTCTCTTGGATAAAAATTCGGATTGAGGGATTGACCTCTTCAAGATTTACACTCTTAATCTCTTATACAGGACGATTTTTAACCTGTGTGACTGAAACATGCAATGTTTATAGAAATTGACTAATAATAATGTAAGAGGTATAATGATTTCTTTGACCTTTTTCGATTTTAGACTTGAATCTTAAGATTTGGCAACGCTGCCTCGCGACTAAAAGATGCACTACTGGCAAGTAGAAACAGTCAGTTCGCTTTAGACCGAACGCATCAAATTTTTGCCTGGACAGTCACCTTCACTTGCAGCAGGACTTGCCATTAAGGTCAAGTTGAAAATAACTTATGGGGACGTACTTCCATGTTAATTAACCGAGTGCCCGAGAGTACATAATGACGTTTTCAAATAAAGGCAAATCAAGTTCATTGTCCTCTTACTTTCGCAATATTTCGACAAGGAAAGTAAAAATAGAATAAGTAATATAAAGTGAAAGCTTCCCCGAATTCCCTATTATGTTTTGCCCTTCGTCCTCTCTTTTTCCATCACATTTAATGATGTGCGTAAGAACACACGA
>JAUESI010000029.1:7416606-7431647 GCA_032275145.1 Synergus laeviventris
CCCGAATTCCCTATTATGTTTTGCCCTTCGTCCTCTCTTTTTCCATCACATTTAATGATGTGCGTAAGAACACACGATCCGGGTAGACTTTACTTTTCTTTATTTGTTTGAGTATTTCAGGTTCGTAAATTTCTTAAAGTGCTCTCAACGAAACATGTCTGGCTAAGCCTAAAAAAATCCTTTAATACCTTTGTTACGTCTTTCAGGAATGTTATTAGTGATAATATGAAAACTGCATAATTTTCACACAGTTCATTCTGTAAAATTTCATTATTTCTATACAGAGTTCTTGTTTGGAATATGGAATAAAATCTTGTATTGCGAACGGTAAATTAAACCTAAATTATACTTAATTACCACTCTCTATACGTGCCATTAATATTCAATCTGCGGAGCAGTCTGAAATTTTTATAATTTTATTCTCTGCAAATGCGAATATACTTATTTCAGTTCTCCTTAGTGAGGTAAGAGTAATATTTAACTGAATTTTACGACACCTATAATAACTTTTACTAACTACTCTATTTCATAGTTATAATTTTCCTACATAATCCTAATAAGGCAAGTAAAGAGTGAAACATGAAGTATTACTTGAGTATCTCTGTTCTTGAGAATTTTTAAATAAGTAAATGGTGCTCAGCACAGTATTTTGAAACCTAACGAGGGGCGTAGTTGCTCATAGAAGATTAATGAAATTCAAAAACTGAACAGGTAATCATAATTAGGCTCCCACCGTGAGTCGCTGGATTTAGTTGCAGACTTCCGATGCTACACTCGCAATCAGAAATACGCTATCTGGATAATTACAGGATTCTTCGCAATCGGAGCATCGCTATGTATATAATTATAGTATTCATTTTTTATACAATGAGCTTGCAGAAGATCGGTCGAAGCATCATTTGAGCAAGGATTGAATTAAGATTAAGGATTAAAAGAAGCTTTAGTAAAGGGAAATCTTATTAATTAAATATCCTTAAGTTATCGATAAAAATCGATCAAATTGACTACATATTTTTCATTTTATATTTTATTATTGTGGAGAATAAATCATTCAAGCATTTTATCTTATTTGTGCCCGTTCATCACTTTTGCAGTAGTTCAATAAATACTTTAATCTAACCCGTTAACCTTGACTGAATTTTGTTGAAGCTAATTCATTTGAGATACAAGAGAACTCAAGTGAATAATTAGCATCGGTGCTGAAAAATTAATTCTAGTCTTACTTCCTCAAAGAGAATTCCCGTATTTCTTGATTTCTTTTCTATTTACAGACAATAGAAATAATTAGACATAAATCTAAGTCTTAAAGGAGAGGCGCATTTTATATTTTGCATTTTACTGATTATACATGTGCTTATCATGGCTGCCTTACGTAAATATTTTTATAGCTCCTTGCTTTATAACCGATCTATCACTTTTATATGATTTTCCGTTAAGTTTATATCCCTACTCATTATTTTAGTCATGGAATGATTAATCTAATTAACCCCTTCGTTATTAGCACGAACGATTAACTAAAACGTCCCAAATTGTACACGATGATATTTTTAATTTTTAATCGAAAATCTACCTCAATGCAATTAACCTTTAAATATTTCCAGAAAGAAATGTTCTCTTGAAAGAAGACAAGATAATATTCACCATCGGGTGGAAACTATATGTGTAATTAAAATCGATATAAATCTCTAAAAATGTCGAAAGCAAAGCTTTGCTTGGAGAATATAAAGACGTTTAGCTAAAGCCTAACCGGCAAAACATTGAGGTATGTACTGGACTATTGGGAGGCTATACACATGTAAGTTCGAACGGAAATTATTTATTTATCGCTGCCTACCTACTGCGCCAGTTACAAGCGATATTCCGTGAGTATAACGAATACATATGAGTGAGTACAGGTGTGTAAAGCACATCCAGGTTCACGTGGGTGCAACGACGTTGTCCAAACGCTTATCCAAATGCGGGCGGCTTTTGCGATCGAAGTCCAGCTATACCAGCAAAAAGGCGACGAACTTAACAGAATGCAAGCGAGCTGGGAATCGCCATAAAACAATTTATGTACAAAGCGTTAAGCTGAGCGCCTTTAAGCCAGCAGCAGCTACTTGTGCCGTTGCGAGCATGAACTAGCAAGAGTGGCGCAACTATACGACCCACTAAAACTTCTTCGTTGCATAATGCCCTGACTATACCTACGCTTTACCGATTCACTATACTGAACCATGCCTTTCGCAGATTTTCAATTTGTGGTTGATTCACAATTTTTCTATAGATTTTTTCAAAGGTATGGTGTAAGTTGGAACGATTGCTGTAAGAGAATTTAGATGCATAGTTTTCTACCCAGAGAATAGAGTAATGGCTTTAAAAAAGACCTCGGATTTTTAGGTAGCCATGATTCAATGTCGGTTTAGCCAATAGGAAAGAATTTACTGACTGGCCCTCCTTTTTAATAGTAATTCGGAGAGAACGGCCATGGCACAGCCGCAAGTACATCCAACGCCAAAAATGAACTATCGATCAAAAATATTTAATGTAAAAATAATCGGGCTGAAACTTTACAAACATTGAATTTATTATCGTTATTAAGAAATTAAATATTATTTATTTCTTTAGAAACTAAAAGCAATGAATAACTATTGGAGTTAAATTAACTTAATTCTGACGTAGTTCTCCATTAAGATAATTGAATATCACTCCTTAGTTAACATTGAGACATAAAGAGCCTTGAACCCGACTTCGTCCATCAGTCCAGCAAACCATTCTTCTCAACATCCCCATCGATTCAAAATTTCTCACATCGTGCCGCCGCGCTGATTGGCCGTAAATATAATAAACTAACAATAAACATGTCCAATAAAACGATCATCTCTCTTTGGCAATAACAAACACATTGCAGCAAGGCACCTGTTTCGTCGACCTCTAAAAACGATGGAAGTTACGGTGCAGGGAGTGTATCATCGAGTTGAATTCTTCGTCGACTTTTGGCAGGAAGTGTACGGGAGGGGGTTATTCAGCCGCCAGTTGGGTGAGGTCAGTGTCGAGTGTTCGCGAGTTGGACCGGGCCTCAACGTTGGACCGCTGCACTCTACAGCCTTCTATGCGTGCAAATAGCACACAACACGCAGACTCGCGTGCTATGCCTGTGCATTGTGTTGTGAATGTATGCTTGAAATTATTGTCGTCGATGTGCAGCCTGGCATCCACTCCTAAGAGTGTATGAGTGTGCGTGCACACGCTAAAGTGTGTGTAAAGTATGGTCCCGGTTTCTGATTGTGAGTGTGTTCAACAGAGGTGCATCGCCCTCCGACGTAGCGTCAAGGCCAGCGAAAATACTCGCTCGCTCACTCGCTCAGTCACTACACAACCGCCGAAAGCCTTCATCCACCTCCTTCCTCCTCATCGTGCAAGTCTTCCAAGTCTTCTCCCCTCACACCCTCAGCAACAACTTCCCCTCATTGGTTCACTGTACCTCTTCTGGCAAACTCGCGGGCCATCCGCAGTTCTCTCTTCTTCCTTCCAACTTCTACAGATCCCAACATAGGAGGGACCACGCAGAAGGACCACCGTAATGGAAGCATGCTAAACATGGAGTTTCTTTAGAACTTTTAGGTTTTTAAGTTTACATCAAGGAATAATCGAATTTCTCCTCATCCTTCGTGTCTTTGCTCCTGACTTCGCCTCATTAGTTCATCGTATCTCTTCCGGCAGACTCGCGGGCCATCTGTGGCTCTCTCTTCTTCCTTCCAACTTCTACTGATCTCAATACATGAGGGACCATGCAGAAGGACCACCGTAATGGATGCGTTCAAAATAATATGGAGTTTCTTTAAAATTTTAGGTTTTTAAGTTTAAATCTTTTTGGAATCCCGAAATTCCGGATCTGGGCGAGATATGGATTTTTCCACTCGGAAAGTGCAGGAAGAAGTTTCCACTGAAACTGGAGCCGCTCGTTTAATCGGAATAATTGAATTTCTGCTGATCCTTCGAGTCTTTGCTCCTGACTTTGCCTCATTGGTTCAGCGTATTTCTTCTGGCAGACTCGCGGGCCATCTGTGGTTCTCTCTTATTCTTATTTTCTTCGTTCTCCAGATCTCGCATCTTACGGGGTACCATAAGATGGCGGAGAGAGAACAGGTCGAAAAGATGAAAGAGTAGGGGTAAGGCCCAGGAGAGGGAAAGATGAAACCAGTGCCCCAGGATCCATTGGACTATGGCGACTTGCAATTTCGGCCCGCGGGAATGTCGAGGACAGAGGGATAGGCCGGTGCTTGGTTTATGGGAGCCTATGGAGTGTACAGAGTACAGAATACAGACTGCAGAGGACCGAGAAAAATAAAAAGAGATTCTTGCTTCTCGTTTTTGTTGTTATTACAGGTCTGCCGGGCGGCCTCCTCTAGGTATATGCTGAAGGGTTCGTCGTACCAAGTCGCCAGAGACGTTGATGCTACGCCCGGATAAGCTTCGGGTTTTAGATCGAGCCGCGAATAAAGTCGTACGAATAGTCGACATTGCTGCGCCGGTATTGCCTTCTTTCAGATAAACTGGTAACCTGAGACTGGGTTAAATGTAGACAAAACTACGCTTCATTGCGTGAAATGTGGGAAAATTAAAAAAGAGGGTTTTTCGAAACTGGGGAAAAGAACACATCTTTGAATTTCATCCGTTTCGTTTAAGCAGATTTATGTTGATAGTAATTTATCAACTGATACACTTGATATTCACTCCACAAATAACCCTGATAATGCAATTATATTTACTCACCATTTTATTCAATTTCTGGAACAGACAATCCTCTCCTCGTCTTTCTAAAATGCAGAAACAAAATTTTTCATTCGGATTTATTTAACTTATTGGAAAATCTTCCACTACATATATAATTAATCTATAGACGCCTTTACATTTTGAAATAGGTCTAATTCGGATTTTCTATGAAGAGCTTGTTAAATTTATAATTCAAAATATCGATATTGGATTTCTAATTCCAGTCTCCTAAACTGATTCACAAACTCAATAGGATACCTGTCTTCAATTATTGTACTGTTCTCTATAATTGAGAAATGCATGTAAATTTTAAAAGACGCTTTTCTAAAAAAAGCATATTATCAGATTCTAAAATCTTCTATAGTTTCGATCTGTCTTAATAATAATAATTGTGTTTTATTAATATTCACGTAATCATATTGCATGTTATCAATTTGTGAGACTTGTTTTTATTCAAGATAGCATTTCTTGATAGAATCATATTTCTCTCCGGGACTGTGATTTTAATAAATGAGGGTTCAACCCATGATTAATGTTTTTTAATTCCATAAAAGTGTTTTTTCTCAGTGAATTTCTCATCGGTTTCCCTTGTTTCTATCGACATGGTTAGAACTGCCTGCAAGCATGAGTGCGTTAAGTACCGACCTATGTCAATGTACGCACCTACATATAGATATAATACTTTTATGCTTACATATTATATATATGTGTGTATGTATATATGTGCAGGGAAATAAGGCATATGGCTACCTTCGAAAAAGAGGGGACTTGAGCGAATGGGAACCTGCACGAAACGAGCAGTATGAATGAATAAATACGAGCATAAACAGACAGTTTAAAATTAGCTGTTACGAAGCAAGCGAATTGCATTTAAGATGTTATCGTCTTAGAAACGGCAAAGAGGATGCTTAATTCCTTATTCCCTAGTCCCCTCAACCCTCCTCTATATCACCAGCAACAACACTCTTCTGACATTATCGCCCGGAGACCGATTCGGGCTGCAGCTGCAATATCATGGTCAACGAGCTCTTACTCTCTCTTTGAGCATCAATTTTCTGGCGAACAAGTGGCAATTACATTTTCCGCCAAATTAATTCTGAAAGGTGAGTTTACGACACTTCCTTGTTTCTTAAAAAGAGAGATCGAGACTTTAGTAAATGAAAATTATTGTATAAGATTCCATCGCGTTCGTTGTTATTTTTATTACATTCACTCGTGTTAATTATTTGTTAATCGAGAGAGAGAGAGAGAAATACGTTTTAGTGGCTGTAAATTCATCAAAATAAATGAATGAATGAAACTCATGAGAAAATTGAAATTGATGTAAATTCGAAGTCGAATCATTTGTTCGATACATCGAAACATGTATGTATCTGGCATGGCAGTGATAAAAAAGATACGTTTAACTTTCATTGCCATTGGAGGCTTCTCAGCTTCCCATGATTATATCTGCGGCACTGAAAGCGGCTGTAATGATCGAGCAAAGTGCGCCCGGTATAATATCGCGTGTATTAAAAACAGGAGTATTAATAAATACGACAACAGAAGTTATGCAGATCGAGGTAAGAATTATGCGAACGATAGGTATTCTCGATATATATATATATATATGGTGTGCAGTGTGTATCGCTCATTAGAATCTGAGCATTGTATAATCGCACCAAGTAGCAGTAACGTTGCATTACTGCGGCAGGTGGTAACCACGATTACCTCTATGAGGATTAAAAGATCCTACACAATTGATACTACTATTTTCGTAACTGATTATTTCATATTTCCTTTCGCGAAAATTAACGCACTCTCTAAATAAAAATGAGTTACTCCATTTTTATGAAAATTACACAATCCACGTAATTTCAAACTGATTATGAAAGGACGTTGAAGTAGAAAAGGCATGTGACTGTCAGACATTCAATAACTTCAAAAATAACACAAAATTTAGAAGCCTTATCCGTGAAGATTAATAGCACATGAAATAGGAAAAGGACTGCTAATAATTCACGAGCCGTGAACGATTAAAATGATGATAATTTTCAATTTCATAGCATAGATGATTTACATTATTCGACTAACAAATATGAAGCAGCGATGCGACTATTTTCTAAAGACCATCATAAATCGGTCAGAGATCATAACTTGAACTTTCTCTTAGACTCTCTTCAGAAATCTACAGTTAAATTCGCGATATTTATGCACATACATAATCGTATTTTTCGCAGGTACTAATTCAGTTAAGAAACCTCTGAAGATTATACTACACACAGAAATTCGTAATGCATCGTTCAACTTCAGCTTGAATGGAAGAAGGCATATTTCATGGGCTTTACCGTCCGGCGATGCCGTCTGAGCTGACTATAAAGAGGGAATATTTTCGAGAAAAGAAATTGAGGGTAAATTGAGGATAATTAGTGGCTACTAGCGAACGTCGATTGCAGTTAGGAGGCCGGAAAAGTAAATATACGTAGGGTCCATATAGTATAGTGGTCAGTGATGCCTTAACCTTAGAGGCTTAAATTCCGAAAGTCCGTATAGCCTTCCACGGTCTAACGGGTTCGTGCGATCTCTTAACAAGGCACTTACACGAGAGTTACATTAGCCGCTTGAAAGATAGCGATATGTGTCGTGCATCGGAGGATAGGAACGCGTCGAGTTGAACGTCGAAAAGATCAGCTTCATTCCTCCTCGGTCTGCCCTTTTGCTGGCGCAAGGCGCCTTACGGTGTCCGATCGTGATCTTAGCGGGTCGTAAGCAGTTCAAGAGGCATTGGGGTTACCGAGTCTAGCAACAACGGTAGATAAGACCATTTCATGTTCGGATTAGAGATTTAAACGGTTTAAATCGACCTCCAGTATTTTAGCCATGTTCGTCAATAAAGTTAGTGAGATTGGTGAGATTTAATCAATTAGTACCCGCGAGAG
The DNA here is from genome assembly GCA_032275145.1 of Synergus laeviventris. Taxonomy (NCBI): domain Eukaryota; kingdom Metazoa; phylum Arthropoda; class Insecta; order Hymenoptera; family Cynipidae; genus Synergus; species Synergus laeviventris. The sequence continues at coordinate 7,424,280 of JAUESI010000029.1, forward strand.
AAATAGGTATTTTGAGAAATATTATCTTTTGGCTTCTTCAAACCTGCATGGGTTCAAATATTTTTACAAAGTAGGGGGAACTGAAATTCCAATTTTTCAATTTCCCTGACATCTCCTTAACTTTTTCCCCGTTTAGACAAATTTCCCTTTTATATCAAAAGTATTGAAATTCTTGAAATTTTCACAAATTCTTTTAAAAATGCAACAGTCACACTGAAAAAAAAATTGTAAGACAAAGATACGTGATAATGATAGTTAATTTAACTAGACGTTTTTTATTTATATTTTCCCGAATAGCCACTCGCATTTCGACGCTGCCAAGTGAGAACTACAAGTAATTTTTTTACCATATAATTCAAAAATTGAGTGTTGGATTTTTCACTGCGCTTAATTTTTTTAATCAATCCAATTATCAATACATAAAACCACTGAATGTTATTTGTAAACAATTTATTTGTAATTTTACAAGCCTACAATATTTCCAAACGACTTAGTACTCCATCCATCATAATTTCCAATTTCAAAAATAAAAAAAAAGAACGGAATAATCCCACATTTCCGCAATGTCCCTCGGATAATGAATAGAACAAAATTTGCGGTTATAGATATCGTCCAATGGGCTCACCGATGCCAGCAGTATCTACGTATACTGCCCATGATGCCTCTTCTATCTACCAGCATCGGCACAACATATCCCTTTGACCATTGGCCGCAGTTTAGGGGTGCAGATATACGTATTCGTGCGTGCATTCGGTCGCTGTAGCGATCGATGCAAATAATTCGTTCCCTTTTTGATGATTACCGTATCCAGAGTTTTCTCTTGTTTTTTTCTCTCCCTCCCCCTCCCTCTCTCACTCTCCTCGTCAAGAGGGCCCCTCCGATCGACATAAAACCTCGTAGAGAACCGAGAAGGGTTCGCATAATACTCGTTAATGGACGCATACAGGACGATAGATCTCCCTCCACTTCTCCCTTCGGGCACAACCGGTGATTTTTTTGTGATATTTGCGCGATATTTTTTCTCCACATCATATATACGTTTCTCATCGACAACACGAATGCCAATCGGCACGATTTACACGTATGCGTGTCTCTCGAGTCTGAAAGGTATAAGTGGAATCGCTGGAACTAGAAGGACTTTTTCAAAATGAGTTATTTTTTTATCCACATAGAAGTTATCGTTGCGTTAAGTAATGCTTGTCAATTCAAAAGGCTTCCTTTCAATATCTTCTCCCATATTCATTCAACAGAAAAAAAACATTTACTCTAGTTGTATTCGTTTTATATATGCAGTTTTATATACATGGTACGAAAATAAATTTTAGTTTTATAAGCAAAGTTCAATCAATCTCGATCGCAAAAGGATTGAGAATGTAAATAAAAATACATAGTTTCCGAACTCTAATGATTGAAGACATTATAGTGGATTATTTAATGTTAATGGAAATGTATGAACTTAGATGTAAAAGTTCACGTACTTTCAGTGCGCGGGTGATGCATCATCGTAATTTATATTACATCATGGGATTGTCAAAAGTTGGAGGAAATAAAAGTGCAAATGCAGCAAAGAAAAATTGAGGGGAAAAAGTAGAAAAATTCAGTCGCTTCCTCTAAAACGAGACTATAAACTCGTGAACTAGGAGTCAGTGAACGCAGGAAGGTATAACCACCGGGTATACACCTTACATTGACTAACATCGACTTACATACTCGTATAGCAGGACTGGAACCAGAATTTCGAAGAACGCAGTTTGTACTATTGTCGAGTTGAACAAGCCGGCATTGAGGAGCTGGAATTCCTGAAGTTTTTTTAAATTGCAACAATTATTTCACGACTTATTCTAGGAAGCGTTTATACTTTTTGTCCCTTTATTCTCATTGCGTATCATCATTCTCTAATTCTCTTATTCAAAATAATAATTTTATAAGGAAAGAGTACCAAAAAAAAATGTTCAATTTCCCCAAACATTAATAAACTTATCGGTTCAATAATCCATGTTTATTTCGATAAATGAAAATATATTGTAAAATCTGACATACTTGAGTGAAAAAAATTGAATTAAAAACATGTGGTGTGATCATTCTTTTGAGTTCATATTCAAACGCAATCTTTCTCTCCATATGGGCTGGCAATTAGGTTGGCTGTCAATATGAAAGTAACATTTTTGGCCTTGGAAATACCAGATAGGCTTCAAAGGTATGCAGATAGTTAACGCTAAACCTTGTGCAGAATTGCGTGAGATTTAAGATTCAAGAGACAGCAAGCTCAATTCAATAGCCAACTTAAATTATATACATCGTGGGCACGACGCATTTCATTTGTATAACATTCAGTACAAACGTGACACTTAACTTTCATGCTCAAACTATGGGGGGAGGTGCAACAGAATTAACAGAAATAAATATTATGTACTCAATTTATTATCGATTCTTCATCGACAAAGAATTTTATGAGGCTCAAAACCAAAAAGTAATTATAGATGACTCTTCTCTCACACAACCACAAACTTTCCTCGTCCTAATATCCTCACCAACATCATCAAACTCTAAACTCTTTCCAGCTCCTATAGAAATCTCAAATGTCACTTAAAGTTCAATTAACTTTTGAGCTGCACAATTCTTGCCTAAACTTAAAGTCAAGCCGCAAGTCCACACATATATTTATCCTGTTACTCTCGCTCTCACGATCATTATCTTCGCCATTTACATCGAATTACTCGTACCAATGATTTTCGACATGGCAGATACGGCATACCTGCCTAGATCGGTCGTTACCAATAGACGTCGTGTTCTACGACCGTGACAATTGCCTTAGACGATTAATTAGCGATTGATCGTGATTGGTATGTCCTTATAATAATATTTCAGTGTATAAAGCCAATATGCATTGCAGGTAAGATCAGGGGCGGTTGAATTAGGACACGCTCACCGAGGGTAGTGTGGGCGAGGAGGTGAGAATCGTAGGCCGCTTTAGCGAGAGTAAGAGTGAGTTGTGGTTGTGGTAAAGCTGTGGGGAGGTGAAAGAGGAGAAAGGGGAGAAAGAGGCAAAAGAAAGGGAGGATGGGGGTCCTGACCTACCCTAAATTCCTACTTCGTCGCTCTGCCCGATACCATCATTCTCATACCTTCATACCTTTTTCTCCCTTCTCACCCCAATTCCCCAAACTCTCCCTATCGAGTCTTCAGGCCTGTTTTCCCCCACCAGAAAGAGCAGGCTCGTTTATTCCATGGAGTACGCATTGTGTACGGGTCCTTGCCTTCTCTTGCTCTTGCTCTTACTCTTTCATATACGTTATACGAAATCATATACCTTTCTTTCTCTCTTTACTCCACTCGCTCATTCCTCTCCTCCTTCGGCCGATACACCAACTTCCATCCCACAAAAACATGCTTCACGCACGAATTTTCTTACATGAGGTCTTTTATCGAGTGTCCTTTACTTTTCATATAAGTGCCTTTTTCAGTTTGTAACTTTCTTTAACAGGGGAAATTAAAGGACGCGTTTAGATTTAAGATAGAAAACTTGTCTGGAATATATTTTAAAACATGAACGGTAATAAGTAAGTGTCTTTAGAATTTTAGATATATATTTATCTTCGGACAAAAAGGAATGTTAATAGAACTTTGGACGGTTTTAGGTATAAATGAAGAATAATAAATAATGACCCTGTATGATGATCCTAAATACATGTTTGTATTAGTGTTTAAAAAAATTAAATCGATTTTGCAGAATGAATTTAAAAATACTGAATTTTCCAAGAGGCCATTGATCTTTTCTCCCTACCAGTTCCTACGCTCTCAAGGATGGCTGCCATTAATCAGTAGCCTTAATTGAAGGACAAGCTGGCCTCTAATGAAATAGAATAAGGTGAAAAATAGTGATTCAATACCATCCAATTTCTCTTCCTATACATGCACCTAACATGTTCCCTTAAAATTGTTTCGAAAAGCAAACAGAGATATTTTACTCTATAAAGAATAAGATAATGATTCGACATTATTCAAGTTCAAGTCTTTTAATATCATTTAAAACATTTTTAAATATTAAAAATTATAATAATTCATACTTAAATTCAGTACTTCTTCAAAATATATACTTCTGTGAGTATATTTTAAATTACAAATCATAAATTTCAACCTCTACATTACAAACAGAATTTTCTTAAAATATTCAGTGAAACCTTTGCAAAGAGGACTTCAAATCTTCGGAATCATTAATTTTGATCATCCCAAGCAAAAAGTCTAATAGCTAAAAAAATAAAATTTATATAAATTTGAAACAATTAAGCAAAGAAAAAAATTTCCACATCATTTTAACCTCCACATAGTAATAAACATAGAAAAGTCATTTAAAAAGCCACAATCTTGACCAAAAACTCTGCAAAAGTAAGTCCCAAGAAACGATCGTCCCATGAAATATTTTACGGCCATGAATGTTGGTTGGATGAGGGTTCGCAAAATGGAGAAGACTAGTAAAGCGGAAGAGAGAGAGAGAGAAGCTAGAAAGAAAGAGAAAGACGAGACGAGACGAAATACCGGGCGAAGTACCATGGACGATGCGATCAGTCCCCTCTTTTGGGTCTTGCTCGCTCTCTTCTCTCCAAGACTCATCCTCTCTCTCTTTGGGACTCGCACACAGTGATCAAGCAAGCCAGAGTCTTTGGCCTCCCCACCGCCCGTGGGGCCGGTGCGCCAACTCAATTTCTCCTCTTTTGGTACCTAACTTCAGCTGCAACTGCAGTCCATCCCCACGCCGGGCCCCGAAGTGCCCCCCACTCTGCCGCCGGGGTCCTACGGCCATTGATCCCGACCTTCACGCGCCGAACGAGCGCGATTGCCAACGAAAGCCGACTTGCCGAACCCGAACCGAACCTGCCGCAACTTGGTTTCGCCGCTCAACGATGCAGTGCCCCCTCACCCCCTCCACCCAACTACCTTAGCCGTTCGGCCGCTGTGCCACTGCCCTGCGGCTCTGGCTCGTTCATCCTGCCCCCTTCAACCCTGTTCCACCACTAAAGTCTTCTAGAGCCAGTTGCTTGTCTTTCTCTATCTAGCTCTCTTCATTCCATCACTTGCCGCTTGATTCGCGAGTTTACGAATAAGGGAAAAAAGATTGAAGGGAAAAAAGAGAGGAAGGGTAGAAGAACTCTCTTTGGTTTAAAAATAATCTTCTATGAGAACGCAAGTGAACGCAGGAGTAGAATCTTGGTTTTAGGTCTTTTTACCTCCTTTCTTCAGAGTATCAAAAGGCCCCTGAATTGTTCGTAGCTGATCGAGCGAGGTTTGAAGGTTGTTGAAATAAATTCATGGAAAAGAATGTTACTTGAAGTTTTGATCTTAAGAGTAGAGGCGTATCAAGAATAAAGAACTTTATTATCATTTATAATCTTATTTTGAAGCGAGAGTTTAATCAGTTTTAGGATCCGACGGGTGAGTCCGAGAGTAAGTCGATATATAATTGTGAATTGAAGGTTTTTTGGGATTTTCTATTCCTATAAAGCAGTACTGCAGAAGTTACTTTCAGATTCGCAAATGAAATAGAGGAATAAATATACCTATTATTTTTCTATTAATCTACTGATTATAAAATATATTCTGATGAGTGTATATTGATATGCAAACAATCTCCCGTTGATTTAAACCTCTCAACTTGGTGCTTTCCATAATTCATATGAAGTAATCGTTACAGTGTATGGTTATGCCTTTTACTCAGTAAAATCACTGCACTGTATTATGACTCTGCCAACACTCGTAACTCTTACATTCGCTTACCGAGAAGCTCCTGAGATGACCTAACACGCAACCGATGAGTTAGTGCAATTGCGCATATCGTAATATAATACAATTGAACCTAATTATACTCAATTATAAGATTATTGATTCGCTTCGATTGTAATCAAAATCAATTTTGTTCAAGAAATACAGCAAAATAAGAATAACGAAATTTCAAATTGAAGGCAAATTATGCTGAATGCAATACTTAGAATTTTATCAGGAAGTTTTATTGCGCTCAGGAAATGTAACAACGTTTCGTAAGAATTTTGAAAATCTGAAAGGAAATAAGCCATTTGTATTCGGAGACAATCATGATAGCGATTCTTGTTGCAATCCTGCTCTCTAGAATTCACCGTGCTTCCAAATAGTTCAATTACAACCGTTCTCTGCTTGTTAGGTACCATTTTACAAAGACGAATAAAACTGATTTCAAAATATAAAATTTCAAACTGGCATGTTGTCGGCGGTAAGATAAAAACAAAAATCTTTTCAAAATAATTTGGCATTCCGAAAAAATTAAAAATTGTAGATACTGTGCAATAATTATGTGTACTTAATTACAAGAATTTATAATGTGATTCATTTGACAGAACTTTGACATACCTGGAATCTGATGTAATTTGAAATGGCAACTTTAAAGAGCATAAATAAGGAAAATTGAGACATATATAAACCTAACTCGATCTATTTTATGAGAAGTTGAGGAATGAATGGGAGAAGTCGATCGATAGGCAGTTTTAAGTAATTAATAAAACTCTAACTTGTTAATTATTAGGTATTAAAATCTACGTTTAGTCGCGATGTTACTCAGGCTGTAACGTGATGGTAAGAGAGATTTATCAGACGCGTATAATCGAGATCAATGATCGATTCGCACACGTAGTTACAGTAATCGGCAGTAGAATTACAATATACTTTACAACTACCATTTATACCAATGTAATAAGGTATCAACAGCTCCAGCGTCAGTGTGAGACGTTGGTGTATTTTAAGTGTATCTTAAGATATGCTTCTTGGGTTACAATACTCACATCCACAAATAAATAAATAAACACTTGATACATCTTATTATATCATTCTCTTTTTAAAATATTAAATTAATGTCCTTGAAAATGGTGAATTAAAATATGGAGAAAATTTTCTGAAATTGCAGCCACATTACAATCTTTTTTCAGTAGAAAAATGACCGAGATGCCTGAATGGATTTTTCTAACAGTGGAAAAATGAAAAGAAGTTTTTTAGACCATGTTTGGTGCGACCAGACGATTTGAAACAAGGCTATTGGCTGGAAGTGCAGCTGCCACCGACTGCTTGCATCGGACTGTCCAAGTGCGCACTTTTTTGAGACCTTCTCTTTTCGATCTTTCCTCAGTACCAAGGAGCATTGTTTCGACGAAACAATTCTCCTCAATGCCATAGTATAAATAATAATATAAAGATAATACGCTTGCAATATTCAGGGATCGGTTGAATATTTGATTCGCTAATCGTACGAAGGCAGCTGTGACAAACGTTGACTTCCGGTTTTAGCGCCGGAAGCAGGAAATTCAAGTCCGCCCATACACGCCGAGAAATACTGGGTTTTTCTTACAG
>JAUESI010000029.1:7433893-7473002 GCA_032275145.1 Synergus laeviventris
TCTCTCTCTCTCTCTCCCTCAGTTTTGCATCCTCACTTGATCTCTCTCATTCTATCTTAGGTTCTCATACTCTCTTTTACGATTTACATAGCCGTCGCGAAGCAGTGCGTCAAAAGGAGATACACTCAGGCGCGTAAAGATGAGAGCAACGAGGACAGCGAGATCAACCACCGAGAGGAAAGGACAGTGATAATCTGCACGAGAAAGTGCAAGAGAGATGACTTGAGTCGTTATTTTTATAGTGTTACGGTAGGTTAGATCAACGTTGGGCTTGTAAGGCGCTCTTTTTCTCCCTTTCTCTCTTACTCTTACTCTTTTAGTATTTTCATGTCTCTCGTTCTCTCGTTCCTCTGTGCATTTATAATGCACGCAAAATTTCATGCAGAGGCGCTTCGGCTAGCTTCCAATCCTTTGATAACGCGCCAGAGGCGCTACAGCCTATATTTAAAAGCACCCGCCCTTCGTCCGATACCCACTTCCGGTTGACAGGAAAAATCCGCTGTTAGAGGATCGCGAAGAGTTTTTCGAAAAAAATCAAATCGCTACTCTTCTCTTTAAACTTTTTTTATCTGTTCTCACTTTTATTCGCCTTTTATTAACGACACCGTCCCACTTTATTAAAAAAAGATGTAATTTTTCATGGAAGGAAAATTGTATAGTTAATCAGAGGGAATAAGTTGAAAATAAGTTGAGCCGGAATTAAAAAGATTGTTTGATTTTGGTAATAGTGTTTTGCACTGATATATGTTACATATTGATGCATAATCTTCATTCATTATAACCGCTAATATCATCCAAATATATTAATCTTGCCTCTGAATAATTAAACTGAAATAATTCCAAAATTACCTTGAATGTATGAGTGATTTTCTAGCCATACAATGTGGTTCGAATGGAATAAATTCATGTGTAAATTAATCGTGAAATTGAAGTGGAATCAATACACAAAATATTGTTGATTTCATTGAAATCAGGACGCTTTCGCTTTGGGGTAATTAGCAGTCCTCGAGTGTTAATTTCACATTACATACGTCACAGACCGTTTTGCATGTAACTCCAAATAAACGGGTGTCAATCAGAATATGCTTTGAAGAGAGAAGACATATGGAGAATAGTCAATATAATGGACAGGTGTAGAGAGGAAAGGAGTGGAAGGGAGAGGAAGGAAGTGCAATGAGGGGAAAGGGAAGCTGAGGCTCTAGAGAATAACCACGGACATGGAGCGCTTGATTTAACGGAGATTCCATGGCAGAAAACGAGGCACTTTGATATCACAAAAGCAGGCTTTAAAACGCTACCGAGGGAATCTTCTTTCACCTTCAGTTGGCGACTGGATAGTACAAACCGCCTCCTTGTAATTACGCAGCATCGCGTAATGAAATCCGTTTCTGACCTCGGCCAACGGGAACTCATTAACAGTAGGTTATGACGATGATGCTGCGGTTACATTGCGATCTTTAAACTTATGATCAGAATAATCTAATTAGATCGTTTCAACCGGATTACATTCATCTGAATTATATACATTTTTTTATTTATATTTTCTATTTGTATTTTTTATTTACAATACAGTCGGAAATTGTAGGTACACCTGCGCTTTTTAGCAGTTACTTAAAGTCCTCTATTTTTTATAATAATTTATTGATTTTATTGCGTCTAATAAACCAAAGGGGAAGTTAAAACGTCTATTTTATAAAAAGATATTGTCAAAGAACCTCAAATTTCGATGTTTTCAAAAATGCTAATAACTCTGAAAATATTCATGATTTTTAAAGCGCTTGATCTCATTTTCAAGATAAATTTGGACGGAAAATTTCGTAAATTTTCAAATAAAGATTGTACCTACTGTATAGATATGAATGAAACAAAAATAAAAAATGAATATTTTAATAGATAAATTTTATAAAAAATATTGTATATTTTGATTTTTTTTAATGTTTGTAAATAAATATGGATATTTCAATTTCTACCATTTTTCCCTACAAGTTTGAGTATATGACAGCAGCTAGGAAAATAATTTCAAAAATATCTGAATATCGCACAAATAACTATGAAAACTTATCTTGAAAATGAGATCAAGCGCTTTTAAAAATAATGAATATCTTTGAATAAAATATACATTTTAACTTCCCCTTTGTTTATCATAATTTCATTAGGTGTAATAGTACGGTATTGTATATTTCTTTAATAAACATTATTTACAAATTATGCATCGATTGATGTATCAAAATATAAAAAGTAAAAGTCCTGAAAGCGACTGCGTCCTGATTTCAATGAAATTAACAATATTCTATATTATTTTAATTTGACCGTTAATCAGGATTCGTCCCAATATAAACGAAAAACTTTTCCTTCTCGAGAAGAACGAAGAAACAGATGTCGCGCTAATTAAGCGCGGGTAGTCTTAATACTGTTACTATACTGTAACTACTGTAACGGCTTTCAATTATTCGCGAACTTCGTTAGGCGAAATCTCCAGTCTTCGATTCGTTTTCCGTCAATTGAGAATCGAAGGACGGGAGAGAACCGTGAGCTATTAGCATTTATAAAAGTCATTATTATGTTTGTATTTTACATATCTAGGAAACTGATTTTTTTCTCTAAAATAGTCATCAATACTAAAATACTATACATTTCCGACAATATGTTTAAAGAAAAATGTCCTGAGGAACTTAAAACCAAATGTCAGTTATTCAAAAATGTTTTCGTATACTAGCACCTTAGGATCATAAACGTACCAATGGATGAAAGGTATCGTGCATAAATTCTACATTATACACCAAAGTCATGTATGTCGTGCGTCAAATTCACTACAAGCATCCAGATTCAACGTTTAATTCAGGACATCATATCTTGTGTGAGCCGAAGTTCCATTAAAACGCAAGACAATAATATCCTGACAGTTCCGATCGGCACTCCATCCCGCATCATCGTTCTGTTTGTCGTCTGTTACATTGGGAAACACTCCCCCCCCTGCCCAGCACCGGAATTCTATCCCCGACCCACCCCAACTTCCGCCACCGAGTTGCGAATTAAGCCTCGTTTCTCGGTTCGGATAGCTTGTCGACCTAAATTGAACGGCTTGCGGGTTCCCGTCAAACAGAAGTGGTGCGATAAGCCTACAAGTTTCAACATAGTGACAGACTAACGCTTATTGCGACCAATTTTAGTTTAAACCTAATTGAATTTAATTAAAAAATTGGAATTGATCTGACAAAATGAGTCTTAGGCTTTAGGCTTAGTTTTACTTTTCTACTCAGCTTGTTTTCATTATAATAATCCCTTGCAATTCTGTAACCTGTTGTGCACATGCAATTCGTTTTTCAGTAAACCCGATTTGAAATGTGAAGTAGGGTATTATATTTAAGAATTAGTATATCCCTTTGAAAAAAAAACGATTCTTTTTGAAGATAAACAATTCCTATAACTTGCAAATGGTAAGTAGCAAAGGCCGAATTAAACAAGCCTCGGAAATCAGCAATATCAAGACGAGTGTTACATACTTGTAAGAATAGAATTTAGAAGATTTTAAGTAGAAAAGGTCAGCTTTTGGTAAGGCGAAACAAAAGAAGTGCGTCATTTAAGAAAATTGTGTTTACAGTGTATATGTTAGTGAAATTTTAGCAAAATGCTAGAATCTGGAATGGAACGGCTATAGAATTTTTGTGAAATTTCGGTGAATTTCAACAGCAAAGTTCAAGAACTTCCTAAATTATTAACAAGGAAATATAAATCATATATATACCATATAAATGGAGCAAACTCTAAATCTCCAACAATAGAAACTTGAATCTCCGAAATTCGGCAACATTTGCAGCAGCAAGCTACCAGTTTCTCCCACCTATAGGTGATTTCCCTGGCGAGCAGATGATGCTGGGTTCTTCCTGGAATCGGGAATCAAGCAGATGCTTCGGCCAGGCTAGGGCATCGTATAGGCTAACCGCAAAGGATTCACTGCTGCTGTTGTTGGACGCATGACTACCTTCGCAAAGTGGCTGTCGTTCGAGGCTCGTCTCCAGAGCACCATTAAAAGTCCTCGGCAGCTACTACTGTGCGGTCGGCGATTCGCTGGCACGACACCAAAGAATACTTCAAGGAGGTATCGAAATCAACCACCTGCATAGACCACTAAAGTGCGTGACATCAAGACAAATGGAAAAAAGGAAAAAAAATAAAAAAGAAATAAAACAAAAGGGTAGAAGTGAAAAAGAGGAGAAATAAAAAGATGCCCACGACTTTATTGAAAGACGAGAGCCCCGAGGACAAACTAGGTCACCGATTCGTGCCCGTTACTCAACTTTTCCTGAGAAGGCTTCCACAGGAAAATAATTTTCCGGAAAATTAACATCTAGCAAAGCTCGCGGGCAAGTGTATCACTACGCACGAGACGGAGATCTCGAAAAAAAGTTATAAAAACAGAAATGGAAAAGAGAAGACGACAGGAGAATGAAGAGCAGGAAACGTGAAAGAGGTGAAGAAATTGAAAAAGGAGCTGATGGTAAGGAAAACACGGAAAAGTGGAAGCAATGCGACGCAGGATGAGGGTGTGGAAAAGAGAAGGAAGTTGTGGAATGGGAAGACAACGGGGGCCACACAGCGTTATAAGATCGATAGCTGATGTGATACCAACCCAACCCAACCGAACCCAGTACGACCCTCGGTTCATTCACCTCCGCGGCACATTCGCGCCATTATCTGTTCCAAATGTCGTCAGCGGCGTCGTTTCGTTTACGGCAGAGGCCGTGGTTCTCTTCCTCCCTTTCCTCCTCGCCCTTACTCGCATTTCTTCTCTCTTTCCCTCTCGCCTATTACCTTTCGTTTCCTCTCTTGCACAGTAGCACCAAACAACCTACAAAACCCTTACACAGCCTTACCTCGTCACCTCACCTCCCTTGTTTTTAAGGTTATGTATTTGCGCGCATTACGATCCATTCCATGGGGTGGCGAAAGCACAAGCTACGCCGTTTTACGAATTCCTGATTCCGCCCTTCGCTCTCCTTACCACCCCCAATCTCGGCTCGACCCAACATCCGCTTCGCTTTTCCATTCTCCCTTTTCTCCAGCAGATTTTAGATATCACTCAAAGTGCAGCAGGGGCTCTACTCCTGCGAAAAGGGAATAAGGGATGAGAATAAAGAGAGGGGCAGAAATAAGGAGAGGTGAAGGGGAAAGTGAAGAGAGGGAAAGAGAGATTTCCAGGTTTTCAGCCGGAAAAATAGCTCGAGGGCTTTCGCAGAAAAGTGGCCAGCCACTTCTCTCGATGCCATCCGTTTCGAGTGCGTCAAGAGGATTTTGAATTTGAGGCTTCTGCGACTGGCTTACGTGCCCCTCGTTCGTGAACAAATAATGGAATTCGCACCCCCAATATCGCGCATATTAGGGCGAGGCATTATGCTCTGGTAACTAGCGTCGTTAAACCAGAAATCTGCTCGGAATTTGCTTCGATAGAGGATTCATGAATAAATATGAGCATTTTCAAAGAAAGTGTCACTTATTGGTACTTGGGTTTTAAATAGCCTTTTATGAAATGGAAATGTTCGAATGGATTATTTGTAGAATCTATAAATATTTTCGGTTATGATTAATTACTATTCGTAAAATATTGTTTCAATAAAGATCTCTTCTGAATATTAGACTAATTGTTTTCTTTATCTAATCCTGTATAAAAAATGTACATATTATTTCTCTCCGTTCAATTTGTGAGGTCACAGAGTGAATAAAGCGGGGCGTTTAATAGAGCTCTAATAGACCTTCACGATACAAACCCTCCTCTGTACTTACGATTCCAAGTGAAACGCTCCGCATAATAAACGCGATCGTCTACCTCTAAGCCTATGTGTAAGTACTTAGGTGTTGCTTGCGTGAATCGGGTACTAAAAACCTTCCAATAACAAATCAATCAAATTCAAATCAATCAAACAATTCAAGATCCAGTCAAATAGTTTTCCCAGTGTTTTTATCGACACAAACCAATTATGAATACTATACAATAATATTCTCATAATTATGCAATACTTTGCATAATGTATGTGTGCAGATTGTATCATTTAAATGCGACTGAACATAGTCGTTGCTTTTACTACTGCTTGAATTTCTTCCTTACGCTTTTCTGCTCGTAGTCTCTTTCGTTTTTAATAAACTGAGTGAAACTAAGACAGGGCTCGTTTCTCAGATCGTTATTGTGTCAATTTCGAGCAAGAAATGTGCAGCCACGCATGTACGTACAAGGTATGATTGTGAATACGAACGCTCGATGGAGATAAGAGAAAAGACACATGCTCACCTTAATTCAGGCGCATATAAGACCTCGCTGAATCTAGATAGTGAACCCTACTTCGCAGACTAAGGGGGACATGTTAATATGCCAATGACATCGGAATAAAGACTATCGTTCTTTTCACATCAGTGTCCCTATATTCAACTTGAAAATTTCATATGTTTAAAGTAAATCTAAATGCAGACAATTTTAGGTTTAAGCCTAAAAACCATACAATTTCAAATTGAGTGCAGCAAAGTTATGGAACCCTCTGATTAGAAGAAGAATTGTGAATTCTTTGTGGAGATCCCTTCACAAGAAACTTTTTATATCGATTCGAGTTAATCTGAGTGTAGCGTCAACGAAATTTTCAAGGATGTAATGCGAGTATGAATGATGAAGGAAATAATTGAAGATTAAATAAATTACATGGATTATCACTTACGAAGAGGGAATATTGATCGAAAAATAAATATCTTCTGAAAATGGCACACTCCTAAAAGCAGATGTATGCACAGAGCTGCTGAATGTGCAACAAAGCGAATTGGTAATCGATAGAATTGCATGTGGCTCCAGGCTAAATTACCTCTTATTCTTCCGGCGGGAACCTAAATTTAATTCGTTAGCAGGTGTTACCGGTACTGAGTCCTGTCTTCGAATTGTAGAGACATCTGTCTCGAATGTACGAGCGAATTTAAGTTAAAACTCTATGAAACTGATTCACTGAATTCACAAAATGAAAAACGCTGAGATCTGTAAAGTCATTGAACACTTAATTCTCTCTCAATACCTGTTAATTAAACCGTCCTAAAAATTTAAATAAGGATTGGGGAGGAAAATTAAAATAAACAGTAATCAGTGGTAAGACTCTTGTTAAAACTGCAGAAAAGCGAACCAAACAGCTTCGGGAGCGACGAGTGTAATTGTTGAGAAAATCGTCGTCTGCGGTGAGACGAAATGATCGTTTAAGAAGAGAAAAAGTGAGTACAGAGAAGCAACTTAACGTTAAAAAAAAATTGTGGTTGAAGAGCATAGGTAAACTTTTCATTTCACGAGCGGAAACTTTGAATGGCCTTACCCCGAGACCTAAGAAAATTATTCCCCATTAGCTATTCATATGGGGTTGATTATTTTCAGTTTCGTACAATTGAGGGGAGACCTGCCGTCGATCGAATTAAATTGCAGATCGATGTCAACGATGATTCAAGAGAAGTTGCTTCGTAGAGTCCCTCGAGCATCCAACTAATTTACCGCAATGTTTATCATCCAAGCAAATTGGATACTACTCCAAACCTTCGTCCACCTTTGAACCAAACTTCTGCAGACTCAATTTCGTGTATTAATAGCTCGCCTTACTTCCCCAACTGATGCAATTTAAAAAAATCAAAATAAAATAGTTTAATGTTTACTGTGAGAGAAGGGGGATGGGATCTAAAATTGACGAAATTCGCATCACGTAATGCAACAACATCATTAGAGACTGTGGTCACAGTAGCCCCGTCAGCAGCAATCGCGGTCACTCTCGCGAGGCAAGAGGAACATTCGAGGACGTCGATGAGCCATTGTGGCCCCTGACACTTCACTTCCTTCACTTCCGTTGCCTAAGCCTAAATTTAGGCTCGCCAGTGGGACGGCCTGACTAAATAACTCGACACTCATGATAGGAGCAGAGGAGCCAAGGGGAAATGGGAGAGAATGGACGTGTGTAGAAAGATAAAGATAAACTGAGAGGGAATCAAAAAATGAGAGAAAGAGGATGAACAGGAGAGACTAAGAGACACATATATACGTGCGTCTGCAGTCGAGCCTCGCAAGGCTGCGGGAGCCTACACGCCGTCACGCATTCACCCTCACCGATCCCAGACCTGCCTCAACTCTTTTTCCCTTGGTCCCTTCTCTCCCAGGCGGCCCTTCCCGTCCCGACTCACCCCTCGCCATCTTCTCATTGCCGCCCCCCTTACTGCTGTCGAACCCCTTTGCCCCTAAACCCCTTTCGTGTCGCTCTCACTCTCGATGCATGGTAAAACGTACGTGCCGTCTGGCCCCGCTCCCCTCTTAACCAACTTCCCCTCCTCACTCTTTACTCCCCGTTGGCCCCACCAGCCTCGTCACTGCCCTACCAAGGGGTGAACGAACCTACTAAATGACGGCCATGAAAACAGCCGAAGCTCGGGCACGAAGGATGTAGGCACAAGGCACAACCGAAGACGAAGGGGGATAAGCCCCTCTTCTCTCATTCTTTCTCTCTTTATCTTCTTCTTTCTCCCACTCTCTCCATCTTCGTCTCCAACTTTTTGTCTTTCTTTTCCCTTTCCCTTCTCATTCTTTTACACTCGTTTTATCTTTTTTCTTCTTGACGCTCGGCCCTTAGCCAATAGCTCCTACCACCAAACAACCCCTCCTCACGAAAAGCCAAGGTAATCTGTATGTACCCCTTACCCCCATCTTCCCCTACCTTCGAACAACATACCAGCCAAATAATCCTTCCTCTTTTAAAAACGAACTCTGGCAATCGCCGATTGTTTTTTTCGACAACGATATATGTTTGTGCGCTAAGGATAACCGACTTAAGGAACGAGGATACTACGTGGTAAGAAGTGGGGTTCTTAAGGGGTAAATACAAGGCAAAATTCTTTCGTCGAAATGTTAATTGCAGGGTCAATGCTCCAGTAAGCCGACAATTAAGCGCATTGAAAGGGCATGCGATGCTTATTTTTGTAACTGTCCTGCGACTGTATATAATATATGTATACGTAAATGAAGGTTATTCAAGTTCTTAGTGACCAATAAAATTATTTTAATTGAATGTTGGAATAGATGTAGTTTAATTAGAAAAAAATGTTTATGGTTGTATGCATTTTTCGAACTGGTTAATTAAAAATTTTCAACAAATGAAGTATAATCTAGAATCGAACTGTCAGTAGGTCAATCGATACATTAAATTACATGAAAAAGTGTAGTATTAATGAAACGTACTTCGAATCAATATTTTATATATATATATATGTAGCTAACAATAAAGTAACTAAGCCTTTCCCTGAATTAAAAACATATCGTTTTTCGACAAACAGAGCATAAATAAACGAGAAGTTTTTGTACTCTGGGGTAATTATAGTGTCGTCAAATTGTTGATTCACGTTAATTGTACAGTGAATTAACGGAAGAAATTAATTAATTTGTGAAAAATGTATTTCTATATTGAATTGTAACTAATTAGTATGTACAGTTCAAGTTTATACCTTAAAAAAATAGATCCCTGTGTATGACCTATATTGATAATTAAGAACTTGATCTTTATAAATATTTTTATTAATAGCCTCACGATAGATTTTATTTGTAAACAAATATCAAACACGCGTATTTCTTAATGTAACCTCAGATTTTCGAAACTAAAAAAAATAATCAATTTTCACCAAAACTTTGACATTTTTTGCAAAAAAATAGGTTGATTGATATTTTGTATATATACTTCTTGAACGATCTGAATAATTAATTAAATTTCTTATTCTATAGTAGAGACACGTAATTTTAACTGAATAGTATAACATTTTATTGAATAATTCTTATTAAAAAATGTTTTTGTCATAATTTTTAAATGGAATTTAGTAGATAACGTGCAAATAAGTGCCCATTCATTTCACTCATATACCTAATTATTTTATTGCAGAATTGAGAAAAATACATGGAGAACTTGTTATTCGAACGAAGTGAAAGACGTCGCATCTGTCACATTCAGATTTTATGGGGAAAGAAAAGTAACAATATAAGGAGGAAGCTATTGCATGGATCTTACATTATCAAGATATCAATTTCTTTTCTATTCATTCGATGTTGAATGAGCACATTAGTCCTATTGTTAATAAGCCATTCCATATCATATTTATTTTAAAAATAAATTCGCCTCGAATTCTTTTTTTTCCTATTTTAGAAACAAAAAAAAATACACACGTGTTTTTTTATTTCAATAGAATATCCACTTTAATAGCATTTGTAAAAGGTCAATTTTTCGTAAATACCGTTTATTTAAAACAATTGCATATTTCTTATATAAAAAAAGGGGATTTTATTTTTGAGTTGTAAATATGATATGGAATAACCCTAGTAGAATCCGGTAATTATATAAGGCTGTCATTATATACGATGGTAACTAATATATGTATAAGAATAGTCAGAATGAACCAAAATTATATTAAGCATTACCGAAGGTCACACGTGTAATAAATCATTTCATATCCTATATAATCCAGAAATTATTCTAGATAAGAATAATAAAATTGATTTCTTAATTATAGAATAAACAATTAAAAGTTCATAAGTTCATATAATCTGACTGCATGTGAAATTTCAAATTGCAGTTAGATAATGGACGAATTTAATTCCCAGTGAATTTCAATAATTTCTCCTTCTTAAGAGTTAATTACTATTTGTTGAAAAATATCATTTATACGCAGTCTCTGCTGACAGGTAATTACGTATATGATATATTTTTTATTATTTTATTGATAAAATTGTACTCGAATATTTTTTAATAAGTTGTATATCATCTTTTGAACTTTACGTAAAGAAGATTTGTTAGTCTGTTTGTGACAACCGTAGGCAAATGTTTTTGACTATTTTCTTTCTCTCTGGTGTATTTGGACAGCTTATTCGAGACCTCTTGTAGAGTAACGAATATCAAAAGACCGTTCGATAATCTGTCTATACCATGCAGAAATCCATACCGTGAAGCCGATTACTTCGGAAGACGTCGGGCAGCCCCGGAAGCACAGGAGCGGAAGTTTGATTCTCAGGATTGATTCCGTATGCCATGTTGGATGTAGACGTTCACCCGTCAACGACAACTAACACAAAGAAGAATCGAATCGGATACGAAACACGTATTTCTGATTTATGTAAAGGTTCTCTGATGCACGTGAATCAAAACCGTACAAAGTTAATACCAATAAGATTGGATTTCAACTTTATAATTCTCAATTTGATTTAAAATTCCCATACAGAAATTCATCATTTTTTGAAATATAAATTTATAATTTGGTTGGATTTGTTAGGCGCATGAATATTACTGATTGGAAAAATCAGTTATATAAAACTTATCCTGCTTGTTTAGAGCTACTCTCATACTTCTTACTCTCTTCGTCTTCCCTTCTCTCCGTTTCGCAGTCTTTTTTTCCCTTTTCAATTGTTTTCGAATCAAGCGGTCATGGGAACGAAAAGGAAAAGGACAGAACTCGATGAACAGAGTTCATCTGGTATTGAAAGCTTTACTCAATTTAATCGCCATAGTGAGAAAATAATAGCCATTGGCTCAAAACTAAAAAATGCTTTCAACACGGAGAAAAATGGATATTCAATATTATCTTGGATAACGAACTATATGTGACATTGGTCACCATTGGTTATTCAATCTATAAAATATCCTAGATAATAATTAAGTTTGAATAACGAGATAATTGCACTGAATGTTTATATATATTTAGGTTGAATTTAATATATTTGTAATTCAATCTTTTTACTATTCAGATGTTATGTTAATTTTGAGTATCTATTTATCTATTTATCTATTTAATATCTAATTAAATACTTAAATTTGACTTTTTCTTACTACCAAAAAACGAGACTTGAATGCATTATCATACAAGTACTCATAGAATCAACGAGAAGGAGAAAAAGGAGCAAATATAGAACGCATAATAATGTATGTATGTATACATGCAAAGAGGGATTGCGGAAACTGAAAACCAGACCTAGAGACTTTTTGAGCCAACTTGCAGATTTAATTACGAAAGTTACGGGGTCGTAGCTCCGTGCTTCTCATTCTGCCTCGTACGCAACAACTCCACGCGAATAAGGGGGTTATTTGAGGGGTAGTCAACGTGCCGTTGTACACTTCCGAAAGCTCGCGGTATTTAAATCCCCTGCGTTGGTTCTTCCGGCCGTCGCAACGTGCTCCGCGTCGGTTCCGCGTGCGTTTATTTAATTCCGTCGCAAATACTGTAACCACTGAGCGTGCATGTACATGTTTCAAACCGGTTCACACACGTTTGTTGACCATAAACAGAGAAGCTGGGATATGAATAATAGAGAAGGAGACGTGCACCGAAACGGCCAAGACCATAAGGTACGATTCGTCACGAAGAAAGGAAAACAGAGTGGCAAAAAAGGATAAAAGAAAAAGAGAAGCGTTACCCATCAGAGTCAAGATTTTAACATTCGCGCTCGTAAACAGGATAGTTACATTTATAAATTTAGATGCCACTTGAAATGAAAAATAAATGTTTTAATGTAAAGGAGGGAATCTTTTTATGGGTGAGATTTTTATGGAGGCTGCAAACTCAAATTAGAAACGAGAAAGTTTTAAGGTTTCAGATTAAAGCACTTGGTATTTCAAAATTTATAAATTTAAATTAAGCAAACCCTTGCACTGGAAATCTTTCTTTTAGATGTGGAATCGATTTCAAGGTCTCTGATTATGTTTGATCCTTCTTGAGTGACAAGTACCTGGGACTTTTATCTTTTATGAATAATTGCTCAAATGCGATTATTTATACTCAGGATCTTGAAACTCATTAACATTTTGTGGAAGTGCCCCGCGCATTATTAGCGCACAGAGCCGGTCAAACGCGGTATTTTCTCATTGGCGACCCCTCGAAAACTCACGTGGGGATCTCCAGGCTCTTGTCTGATGTCCCACGCACGTATGCTTTCCTAGCAGGTGCGATAACAAGCTCCTCTTCTAGAGATCGTAGGTTCTTCTCCGTGACCTCTCGAGACGCAAGGGCCTTTCTGAAGGCGCGAAAATTCAGAAGCGCGTGTGTATTGCGCGCGCAAGATATCACATCGTCGATATTTCAGCTTTGTTCCCGCTATTCGCGTTTCCTTTAAGGTGGAAAAATGTATTCTTCACGTTATCCCTTCATTTACTATAGAATCAACCCCTAAAATTCATTTAATATTAAGAGTAATAAATATTGAATTTTACTTTTCTCATTACTCTTTCTAAACCCACTGTATATTTCACACCATAGTTGTTTGGTTTTTTACGAGGCACTTGAAAAAAGAAGGAAGTGTCGTCGGTGGTGAGGGGATGAGGGAGAAAGTCGTTAAAGTCGGTGGGATCGAAGGCGATACTCGTCAAATCTCAATGCAGTTGAAAAAGTTCACCTGCGCTTATTACTGGAAAATATATGTACTTATAAGAGACGCGTGGGAAGCATGCACCAATGTTTACCGTCTTGTCAGACTCCGAGATGTATCGACATATCGAACATCTTTCTTCGTCTGTCTTCCAGCACTCAAGTAATGACTGTTTTCTAACAATTTGCTGCAATTCGTTGTCAGTTCCCTTCCTTTTTATACCAACAACTTATAATCAAACACGTTTCCAGAAAATCTAGTTCAGCTGCAAATCATCATCATTAAAATCATGTCCTGTCTACATCAGTCTGAACTCAATATCAAACCGAAAATAAAGCATATCAAAATCTGGAACATCAAGACTCAAATCTATCGGAAATATTGCAAACAATTCTACAATGGCGAGTGAGAAGGATTTTTTCTGGTTCCGTGTGCATAAGTTCCTTTACCCTTGTACTTGGAAGCTAATAATGCTTTCTCCCTTTCCCATTGACTCAATAGTTCTTGAATAACGCACGGTCTTTCTTTCTCTATTCCAAGCTGTGGCATTTCCCTCTCTCGAGACCGCCGCGCCATCAGGCTCATAGAACAAGTCCAAGTGCAGCAATCACTACTACTCGATCCCTGCGTATATATACGGCACGACCTACCAGCTAATCTATTAGCAGTTGAAGGCGTTACCTTACCCTTGCCTCCTGCATCGCCGCTATTCTATATCGCGAATCGACCTTTATACCCGATCAAAGATCGCGCAACTGTGGAAAAAAGTACATCTTTCACAATCGGCGAATCCTCCATCGCTCCTCCAAGAAAAAACAGTCGCGTAACGCTAATCGTCCTTGAAATTGCACTTTCAATGACCTACATATATAATATAGGTGCAGCCACTATACAGGAATTTATTTGCCTTTACCACGAGAAAAACCTTTTTCATTTTTTTGAATGTTTAAACTGTGGGATCGGGTCAGAGATTGTTAAGGATGATATATAGAAATATAAAAATTGAAGCGACGAATTTGTAAAATTCGAGCAGATTTATTAAGTTATGATGGATGCGGCGAAATTGTCACAAATGTCAAAACCGAATTCGATTCGCCCTGCCGATTTCAATCCGAGATTCCTCGTTCTTCACACAGTACTCTCTCGACTCTCGAAGCCAATAAATTGCTTCCTATCGCTGTAGCAAACCAACGACGGCAATCGCCCAGACCAGTTGGAAGCTCTTTTCAGTCCTCTCGTTCCATCGCCCCGGACTTTGACTCTGTACCATCAAAGTACTGCGAAAATTGGTATGAAATTACACCAATTTCACATCGACGTACCGGAATTTCGTTTTTACATCTCGAGAGAACTGCTATTATTATTATTCACAATGACAGGAAATTACAGTCTGCCTAAAATGTAAAGTACTCATTCTAAACTATTTAATTTGTGAAACTATAAAATCAATCATTATAAATTCGATAGAATTTGGAATTTAGAATAATAAATCTTTAATTTTACAATAAAAAATAGTGTGGAATTGAAAATATACTCTAAAAGTATGTTTTGATCTTCGAGACGTTTCGCATTACGGGAGAAGCCACCTGACACGTATTGTCAGCCTATCTTAAACCTTAGCCGGACATTAACCTCGTCTGACCGGAGTCATTGGTTATATTGATCGACTCACGGAATAACTATCAGTCATTTGTGAGAATTCATCAACTTTTGCAGTACATGCGCCTGCAATTGTGAAATTCCTCAAGCAACAGTGCAACACCTATTCGTAATCATATATAAAAGTTGAACGACTTTTTATCCGAATCACTCATACGTGTCTCTGATAATGAAGAATGTGATTTTTATCAGCAAACATATATTTAAGAATCTCTTCGTCAGATTGTTTCCTCATCCACTTTAATCTATGTCAATTATAAGTGCGAAAATTTTTAATTCTTTATACATATATATTATATATTTGTCCCAACAAGTGCCCTATTATGAGGTTGCTCTCTAAATCTGAATTAATACATAACTACTAATTGTTAGTAGCAATGATTGGTTTACTGTTAATTAATAAAAACCGTCTAATTCAATAAATAAGAATAACCTAGTACTAAATGAATTAGTAAATATATCTATACTAAAGGAATTGATGTACCAATAGTAAATTACTAAATAAATTGAAAACTAAGTAGATTCTGTAGAATTTCTGCCAATTGCAAAATTATGAACTTAGGATATAAATTGAGAAAACACATAACTTTTAAAATTCAAAAACCATCTGAAAATATCTTTAAAAAAACTAATAATTTATGTTTCCCTATAGCAATTTATTGCTACTCATTGAATTATAGTAATATTTCTACTAATTCATATTTAGAGTGTGGTTTAAAACTTTATTGAAATTTAATAGACTTCCATTAATTAAAAAAGTTATCAAATACGCCCAGATTTCGAGAAAATACCATAAATTCGCCAAAAGTTCAATTGCATGAAAGAATAAGCGAAGCGAGTGAAGATCGTAAGAGGAAGAAGGTCGTGACTCTGGTAGCCTACATCCGTGGTGGTGGTATCTCTATGCCTTATTGCGAGCTTGCTCGCCCGTGCCGGTACTCACTCATTCACTTACAGGCATTTACGGCTTATCTAACCTCACCTTACACTCTCACTGTACAAATACATTCAAGTAAGAACAAGCGCCTCTTTATCAATCCTTAATTTAAAAATCAAAATCATATATAAATGTACTTTCTGAGATCCGAAGATTGCAAACTTCCTTAATGAATGCTCAATTATTTTTATCTGGTTTAAAATTGTTAAACGGATCGTTTAAATTAGGTCAGAACTTTTAGTTCAAGTAGGTCCATATGTAAATTGTATTTAATTGGATTAAACTGATTTTATTAAAGTTATTATTATTTTACCAATATTGGGCAATATCGTAAGGTGTCAACTATTCAGGGAAGTGATCTACTTTGAGCTGACAACTTGGCGTCGAATCGTCGACCGGAAGTACCACGGATCTCTGTGATTAGCCAAGCACGCGTCCTGATGCGACCTCAAATCTCTCGCAATCTCCTACAGAGCCCAAAGCTCGTTCAATTTCCAGAGTGCTTCGAGACTCTTCAGAAACCGGAATTGCGCAAGACTGATGTCGCTTCCGCTCCAGCTCGTTATTTCTCTTTCCCCGAAATCGCCCCGGGACACTCGCATCGATTGCCACTTATTGCGATTCCTCAAACCTCTTCCCTTAATGTAAGTTTTCAAGAAAACGTCGTTCCACCAATTCCTATCGAGAAAATTACAAATTCCTCTTATACAACAGATTTTCAAAGAAACTAATATAATCCGTTTAATGTAACCCCCCAAACGAAATGATAAATTAACAATCGAAAACTATAGAGTAAAAATTGTAAGAGAATTAAAATTAAATTAAAATGTTCAAAATGCGGTTCGTGGTGCCATCTAAAAAAACTCATTTCATTTTATATAAATGCATTCTAATTAAATTTTCCAGTTTAATTTGTTGGTTTGAATGACGCTTTTAAATTTTATAGTTTCAAGAATTTTAAGAAACGATTACTGAAGACTGGTAATTGAGTTTGAACGACAGAGAAAGATCTACTTTGTCGATTCCTGCCGTCTTCGACAACGGTCAAAGTCCTCTGCACGTACGAGAGCAAGTACGAGAAAGCATTAACTCTATTTCATTCCAAGAACATGCACTAACACATATAAAGGGGACACGCGAAAAAATAAGACTTGACGATCCTGGAAGGCGAAATTCGTTCTCCCCGCCCAGTATAAGTCTAACGACATAGCGAATGGTAGAATCATTCGAACGTATAGCAAGGCAAAGAAGCATTAATGGTAGCTGAATTCCAAGCCACTGACCGTTGCATTTTATTTTCGCATTTCTCAAATTATTTATTTGATTAGGTACTGAAATCATTTTTTATCGCGCCTCTATTGAAGCTTTGAGTTTCGGTACCTGTAGAGCGGGTTCTCATATATAATAGTTCTCAATTAGGAATGCAAACACCGAGTTTCAACTCGCTCTACAGGTACCGAAACTCGAATTTATTTAATTTTATATATTTGTGCACAAATATATAAAATTAAATATAACACAAAGATCGCTGTGTTTCATACCTTGTAATATGCAGCATATATACTAATTTTCTCCAAATCAACAAAAATCCCATGCTAAACTTACTATTTTAATTGAAATAAACTTATCTCATTATATTCAGATTTCAAGTTAAATTTAACATTTAGACACATTTCTTCATGAAGATTTTGACGATTAAATCCTTAAAAATTAAGATCTGTAAGAGAATATTTAAAGGGCGATGTAAAGGAAGAAAGTACAGATCTTTGAAAAAATAGTATTTGCGAGAACTGTAAAGAGACACATCGAATATATAAAAAAAATAAGTAAATAATTAAAGAAAAAAATACCTTAGAGAAATTGCAATATTTGCACATAATTTCTTATGCGATAAAAAATATAACGGCACGAGACGTCACACCTTCCCTTTTAGTTCTAACTCTATATTAATAATAAAGAAATATTCTGAAACATCAGTTTTTATGCGTCTACATTATAGCTTCATAAGTCAAAATAAGTGATCCTTCAAAGGCATAAAAAATGTAAAATATCATTTAACCCCAAGGCACGTTCGCCTTTTCGAGTTAGCACCATTAAAGCCCGCGACTGTACATGCGTGCGGGCAAGGAAGGCACGCTCGTAGGCTCAACGACGTTGGGCTATGGCCTATACTTCGTATGACGTATCGCATGCCCTGCCGAACAGACGCATGTGCATGAAACCACATACATAAGGTCATCCTACCGACACATGCATACAAAAATGCATACATACACTGAACGCACGCTACATTATTACGTACGCACACGTGCGTGCCTGCGCTCACAGTTCTGTGTTGGTGTAGGTCCAGGGCCCTCTTCGTCCAATGACGGCACGGGAATTTGTGGCAAAGAAGCCAAGCCGGCCAATCGTGGGGACCGCGCACCGGGTTACTGACCTGGCCAACGCGTTAAATATCCCATCCTGAAAAATATAGCTCTCTTGCTCCCTTTCTCTTTCTTTCTCTTTCTTTCTCTCTCGCTTCTTCACCACCCCACCCCTCACCCACCCCACACATATATATATATCACGCACTCTTTCCTTCTCTCTTCCTCGGGGAGAGATGCGGGCGCATACCCCCTTTGTTTGCTCGGCCACGTCCGTTCGTTGGTTCGCGAGCGAACTATGCGGCGACCAGGTTCGCGGTCCCGACTTCGTATTTCATTGATTAGTATTGCCCATTAAAAGGGCGCCTTTGTTTCATCCGCCGGTCTCACCATGACTCCGAGTTACGTGGATACCCACCCTCCGGATCCCCAACTTCCCCCCATCAACACTAGAGTCAACCAATAGCGCAGAGGTATGTGAGAAAGCATGTGCGTGCAGTAGGCACGATGGGCTAATGCCCATCGCTGACCTTTATAGAAGCGCTGCCCAATATTACTCGAAAGGTTGATTACAATTTCGATAAACAGATTAGGTATGGTGATAACAGGTTTTGGGATTATGGAAGGGTCCAATACCGTATATTGACCAATATTAATCTTTTCGATACTAAATTGTACTTCTACACATGCAATGCCATAAATTTCAAAATTGTAAATTTCCTCAAACTGAATATACACATTATATAGATATGTAATAGGATTTTAAAATTTTTTGGAAATTTTGTTTAGCATTTAATATTTTTTAATTCGTCGAATACAGACGGGTATTGGAATCTTACACTGAATTTTTTATCTGTTTTTAATTCGATCTAACACGCGTCTCTGACTGAAGCCGGCCGTTTTCACTTCACTTTTACCCAAAATTTCTAATATCTCTCCAAACTATCATCCGTGACTTTAATTGACCACCCCCTCATTTTTAATTGTTTCTAAAGCCTATGTCTGGCTATAAGCCCGCCTTTTCCACTTGACTTTTCCCAAAAACTTCGAACTAAGATCTGGTTCTAGCTTTGAATAATTGAATTTTTAAACAAATGTTTTGAAGTCTCGTTTGCAATTCGCTGATGTGCACTCGAGACTGTATACATAATATACTGCATAAGAGAAACGAATGTATGCACACGACGGGGCCACTAAGTCTGCCCAACCCTTGTGGACTTTTGTATCGATTACCCATCGGTTAGGCGAGGTTACACCTTCCCCTCTCTTCATTCTCTTTAACCCATCGGCCGTAATTTTTACGTAAATATTTTTACGTTAATTGAAGCCATCTCACGTTTCTTGATTATCGCGGATTGCATCGTAGCCCGAGGCTGATGCACTCAACGAAATTAAGGGAATGAAAACAAGAAACAAAAGCATACTCCAAATATAAAGTAATTGACTTTAGTAACTTTTTTTTAAGTCTACTAGAATTTATGACAGATTAAAGAAAGATTATGGAAAGAAATTCCCTATAATACTTCTTCGCTCATCCTAAAAAATGTTATAAATAATCAAGTACGTATACGTAAAGAAATTAACTCACCAATGAGTCTCAGCACTCAAGCTTCTGAGAATCTAAGGATGCAATTCACGATTCCTATAACAATAAAAATATGTTTGTTAAAATATCCTTGTCTGAACAATTAACTATATAAATATAGTCAAGAACAAATATTAGAGTGCAAAAACCCATGCAGATATTTTTATAGGAGTCTAGTGGAGTCTTGACCAGTTTGCTCTAGTTCTAATGTGGTCCTTATTAATTTTATGAAAACTAAAATCCTATTATCAAAAAGAGGTAGAAATTATATCGAAAATAGATTTCTCACAAGGAATTCAAGATTTCAAAGATATCAAGATGTCCTGAAGGCTTTCTAGAGATCTTAAGTGTTTTAAGGAATTTCAAATAAATTTACATTAATTTCAAGATTTTACCATAAACTTTTTAAAATAATTAGAAGACATAACAAATATTTTTTGTTTCTTTAAAATATGTTAAATCTCTAGTGAAATTTGTTGAAATCCCTTGACCCCTTGTGAAATTAAAAAAAATATAAGATCACTTGAAAAAGTATTGTAATAATCTTTTAAAATTTTTTGAAACTCCAGTTATTAAAAATTATGAAAAAAATAGAAACATAAAATGTGGTTCAATAATAATTTTATTGAGATTCATACAAATATAACCGTGCTTGTCAATAATGTTCGAAATTCCCTATAGTTTTACCCGTCCTGTAGTTTTGACTTGAAACACTCTTCAATACCCTAATTCATTATTATAACAATACCTATATTTTATCGCATTATTTTAAACTTGAAATACCCCAATGTAAGTTTGTTATTAATGAAATATTAGTATTATATCGTTGCCCCATAAAGTGTCCAATTATATTCGGAACTCTATTTTAAATAGGGCTAAATAAGAAAATTTATGTACGAGTAATAAAAGAAAATTATTTGTGGAAATCCGCAGGAGTATTTGTACTGCAAGTCTTTCGGATTTTTGTAAAGGAAAATGTATATACGCATGAGAAGATAGGCTGATAAGTCGAAGCCGGTAATGCACAGACAGAAGGTATTACGATACCCCGAGGTCCAACCAATTTCACTTATCTGGCAGCATCTATGGGAACGTTCCTTCCTCTTTCCCTCCCCCTATATGACCGGGTACATTGCTTATACTTTGCCGTCTCTTCCGCTGGTCGTCGCACTTTCTGCGAACCGTGAAAGTTTCAGAAGCGACCTCGACCGTATCCCTCAAATGGAGTAACTCAAATTTGTATGGAAACGACGAGTCTCTCGAGGCAGCACTCGAAGGCGCCAAGAAAAGCAGAAATGCGAAACGACTCTTCAAAACGACGGTATTGGCTTCGAAAACTCAATGTTGCAAAACCAAGAGGCGTAAAATTGACACTGTCTCTGCCAAGCTGGAGCTTATTATCTTTCAGTTGGTCATAAAGACTCGGAATTACTAACTCGAAATAATTCAGCAACAATATAGATAAGGCTTTCAAATGAAATAAACAAACAAAAATGCATTGTGCTAAAAGAGTTGGTAAACTCGTTATTTAAAAATAGTTTAGCAAACAATAAACATATATTCATGGTATATAGGATTGCATTGTGTCCAGCTTTAGCGGGCGTGTACCTATTGACAGACACATATATATATATATATATATGGTATATCAGTATATAGACACATCCGCTACGAACAGGTTGCAAGCCGCCTCGCTAAGCCGATTATTCACCTAAATACGAAGCCAGAGAGATGCACGTGGCTTAAATTGATGCTGCTTTTTTTATAACAGTATCTTAACGCAGGCTAATAATGCACCAGGCGAACGCTTATACATTGCACCGTTAACTATGTATTCGTGTGCTCGTGAAATTGTTAGTTAGCACGCAGTGACGAAGCTGAAGAAAACCTTCAACCATATTTCAGTTTTCTGCTTTCCTTGAAAATGATGAGTTCGTTGTACCGAATTACAGCGTGTGTGTTTTTAGTCTATGCATGAATATGTACGTATATATATTATAAATGGATACTTTCTATAGTGTTGAGGCGCATCTGTCTAATGTAAGATAATTTACATGACTTTTTTTATAATTAGATAACTCTTAACGCGCCTAGGACACGAAATTAAAAAAGTGGTTCAGTGTGTTCTGCTTTCGCCTTGCTGAACATTAGAATGGAAAGATTGATTCGTTGTAATCAGAATTTCATTAAGGACAGGCGGTGATAGTGATAAGTACTGTAGAGCACTGCGATGAAAGAGGATGAATTAAGAATAATAAAATAAAATAAAATAATGCAAAATTTCTGATTGCCTTATAATATAAAAATCCCCCCTTTGCTTCTCTTTTCCTTTCATTCGGGCGCTAACGAACACGAAGATCAAATAATTACCATAAAACCCTTCGCACTATTCATGCTCATAAATTTCGCTTGGGATCTGCTCGCAGACATCGTCGTGGGCGTTTCGACCGAAGGAATAGATCTTGACGAAAAGTTGGAGGATGCCAGGTCTCGAATCGCGTGGATTTACAGCGTCGACTTCCCCGGCGGTCGCGAGCCGCATCAGAAGGTTGGTGCGGGATGTGGAAGGGAGGCGGAGGACTAGAATTTTTCTGTGGGCGGGATTTTGAAACCTGTTTGAGCGCTTTGAAATCTAGAGAAATAGAAGAGTCGAGGAGGCCAAAGGCGGCTCAGAGCGAGAGAGGGACTTCGGAACCGTGAAAGACTGACTGCGATAAAAAGATTTGAAAAGAGAGAGGAGATGAAGAGACGAAGAAGGAGACTAAATAAGAAAGATGGAGAACTAAGGATGGACCGACAGGCCAACGAACATAAAGAGACGACTTGCAAAAAGTAGTTCACCGCTCGTATAAGCACTGCCTGCTGGATTCGAGTTTCTCGTACATCCGCACCGCTCCTGTACGTGCTCTGCACTAAGATGCCTATTTTACCAATGAAATAAAAAAAGTCTCTCCATGCAATGTCAAATGGAAGGAAGAGGCACTTCTTATGCCAAGGAGAAGGCAGTTCAACTCAGACTTGAAGGAATCTTAACCGTATCGAATTCAAGTAGCTTCTCTGCTTATTTTTTTGGTCGCAATCTACAATCCTATACATCATGCGGATTTCTATTCTACGTTTCATGATCTCATATTCAGGCCTCAAAGTCATCCCTATATGAGAAAAAAAGTAGGATACACAGGATATTCTTTTATCGCTTATAGGGTATCTTTTTTATAATAATATATTTAATATTTTTCAGTGTGAGCATCAAAAATAAAAGAAACCTGTTGTTGTGGTTTTTATGTAAATTAATTTTACTAATGCCCAAAATTATCCCACAATATCTCGAAATTGGGATTCTGCTTAATAAAAAATAGATTTTCACTTAAATTTGGTTTTTCAACCAAAAAAATTGATTATCCGGTAAAAATTAAACTTTTATATGAAAAAGTAATGATTTTCTAAAAAGTTGTTCAATTCGCAACAAAAAATATAATTGTTGAATTTTTAACCAAGAAACAACGGAGATACTATAAAACTATAAAAGCAAACAAAATACCTTGATCTCCAAACGATCCAAGTCGATAACATTTAAATTAGGAACTCAGAAGACTATTTTTCATTACTTTATATCTTGTGAAATAATGCAGATACAAAATTTCTGATTGCACCTTTAAAAATATCAGTTAAAGAACTTATAGAATTCATTATATAATCTTTTGCAATTAACAAGTTTTCAAGATATTTTGAATGATTTAAAATAATTTTAAGGAAATTCTAGAAATTGCAAAAGATTTTAAAAGATTCTAATAGGAAATTTGAATTGATTTTAAAAAATTTCAAGGTATTTAAATGAGATTTCAAATGATTTCAAGGAATTTGAAAAAGTTTTAAAGTTTTTTAACGAATTTTAAAAGAATTCAAAAGATTTTTAAAAACTGAAAGTATCAAATAAAAATATTTTCAGCTTTAAAATATTCAATCGCCTATTATTTCAATTATCCGGAAAAGTTTTGTCAAAACCGCAAATGACCCGGAATTATCCTATAATACCAATGTCAATAATTTTTCAGATGATACAAATTTACCAGAATTATAGGTTTAAGTTTAAGCCAAATAAATGGGGAAATAGGAATTTTCTCAAAAACTTTGGAAAAAATGGAAATTCTTAAAAAAGGGGAAAATAGGGGAATATGAGGAGAAGACTAAAAATCTGTCGATTTTGTGTAAATTTCAAGAAAACCTTGCATTGTTGACGGAAAATCGGGTACTTTAGGGACGAAATCTTGAAAATAGGAGACATTAGGCACCCCAGCTGAATATAGGGGTCAATAGGAAATATAGGGACCGGTATATAATGTATTTAACAAGTTCTATTTGCAGCAGAAGCTATGAGCGAATTTTTTATTCACGGGGTGAAAACAGTCGAAATAATAAAAAAAAATGAGACAAGTGGTCGTAAAGGAGGAAAAGAGAATTTTCTGAACTTCTGGCTCCAAAGCTGGAATTCAAGAAGAGTCGTGGGAATCAGAGTTGACAGACGAGCGAGAGGGAAACGACCTGACGTCTTGGCGACGATAAGGATACTTTCGATGCAGTCTGCACGGTTCATGCGTGACACACGCACGCGAATACGCGTGGCCGGCATGACGTGGTGTGATCCTCACTAGGGTCGTCTCACCACGGCGAACGTGACCCACTTCAAGGGAGGATGAGCATCTCCACAGGATGTCGCGTAAGCGCAACATGACCGGCTTCCTAGACTATAGATGTGGCAGGAAAACTCGTTACAGCTTCTAAAAATACTGCCTGTTCTGTAATTACTCTGCTTATGCCTCTGCGAATATTCCCTAAATATAATGCTATTTATTACATCCATATGTATCTCTGTAACATATACTTAAAACGTGTGATGCACATTGACGTTTTATCTGTTACATATACGTATTTAACGCATTACGTGTACCATATACATACATAAATGTTGTGTTCACCCGCCCGTAAAAATGCGTAATCGCGCAAAGCAACACGTATAAATGTGCATCTTACATTCTTATATGTTACACTTGTATGTAATAGCCAATCTGGTCAGAGTGTATGGTGGCCGCGTCACCCTGACTTTGCCAGCAAGTCGTAAACGCGCGCACCTTCGAGTAACGTGCGCGCGTAAATCAAACCGATGGTAGTTTCATTTCGATTTCAAATGCCGACGGCGCCTTCTTCCGCGTCTGCATACTACGGCTGCTTGAGATGGATGGAAATATTACTACCATTCTTGTGTACATTGTACTTCAGTGTACATGTCAAAGGAAAATATATAACTTATTTATACTACTGTACACAATATACATATTCTGCGAACTCTTTGACCGAGCATTTTTATTAACTACGAAAAGGGAAACGCATTTCTGTTCTTTTGCTGACATATGCACGAAACTAAGTATCCCTAAGCGCCAGTTAAATTTAATCATTCACTATATCACTAAATATATCGATTAGAATTTGTTCTATCTTAAAGTTACGTAACCCGTATTCATCTGATTCAATAAAGTGAAGATTTTATGGTCCGAGATGAAATCAAATTTACAGAGTTTGCTTCCTATGCTTTCATATAATGACTACAGTGCAGTGAATAATGTTGTATAAGACCTTCTGTTCAGTTTTTAAGTCCTCTTCATTATATCACGCTCTTTTAAGGAATACACTGGAGTCTTCTGGTGTAGACTTGTAGTGTATTGTGTATAAGTACCATGTTTCCGTAAGTTACATTATATTATATAACGTTATATTATATTGCGCTAGGTACGCATAAACACTGGCAAACGGAACAATGCGACGTATCTGCACATATTTCGTGTCCCTCTCAAGATCGTCTTTCGCCCTACTCTCTCTTTCTTCGAGGCTGACGACCATGTTGCTTTAGGTCAGTGCCGTTTCTGTTCGTCCTCTCTATCGCTCCCTCTCCACCTCAGCTGCTCCTTCGGCCCTTTCCTTCACAAACTTAGTTGGAGGAATGGTCAGTCTTCCACAGATAGAGGAGAGGAGCAGAAGAGAAAAGCGAATAAAGTAGAGAAAGAAGTAGAAAAAAGGATATGATGAAAGAGGCTTATGGGCGGCACTAAGCCTATTTTATTTTTAAACTTCTAAAAATGTGTGAAGGAAAATCCACTATTCTCTTAGGGCTTAGACTATTTCCACATTTACCAGAAATTAATAAACTAGAAGTTCGATTTTGTCATTTCAGACCCGTGAACCAACTTCAGGAAAAGGCGTCACGTTTCGACAATTATATCTGAATAAAATAGAAGAATTCGAACTTTGAACACAAAACTACACTGAACTATCCTACAAACTTTTACGTGGCGCCCTCTCTCTTCAGAGTATTGCGAAACGATATAGCATTCTTCAAAGATCATGTTTTCAAACTTCCAAAACTGCTAATTTTAGCTCCGTGACTAATCGAAGCCAAAAAATATTTTTTACAAACATGTTTTTAAGTATAAAGAGTTGAATAATTCATTATGGTAATATAATACTGGGTAATGTTCACTTTGGGTAAGGGTAATCTTTACATAAAGGTAATGCTTTTAAAAAGTCAGTCTTTTTAAAAGTATAAGTATAGCTCTTTACACTCAATGGGGATATAAGTAAATTGTACCCATTATTTTGTAGTCAATAAAAAAGGCAAGTGGAAGAAGAAAAATATATAATTATATACATATATAAAGTACAATTCGAAATTCATATTGTTCACCCTATCCTGGAGTCAATTTCCATACTTTCTTGCAATGAAATCGTGAATTATTCAAAGCACAAAATAGGTTCTAATCAAAGTTGCAATTTTCTCTACCTAATCCATCTTTAAATGCATCTTGTATTATTAATTTAATATTATCATCAGGGTTTTCTGAGAAACACAACAAAACGTTTACTTAATTGCGATGCTTTGCAACATCAAGAAAAAGAAAAGAGAGACTTTCCTTCTTTCACATGAATTGATTAATATTCTACCTTAAAGGTTTTTATTGATCACAGTAAAAACAAAAGTACTACATATGCGGAGTTCTTTAAATCATAAAAAAATGTTACGCCGCCACAATATTTTTTTCCCTTTGAAGTTTTCCTTTTCAGATCCGTTTAAATGTTTGGAGAATATTTTTGCGGTCAGAATGTAGAAGAAATTTGTAAAAAACGTGTCTACTGTCTATAACTTAATCGCCGAAACATGTTTACTCTCTTATGGGTCATCCAAATAAATCCCTTTAGGTAAACTTTGATTGTCATCTTTCACGGGAAGAGAATCGATATAGGGAGATATCTTTAAGGGAGAGGATTTCAGAATTTTTGTGTACTAATTATAACAATAGTTAAATCACGATATAATTAGGTTTTATGAATCTAATAAAGACATATAATCGAAAATTTGACAAATACACTTTTTCACGAGATAGTTGGTTCGAGTCGATCGAACCATAATTGTTGGCTGGGGTTGGCTTATTGCGAGCGCGACGAAGCGAATGTCCGCTTCGCCGAAAGCTTATCGCTCCACGAAATTTACCCGCATGCACTTGCATTGCATACCGAACTCCCTCCCACATATGAGTAAAACGACGTTCATACAGAACATACATACGTTTTTATTATTGATTTACCCGTTTTCGCATCGTATGACAACTCGTTTTAACGTTGATCGAATAGAGTCGCGAAGTGCCCAGACGCGTAAAAAATTTCATTTCAAAGCCTCGTCAATTTTCCACCCCTCATTCCCATCAGTTTTACCACTTTTATGGCAAGAAAATATTAGGCAATATTTTTCAACATTCTTATTACATGAATCAAACACCCTCCGCAATCAAACTCAGGCAGAGTAAGCTCAGAGAGAAAATAATTTCGGAGGCAAAACTAGTAATTAGGAAAATATCACTGATGAATCAACAATAATTTTACTTAATTTTTAAAAATGCACATAATTTTGACGATGATGAAATTACTCTTTTAAAAAATACTTTAATATTTTTCCCTCAATTTTTTTAATAGGGGAGAGTAGGTAAAAAAAGAACGGGAGGTGGAAAGTGAAATTTGTGTGAACGCGCAGAGAGTGAAAAATTTTATGCAAAAATTGGAAAACACGTCGTTATAAAGCGTCATTTGGATGTAACCATGAACACGTGAAATCGAACATGCGATGTACGTATGGAAGATAGCAAAACTTTTTCACCATGCAAGGCACGAGTTTGGTCGAGGACCAAGACCTACCCCAAATACTCTGTTAGGCCTTTAAGCGTGTTGGAAAGAGGGACAAGACTTTCGCTTGCCACATCCGGCCCTAACCTTCCCCACAGTAAAATACTTGGGGAGGTCCCGCCGTAGAATTACTGACAAACTCGCGGTACAGCCTTGTCTAAAATGTTTTTCTTTCAACTTCTAGTTTTACGTATTCCTTCAGCTACTTCCTATAATTATTTTTATTTTTTAAAAACTGGTAGCATTCAATTATTTTGAGTCCTAGACAATTTTAAAATTTCCATTTTGTTGATATTCATTATCAATAATTTGTAATCGCATACAATCTTGCAATCAGTTACGACAACTTATGATAATTAAACATTCATTTTTTAAATAAAATGCGCTAATTAAACTTTTTTATTTTAAAAAACCTTAGAATCTAAAAGAGTTTTTGAAACTTTTTCAGACCCGCCTTCGTTGTAGGAGTCAATTTCGTTCCGATTCCGCAAGTTTGCGATCCGCTTCAATTACTCCCCTCTCATTTTAGTCGCGAATCTAATTTTTTTTTTCTCGAAGTTCATCGTCGCGTATCCGCCACGCGAATACTGGTGAATGCGATTATCCCATGCGGCGGTAATCTGCATGAACTCGGGTTTATTAGGTAAAGAGAGCACACCAGTGTTGACCTGAAATAAACGGTGTGCTATTCATACGTAAAGCTAAAAAAAATTAAAGGAAAGGAAGATAAAAAAAGAAAGAAAATAATTTATTTCATAAAATGCTCGGAGCAGTAGGTGTGAGTTTCCCGTTATAACTTCCCATAAGCAACAATTATGATGACGTTAACGCCGCATTCGCAAAAGGAATTCGCCAATCGATATACTCAATCACGTGACACATGCTGTGAAAATAAAAATATATCGGGAGCAAGACAAGAACGAACAATCCTCTTTCGATATTGTATTTATAGTGATGTTGCAAAGTAAAGGGTGGTAAGTTGACATTTTTTCTTGGGGTTACTTATTATTCCCCAAGAACGTGAGAAGAGTTTAGAAATAAAAAATTTCACTAGAATTCGAATAGAGTCTACTGAAATCTATTTCGGAATTAACACGTGATTTTTTCTAGGTAGCCAACATCATTCTGTGAATCTAAACCTTTGTTCGTATCGAACTCGTATCTCACTGTTCATGTGCGAAATACGTATCGGTGCGCACGTGGTTCGCACTTTTAGTACGTATGAACGAGTAAGGTCATTGACGCGGTATACTTTTATCGTTAAATATAGTCGAATGCAGCCAGCGTATTATGCACGGTCACATCTGAGCTTTTTTTTCTTTTCGCCTTCTCAAATTCCCATGCGAAGAAACCTGAACTTCATTTCAATTTGTTTTCTTTTGTACTTGTAAGTCTCGGTAAATTGAGCGAATGCAATATGACAAGCACACAAGACAAGTTTTAGTTACATTTTTCTACCTGAAAAGACTCTGAGATTACGTATTGTCCAAGTATTGTAAGGTTATAATTACACGTCTGATAATAAAGAGCGCAGTTAGTTTATATCCAAACCGGCTTTTGCTGCCGTCGTACAAGTTTCTATATTGATAACTTCGCCGAGTTTTCATTCCAATAAGTTCAATTATGTGTCTGCTTCAAATCTTTTTCATTTTCGAGCATTTTAAGAAGTCTAATTATGTCTAATTATCTAATTAACAAGAAGACTTGAATGTTCAAATGAATGAAATATTTTTTCCCAATTCTATACACAGTACTATAGTTTCATATCAATATTTTAAAACAATTATTTGGGAAATTGGTTTATTTTAATAATTGAAAATTCTTTAGAGTTAAGTATGTTCAGTTTAAAAAAAATACTTTGTGGAGCGAATGAGACAAAATTTTTGCGGTCGTTCGCCGCCTCCTTGGCGCGACGAGGTTTCAGGGTAGTGTGCGTGTGTAACATACTCACGCACGTTTTTTAGAAGGGGGCCAATGGTGGTTCGGCGCCAAGGGAAAGTCGGCCGACCAATCCCAACTTGCTGTTGAGGAGGGCGCACCGTGGTTCACTCATATTCGGTGAGTGACCTGCACCACGTCTCAACGACTTACCAACCAAACATTTATGTATATGCCTACTGCCCGGCCTGAAAATATCGCCTTTACAACAGGCCCTGACCCTCCTTAACTTCATATTCAGAGTGCAAAATCAATCCTCGAACGTATCTTCGTAATCGAGAAATATGCGGCAATAAGAATAAGAATATATGATAAGAATAGAAATAAGAGAATGGATGAGGAATTGCAGAGTATGATCGAAAACCGAGGGTGAAAGGGACGTGGAAACTCGAGTTCAGGATGCTCTTGGGAAACGCACGAATGACTCTAATGTTATGAAACTCCCTGCATTCCGGTTCTCGCTTCTTTGTGCGACAATGCGGCCTTTAACTTTCAGAGCTAAAAGTTCAAAGACCAAGTTTGCAATCCAATGCTTTCTCAGTGAAATCACAACTCTCATGTGGCTTCATCTGAAGCCTAAACCATACATATGGACATAATGTATTTCTCTTGAAAAATATTAAATCTACATTTTTTGTCACTTTTATTTCATTCATGTGAATTCATGGAGAAGATTGTTTGATTCAAAAACTACGGATTTGATACAGTCAACAGAATATCTCCTTTAACAGAGACATTTCTTTCCATTCAACAAAGTGAAGAATATGTTTCAAAGCATGCAGGACTTAAACTAGCAAACTTTTTCCTTTTGCCAAATATTTGTTTCAATAAAATATTTCTTTTTCGTTATTTTTATTTATTTAGAGTATCTGGATCAGAGATAATATATGTAAAATATGTAATATATGCTAGACGAAAAGTTCTGAATTTGGCATCATCCACTTAAGTAAATGCAGCCGAAACTTGTCAGACATTCCACAGCTATAGGGAATTAAGAAGAGTTCATCTTGTTCGTCAATCGTTTACCACGTGTTTAACTTTTACCCATGTTTAAAATTAGTTCGTGGCTAACATCTACTGTTCATCTTATGTTTTTGTACAAAAATCACCAACATAATGTAGTGTGCGATGAAGTTTCGTCAAAGTGGAACGCGCGCGCGACTGCTCAGATTTCCCGCTCGCCGTGGATTCGTCACGTCGAAACCGGATTCAGAGCGCGTTGTAAAACTTGGGCTTCGCCTCTCGTGTATGTAATGCACATTGCACAAACAGTGCACACATTCAAAGTTTGTACCTACATTCGCTTCTTCCGTGCCATCTAACTTTTCGTGCTTCCTCCCATTCCTCCGGTCGTGCGGCCGAGGTTCGACGACACTGGTCGCGAAAAGAGGGGCCGAGATTGAAGCCGAAGGTCGCTCAAGACGCTGAAGAATCTGGATGTGATTATGCGCTTTCTGGAATAATTGGGACTCCACTGACTTCAATTCTCCGACAGAGTATAAACTAAGCATTCCGTCATTTTCAATAAATACATTTTTACGGAATGAGTCATAAAAAACTGATGGTAATTGAAAAAACCAACAATTACTGTATCCATTATTAATGAATATGTCATTATTAAATAATATGATTTAAAATCTCCTTGGGAAGAAGATACGGCATGAAAGAAGGCGAATTAGAACTCAGAAAATGGAATAACAAAATGATAAGACGAGTAGACTACCTAAATTATTTTTAAGTCCAATCACCGTCAAGCTTGTGATTCGGCAAGACCACTATAATGGAATATTTGATTTGGTGGTATGCGACGCCACAAGTAGGTACCTACGCTAAATTATGCAGCTCACATATTTTCCGGTCTGTTTGGTGTGGGTCTCAAAGCTTAACCGGTAAGCAACGTCGCGGTTGACGGATAACTTGAAAAAGGAATGAGAGGCGAAAGATTTTTTTTTATTTACCTGAGGGTTTCACGCTTTTTCACTCGGGATTCCTAATGGGTAACGTTACCCCTGTTGCTCACGCCATTTCGAATCTCCCTTCTCCCCTAATCAAGTACCAGCGAATAAAGAACATTATACGTAACGAGCGAAAATAAAATATCTTCTCAGATTCCCTCCACAATCTGCAAAAAATTATTAGAAAAATTCTTTATTCGATGTAAATATGTTGATTCTGGTATAAAAATACACTGTACGTGAATTTTCCGTAAAACTGTTGACGAATATTCTCGAGATGATCTTGGCGAATATTACTAACTTACATGGGAAGTGGGATTTTTACTGGATATCATAAACAGCCTTCGAAAATTTGCTTCTTTCTTTTGCGTTACATAAAAATTTCTTACTAAAATTGATATATTCTAAGCCTTTGAGAAAAGACATTTTCTTGGTGGATTCTTGAGGGAATAAAATAATTTATATCTTTATATGTCATTATTTTCAGAACTGAGAGACAATAATCAAGAGCAATTTATTTATCTTCTGTTTCCATTACTATAATTAGAGTCAGTATTGAAAACGCGTCAATTTAATTGATTTTAAATATACGTATCATGTGGTTTTAGGAGGCAATAAATAACAATCGTATTTTTCTATAGTTTCCAGGGTGCGTGAGCCTGGCACTTATGGTGTTAGTGGGCGCTGGCATTTTGAACCAGCTAATTTCCGTGTTTCGCTTGTAGAAATTTAGGTTACGCTAAATTGTCGAGCTCCTTGTATTGTGGCCTCACAAGTGTTTCGGTCTAGTTACGTATGAGACACGCGATGCGCCCGCACATCATCTCATACGCAATTGCAGACAAATATAATGGTGGCTAACGTATCATATCGATGATGCCACTAATAATTCACATCGAACAGCTCGCAGCTCGACAATCTTCGAGGTCGAACTCATTCCAGAATATTCACTCGAGAATCCACCAAGAAAATGTCTTTTATCAAAGTCTTAGAATATACTAATTTTAGTCAGGAATTTTGAGATGTAACGCAAAAGAAAATCCCACTTTTCTAATCGTTCCAAAAATGTTTGGAAAAATTGTCTCGGGAGTTTCCTCGACAATTTTGCGGAAAATTCGCAAAGACATTTTTACATTATATTTTTATACCAGAATCAACATTTATCTTGAAATCATAAAAGCTTTCTTTGTGGGAGCAAGATTTTATTAATATAAAGGTGTATAATTTGCTCAACGGAGTCCTTGGTCGTCACTTCTATGAATTCACCGCAATTCTTTGAAGTGAAATAAGGAGGAAAAAAAGAGGGACGGTTCCGCGCGGTGAATTTTTCGCGGTACTCTAACTCTTTATGAAGCGAAGGCTCATATAAGGCTTCTCTTCTATGCAGGTGCAATGATCGACCGAATGTTAAAATTTTCATTTATCGCGACCTCACCCGTCACATTCTATCCCCTGTTCCCTCGTGGTACACAAGCCCCAACCCCATAATTAGTATACTTACACAGGGGAGCATGGAACTCTTGCAACTGTTGTGGCGAGCTTTCCTTCTCTCTTTTTTTTATCCTTCTTTCACACAGCTATAGTAATTGCCCGCAATTATTACTTGCCAAAGGGTCACAGACCGTCGTTTTTACCCTCTCCCACTCCCCCTATTAGCCACCCCGATCCTTTTTCCTGGCCGCCTCATCCTCCCCAACAACTCGGGTTTCCTTCGCATACCCCAAGCCCAGGTCTTCGAGAATTTATAATCGACGAACGACATTCGCAATTTTCCCACCCTGTTAGGACCCTCCCTTGTCCCTGTCTTGTGCCTCGAGCAAAATTGAGACTGATCCAGGAGAAAAGAGAAGCATTTTTCTATAACACACAACCCACTGAAAGGTGACTACGGATCTCATCAGCAAAGTATGAGAACATTTTTTTGCAAAATCTAGGAAGTTTATTATTTTTTGTTGATGTTATCATTTTTCATTAGTGAGGTAGTTTAAAAATATTACGAAGGGGTGAATATATGTCACGACGTAATCTATATTTAAGATATAAAATTTATTAAATTTTTAAATTTATTTTCAGGATTTGACACATATGCAAAGTAGATTATTGGGTTATCAATGATAGCTGAACGATTATATAAAAAGTACAATGATTAAGTCAGAGCGCAATGGCAGATTACAAGCATGTGAACAACTCCAAGCACGATTATAATTGACTGATCGTTTAAATTAATTAATACGTTCGCGCGGGCAGAAAATCGTGAATGGAATTACAAGTTATCGCGCGACAATCATTCCACTTGCACGTCGTGCCTTTTCTCCATACTTTTAAGCTCCATTCACATCCAAAAAAGCTACTAAAAAGCTACTGAAAATTGGTTTCAAAGATATGTTCATTTTATTTAAAATATTGATGCAAATGTAAAAGTGCTGTAAATGAACTACTTTCAAAATGACTTTGTCTATTACGCTTTCAACTTTGTATGAATCGACCTTTACCTCGTTAACTAGAACTTAGAGCACGAGTATCATTCTCTTTCCTCACACAGCTAAGTCTCCCTCGTTATCTTTCCCTTTCTCCCTTTTCATCCATGTCACTCTAGACATAAGAGCGATAGGACAAGAATTCGCAGTGCCAGCCGCAAATTAATCATAGACCATTATTTATACCATTCAAACATACTTTTCGATAGTAAGACTCTCGTGCGATTATCTCATTTTATTTTTTATTTTATTCGAAATATTATTAATTATTTAATTTAAAAAATTTTACACGATTTAGAGATGTCATCCTGGACATTAAAAAGTAACATACTTTACGGCTTAATCTTTATAGATGGTCATCCCAAATGGTTACTATGTCTGAACCCCAATCTATGTCATCTTGCTTGGAAGGAAAGTTATTATATGTATTCAGTTCCATCCAAGGTATAAGAAATTCGCGTCTGTATTGGGCCAGCATTATTTGTACTGGTCAGCTGTACAGAGTACAGAAATTTCTACCTAGACAATTTTATCATCAGATCGATAATTGGTCCACAAATAGATTCGCGTATTTCCACAATTTTATTTCGGTACACAATATAGACCATTGCTTTTATCTTGAGAACGTTTCGATTTAGAAAAATAAGAGATAAAGACTTCTCTCGTTTCTTGTTCACCGTTGCAGAAACCGGCAAAGCTTTGAGGCCACGATGTGTCCATAGAAATGTATGGTACTCCTCGTGTCCGCACTTGAAAATACGACGAAACGAATGAAACGAGGGAAATATTATCTCATACTCCTTTTTTTAACTCATTCGCGAAAGAGATTTGAGTGCATTATAGAATGTGAATCTTTTGCTTACAAACTCAAATTTAGACTGATTGTATTTACTTGATACTATTTCAATTTAATTTGAAATTTCCAATGTTCATGCGTCCGCTGACGTTTCAAAGCTTTTCACAAACGAAAGGTCGAGGACTTTCCCTCTAGAATCCGTAACTTTTCAACTTTTTTGGAGCCACCATAAGACTTGGAGCTTCGCAAAAAGAGAAAGGGGGTTCTGAGAAGGGATTGATGGGAGTGCAATACTTTTCCGTGAGACGGCACCAGTGTCGTCGGTCCTGAGGGGTGGGTTAAGGCTGGACGGGGTGTGCGTGGGTCAACGACCGCAGTTGGGGTGGCTTCCACCCACCAACATCCCTCCGCCAACTCACGTTGCCGCGATCGTAGGTTGAGGCAGGTTAGGCTTAGCTTAGGGTTCAATATCGGGGAAAACGCGGGCTTTATTTGATCGCTCGCAATGTTCCACCACAACCCAACTACTCCCACAACTCCGCACCAGAGGCTACATTGAAAAAAGAAGAAAAAATAGAGATACCATGTGCACGCATTACACGCGGTATTCGCTCTATGATCCTCTGAATACACTGCGTACATGTGGAAAAGGGCGCATTCAACATCGACCCACGGATTGAAAAAAAAAATCATCCTCGCAGCAGCGGCCTACATTTATGTATATCGGCGTAACTCATTGGAAAAAGTTTCACTTAATTTCATAAAGACATGCGGAGCTTATGTAATGTAATTATGATGCACTTTCAGTCGTATTTTTAAACAAATAGAACATCATGCACCAAATCGTAAGAACTGCGTGTATTCAAAGTGACTGCAAGTGATTGGAAGTTGTTCAAAGTGAATGTAAGTATCGCAATAACTTATGTACCACGATTGAAAAGATAGAAAGAAGAAGAAGCAGAAGAAGATGGAAGAAGATAGAAGAAGCTCGAAAAAAGGTGTAAAAATTGAAGAGCGAGAGCACAAAACCCACGAAACCTGTTTCTGGCATCCAAAGCCGGTGTATCGTGAAAAAAGGGAGGTTTTCCGAATGTCAATGCCCTCGAGCGTCGGAGGGTAGTTTGAAAAGCAAGAGGCGTGAGAGGAAAGGAGAGTGAGACTATATGTGAGAGAGTGAAAGAGATTTTTCAGCGTTTGAGAACGCGTGAAAGTCTGAAAGTAAAAATAGGATAGTGGAGCCGAGCTTGTAGTTAAACACGCTGCATTAGACGATAAACGTACGAGGCACCCCTATGCACGGACTTTTATTTACTAACGCGATGCCTGATTTAGTATCAAATCGGGCAGATACCTGCGTATCCTTACTTCCGGCTTGGGGATGCACGTTGACGTATTACACTATCCCTATCGTCGCCTATTTTTTCTTATTCTCTTTCGTTACTAGTATGTTGTTGCGAGAATCATTTCCGCTCCAGTCCCAGTCCATCAACCCCAACATTACCGATTTTGGACTTTCAGAATAGCAATAAGGATGCGCGTTTCAGCTTAGAAAAAAAGAATTGTCATTTTAACACCTATTTCGGTATTAAATACTGTTAGTTGCATTTTTTTGACTTTTTATCGAAAAACTTAAAGAAAATGAAATTTCGTGATCGATATAATGTTTTAATTTAAATATCAAGCAGACTTTAGATAAATATTAAATTATATGCAATTAATTTAAAGTATCGATAATTTATATTTTATTCTGGGAAAAATGTTATACCAATCACTTATTAAAGTACTGGGTATAAACAAGCTGACTGACGATGACGTGACGTGGAAGAAACCTATTAAACAGTGGAAGAGCATCACATTTGTGAAGGTAAAAATACACGTGTCGTACACGAAAGAACGACCCTCCCCAAATTTGCGTGTCTC
Source organism: Synergus laeviventris (assembly GCA_032275145.1). Classification (NCBI taxonomy): domain Eukaryota; kingdom Metazoa; phylum Arthropoda; class Insecta; order Hymenoptera; family Cynipidae; genus Synergus; species Synergus laeviventris. The sequence goes on from JAUESI010000029.1 coordinate 7,471,143, forward strand.
GAGGAAGCAGCCCCCTAAGTCTGAAACTTTTAACCCTCCGAGGATAGCATGGAGCTGACCTACCCCTACACGCTTGATTTATGTACGAAAGCGGATCACCTTGTCTCCTACGCTCACGAAAAGATTTGTTTTTATGGAAAAACGAAACGGACTTCTTTTTAATTACAATTGATTGCCTAAAGGAACATTTTTTTCAATTAAAAAGTTCCTGTTAATAGTACATTTCTCATTTATCATCTCATAAGATTTTAAAGATGTAATAAAATCTATAAGTATATGAAAAAAAACTTTTCTCATTTTGAAAGCAAACTCTGGATGCAAGATGTAAGGTACAATTAATATTTTATTAGAACCATGGCTACCCATTCTCCTTCCCTTCACGTCACGCAACATAATTATTATGTCTCAATTTGTCGCGATCCCACCAGATTCATGTACTACGAAACTTTTAATTGAAGAGTAGACTGAAAGAACATAACATATCTCTCTGGAAATTCAAACAAAAACTCTGCTCGTTTTAATTAACTTCCTACAAAAAATAGGAGAACTTCCGCGCGGATCCCTTTTATTTCGATTTATTTCACCACTTGCTTATTTTTAAAAAAGCTGCAGACGCTAATATTATTTGACAATATTAGGGGAGACAGAGACTGTGCTTAAAAACGGGGGTTTAACCTTGAAAATTAATTTCTAAGCATATTAAGTGACATTCAAACTCAACTGTATAGTAATACTTGACCACATTTTTTCAAAGAATTCTCTATCAATAAAATCTACTTAAATTATACGCATGAAATGACAGGATTTTCTCGTCAGGACCCTCCAGAGAAAATCGTTTCTATTCCGGTTACCCGAACGTAATACCCACTTTCCGGCATGAAACCCCCTTCAGCCCAACAAAATGCATACATATACCATATATAGTATGTACATTGTACATGCGTAAGTACGTACCAACGTATCAGAGTACGTAGCTACCTACAAAAACGGCTCCTCCCCGACCCCTCCGCACTAACCTTGATCTGAAGATGCGTGCGCTTCAACCCCCTCAAAAACTCTCTCCCTTTACCCCTCGCCTCCATCTATTTGCACCGTTAAATTACTGGCAATCTGAAAATTGCTTTCGTACGAAAGAAACGTCGTCTTCCGCTTCCCCGGATTTGTGCACATATGCGTATACTTGAAATGCACGACGCATGTTCCGAGTAAATCCAGGCAAAAACCACCCCTGAAATCGTTTCTACGAAGGACCCACATGCATTTTCCCGGAAAGCGAGTGGTAGGTATTTACAGAAGGGAGCTTTTATAATTATACACGACGGTCAAGGCGCATTAAAGCATTAATTAATATTTTCCTACAAAATATATGTTTACATATTATATAGTAAACAATGATTATGATTAAGAACATAAATCAGTTATTTAAATAAAAAGCTAGTTCAAATTTTTTAACTTGTATATATCAGCAAAAGACCACTCCTAGACGTTACTCAGAATATATAGCCTTTGTCTGATTAAATGTATCTACCCTTAAAAGCAACCCCTACTGTGAAAAAAGCAGCCATTCGTATGTTTAAATTTAGTCATTTTTTCTATAGGGCTATTCTGAAGGACCAATAAAAGGGATTTTTCATCAATATATTCCAAATTGAAGACTGATTAGTATTGCATCTGAAATGCAAGTTGAAAGGGTGGCTATTGTGGTTATAAGGGCTAGATCTGAGGGTAGTTAGATGAATATTATATCTATCTATAGATTATATTCTCTAATCATGCAAGGGCATGATTAATAAGAAACCTGTAGAAGGAATCTATTATCGATTTTTCCAAGTACATATTACATTTTTTAATAGTATCTAG
>JAUESI010000029.1:7481803-7510880 GCA_032275145.1 Synergus laeviventris
ATTTTACAAGGGATTTAAGTCGATCGCAAGTTAGAACACTGTTATACATGACTGTACGAGACTGACGCTACGAGAGTCGGTGCCGGATCGCCTTAGTTTGCTGTAGAACGTTGAGAAACAAACTACACCATGGCAGACCTTTCCAAAGACGATCTTCGCAAAGAAATCACCGGTAAGTTCAAAAATCCTTAGATATACGCGATTCAGTTCCTGAAAAATACGTGAACTCAACTCTCAACTGAACAGTGCATACTTTTTTCCACAATGCGAATGTGAAGAATAGAATAAAAACGGGCAGTTTACTCTTGCCATTGGAGCACTGAAAAGCTCGTATGTTCTGAGTGGCGTGCCCGACGCCGGCCATTACACGAATATTCAACTCACATATTACATGTATAGAGCACGAAAAATCAGCATATAACATCTACACTAAATAGAGCAACAATAGAGGAATTTTTAAATAAATTTTTTCGCATTTTGAAGACTTGGTGAGCTTTTTCCTGCTTTCTGGGAAAAATGGACTTTCTCAGGGGCGTCCTTGTCTCTTTATGACGCTGGCAGTAGTGGCGCGCAACGAACGCCTAGTTTCTTTCAATTTTCTCTCAAAAATAATTTTAAAAATAATCTCAAAAAATTAATAGCATTGAAAATAAAATCTTCAAACGTTTTACTTACGTTTTGTGGGTTTTCTCAATTTTTGTGACTGGGGATCTCATTTTGAGTGTAGGATTTCGATTAACATTTAGGAAGGGGTTATTTGTCGGATTTATGACTTTTCCCGCCGATATGGAGTGTGCCTTTGTTAGTGAATTGATTAGACGAGTAGATATCGCTTGTGTACTTGGTTATTGACGATTGTTGAATATCGAGAGTCGTATTTTCAGAGATAATTCAAGTTAAATGCTCGCACCGCTTGGGAAAACGCATCTCGGCGGGAGGCTATGGTTTTGGATAGAATGGAGAAGAAGGAGATGAGAATCGTTGATGGGGAGAGGCGATGTTGAAAATTCAAGTTTCGAGATGGCGATACGATGCGCACTTTGCCGCATCTCGATTTACTTTCAGACATTTTTGATTAAAGAAGCGGGTCGATTGTTAACTACAAACGCGGGCAGCCATCTGCGTTCGATACCCCTTTTCCTCGGGTTCCCGCCGCGCTCATTTAGGTTATCCCCTAAGGCCAATCAAATGCGCATTTGCACGAATTTTCGTTGCTGGATCGAAATTCATGGATCTGAATTCCGATTGCTTCTAGTATGTGTATGGGAATTGAAAATGGCTAAAAACTATATTAACTGCGGATTTTAGGAGCAAGTAATTGTGATAATACTTCGCAGACATTTTTGTTAAGAAGATTGAAAATCAATGTTGAAAATTCAGCAGAATAGCTACATACACATGAAGAGAGAAGAGAAATCTTTATCAAAATAAAATGTAAATTTAAAAATGTTAAGTTTTTGACTGTGAAGAAAATATATAAATCCGAAGCTTATATTTCATTTGAAAAAAAAAAACGATTTCACACAGGAACTTATGTTAATATATTGGAACCATTTTAAGCTCAAAAAATACGAAACATGCCAATTTTGTATTCTAATTTGATTTCTTAAAAAAAATCTATCGTCACATATAATTTTCAATGTTTTTCTTTAGAAATTAGAAATTCTCCACTCTCAATTAACTAGTTTCTAAAGTTTTCAAGTAAAAATATAGCTTACCTCTCATTGTTGTGACAATCTCGGTAATCTCTTGATAATCCAAATCGGTAACACTTCACAAACACTCGTATAATTAGGCACGAAGTTCGAGTAAAACAATTGAACTGAAATTTAAATGTGTTGCAAAAAACAAATTTCAGTTCATTAACTATCAGTAAATTTAAAACGAATTTGTGCCTTAATTCACACACGGGCCGAAATTTGATGCTAACGACCGACATCTGCAACAGAAAAAATGAAAATATTAGACAATATCAAAATAAAAATATATTTCCATCTTTTTAACCAAATATAATTAAAACTACTCAAAAGCAGACAGATGGGCATAAATAAAAGATGTCAATTACTTAAAAAACGGCGATATTTCCAAAAAAAAAATCTATTGGAAAAGCTATACTCTAATAATAAAATTCAATAATGGCGACCGCCAATTTCCAAGAATTCCAATTATATATTGTCCAAGAATCTAACCTAATTCTTAAAGTTGAAAATAGACGTTTTAATTTTAATTTATCAAGAATTCTATTAAACTTGTACTTACCGAGTTTCAGAGTACAACATCGTGTGCTAAATCTTTCAAAAAGTAACAAAATCCAATTAAGGAAAATATTGTCCACTATATCTATTGTAACAGTTTCCCGCTCGAATTGAAGTTTCAAGAGACCTTCCAGAAAATCCCTAACTCCAAATTATGAAAAGTACGAAAATCTTAACACTTTTACTCCGTTTTTTCGAAATTATTAACCATCTACCTTGAATACCCACGAATTCATGTAGATTTGAATGAATCTCGACCATAATTCTTCTTTTCCTACTTAAAATCTCAGAGCGCGACACGTCGGTTGAGATTTCAAGAAAGAAGAAACAACAATGGCGTTGTTAGGTCTGCCAACCACTAAATAATTAAAGGTCACAAATTTTTAATTTTAGCTAAGTGGAAACTAAGAGCTCGTTTGACTTCAAAATTTAAACGAAGGTTTATAGCTTTTATTGCACTGATATTCATTATTATTCTATGTAATTGATTAAGATTTAAACAGTTCAATAAATATGTATGTTGGTTAACCTACAATGAGTGGCGGAAAACTCAAAAATTGAATAATTTTAATTTGAAGTTTAGAAAAAAATTGCATCTCAAAATTATTAAAACATGTTTTGAAATTACAAAAATGAATGTATAATAGTTAGGTAACCAAACACTCTCTTTTGAGACCCCTTTGTTTATTTGACGTATTTTGATTCTTTTGCAGCTATTCTGAAAGATGCTGACCTCACAACCATGTCTGCCAAGAAAGTGAGACAACAGATTGAAGAGAAATTGGACGTTGACCTTTCTGAAAGGTAAACACGATAAGCTAATATTATAATATGAATATAATACTTTTGATCAATTTTAATTCAAAGTAATCAAGTAATTCAAATAATTCAGAATTCATTTTTATCAACCATGAAAAGTCAGACAAAAAATCCTTTATTGTACCGTTCAGCGAGACAATGATTTTCTTCGTGAATCTCATTTTAGACAATATTTTCCATAATATTGTTTTGCTGTTTAGTCGTATGGATGCGATACATGCACATTTGCATGCAAGCAATACAGATGTGAGTAATAATGCGTCCAAGATCGACGAGAGGGACTCTGTGTGGAACTGAATATACATAGGTATCCACCTCGTTCCCCCTCCAACAAAATAATTAAAGAAAAAATAATTTTAGAGTTAAAAAATACTCTTAGAATATCAGAATCATTTCAGATTCTTGAAATTAAAAATTTCTGGCTCAACTTTATTTTGAATTGGAATTTTGTCTTCTTGGAAATTTAAATATGTTTATGCGGTCAAATAGTTTGAATTTCAACAGCTTATTTGAGAACCTAGTATGTTAATTCATGAAATATATATATATATGTGCATTTTTCATAGAAATTTAAATTCCTTCAACAGAAAAAAGGAAATTGACGATTTAGTAATGGAGTGCCTGCAAGAGAAACAAGAGGGAGCAAAGAAAAAGAAGAAGGCTGCTAGTGAAGAGTCTGAGGACGGTGAGGAGGAGGAAGAAGAAGAAGCTTCCGAGGAAGAGGAAGAAGAGGAAAAGAAGCCCGCGAAACGAGGACCACCTAAGAAAGCACCTGCAAGTAAACGCAAGAAGGCCTCTTCTGATGACGAAGAAAGTGCGAGTGATGAAGATGCTAGCGACGAGGAGTACAGTCCCAAGAAAGGCAAGCCAACTCCTAAAAAAGGTAGATATTGGTCCTAACATTTTTTTCATTTGCCAATCAAAATCCAAACACCAGTCTTATTCTCGTTTTTTTAATTTTTGTAGGAAAGGCAGCCAAAAAAGGAAAGAAGAAGGGCAGCGATAGCGACAGTGATGAAGACTGGGGTAAGAACAAGAAATCCAGTGGTGGTGGTACTGCTGCGAAAAAGGGTGGCGCCAAGGGTAAGGGAGGTGGTTACACGCGCCCCATCACGCTATCCCCAGAATTGGCTGCTATTGTCGGTGCCGAAGAAATGGCTCGACATGAGGTTGTCAAGAAGGTCTGGAGCATCATCAAGGAGAGAAATCTCTATGTACGTGTCGAAATTAATATGAAATTTACAATTTTCAAATACTTCTAAAATTGTCTGATTATAATTATGGTGGTTTATTTCTTTCAGGACCCAAAGAACAAGCAGTTCGCTATCTGCGATGATGAGCTGATGAAAGTTATTGGTGTCAAGCGCTTCAGGACTTTCGGTATGATGAAATACCTCAAAAACCACTTCGTAGACTAAATAGCTGAAGTCAATCTCTCAGAAGTTGTACTGTACAACACAATTTTCCGCGATGCAAAAAAATCTGCAGTTCCATCTCGCGGTTAATCCATAAACACATATTCACCTCCTGCAAGTTTCGACGAAATATGTTTTGCGCGGCTGCGATTGGTTTCAATCGTAAAATCACAACATCGTTTCACCTCGCAACACGGGAAACGGACTTACTTTGGCTAATAGTCAGTAAGCGATTTTATGTTGTCATATTCCGACCGACGTTTTTCATCATTCAAACTGGTGGCTTTCGTCTTATCTCAATCTTCAGTAAACACTCGACCATTTAGCATTCGATTCGCTCGAGTTAGGGGTGTTACTTTTTTTTTTTTTTTTCTTGAAATGAACCAAATCTAAACCGTTCTGGATTTGGCAAATTTCGGACAGCCTTTAAACGTTTATCGATAATGTTAGATATTCTGTACAAATAATTTTTTTGTTTCGAGTTTAAGAGTAAACTCGACATTTTTATGAACCGACTTCGACCCAGGTTTTTTTAACCTTTAATTATTTTTGTAAACCTTTTCCGACAATGGAGTACACCTGACATGAAAGGCAATTAATTCGAGAAAAATGATAGAGAAAGTGGAAACATGCCAACACATAAGAAAAAAAAGTATAGATATCCCGTATCTCTTTTGTATAATAGTTATACAGTGGCACACTGAATTTACGACTAAGCGAATTTTACTTTTATTAATATGTAATTAATAATTATTGTCGTAAAGTAGGTTTTCGGTGTAAAAATTTACCTAATGATTAAGGCTTAGTGCTAAAGTGATTGTTTTGAAATAATTAACGAGTTACAAGATGCGAATCGTCCAAATTTCGACATTTGCAGATCTTGTGTCTCTCATGGATTGATGCACAGAATTAGGCCTAAGTTACGGAATTAGTCACGTGGCTGAATCGAAAATGAATTAACAGTGACGAAATCATAAGAAGTCTTTTAGCCCTTTGTCAAACGTCTAGATTCTAATTCAGCGCTTCTGTTTGCCAAGTGTTTTTTTTATTCATATTTGGTAATTACATTTCTGCGGTTGCTTTATAGGTAGTATTGTATCCCCTCTAATTTATATTTGAAATCTATTCAAATATTTTGTTTAACAAATCATTTTCAAAGTTCGTTAGATGGAGGGTTATTGAGATTGAGAGATCGATGTTTTTAAAAAATAATACAAATTAAAAGTCATTAAGTTTCGTAAACACTTGATATAATTAATTATGCATAAGCCATTTAAGTGAAGTGCTTTGAGTTTTTTAAACTATGGATAATTTTATATGCGTATTTTTTTGACTATGAGAATCGTAAAGAAGAAAAACAGCCTCTTTTTAGTAATATACATGTCTAATGTTTTCAATATGACAGAATATTACATTATATAAATATAAAAATCTGGATACTGTTCCACGAGTGTACTTTGTTTCTTTTGTGTCTGATTAAAACAATTTCCTTCATTTTTTTTAAAGTGCGTTTATTCTTGCCACAAATTTCCTCACCTTTAGTTTTAAATTATACAATAGTTTTATAACATTAGAGTTCGAATTAATACAGGAAGATTTTCTTTCTTGTTCAAAGTTATCACTTTTTGAGTTCGTCTTCTACGATAGTGAGGACATGTTGAGTGTTATCTTTTCTACCTCGCAAACCAAAAATATAAGTTTGAAATTTTTTGGTGTTTGTTGAACTATCTTTTCTCGTTTGAACCTCTTGGTTCTTAGAAGGTGCTGTTTGAATTTGGACTCCACTCCTAAAATGTGATTTCTGCGTTTGAGTGCTCCTTGTTGCTGATTGACAAATTGATGCCTGAAATATATATTTTGGTAAAGATTGTAGATCTCGACATGTGATTTGCAACTTATAACAATTTGAACTTAAAAATAACATTTATTTTAGTTTACCAATTTCAAAGCTTTTCTTCTATGATCCCAGATGTTGGAGGAATAATTTTTATCTATAAAAGATGGCAAAACATGCAACTCTGTCTGAACTTCCTGATCCTGGTGAACAATTGGAAACGGACCATCTTCACTCAACCTAAAAGATGTTTTTCATTATAGATTTAGAAAATCTCTATTGGTAAACAATTAAAAATATTCTTTTTACATTTCTTGATTTCTAATAGTTGCCACATCATTGTAAATTTGAAAAAGATAAATGAATTCCGAATGATTGCGTACGAAATTTAAAGCCTCGAAAAAATACCTAAAACAGATTTTAAATTGTTCATAGTCAAATTTATATAATACAAATATATCTATTTAAAAAACTATTCTACTAACTTGTTTGGTTGTTCTCCAAATTTTTTAGCAGCTTTTGCTGAACTGAATGCAAAATATTTCCCTCTCCATTTAGCAATTCCAAGATTTGAATTCCCAGGTATTAAGGAGCCCTTACCCACCACAAAAGTCCATGCACAGAATCCAAGAAACTAAAATTGTCCAATAAAAAATTAGAAATAAAATATTAAATATCAAAATTGAAATACAAATTACATTTACCTCCAAGTGAATGTTATCAAAATTCTTGGTAGAATTTGGATAGTAGAGAACGCAATCACCACATTCGGCTAAAAGTAATCACAATTAAGGTTCTCTATTAAATAAAATTATTTTTTTTAAACATACTTATCCTCTGCCCCATAGATTTTTCCAATCTCTCAGCATCAGTCAAAACTTCTATGCCTTGTATCATATTATTCAATAGAGATTCGTCATAAACGCTGATAGTCTAAAAAAAGTGTTATTAGAACATCTTTATTTTCAACTATGTTTAAGTATAATTACATAACATTAGAGTGGAATTAATGTGCAATTTTTTCCTTAATTTACCTTTACATAAAAATTCTGTAATTGCCAGAGGAAGCGATTAATGTGACTCAGAACTATCACCTCGTCCTGAAGACTCATCCAGATATCTGCCAAGTCTATAAACTGAGGCTGAAGCCAGAAAATTATTATTCATTACTACTTTATGTTAAAATTTAATTACAGAATTTAACTTACATAAACTTGAACTGTTGGAATCGCTGTTCTGTAACGAACAGTTTCGTGAAGTTTGGTCAATCGATTCTGGAGTCGTTCTAAAATGCATTTCAGTTCAGCCTCACAAGTTTCAATATCAGACAGAATTTTTCTAAATAAAAAGATTGATATAAATATTCAAATAAATGAATAAAAAAAATTTTTGAGTTTTACCATAGAACCTTGAACTTTCAAAATTCTTAACCTAATGTAAATTTCTTCTTGGCGAATGGCTGTTAGCATTTCAATACACCACTGAATACCCTCTTCTGTAACAAACTCTGGCAGTTTTTTATCACCACAACAGCAAACATCTTCATTAGAAAAGTCATCCGGGAGTACATTTTCGACAGCAGCAGTGAACTTGTAGACATTTTGCATTAGTTTTTCCAATAATTCCATAATTGAAGACTGTGTCTTTTTTATTGCATCTTGTAAAATGTTTGGCACTGTAAAAGTATGAATTTTATATTTTATACTAGATTAATATTAAAAATTTTTTCAAATTTTGGGCAGTCTCTCAAGTATTTGGAATACGTGTTTAATCTTATATACTTTGTAGTATATAAATTTTCAATATTTTTTAGTGAACTTTGACTAGCCCTGGGAATGACACCAATTTAAAAAAATGAAGCGATGAAGTCATACAATCATCGATTCCCTCGCCTCCTCTTTGACAATCTTTATTGAAGATTCGAATGCCCGCAACAATACACATTAATTCCATCAACTGCTCTTCTTTTTCTTCCTTTGGCTGAGTTATATAATGTGCCAATTCTGATGGCTGATAAACACTTTGTAGGGCCACTGACACCTCTCTGCAAAAAAAAATTCGTAGTTAACTAATCTTATCCATTAAATTAAGAGAAAGAATTAAATGATATTCATATTTATAATTTATTTTTAAGCTATTGAATTTACCTGAGAACAGTAGGAATTTTTGGATTTCCTAATCCACTTAATAGTGTAATGACTACCAATATTTTCTGATACATTTTTTCCATATCTCTGTCGCTCTCTAATTTTTTTGTCTCGCATATTTCCATCACTAATGAAGCAGTTTTATCGTGAAGTTGTAACCTGTGTTTTTTTATGGTGTCCTCTGATTTTTTTATTGAATTTAATTTAAAAGACAGGATTAAGTTTAAGTTCGTAAATGTAAATAAGACAAAATTAATTATGGAAAATAATTACCTCTATCGGCATAATGCTTGGCGAAGTAAAGTTGAATTTTTATAGTAATCAAGCTGGGTTTCGTATCATCAAGTAATTTTTCTATCAAAATTGAGACAACTTTCAAAATTTCTTCATCGTTTCCCTTATCAATGGAATATTCAGGATTTAGGATCATTAATGATAACTGTTGAAAATTGCATATTTTAATAATATATAGTATATTTTTTAAAATCGTTAAATTATTTCTAAATGTAATTAATTAATAATTAGACTGGAGGACATAGTAATTTATTAAATAGAATTGACATGCTTTAATAAAATTTTAGTTATATAAAAATTGCGTACCATGAATGAAACTAAATCTCTTGAAACATCAATCTCTCTTACTCTGCATTCTTTAGTGATAGTTTCTATCAAATTCTTTTTCACCAACTCCATTGTTATTAAATAAAGGACAACTCACTTCCTTTTAAAAAACACTCTTCCTGATTGTTTAATCGATACTTGCTTGGAAACTTAGAGCAGGTGATCCTAATCATATACACCTTGTTTGAATTTAACCAAAATTTAATTATATAAAAATAAATAAAAATTGTAAATAAAAATTTTTTACACATAATGAACTATTTATAATTTAAATAGTCAGAAATGAAATTTAAACATTTTGAAAACAAAAAAAGTAGATGGAAGACGTTAAAATAAATTTAGCCGGATTTTCTATAATAATTATAAATTTTTAATTAGATTGTTTATAAATATTTATTAACCAATAATAATTAAATTTTAAAAACGATATTTAGAATAGATCGAACAATTTTTAGAATATGTAAATAATTGCATGTATGATAAAAAATACTCAATAGGGCATTTTTTTCATTTATATTTTTTATATTTAAAAGCAAAGTGCAACAAAATATTTTTTTATTTTAAAATTCGTAGTTACGTTCCTGACGAAGGATTCTGGATCCCCTGCAATCCCCTGGATTCCAGGGATGTGGCTCTATATCAGTGATGCCAATCACATACATTTTGTTCAATTTATTTTAAAAAATGAGGGAAAGATTTTCTAAATTAAAATTCGCTCTATATTATAATGTTTGTAAATGGTGCTATAAATTGTAGAATTAAGTGGGATTATATTTGAATGTTGCTTATCAAAGTAAAAAATTTGAATTTAGCGGTTGGCATTACTTAGCGGAGCGCACATGCGCAACCATTTTTCGCGCAGGGGGGATTGTTCAGCTGTTCTCATCTGTTCTGTCGTTTCTGTTGTCAGTTTCGGTCGGTTGGTCGGAGGAGACGGTGTTTTGTGAATATTAGCAAAAGAAAGAAACGCGATTAACAATCCGTCATGACTTTATTTGCGTGAAGCTGTGTTTTATCACCGAAACCGTTACCGATAATGGCTGGTGATATTTGGTGTTATCGTTCACCTGGAGCAAGGTGCTTTTATAGTGTTCCGGTGCAGTGGAAATCGGTGCTTGTTTGGGTTTTACTGGTGATCACGACTCTTCTTCCCGCTGTCCAGTCCCATAACCAAGGTGAGCTGCTTTTTTGCTTTGACAGCTATTCATACATCGATCTTCAGAACTTCCCAAGCTTCAAACAATTGAAAACTTCAAAACTCTACTTTCAAATCTAAACAATGTGTTCCACAAATTCCTCGGATGTGAATTATATGCTATTGTATATGATAGATTTTTTAATGTAGGAGATTTTAAGAAAGGTTTATCGTTCTTTGATGTAAAATGTAAGTTTTCAGGTTAGGTATCGTGTCAGTTAGTTTTGAAAGTTTTGAAACTTTTTTAAATAGCGGGAACTGTTTTTGGAGACAGTATTTTTGTGTCAGCATGTCACAGTAAATAAGTCAACTGTGATAGTTTTATAATGCTTATTTTTATTCAAGAGAAGCTCATGAAATTGTGATGTTTACATTATGATATTTTATGTACATTCATAAGTACGTATTGTAAATTCATGAAATTTCTTAAAAAAATGAAATTTGTAATACTGTTTTTAAAATTCAAATTAGTTCTACAATTTTAGTAAATTACTTAAGTCCCCAAAACCAAAATGTTTATCTCCCCTAGTGTTTTACTACATTTTGTAAATCTTGATCTACTGATAGGTGGATAAATGGAGTCAATCAACGAGCTTGACTTATCTCATAAAGCGATCGACGAACCTTAAAAAAGGAATGAGACCTCCTGCCCCTTTTTAATTTTCGGTCCATTCTCGAGAGCTTTGGAACGCGTCAAAACATCACACAAACCGCAGTGGAACGATAAGAAATATAACGTTGGAGAAAGAATGGTCTCCCTCACAAAGCAAGTTTTAATATAATAGAGAATTCATGCCCATTGTTGGTGTTGGCTGAGTTTAGAAAAGGGGAGGAGAAGCCCGTCAAATGAACCGAATGAAAATTTATGGACACATGCTGCATAAAACGTTTAATATACGAAAACGCAAATTTTGTAGTTTATTATTATTGCACTCGCTATATTACGTACTATACTTTTCTTTTTCTCGTGAATCATTATGACTCACCAAGGCTTGAATGTGAAAGGCTGAAGCGAAGGTGGACGAAATTCGATGGGAATCACACTTTTCAACTTTTTTTCTTCTTTTTTTTTGTCCTGTAAACGTAAAATGAAATGTTCAATACCTTATTTGGGGTGAATAATTGAATGAAGAATTTCAAGGAGAAACTGAAATTACAATTTCAAATTAAATAACTGACTTCACTGAATTGAATTGGGTTCATTTGTTGAAGTTTCAAAAAAGCATTCTACCATGAGCGTTCAAACTAATAATTCGAGAGTTTCCATTAAATACTCGAACAGTGGAAACTTCTTTATTCTGTTTTGAAAAATATCTATTACTTCTTGAACTACAATATTTATCTGAATACTCTCATTGTTTTAAAAATTTTTCAAAGAACTCTTTCATGAATTATTTCAAATCGGAAATGAATTAATTTAAATGACTCAGAGCTTCTGCACAGGTTACGAGTTTTGATAGTCTCTTAGAAGGTCGTTAGTCCAAAAATGTCGTTGAATCAGACGTAATTTCCGGTCCATGTAACGCTGAAAGTCACGATCTATTGGCTATTTAAAATTTCCATCGTGTTCGTTTCCACAGGATATTCGACCATCCGGGATAATCTCTTTGAGACATCAAAAAGGAATCGGAAGCTGGAGACCAGAAGCGAATACGTTTATCGATAATCTTTTGTCGGCTGATGCTTCTTTTGTAATAACTAGTCGGAAAAAAGTATTAACTATTTAATATTACAAATATATTTTCAAAGCCTTAGATAAACGTTACATTTTTAAGTCGAAAAATTGGTTTAGGACTTATGAAGATAGAAATAATTGAGCAGCTGTGAATAACTGTACAAGCCTTGCTAGACGATTTTTAATGGGTTGGTAGTTTGCACAACAGCTGTTACTCAAAGAGATTCCGAGCGATTGTAGTGTTATACTCTAGTAAATTACGAAAAACCTTCCCAGAGTGATGAGTAAAAAAGAAATCTAATCTAGTTTTCTTGGTCTCATTTCCAAAAAAAACAGCCTTCGAAATTCCCGCTCAATTAACAATGAACTGTAATTCGTAAAAGGTATTATTATATTTTGAGGACCTCTAAAAATAACCAAATTAAAAAGAGTTAATATTTTTTTTATAAAAGAATTTTATTTAAAGAGCAACGGTATTATAAAGAGTACGCTCTTGTCTTGGGAATAAATTATTGCAACTTTACGAGCATGAAATTGAACCTAATGACCTCTTGCAGGGACACTGAGGGAGCAAAGGTTCGGCCTCAGAAATTTCAGGGCCTGGAATTCCTTTTCAAGAATTTCAAGCATGCAGTTATAGGCTCTTTACGAAGTTTCAATTCTTTTGGCATGTGAAACGAACCACTCGATTGAGTTTTCGTCAGTAATATTATTTCCAAAAGAATATTCACGAATAGTTCAAGATATTTTAAAAGGGTTGAGTGATTTGAATATAAAACTTCCAACGATTTCAAAAGATTTAACAGACTTTATTGAATTCTGATTATTCAGAAACATTTATATTTTATAAATAATTGAAATTCTTTTAACTAATTTGAATGTTGAAAACTTGAAACCTTCTAATATTTTCAATATTTTTAAATCTTTGAAAATTCTTAGACTGTCTGGAATTATATAAAAATCTTTTGAAATTCATTTATAAACCTAAAAATGTCTTCAGTTTGATTAAATTTCGACACATATCTCGTCTGCATACCTCGTGTAGAATGCAGAGGGAAAAGAAATTAGGGAATGCATGGTCATAATATTTGTGAATATTTGGAAATTTATTAGAGAGTATCAAGAAATAATCAAGAAATACCAATAATATCTGAAATATCCTCGCATTTCATCTTTAAATTTAACGTATTTCTTGAAGCTTCTTTTGAAGATTTTCAGCATCATAAAATGAAAAATTTAATCTTAAACTTTTCATTTTATATTTATTTTTAAAACTATATAAGTTGTATAACAAAACTGTTTCTGCTATCGATACAATTTCCATTAAACTAGTTGAAACATTTAACCAGTTGATTATTTGCGTATTATATGGGAACATGTTTGCGGTAAAGTTGAGAGTATTGGGATACAATAAGTATTTAGCACAAATGAATAAATTATCGCGGTCATATTAGGTGCCGCGACTGCGCAATCTCATCTTTGCACACCGTTGCTCTGCGGATCATTAATTTCGCTAATTGCGACTGGAC
This sequence comes from Synergus laeviventris, assembly GCA_032275145.1. Taxonomy (NCBI): domain Eukaryota; kingdom Metazoa; phylum Arthropoda; class Insecta; order Hymenoptera; family Cynipidae; genus Synergus; species Synergus laeviventris. The sequence goes on from JAUESI010000029.1 coordinate 7,495,294, forward strand.
CTGCCCACAAGAGTCTATAGACATGCAAGAGAAACGTGTACACAGAGAGCACGCTACGTCCATTTACCCACAATAATTTATCGATACAAAATCATCAGCCAAATTAGTTTCTTTTCCTATGAGAAATATTCTACATATAGTTTCCTCCCGATTCTTACTCACATGATTTTTTCCAGTACATACCACATTGCATTTGAAATTCCACAGCCACAACATGTTTGTATGTGTATGTTTCCACAGCATGAAGTATAGTTTTTATGTAAAATAAGCTTATGAAAACGTACTCGAGTTGCAAGAAAAAAACAATTTTGAAACAAAACTAATTGAAACTCCGCTTCCATTGCTTGGGTATTGTTTGGGTGTTCTTTTAGATGTTCTTTTTACTGTTAATAAACAAAGATAGGGACTGGGGACCACACAAGAAATAAAAACTATCCTTTACGAGTTTATGGTTCTACTTTTCTTTTCCATGAGTCAATTATCCGCATGGCTTCAGGTTCGTCACGATAATATTACAAGCACTTTTCTTTTCTGACAAAAGAATTTGGGGTTTAAGAACTCGCGAAACTTGAATTTTCTGCAGGTATCTGGCAGGTAGATTCTACCTGGTAGAAGGTAAAACATTTCAACTCGCCTTGTATCCAGTAGACTTTGTAGGCTTTTTTGCATTTTGCCCACCTGTAGACAAAATTTCTTAGAAATCTACGTCTTGAAAAATATTTCTTCCATCCAGAGCCCAGCTTGTACAACAAAAGCTATACGAGTCCTTTTGTGGTCAGGTTATATTCTGAATCTGCAAAATCTCATTTCTCAATTTCACTGGTTGTCAGTATAATTTTACTAATTCAGATTTAGAGAGTGCAGAGATTCGTTTCTAATTAATTTCGTTTTTAATAAATTTCTCTGATTTTAATGACTTTCTTCGTTAACTGATTTAATAGCGCCAAGTTCAACTTTATCGAGGTGATTCATGTCTGAAAGAGAAGCGAGGAAAAGGCGCCCGAGGCATCGAAAAAGCCGTTGTCGGAGGAAGTTTTCTGTGGTATGGGTCGAGGCGTCAATGCACTTTATATGTACATTGAAGTTTCAACCTCACCACCGGTACTTGCATCTTGCACAAAGTGGTCCATTGTCAGGTTGATAGTTTAATCGCACTATAATTTAACAGTACACGCTCCGAGAAGCACCATAAAAAATCCTTCGTCATCCTAGTAAGTTCTTGCATTTCCTCCGGGCCCTTAAGTACGAAGTCCAAAATGAAAATGTTCAGTGAAATGCTTCACGCTTCAACCTTTAAAGATTCTAAGAATTCCATTGTCAATTGTTACCTTTCGAGTGTTCTCTCGACATCCTCAAAAGTCAATACTATACAGAACAGCGGGTTGCTCTTGCGTAGTTCCGGGTGCACTACATCCGCAACAATTTTCAACCACTGACAAGAATCGTTTTCCAGAGAATTATTATAGTAGGGTCTTTTATATTTGAACGGATGGCGACTAATGTTTGCTCATCTGGTGAAGCTCACGCTTTTGGATGCTTTGTAATAGAGGCCAGTTGGTCGAAAGCTGGTCTTTCCCCAAACAAAAAAACAATAGACGTATTTTATGGGATTATCTTGAAAAAATGGTGTAACGAAACGTCTCGAAAATCTCGCATAAACTGTTTTGTGCAAACCTGATTCGATTTTGAATGACTTGAAGTTGTAACACGCAAAGAAGAAAATGGCTGAATTTTATTCTATTCAAAATAGTCAACATGCGCTCTGAAAGCAAAGCAAATCCAGAGAAAATGCTTTCAGAGCGCATGTCGATTATTCCATCTTCTTTTTACGAGCATTTTTGTTTGCTCTTTTTAAAAACATAAAAATCTTTTGAATTTCGTAAATATCATTTGAAAATCACGGAATTCCTTTAAAATTCCTAGAAAACTCTTGAAATTTCCCTACACATAAGTGATTCTTGCGATTATTGTTAAAGAATTAGTAAAACAAAAAAATCTTGCGTGAATTTGAAGATGTCCATTCTTTGTTTTATTTACCTCTGAAATTCAAAATAAACAAGTTTTCGGTGCTTTAAAATGGCAGGATATGGAAAGATAATAAGAGTTTAGATTATTCAGGCAGTTTCCGTCTTCCAGAATTATAATAATCGCACTGTGTTGCGGTGAAATCTGTTTGAAAGAGAAATAATCCAGCTTTCGAAAGAGCATTGTAGTATTTGTTCAGTGTATAAGCTCCTTTTCGTGAAATGGTACAAACTGGTGGATTCATGTCTCAGGAAGACGTATAACGTTGCACCATGTCTTATGTGCATTTCATCAACCAATGGCAATATGCGAATGCACGACTGCATACAGAATTGAATATAATACAACTTGAATAAAATAATACAAAAATGTTGTGACGAATGAATTTTGGAATGAAATATAGAAATTAAATTCATGAGTATATAATAGTAACGAAAATATAATCTAATGGTGCGAGTGAGATTATAGAGCTTTAATCTCACTCGCACCTTTGTATGTTTTTCTTATCTTGAAGATTTCAAGTTATGAAAGGTTCGAGTTTGTAACCTTAAAAAGTTGGTATTTTAAAATTCATTATAAAACATCTTAAAATTTATTATTTCTCGAAAAATTAGAATTACAGAAACGGTTAAGTTAAATAAAATATAAAAAGGAAGATATTATAATGTAAAGAAAAAAAGAAACAAGAGCGCGGATGAAGAAAGAACGGCAATTTATTTCGTTTTTTCTTCGTTTTAGGATGATTCTTAGGCAACTGAAGTAGAAAAAAAATGATTCAACCATTTATAATACACATAAGAAACCACAAGTCCGTAAATATCTAACAAGATGTGCGAATCGATATCACTCTTGATGGTACATTAAGCAGAAAAAATATTCTTCAACTTTCTTATATTGAATCACACAATGGCGTATTCAATATTATTTAGTACTCCTTTTTGCATTTGGATTCTTTTATTGGTATTTTTATTAATGTTCTACGAAAAATGTACGCATTCATTTACAGAATATGAAATTTATTAGTAGAACATTATTTGAGGAAAAATATTGCATCAGAGAGAATGATTATCTTATCATTATTTTTTAATTCTATACGAAGACCTTTACTTTTATGATAAACAGGAAAAAGTTTGTTCCAGTTTCTCTATTATAAATTCCATATACATTGCTGCAAATTATTTTATTCTTGTTTATCCTATGCTTTCTATTGTAAACTAAAACCACTCTATACAAATATATATAACCTGAATATTCATGAAATTGAACCATGTGGAATTAATTCGGCCCTAAGGAAATTTCAGTTAATTACATGTTGACCCAGATTAGAATTTTTTCGTTGACTCCCCTAATAATGATAGGGTCTTCAGGCTCCAAGGCTGGATGATCGAAGCAAATCTCAATTACGCGCCAATTAGCATAGAAATGGCGTCAGATAGGGTTTAGAAGCCCGGGTCAAGAACCATAATGTTAATCCCAATGATCATCTGCAGTTTGTGAAGGCTCGTGCCATATACGTGGGCTGTGACATTATAATGTAGGCGAGTCATTCGTGCCACCCGACAATTTGAATTCTGACCGTACGATATGACTCGTACGTGAATTATAACTTATTCTTCTTCTTTCTTCTTCTTATAGCCAACATATCGCGTATCATAATCCTGATAAAGAAACATACAATTTTACTCTCAATACTCTCTTCTAAGGAACTTACTGAGCAAATGTTTCTTGTTCAAATATTGATGCTAGGACTGCTTTTTTATGATGGTGAGTAAAGCTGTGAAACGACCTCCTAGAGCGAGAGAAGCTCAAATTCCTTACTCAACTCAAATTTTCCAACCAACTTTTCATATCGTGGATTCAAAATAAGTCTAAAGTTGAATAGAGAATTTTATGTTTTTTAAATGATGCATTATTTCATAAAAAGATGAATGTAGAAAAGATTGGGTGGATTTTATTGGAGAAAAGACACTCTGCAATCTACATATCTCTCGTTATTTAGCATAGCCTTAAAAAATTATTCAATCTTGAGAAATAGTCCTTGGAATTTCGCTAAAAAAGAAAACAACTTCGCCCTCGCAAAATATATCGACCGCCTACTAATGCATCACTGATGTTTCAAATAGGTTATCGGTTCATTTAAAAAATGTAACAGGGTATCTTAATCTGCAAGCAGGACCTAAATAGATTTGAATTTAAAACTCTTGTTCTGTTTTAATCAAATTCATACTGGTTTTAGTTCTACTTCCTCAGAAAAAGAAGATAAAGCATATATAAAGCAATAAATAAACACAAAAAAATCTTCCCTTTTCACATCCATATTGTAAACACAATGATCAACCTACAAATATTATCAGTTTATTATGCTCGCCCTTTTAAGTTATTTTTCGTGTATATAGAGACACATGTTAACCCCTAGCATGCTTCAAAAATACCATCATCCTCTGCTTCTTTATTTCTCATGTATCTCCTCCTCCGATTTTTTCTCTTATCCTTTTTTAATGACTCTCCATCTCTGTCAAAGAAGGAACAGCTATATCCGTAACAGGTTCGACCGTCTGTAAAGAAGAAGTGCTTTTTATCAAACCCTTTTTTTTATTCACGCGAACTTAAAACCACATGAACCATCGCTTCCAATCCCAGAGTCGACTTGATAAAAAAGTTATTCGTAAGGTCAAAATTTGTTTATGCAGAATTTGTTATTCTACCCACGGTTCTCAGAACAATGTTGATTTCGAGTGTCGATAATTTTTGTTTTGGTGGCAAATGAAATTAAAACAGGAGGCAGCTGTGCCTATAATTTGCTTTGCTTTGCTTTGATCGTCGCATAATAGGACTTTTATTATTATTGCGGAGTTATTTGAAAGTTGAGTTCAAAGTGGTTCAAAGTGGCTCAAAGTCACCCTCAAACGCACCTATTGTGTTGTGGCTCATTGAACCAACCACTTCCGGTACTGAAGATAATGTCACAAACATTTTTATCCCCACGTGCCATACGTGCCATATGTCTCTCGGGATAACACCTACGAGATGAGGGCCGACTAAAAGTAGCTTCCACTGGGCGTCATCAGAACTCGAAAGAGTTAATTTAGGGTAATAAAATATTATTCTAGATGGAAGACTATTGTTTATTAAATTAAGTGCTTTCTCAACTAAGAGAAACTTCCTAAAATATTCGCCAAGGTTTGAATTTTTAAGTTAACGACTCTCGAGCTTGTCTTCACTGACGTGCATTTTTTTCTCCTTACGAGAGGGAGAACATTTTATTAACCAGAGAGTCGAATCGAAGACTTGCTTTGCTTTCGTTCAGCTTCATAAAGAAGCCATAAAGGCAAAATAATCGACGATGCTGCGTTGCATTCAACCGCTGAAGCAGCGCCCACGAAAGTGTGGTGATTGAGTTCACATTCTCTCTCTCTTTTTTTGTTCAGTATCATAAACAGACTCGAGAGAAAAATGCGAATGGCCTGACGACCAGTAAAATCGCGTCAATGCACTCGTACCAAACTCGTCGCAGTTCGAATCGACGCTGTTAAAAAAACGAGTAACGTTATAAACTACGCATATTAGGGATATAAAAGTAAAGGTATATACTACCTTTTTATTACCGAGAATCAAGTGCCGATAAAACTTAGAATAGAGATTTCGATCACTTTCGTACCTGCATAATAATAATTCGTCCTTCGCGTACGGAGCAAAGGTTCAGTCTTTTCCAGGTCATTGGATTTTGTCTCTGAAAATGAAATCTGTGTCGCGCGGAAAATGTTAAAACAGATATTTCTAGAGCGGAACTGATTTTTATTAGCTTGCTTCATATTTATTTTTTATTTAATTGGATTTCTTTATACTTTTTTCAGTCATATCTTTCTATAGTTTTGACCCATTTTATCGTTCTTTTCTCTGTTTTTATGACGAATTTGGCAAAATTGGGCCTTAAGCCTTTATAGAATGCTATATATATGCTTACCAGCAAGCAACAAATTACATCTGCAGACCCTGCCAGGAGAGACACGATAATCTTTTCCCATTATGTAAATCACTCAATTACCGTTAAATCACATCCGGCGTGCGACATTATCCTTCAGCTTTCCATGCTCCACAATGGGAAATGTAGGTTTATTGCTTATTTTTCTTATAAGACTGTAACTTTAAAAAGCTGTAAAAAATACGTGATCTTGGACTCGTAAATTTTAAAATGACACTATTTTTAAACACACGTCATCTTTTCAATGATAAGCTTTTAAACGTTAATCTGCACGGAGAAAAATGGATATTCAATCTTAATATCTTGGATCTTGGATGAATACCTAGATATTTAGGATAAATACATTTGTAATTCAATTTTTTTCCTATCTAGATATTAAATTTGAGCATTCATTTTTCTCCGTTTTATATTAATGATTTAGTGGATCTTATTGGGCACTCTAATTAGTTTGAGAGTCACTGAGAAGTCGACGTCTCGAGGCTGCAACCAGATCCAAATCTATTCCCGGCTTAACAATGGCCCACAGTTTTAACTCGACTCACAGACGCCGGTGGTTTCAACTAACATGAATACTGAACATTATTATCCCTAGCCAAATTTCATCGAGATCTTTTTCGATGAAAATACAGCGCGCCCTTACTAAAATATCATGACAAGATCGAAAGGAAATTGACATAACGAAATTTGAAAGGGATTTTCTAAAAATTCTTACCAAAATACATCTGAATACACGAATAAGGTTTACACTCGGGTTTACAAAAAAGGAGACAGAGGGTACCAAAAACTCAATAAATCTTTAGCCTTTCTACTACACTCATTAAAAAGATAGAATTCCTTATCTATAGAATTTGACTGTCAAGGGTTTAGAAAAAATTGATCTATTATATTAACATTTTTAAAACAAGGGGGTAGTTTGACATTTTATAATGCCTCGAAAACCATGTGAGTGTGATCAACAGTTTTATGTTTACTAATGGAAAGTTGTTTACTTAAATGAGACAACCATCTGTTTCTCTTTGGTAGGGAATGAATGAGCGCCTATGTTACCCATCAACTCCGATTTCATGGCTTTCCTCACCACCATTTCTCGATATTTTTGGCAGTTAGGACGTTTTAACACGGACTCACAGTGAATATAACTTATGCATCACATAATTCTATGTGCATTTTAGTGAAGTGCAATCTTAGACTAGATAAATAGCACAGTGTCTGTCACTGTGGCATGCGTCTTCCACAAGACACCCGCCCTTCAGATTCTACAGAATACACCCTCAAATTATGCTTCTCAGGGATTCTCATCTCACATTTTATTCATGCCATTTAAGGGGTTTCTCTCCAGCGAAAGAAATCAATCAATCAAAATTATGAAAACGGTCCTATTTTCTCCAGTTTTTAAGATTTAATGATTTTTTGTGATGATTCTGTTATGTCAACTTTCTCTTAGAAAGTTGACACGTCATTGACGTCTTCAAGATGCGTCTCTTCCCCTCCTATAGGTATAGGGTAGGTCGCCTACGCGAGGCCCTTAGGGTCCTTAGTATCATCTCAGTCCTATAGTATCAAATTTGTTAAATTAAATAAAGTCGATTTTCATTTATATTTAGACCGTCACCTTTGACTATATAAATCCATAAATTGATTCATCTTGTTATGAAATATAGAGAAGAATGTCAAAAAAGTCGTACTCAAATTAGAGTCTATATTTAGAAAACTGTTTAAAGTTAAAGAAGTTTGCGTCTCTAATCGCCACCAGCTGTCGGCATGAAAAGGTTTCTATTCCTGCTTACACATTTAACGAAGCTGATCGACATGGCGTGTGCCATGAATATGGTCTGCCAGTTTTCATTTTGGTTATTCGCCCATCAATCTTTCCAATTCTCGACCTTTCAGGGCGTTCTCGCCTCAAGAGCTATCAAACTTTTAGAATTGAGAGAGAGGCTTGATTCGAGCAGATGTGGAAATTAAATTTCGTTTTGAAAATAATTTTCCCTTCCTTGTCTCTAATTGTTTTTCAATCTGTTTGAATAATGAATTTTATCTTATATAATCATGAAAATATATGAAATTTAAAAAAAATACTTGTGATAATCATCGAGTGTTTTTTCAAGTAATTTTTATACAATGTGAATAAAAAGATTAGATAAAATGATTCTCTCATACAACTTTGGATAAGTGTGTTTGTCTTGCGACTTATCGAGATGGTTCATCTACAGCCTGTCAAGAAACTCTCAAACAGATTCGAAAATTTGATGAGGTTTTGTTGAGGAACTAGATTGAGCAGCTAAGATTTTCATCATCATCATATATCATTTTCGTAGAGCTTTTTATAACAAGGGATTCATGTTGATCATGACTTAAAGTTAAAGGAGTTTGAGGTTCTTCGAACTCTAAAAATTGAAACTGTTTTTGTTTAAAAGTACCGCAAATTATTTATGAACAGGTGTTGAATATAATTTTTGACAAGATCCCCATTTACCATATGTATATGTACATTGTACAAATGTACATATACTTTGGAGTTTCGCTCGTTTGCAATTAAGCGGTGAACCAGACGTGGTTAGATTTAGCAGTCGAGTTTCGCATTTAGGCGAGGCGCCAGTGAGTCAGTATATATACCATATAGAACTATAGACAGTTCGTTGCCTCCATTTTATTTATCGACCTTCCGTCCTTATGACAACGATGCAACTAACTTTATTTTTATAATAAAATATCTCAAGTCCTACCCTCTCATTCCCATATATCACTTCTGGCACTTTGTGAAATGAAGTATTTTCCAACACCTTATTTCCATTTTTTTAAATCATTTTAATGTCAATGCTACAAGTTATTAGAGAGTTATGTACCATATAATTCTTATATATTGTTATCCAAATATATGCTCTTGTCTACCTGACTTCCCTCCCCCTTATTTTCGTTCATTGTCTATTGCCCCGCAGCCTCATAAATAATTTATCTTCTTTTCGTCGTGAATCATCTGAGTGGACTTAACACCCACGTCCTAGGAGTATTCAGTAACAAGCATATACGCGGAACTCATTTCTTATGGAAGCCTATAATACTAGTTACAGTGTGACTGCTACATTGGCTAAGGTCCATCATTTCCTGGAGTTCTGCATTTATTACTATAATATTGAACATGAACACTCATCTCTGAATTGCAAACTTCCTGCCTCTTTATCTGTTTTAATTCACACTTTACTTCGTTCATCAAATAATTTTCAGTTATATGTATATGTTACAATAATTTGAAATTGTATACATATTTTCACTGAAAAGTTGAGGAAAACACGAAATCCTGGGGTAAATCAATTGTCGAGTAAATATGAAAACAATAAACTTAATTTTTATGTTCCCAGCGAAATCTGCAGTTAAATAATTTTTATTTGTTATCAGTTTCATTTTAATCCTTTTTTACTCGTCGGGAATATTGGAAAAAATATTCGCAGCTCAAGGGAATAAGGGGATGACATTTTTTGTAATTAATCGAGATGTCCCGCGGGACAAATGTGTAAAAATTAGAACGCGAATATTTGTCAAAATAAAAATGTAATATAAACGGTCTGATTTGATAGAATCTGACATTTTTGCAAATTGCATAAATTTCTTTGTTTGTCGAATGGTCAATTGTGTCGCGAAGGAGACAAGGACAAAATTTGTCGGAAGACGAGGGGTCGCCATTGAAGCAGAGGGAGTGGATCGATCGCGTGTCTTCGAAAAACACGAAGCCCTTTTATAGTTTCATAACAATACAAGCTTCGACTCTTTAACGCGTAAAGCTCGTTGCCTCAGGCTGTTTACTTAGACTAGGCTTAGTTTTATTGCTCTGGTTACCGTTTTCAGACCACTTTGATTTAAAAAGTGTACCTATAGCAGTTATTATCTTCCACTATGAATCAATTAGTATCTATGTTATCTGAAGTTACAGTTTATATATGTATGTGTGTGTAAGGAGGTAAGAGTCATCATAAAGATCATTGATGAAAAGATGAATGGAATTTAGAGCACTCGAATCCCCTATAGAAACTTACAGCCCTCAACTTCCGGCCTCTCCTCAAGGAGATTAAACTTCGTTGTCATGCAAATATTATCAAGCTAATTTTCTCTCTTCTCCATCCTACGGATAATCATAATCCTACATGAGCTTTTGCTGTAAAATATAACACTCAAGTGCATACCACAACTTGAACGCGAAAGTTCAATAAATATTGTTTATGCCTCATTACAGCTAGGCATGACGTTTAGAAAATGTTAAAATTGAATTAAGTTTACCGTAAATGATTGCCAAGAATCTTAACAATTTCTCGACTATTTATTTTTTTTTATTACAAAAATTATATGCCAAATTTATATTTCTTTAAACAAATTATATGAAAGTACTCATGAAAAACACTTGAGAGAGTTTGAACAAAACAAAAGTGAAAGACTTGCAAAAATTTTACGAAATGAAATATAAATGGGATAAGTAAAGAGAGGAGGATGCTCGTCACAGTCCCGGTTTAAATTTAAGAGGATTTCAACTCCAAAGCATGAAACTCACACCCACACACTCATAAGTCTCAAAGACATAAGAGTCGAGAAAATTCAGTTCGCCCCGTGCGCTCTCGTTCTGTTTTACAATTCTTTTTTTCTTTTGCAAGAAACTTGCTAACTTATGTGCATCTATCTATTCACAGAATGCTTTATATACACAATGGTTACGAAGTTAAACACAAACTTAAATTGCAAAACGCACCAAAAGAACTTTACATTTAAAAATTATTTAAAAATTCTGCGCATCAGTCTATAAATATAAAGCTTTAGAAAGTTTTCATGATTTATTGTGGCACATCTTCAATCTTTATTATTTGAAATCTCGAAATCTGAAGCCATTTTTCTCTCAGTCATTTTAAGAAATTTAACTGGATTTCAAGAGACTTAAAAAAAAGTTCATATCTTTGTAGTCAAATGCATGTAATTTACATAACAAAGATTGAAATTATGAATGTGGGCAAAACCGGAAGTAATCATCGTTTGGTTCGTACACAAACTAGAAACGAACGAGATACGTTATCCACCTTAAAGGCATCTTCAGATAACATAAACGAACTAGTTTCCCTCCATGAATAACAACCCACGCATTTTTGTGGCGTGATTTTTAAATTACATATTCTAAAATTAAAGACAACATACTGACTTTGAAGAATGTTTTTTAAGATTGTAGGAAAGAACCAAATTTACTGATTTGTGATTGCGTTATTCTTTTTAATGGCTGTTACTAATAGTTAGGCTAAAATTAGGTTCTATTTCCGAATCGTCGGTTATTTTATTTGATTTAAAAAATAATAAGGCCACTTATATTACAGAGATTAAAAATAATTGATGTAATTATCTTCTTCTAATTGCTTAATGAACAAATCAACTTACGATGAACGGTTAATTACTATCTAGGAGGAGGGCAAAGCCCTTTTCCGATTACTGGTCCGAGTTAATAACGGCAAATATTACTGATGTACATAAGGGTGAATGAAAGCGGGACAAGTTGAGAAGCTTATAACCAAGCCTACAGGCTTGGTTCGAATTTTTAGATTCCGGAAATAACGCCCTAAAACACGAGACAGTGGTTCTCTATCTTCACATAACTTTATAGATCTAAAATTAAACGTTTTCCTGCATCCAAAGAGGATATTTTGACAACTTTTTATCTCTGTTTACTAAAATATTTTACATATTTTCAATCTAATGTCCTGTATGAATTTATGTTTATTCTACAAATCAACTATCAGCGTTGCCACAGACCTTGAAATCCTTGAAAAGTCAATTAATTTTGAAATGGGTATGTACTTCTAATAGAGGTAGAGAGTTTAAAATTTGTACGTAAGTGAGAAATGGATGACAATGCAATATAATATAGTAATTAATTAAATAATTAATTAACTCGTGCAGTGATCGGTTTTTCATTCTTGTCACTGTTTTGACTGACTTAATTTTATTTTTTACTGTAGATATTGTGTATCTCGGTTTTATTTGAGTTCATTTTATTTATGTATTTTATGTTTTGTCAAAGTTTTAGCATTAACTTTCAATAAATTGGAAGAAAAAGAACTACATCTGATTTACACCCCCTGCAGTGTTCTTTTTTGTGTTTTGAATAAAAGGTCAGGGAAATTAAAAATGGAAAGTCTATGGCAAAACATCAAAAAAGTTTTGATATATTTGTTAATTTTTTAAAGAGCATTTTGAGAACAAAATTGCACAGAGAATTCTCATATATAAGCTACCGAGTCCGACTTTACGTTTCAGATGTGAAATGAACACTTGATGCTTGTTAGAACAATTAACCCAACCCAGACAAACGAACTTGAACTCTATCTTTTTTTGATTGGAGAACGATATGCTGCGAAAAAAGTGTTCTTGAATCTATAATCTATATGTATGACTGTTCTTGCTCCGAGATTGAAATTCAATCATCATTCGGCAGGTTTCCTACCATAAATTAGTTTTATCAGTTGAATTCACCGAACCTGACGCCTGAGGGCGAATTAATCCGACGAAGGTATCCAACCCTCGCGGATTTCGAGGCCGGAAAAATGCAAAAGGATTTGACAGACTGATAGAATAATGAAGCCTGCCATGGTTTAGTCATTTTAAACGAAAATTAAATCCTGATATCTCCGGTATGACTATTTATTCATTTATTTACAGCGCGTGGGAAACAGTGCGTAGACAATTAATAATTTTCAAGTACAACAAAAATTTCGAATAACACTTTTTCAATTTTAAGGCAAGGTATAAACTCGTTTCTGGAAATACACTAATGGCTTTTGAACATTCTTACCTCCTCCTCTCATTGTTTCTCTCGCTCTCTCTCTCTGCAGTTGCTCCATTTTTGTAAGCAATTTTATAGGTCGTTAAATTGAGTAAATTTACGATTTTCCTATCTCGTGAACAAACCAGAGCTTCCAGCAAAATCGTTTCGGAACACGAATACACGAATACCTCGACAGCCCTGACCTTTTTTTTAGTCTTGTAATAACGATAACCAATCTATCTATCTATCTGTCTAATCTATTAATTTTCTATCATTTTTGCAGTCACCAGAGTGGAAAAAATTTTAAAGACTGCTAAAAACCACACTCTATAAAGAAAAGGGTGAAAGCCGTTAAGATAAAGTTTATCGAGTGATGTCTTGTTGTGAAACAGCTAACAGCTAGACCATGCTATATGTAATCTTTTACCTCGAGTAGATAACTATACAAGGGGGAATTTAGCCTCACTATACTTTTTTTTTATCTGTGGAAATAGTGATATTGCTATAGTGAAACTGTGTGACATATTTTTTAACTGAGAAATTTTACCGACCATTTTCGCTATAAGAAATGAACTATTTTCATAAATACAATAAAACAAGCAAACTTCTAATAAATATATTATTATAATAAAAGCTTTACATAATAAATTATGAAGATTTCGTTAATTGTTTTGGGTAAAGTAAATATTTATCACATAAATATGTATTTTCATTGAAAAAAATATAATTTAAGAGCATGTGTTATATTTACCATATGAGTAAACACGTAAAATCAAATTCAGATTATCCGGTTTTTCCCCTCATTATTTATTATTCTTTTTGATAAAGTAAACATTGTGGGAATAAACCCGGGTAATCTAAATTTACTCATATCGTTCAAAATGAAACTTTGATTTTTCGTACAGAATATATCACTTCGATCTTTGAGTCACGTTTGAGCTGAAAATTTACGATTCGGAATCAGCCGAGGCAATCATTGATGTTTTCACTCCATTGAATCGCAATTTCATTATATGTATCTGTATCAGAAATTGATCGGGTACCATATATAGCATAGAAAAGAACGTCAGATATCAATAAATTGAGTACGTTCAACTGAGAAAAGACTCCGTGATAAAAGAATTGGTTAACCGATCTACTCATTAAATTGATCTAGGTACTTGTATATAGGATTGGATAGTATATATCAATTTCAAAGTATTTGTAATCAAGAATCAAAATTTTCCAAAAAATTCACCTGATGGCAAGGTTTTTTGCCGAAATGTGATTCAAATTTGTGCAATACTATTTCCGCTAAGAACGGTAGTGGATGAAAATCAAATGCTGTGTGCACTGCTTTGACGATCCCCGTTTGTTAGTCAATTAAAGCTCATAATTACAGTTGCTTCAGTCCTGGAGAGAGACGAGACTGACATCATGACTCATTTTACCGGACGTAGTCAAGTCTATAAAATACCTACAACTATACGTGCTCGTTGATATTCACACGTATATTGCATCCAACAGCAAACATAAAAGCCCATCAGAACAGGAAATCGCGCAAAGTAGACAAGTTTGAGGAAGACAAATATTTGAATGACGTGCTTGGAAAATTTAAACTTAGGCAGAAGTTTTCTGTTTGCTTGTGAATCTTTCTTAACTTAATTTCCTATTATCATTACCATTTTAAAAAATCTATTCTATATGGTACATTTGGAGAAATATGACAACATATATAACTAATCAGTTAACTGAAGTTTCTGATACATATGAGGAACACAAGTCAAAATATTTGACGTCAGAACGATTAAGGCTTTTTTGATCGCATAAAAAGCAAATCCTCTAGTTGGGAACATCCTGGATAATCGTTCTTCAAACATAAGTTGCTTCATGGCCGATGCTCGTTGACACACTCGACCTCTGCACATTTAGAGATGTCTAATTGCTCTAAATTTTTTTATTCTTATGACGTCTGCGATTTTACTCATATGCACAAAGGAAGTGTTTTTTTAGGACAAAAAGAAGAACAGCTTTTTAAATGTTGGATCCGGTTATGAAGCGTTTATCCAACAGTAATCTAAACTTTAAAGGAGTGTTGTTTTAACCATCATTTTATAGAAATAATCAAAAGCTTATTTGGAATCAGTAGAAAGAAACATAATTTTAATGCTTCCAAATAAAATTTTTTCTTACAGTGTTTAATGTGCCATTAATTAATTCAATCGTCTAGGGATTAAATTGTACGTTCTTGAGTCAAGATAACTTGACTATGTGGAAGGAAACCACGTTCTTTGTACTATTGTTTCCGAGGTTTATTGAGTGCAATGCTGTTTCCACCAGACGGTCGATACTTTCAGTCGTTCTAGGGTGCAGAGTACTCGACCTAAGAGCCAATAAACCTTGGTGGAAAATCATTCAACACTCATTCCGTGCTATTTTATTCATTGTTGTAACAATGTTAAGGACTTTCCTATATATACATTTTATTACTTTTACTCGATTTAGGTCTCGCGAGATTTAACAAAAGACCTCTTTAATGATAGCCCATATTTGAAATTATTTAATTTTCAATGTTTAAAAGTACCACTTAGTCGATATAATTATTTTTCTACTGTTATGAAAATGTAATTAATGAAAGCTTCCATTCTTGTTACAGGTCCTTGTACCGATTTTAGCAGGCACCAGATCATAAGACCGAAGGTTTATCATGGTAGGAATAAAAGGGAGATTGCATCAACCAAAGAAAACGTAAGTATAAATATAAAAATATATTGTATAACTTTTGAATCTATTTCCATAAGTAAAATTATG
>JAUESI010000029.1:7510980-7533009 GCA_032275145.1 Synergus laeviventris
ATTCGTTACAGTTTACTATGCGTACCGAAGCTTGCGACCGTCTTGGTGCAACAATTTCAATGCAAATGTTGTTACCGACACGAGGTGCATAACAAAATTCAGCACAAGTACATGAAATGCTACAATACCCCTGTATTTGACAGGAACCAACAAAACTGCAGCATTATACTTTGAATTTTCACGAATTATTCATAGAACGATTGAATTTCTCGATATATAAACATGGGCATAGATTTTTATTCTAAAATATACTTATACAAAATATACTTAATATACTTAAACAAAACGTTGTGTTGCAAAATTAATAGCATCGATGAATTATTTTTATTCAACCAAAGTTATGTCATTCAAAGTAATTTATTCATTTAAAAATTGAACCCTATTGTTCTAAAATCATTCACATAATCGAGGACATAATGGCTTTGCATTCGAGGACTTGTCATCAGCATGATGATTCACATATATGACGATCTTCGGACGTGATTGACATCTATAGTTGAGAAAACTCATACGTGAATTTTCATTCTTATTGAATCAATAAACTATAGCTTTATCAGCTGCAGAAATTTGTAACCATTTTTTCTGGCTGCATACAATTCAGTAAAATTAGCAGTTTTTTTAAATGTATTATGTGTATATTTTTCGAATAATTCAATAAGTTTAAGTTCCTTTCGTTTTCACGTAATCACACATAATTTCGTAATTGTTCATAAGTATAAGAGATTCTTATCGCATACCCATGAATGGCGTCTTCGTATTAAACCTATACGATACACGCAATTAACTCAAAAAAACGGTAATTTGCACTTTTACGCTGCAGCCTTTAAAGTTGAAACCACATCCTATTCGGTCCTCTTTATCGTGACATGAAAACCTGATTCCAGTCTGTTGAAAGTGTCTTTTATATTTAAGACTCAACTCGAATCCTGCAAGACATTTGATTCTTTTCATAGAGGTGCTTCCATTATATGATTGTTGACTATTTTTTCTACAACTTTTCATTTAAATTCCATATACCTATATGTATCCTGGTAATAGAAACATTTAGCATTTCTTTATATTTTCGCCTCTCAGGTGTTTAACCAGCTTACTAGAAACAAGAAGTCTTTCAGAAAACGCAACTGTTCATGATGATATAAAAGGGCATATGTAATTGAGAAGGATAAGATAAAGTCGTCCATGCACAAAGGAAGCATAGAAAGACGTTTAACCTTGGTATTATCACGCACGCAAAGATTACGGGACTTTCAATCACTCACGATGTCCGTTTGATCAATCGACTTGACCATGAGTAACTCTATAAACTAATCTGGATAGAGTTTTCAGCTCCATTCATAGTTAACATTTTATATAAAAAAGTGTACAATACTTTTTAATACTCAATTCGTCAGAATTTTCTAAACAAATTTATCGAAGCGTGAGGTGAAATCGCTTCCAATCTGCCTCGTATATGTATGTGTACTTAATCACATAATATATAAATGTAATATAGGTGCTATATGTATGGCAATATATAATACGAATGCGTGTGCACTGTGCTTTGTGCGTCGGTCGACTAAACACCTGCGCTTATACCGACACGGCCACCGATTATTTTCAAAGCTAATAAGTAATACGAACTCATTCTGTACACATTTTACTTTTTAATGAAACAATTATTTCGGCTTTTTAAAATCTTAGAATTACTTTAATGCAAATAAGTGAAATTGGATCAGCAGCTTTACTTTTCGCCCCGAAAAATTGCTTCCGAAAAATTTCGTCTGAATTTAACAAAGCACTGCAATATTTTCGCGTTAGAAAGCACCCACAAAAGAACCCATAGATTGCCTTCTGCGAGACCTTCCCATTATGTTCCTAACCATCATGTATGTGGTTTCAACCATTTATATCCTGCTCACCGCGTTGTGTCGCGCTCATTTTTCCCAACCATTTCTCTTCCAATTGTGTCATCTTTATTTAACCACCAGCACACATCCAGAGTTTCTGAATCAGAAAAGCTATATATTTATAAAAGCAAAGAAATTAGTAATTAATCTTTAAGCTTAATTTCGGTGAATTTGTCGATAGTGAATTTACCTTGGAAATAAAAACAGCAATTATATTATTTAGATTTAAGCGATCCCTAAGGCTCGCCCGAGGCTGCTTTAATCAAGGTAATGGACCAAGCTTCCATCGTTTTCAAGTGCCCATCCTGGTCGCGTAATATACCTTTAAAAGTCTATCCATCCCTACTTCTGGAGCTGCAAAAGTGGTTTTATTATTTGAGTCTGCATAAAGAGGAAAAACTTAATTGCGAAGTACATCAGAGTGGTTAATATAATGTATGAAATGGGCTAAATAGAGGTAAATGTAACAGAGGGTAAAAACTATTTCTGAATAGAGACAGCAATTTTCCGCAGTCTGTGAATCGTAACCCATGATATATATTTATCTGGAGATTCATTGGCTCCAGACGAATGCGGGTCATTGCAAATCTCGCATGTAAGTATCTCATGTGGCCACGTGCCAAAAAGGACCTAATTTAACATTTTGAATCTCGACGACAGTCTATATATACACATATATATAGAAGTTTCCAGATGCGATTACATCTACTTAAACAAGATTTCTCGGAATTAAGTCGTGTGGATCTTTTAAATAATATTAACGAAGCGAGAAAGTCTCGTTATCGCGATTGGCTAATCATTGATCTTTTGCATTTATTAACCACAAAGTGCACGGCGCCTATTAGGATGAGAATTATCAAGAAGAATTATTATACCATTCTGAATAATCTGAGTCATCATTTACTGCAGTAAACAATTGACAGTAACTTCCGGATATAAAAACATTGATCATATTGTATCTGCAATGGAAATCTATTACGCAGAAGTAAGGAAATGGGTCATTGTTGCTTACTCATTTTTAAAAAAGTTTTTTTTTTAAATAATGATTATCAATTTGATGATAATTGAATCAAAGATCTGATGAAAGTAGGAGAATGACTTTAGTAATGAACGAACCAATGAATTATTCGCTATAATTGTAAGAATTTTCTGGTGGAAGTAATTATTCGGGAGACTTCATGGATGAAGAAAAATTCAATTTCTCCAGATAAGTTCTCTGGGATTCTCGGCGGCTCATTAGTCCTCTTTTTTTTTGATTTCAGAACATCGAGCATGTCGACGTGCTGACAGTTGGATACGAGTTAGACGGTGTGAGAAGGATCCTGGATCTTCGATTGAATACAGATCTCATTCCCGTTGGCTTTCAACAGAGACACCAACATGAGGGTTCTTACAAAGTTCACACCCCTTCCAAAGTTGTAAGTACCATCATCATTTTATCCATTCTCACCACTTGATTAAATCCAATACAGTATATTTTAAACTTGAAGAAACACACTATGATTAAAAAACAATCCTGTCCTTTTTCTTTGATGTTGATTGCATTTATGAATAGTTATTCAATTTTTATTCAAGTTTTAAATTAAAGATTTATTTCAAAACTTCTTTTTTATTTCGAAAAATGAATCATTACTTGTTGAATAATTAAGGTGTTTCAGATTGACAAATAGGAATTTCCTGGAACAAAAAGACAAATCACTTCTTGTTTTAAAAAATGCAGAAAATTGTATAATCCTGGTTCCTTAATGCACTTTCGAGTCATCTTCTGCGTATCATTCAAAATTGAATATAAATTTTATCTCCACGTGCATCTGTGATAATATATGAATCAGGAAAATAACATGACTCATAAACTCTTTCTCAGCCATAATAAAATAGTATTGATGAAATTCCATCAAATTTGCGTGAAATTAATAGTTTAATTATTTTATATCGAGAAGTTTAAAAATACTTTAAGTAATAGATAAATAAACTTTTAGCAGTTGCCAACTGAACTTGATGATAAATTTTAAAGCAAGAGTCGTTGAATGGTTGAAGATAAATATAAATTTGAAAGAGCGTCTGTTTCCGTTGATATAAATACTTTTTTCCCCACGATTGCGAATAAAAAAATCATATTCTATTCTTAATTTGTTTATTCTATCAATTTAAAATTCATTTTGTTGTTAAAAAACATTGCAGAAAATAAAATGCCAAGTTTAACGTGTCCCTAATTAAAGGTCACATTTTTAATTATCCTCTATTGCCATGGAATGCAGGGTCACTAACACTAGTCTCATAAATTAGCATTTAAAAAAAAAAGATTCCCTAGGGCAACAATGATGACAAGTTATTATCAAGTGCGAGTTCGTTGTGCTTCATTCTATATCTGGCTTTGCATTTTACCAATTGGCTTCCTTAATTGACTCGACTATGCCACTCGTTTTGAATACTCGTTATCATTTGCATACAAGAGACACTGAGCCATATACATAGATACTCGGAAATGCGAATTACTCACTTCCGTTTCCATAAAACTGACATGAGATCTTTATTTCGTCGAAACACCCTGAAAAATATTCGTTTTACTGTGTCCTATTTACACTTACAAATTCAATCAAATTGAACTCAAATTTATCATTATCTAAAATACTTTTAGATAATCTTATCAACTTAAAAATCGTTTTATTCTTAGACCTTGATCCTTATTATAAAAGCCTCAAAGAGACTTTTGCAACAGATATGACTAATAAGAATTGTTTTTGCATTTCCCTCTCATTGTGAGGGGAACTCACATCTTCCTAAGTTGGAGCAAACAAAGAGAATGTCAATCTCGCGTGCTGTACTCTAATCAGACTAGAAAAATTGATCTTGAGAAATTCTCGCGTGCCAGCTTGTTCAGATATATGTACATAACTTATACATATAGTTTAGTGACCATATGCCTGGGAAGATAAAACGACCCTTGTCATGTTTATGTTTAATAATTCTAATTGCATTATTTTCTCTGGAGAAAATAACAACCACTAATGACGTTTGAATTGTCTTGCAGGAATTGTGTCATTACCAAGGTAGTATCAGAGACGTGCCTGGATCCTGGGCTGCGCTTTCCACCTGCAACGGATTGAAAGGAGTCATTTTTGATGGTGAACATCTTCATCATATCCATCCTGAAAAAGAATCTCTCAACTCCAAACACTTCGTTTATAAACATGGTGATCTCGTCACCAATCATACGTGTGGTAAATTTCTTTTAATTAATTATAACAATTTCTTTAAGGAAGGAGTCCAAATTGAAACTGTGATTAATTTTAAATTAAGTTTTTTTTAAAGTGAAATTATTTTTAAAAAATTTTCTATACCGAATTAAAGGTACTTTAATTTAGCAAGTGTCGAATGACCTTGAAGAGTAGATGCTTTATTTGCTTGAGTGGATGGTTCAATACTTGCTGGCTTGTCCTCATTGGCAGGGAGCCAGAAGTAAATCTGATATCCTTAGAAACAGAGTATGTATCTTCTTCGAATGACTGGATAGAATCTTTAGCTAAGTCGGTACAGGAGTTCCTTTTCCAAACAAGTCCTGAACGCGTGTAAAGACTTGCGACCTGTCTCTCTAGTAAAGTACTGGTCTTTCCTTAACGGTCTTAACGAATGTGAGAGCAAGGTCCTCCCAGTACATCGACTCCTTTGTCCTTACTGACTAAGAACCCGGTTGCACTCGATGATCTCTCTGTTTCTTTTTTTTAGGATACGATGGAACGCCACATGATTTTCTCGGTGCTGACTTACAAAAATTACACAGAGCCTCCAGGGTGAGTATCTAGAAAGATAAACACTGTAATTTCTTCTCTGAACTGCTTTTTTACCTTCCACTATTCTCGGGTCTTTCAGTTGAAGGAACTTGAAAAAACGAGCCAGAGTTCATCTGCTTCTTAATAGACGATCTGTATTTTTTTCGAGAAGATAATTTAAATTTAAATCTCAACTTAAAAGTGGAATTTTATTAATTGAAAATGAATTATGTTGGAAATCAATTTTTTTATTTCAGAGCGATTACTCAGTGAAAATTTAAAAATTATCCTCACGAAATGTATGAACGAACCCCTAATACTTTTGAAAGTTTCTTTACTTTGCAATGGTTTTCTTATTTTATCATTATAAAATTTGCTTTATTTTCAGCATAAAAGGGCGACAGAAATAATAAGAGGTCCCTATAATGCAAATCGACAATCTCGATATGTGGAACTTGTTCTCGTAATTGATAAGTCGGAATATACAGCTTTCCACGAAAGCCTCCAGAAAGTTCAACAACATTGCAAGGATATTGCCAACATTATTAATGCCGTGAGTTCTGAACATTCCCAAATATTTCTGCTATACAAAGTTTTGAATTAATTAATATAGTTTGTTTTCTATTACCATTAAACTTTAAAACAGAAACTAATTACAAATTCACACTCCTGATAAATGGAAACTATGTTCTCTAATTCTACACAATTGGAATTGTGTTTCCTAATTAAAAATTAGTTTTCCAGAATTATTAAATTTATGTTAATTTTATATCTTTTTACAGTTTTACATGCCTTTGAATATATTTGTTGCACTTGTGGGCGTCGAAATATGGTCAGAATCGGACGAAATAATTCTCTCCACTAACGGAGACATCACGTTATCAAACTTCCTGCTCTACCGCAGAGAAAGGCTAGTCAAGTCAATTCCAAATGATAATGCCCAACTACTAACGTGAGTGCTATTTCATTCATTGCTTCGTTAACTCTATATATATCTTATCTTAAAAGAAAATTGTCTGATTTCAATCAGAATTCAATAAGTGTGATACCAAACATTTTAAACATTTAAATAAGCTTATATATAAATTTGTGCATAAGTCTCTTCTAACTTTATACTGATACCAGAAATATTATGTATGATTTATTTAGGAGGATGCAATTTGATGGTGGAGTGGTCGGCAAAGCTTTGAAAGGGCCAATATGCACATATGAATTTTCGGGAGGGGTTTCCAGTGACCATTCAAACGCTGTGGGTGTTGTCGCGGCAACGTTGGCTCACGAAATTGGCCACAATTTCGGTATGGAACACGATACACCCGAATGTGAATGCCTGGAGGACAGGTAAAATTTATATACTCAATTCCGATTTTGTCTGAATTTCGAAAATTGAATTCCATCGTTCAATTTAATATTTATAACATTATAGGCCCTCTATTCAATTAGAATTAAAACTAATGTAATTTTATGTTTAATCAAAAATATTGCATTTGAAATATTATTATATTTTAGATGTATTATGGCACCATCGAGTGGACCTGCAGGTCCCGTCCACTGGTCATCTTGTTCCCTGGAATATCTTGCCTTGGCCTTCGAACACGGAATGGATTATTGTCTTAGAAATAAGCCCCAGAAACTTTTTGACAGTCCCATTTGCGGGAATAGTTTCGTTGAACCTGGCGAGCAATGTGACTGTGGTCTCAAAGAGAATTGTGATAATCCATGTTGTAATGCCTCAACTTGTATGCTATTTGCCAACGCAAGCTGTGCTACCGGTCAATGTTGTGACCTCAAAACATGCAGGCCAAAATCTGCTGGTTCTGAATGTCGCTCAGCGGAACATGAATGCGATTTGCCCGAATTTTGCTCTGGTCAGAGTGAATATTGTCCAAAAGACGTTTTCAAAATTGACGGAGAATCTTGCAACATGGGAAAAGCTTTTTGTTATCAGGGATCTTGTCGAACCCATAATGATCAGTGCAAATTGCTTTGGGGACCAACAGGTTCTTCTTCCGATCCTCAGTGCTATACAATGAACAATAAGGGCAATAAGAATGGAAATTGTGGATATAATAGGATAGACACGGCATTCGTCAAGTGCTACAATCAGTAGGTTTCATTATTTTTATTATCACAGTAATGAAATCCCTTCTAATCTTTTTTAGGTTTTAATTTTATTTAATATTTTTATCACTTAGTCAAATTTCCTTCTCTTACAATTGAATTCTTGTAGGGACATTCTTTGCGGAATGCTTCATTGCAAGCATTTAAATGAAAGACTTGAGTTTGGAATGGAATCAGTTGCTATTCTCAGTCACTCTTTTATAAACAGCGAGGGCACTATCATCCCTTGCCGATCTGCAATTGTTGATTTAGGATTGAATCAAGTCGATCCTGGACTCGCGCCAGATGGCGCTAAATGTGCCCCTGGCAAGGTAAATTTACAAATAATCGACAAGTTTTCTATATCTGAATAGATATCAAATATGCAATATTAAATCAGAATCTTATTTATATTCTACACAGTATTAAAAAAAAAATGAATTTACAGATGTGTGTGAACCAGAAATGCATGCCAGTAGCAGACCTAAAAGCGCAAATTTCCGGAGGGAAGGCCTGTCCGAACAACTGTGGTGGAAACGGAGTATGTAACAGTTTGGGACATTGTCACTGCAATCGTGGTTGGGATCCTCCTGATTGTACAGAACCCGGGTATGGTGGATCTATAGATAGTGGACATGCCGATGATCCAAATGGTATGATAAAAAAAATCACGAAATTATCAAATTTTATTAAAAATTCTTAATTATAATTCTCTAATATTTTACAGCGAGAAACGATTTCATCACCGCTCTCTACATCATTTTCCTCGGCGTGTTGCCCACAATTATCTTGATCGGTCTTGGTGTCTGGTACGCGAAAAACAGTCCTAACAAACAGTGGAAGAAAGGAGCGATCTCCAAGTATGTATTCAATGTCGACTGTTTGAAACCAAAGCGCAAGCCGAACCTGGCGCCAAAATCGGCTTGCAAAAGTCAAACGGGCTTTTTTCAGCGCTTTCTAGTCGCCCGCACGCCGAAAAAAAATCCTCCTTGTAACACGAATAAACTGTTCACTGTCAGTGATCAATTATCAAGCAAAGATAAACTTCAAATCGTTAAAAGCAATCTCGTATCGACTACGAACCCAGACGTGATTAATTGCAGTAACAATATTCAGTACAGAAATTCATTGAATGATCCTAAGGTAGAGTTCGGGCCGACGGCTTCTCAGACTGAAGTAAATTCAAAATTAAACTCTGCGGAAATGCGATCGAAGAGAGTAAGTCCTCTTAACGTGGATTTAGGCTCTAAATTGGCGGATCACATCCAGAAATTCCAGAAAGGACCAAATAGAAACTTTAAGGGGCTCAAAGTTCAGACTGAGCTTAAGTTCGAGCAATTGAACGAGAGTCCTTCCAGCACTTCTGGTACCACTCCAAATTCTTCTGAAACTTTGTTAAGAAATAAGTCCAATTTAACGGCCCCGACTCCGTTTTATAAAAAGAAACCACCTCCTCCGCCCAAGTAGACTTACACATTCAATCTCTATTGGACTTCTGAACTCTTGGAATTAAATCTAAATTTTGGAGTATATATTTTAGTAATATCTATTTTTTTTAAATTCTCCTTTTATGGAAAACAGTATTTTCATGACATTATGATACATTATTTATATTTTTTTGAAATTTCTAGGGGCAAAGCTCAAAGTTTTTACTCTCTGCAATATTAAACTTAATGTATTTGTATATCAATTTCGTTTGGAATTATAAGTATTAATTATTTGTCGATACGCGATTGCAAAGTCAAGCTTTGAAGTTCATCAGACTAAAAAAAAGACCAAAAACTTTCACTGCCGATGAGACAATGAAAAGTGAACGAGACTTTAAGTGTTAAAATCGTAGGTAGAAATATAGAATTGTAGAAGCTTATTCCGATACAGACGCTTATACTTAAAAGTATCGGAAGAACTTTATCAGTATAGTTTTGAACAAAATCAGGATCTCAGTTCCTCTATCTATATTATGGTCTAAAATTTAAAAGAGACATTTATTTACTGAAATACGAAACGTTCATACCATTTAATCCTGTGATCGTATCGAATAAGTTCATTAATTAATTTTAAAAATGAAAATGTAGGTCTTAGGATGAATCTCGTCGCATAACGTAAACCAGTTAACTTTCACAAGAGTCAAGTTACTTTTTACTTTGACAATATTTTTGAATATCAATTTTTAATATGTATTTTATTTTTTGTTGCGAATGCGAAGAGACGAAGCTCAAGTAGTAATATATTTTAGTAAGAAGCATGGTTTGTTGTTTGCTGTTTGCATGCGTAAAATTGTGTGTAAATCAATTTGAAGAATATTTATTTAGAGTCTTGTGAACTAGATATAAATAAATAAAATGCAAGAGACCGACTGCATGCTCAATTTTAGTAATACTCTAGTAAATTTATATTTAGTAAAATATAAACCACAAACCTTTACAAAAAAATTTAACAAAAAACCAAGCAGTCAAATATTTTCGAATATTGCATGAGCATGCGTGAGTTATCTTATTTGTGGAGTGTGTATCGTGCAGGATGTTTAATTGTTTATATCATTACCTATCGTTGATACGAGTTTATCGTTACTAATGTTTCGTATGAGCTCGCCACAATCTCTGACGAAAAATTCTCATTTATCTTGATCTTAAAATACTTAAATAAAGAGCACTATTATTTACACTTGCATTGGTTTCGCTGTAACATTTTGTGCAATAAAAGCAATTCGCAGATAAAACTCGACAAGACTCGTTCTTACCTATGTAATTATTTACTTTTCCTCCTTCCATGGCTTGCTACTAATATTACAGTTTCTTGTTAACATCCTCCCTGCATTTATCTTATTTGCTGCTTGCATTTCGTTTACAGAATTATCAGTTGAGATTGATGCTTGAATTTTTGCATGCTTGCATTGGAAACCTACGAATTCGCCTTTTTAAATCTAAATTTAGCTACTTAATTCTAAATATCGACCTAAACCTAGAATATTGTAATCAAACTATTTCCATTTAATCTACTTCTTACGTTGCCACGTAAATTCTCGCTTCGCTCCAACTTCCCAGGCTTACAATTTTGCTTGATATTTCAGGATCACCCGTGGAACCTTGAATTTCAAATCAAGTGACCGTTCTACTCCCCTGCCTCGAAACATCGAGACGATCGACTCAAGCTTGAGCCAAGACCCAGCCTGTGCAAGTTTACTCCCTAAATCTGACTCCGACGAGCGCTACAACAACAACTTCTTCGGACACTTCAAAGGCTTCAGTATCACACCAATGCCTAATCAAACTTTGCCTGCCGAGCCAACAAAGCCAGCACCAGTTCCACCCACAGTTCCTACTGTAGCGATCAAAACGAATATCAAACCCCTGCAGAGGATCAACAATCTTCGTTCAGCTCTCTCGAGTCCTCCCATCAACGAACCTTCAATCGCTCCAGCCTTGCCGCCTCTTAATCCCGGAAGCACAGCAAGACCTTTAATCAGTAGTCCAGTTTTAGCCGCCACGACCTGTACTTCCCTGGAATTAATCGGATCTAAAAAAAAAATAAAATCCGATATTCCAACTCGTCCAGCTCCTGATATTCCAACTAGACCCGCACCCGACATTCCAATTTGTTCAGCACCCGAACCTCCAACAACAATTCCAAAAAAGCCCCCAAGACCCACCAGTACGCCTTTATCTAACATAATACTGTCAGAACCAGAAAAGAAGCCTGAAAAGGGAAGCACTCTGAACAGAATCGCCTCCATGTTGCGTCCTAACTCCGGGATTATGAGATCAAACTCTCAGCCTGCTCCCGAGAAGAATACTAATTCCCTTCCTAGGTCTCAGCACCACAAGGCCAATAAGGTCATCGACAAGGAGATTCTCAGGCACCTTGAGATTTCTAATCCCATCCCGCAGTCTCAAATCGAAATTCCCGCAGCGTTGATTCCCGTCCTCGCGGTTTCTAAATCTCAAGAAAAGAAGAATATCGTTTCAAGAGCTCAGTCCATGAGAGATACCAAAGTTTCACAGAGGCCTGCGATTCATACCTTCGGGTCAATGAGACAAACTAATTCCTTAAAAAGGCCCACAAGCATTCCTGCCAGCGCGAGACCAACTTCACCTCCTCCTGGGCCCCCGAAACCCACTCCTTATAAACTTGAGATTGAAATGAAGATTCCAGGACTTCCCGGGTATCAAACTCCATCTGTGAAGCCTGTTATTGTTGATAATACATATGACGATTGTATGAATTTCATTCCTGAGGCTTCCTTGACAAAGATCACTGAGGAATCTCAATCGAACGATAATATTTATGCTGTGATTGAAGAGTCAACTCCAGAGAAGAATAAAAAGAAGCTAGAACATAAGGTAGAGGATAATGGATACAAAGCTCCGAAGCCAGTTGATGTAGCTTCAGAGGGAGTGGCTGACTCAATGGGATTAGGCCTGCTTTCTGAAATCGTTTCGGAGATATCCAACAGGAATTTCGATTCGATTTACTCTACCTCGACCATCGCGAGAAAGAAAAGAGCAAAGGAGGAAGCAGAGAAGAATCTAGGAACCGGGACTTATATCAATTCAAGCCACTACAAATCCCCAGAGAGCATTTATTCCAACTCCGAGTCTGGAAACTTTAACTCTGCTAGTTCGACCACTAGTTCTGGGTATCTTTTACCCTCTGCTATCAATATTCCTGATCATTTGAAGAATAAGACGCAAAAGGATAAGTTCTCCTCCTTGGAATCCAGGAACCCTAATATTAGTAATGATATGTCTAAACAGTTAGGTATGAAACCGATGGAAAGTTTTTATAAAAGTTTCATGCCGAAAAAAGATAAGGATCCAAAAAAGGAAACGGAGATTTTAAAGAAAGAAGATAAACCTCCGACCAAGCCGCCTTTGAACAGTACCAAAACGCCTCCGAGCATCACGAAAGGGAAACAAAATGATACGAAAACTGTTTCAAAGTCCACGAAATCAATTTCAGAAAAGGGATCAAAATCACCTGGTTTAAGAAGTCGACAAGGTTCAGATACGAGTCTAAAATCAGACAAAGGTTTGACTAAATCAGGTAGCTTCGAAAAAACTACTAGTTTAGAGAAACCACAAACGGGAGTAGATAAAACCGTGCCTTCAAATTCTAAAGAAGCAAAGTTCAACAGTCCAGATGTAGTTTCGAGTTGCTCGAATTCCAACCAGAACAGTACAAAGTCACCTGATGTGTTGATCAATAACAGCAAGAGTGTACCATCAAAAATAAACCAAAAAGCATCGACAGGAAGAAGTTTAAAAACGCCAACGATGCCACCGAAACCTACGGGGCTTGTTCAAAAGGCAGCTAGTTTTACAGATAAGAAAAAGTCGTTGACTGCCAATGTTAATGTAGTTAAGTCCATATCCTTTACTACTAAAGAAGGTGCTGGGAAAAATGAGACTAAAGGAGCGGAAAGCGGAGTCAAAACAAATGTAGTCAATAAGGTAGCTAATAGTAAATCGAATGTTGCGTCCCTTCAACAAAAATTTGAACCCAATAAAAATACAAATCTGACGAGGACTTTGTCCACAGGTGTTAAAAAACAGTCAGTGGAAAAATTGTTAGAGACACAAGTCGTTGCTAATAAAAAATGTAGTTAGATATGGCAGCGACTGACGCTTTTCTTCGTAAGATTCTTGTTTTGTATTGATTGTTTTTGGTAAAGAATTTTTGTGATATTCACTAAAGATAGTTTATTTTAGGAATATAAATACATTGAGAAATACACACTAATTGGACATTGGAATCTGACAGTAACTTTTAGAAGCAGAATGAAGACTGTTGACTTTAAAAATGATGTTGTCTAGGGAAAAAACGATTTCCCTCTTTGTTGGAAAAGGTACACAGAGAAATCAGGGGACTACACGTGTATCAGAATCACACGTGAACTTTCATGTTCATCGAGAGACGAATTATTGAAGAACTTTAATGTTCAGACAGCGACAGGTTCAAGTAAGTCAAAAGAAAGAACTACCTCATTCCTATCATTCTTTTTTTTTTTTGTTTTTAAAAACCATTTTTGGATTTATTCATTCATAAGTTGTCTTAGTTGTTCTTGTCTTTTCTGTAAAATCATTTTAGCATTTTTCGAAACTAGGAATTGATGATACTTGAAAATTAAAATTTTTGGAAGTAGAGGGTTGAGGATCAATTAAATCAGATAAAGAGATGTTGGGTGGTTCAGTCCTTAATTGAGGCTTCAATTCACCTTTCCCTTCTTTGATAGCCCTGAGTTCCTCAATCTGTTGTTTCAATGAAAGATATATTTCATTAAGTTTTTGAATAGGACTCTCTAGGTCTTTCCGCTCTTCTCTTACTTTATTAATCGCACACTCTGCAGTCTGCTGAATGACTTTTTCATATATATCAGGAAACATCTTGTCCACATCAAATGTTTCAAAACGTGTAGACATCATTCTGAAGATTCTTGGTGCGATGATTTCTTTTCCAACAAAAAGAATTCACTCCTTCCTTGAAAGTGATGCCTTCTTTTCTTGTATCAACTCAGGGTTCATCTGGCATTCCAAAATAATCCAATTATGGATTACTTCAGCTTTGATAATACTGCCAAATGTACCACATCTAGAATAATCTTATTTGATGTCTACTTATAGTTCTCTTTCAAAGAGTTTGTGTTTCCGTCTCAAGACTCATCAGAAAAAAATGATTCGCATTCTTTCATCTCTTCTTGTGGTAGTTTCTCTTCCATGTTAATTGGGATGATTCCTGGGTACACTTTGTCAAGTAAATAATCATCTTGCAAAATTGAGACTCTAAAACACTTGTTATATTGTCAGGTACTTTTTTTTGGATGAAGTTTATATCCTCTTAAAAGTTGCTTTTGAGCCATCAACTGATCATATGCAAGACAAAAAGCAATTAGTTCTAAATCCATTGCATTTGTGATATGAGCTGCCCTCATTTGCGGCATGGCACCTATTTTGATAAAATGTTCCACAAGATTGGAATGATTTGGGTATCTTTTTGATGTAAAAGAGACATTCTCCTCATTTTCTTTTAATTGTATTTTCTCAGCTGAAACTTCTTTTCAAAAACGTCGAGATTCTAGTCTTTGATTTTTTAAGTAAAAGAGAATGACAATGATATGAGTTGTTCATATTACACTAAAATGAAAAGTTTTTGAATCGATCGTTTAGTCAATTAATATTTTTTTTGAACTATCTTTTTGAAAAAAGATTAAGTTCCAGAAAATTTGAGAACTGGGTTATTTAAAAAAATGTAGGTAGCCATAAAGATTTTATTATCTCACGAAAATATATATAATTTTTGATTTACCAAATAAAAAGCATTTCTCTAGACTTTTGTTTTGACTTCGTGACGACGACATGAAATGTATAAATGTATAAATGAAAACACTTCAATGGTAGTCGATATTCCATTGAACCACGTACATATTAATTTGTTATCAATAGAATACGTATTTAAGTAAAGCTTTTATATGTATGTAACAAATGATAAAAACTAGTAGCATTATTTTCAAAAGCTTCGCTCGATACTATGTATAATATAAATGACTAATGAACAAATAAAAAATTTGTAAACTCTGTGATATAAGTATGAACGAAAGAACGACCAAGTTCGAAACTTCACTGTCCATAAAAGAAATAAGAATCCACAGAATTTATACGGCTTATCAATTCCATAACATATCTCTTTTTTTTTAATTTTTTAAATAAAGTTAATTAAGCTGGATAATTCCGTATTTTTTCTAAGTTGATTCTTAGATTTGATTATAATATATTTCTGGTGGAACAATAACTTGAAAATTTAGAACAGCACTGTTTCTTTAATGAAGTTATTTACTTGCATTAAATATTATTTTTGTTTGAGTACTAGATTCAGTTGAAATTAAGAGACTAAGATATTGAGAGAAAAAACATCTTTGAAGATTTATAAGATATCGATTTTTATTTCTTTTATCCTGACCTTCATCAATATCAGAAAGAGATCTGAATATTTAATTTTGATAAATGAAAAAGCTACTAGTATAAAAACTAGCTAATATTTATTTGACTGAAACGTGTAAATATGTTTATACAATTTATAGATTTAAG
Organism: Synergus laeviventris; assembly: GCA_032275145.1. Lineage (NCBI taxonomy): Eukaryota > Metazoa > Arthropoda > Insecta > Hymenoptera > Cynipidae > Synergus > Synergus laeviventris. Next base: position 7,526,818 of record JAUESI010000029.1, read on the forward strand.
AATTTTTGTACAACGTAACGGCGTGCTTATAAACTAAGTTATATAATAAAAAATACTTTATCATATAAATGTGCAATTGTGCAGCTTTAGCAGGTAGTTTCTTCAAGCGATTGTGACACAGATATCTTTTATTGAACTTTACACGATTACTAATATTCCTTGTGCATTCATTATCTTTAAAGTACATTGAATTATTTTCATTTTTCATAATGAAAATTTTTCTGTGTTTGAAAAATATTCTTAATTTTCGATTCATTTTTTGTTTGTTTCACATTTTGAATTATTTTAATATTTTAATAATTATCGGCAGATTACTTAATTTTTCGAAATCATATATCTTCTATGAATATAGAGAGTGTAATGGCATTTATAGATTTATAGATTTAATAATTTCCGTGTACGTTCAATAAAGTTATACTAAGCATACATAATGTATATATGTAGTTGTATTGAGTATTGAATGAGTGATTTGATTTTTAATTTTCCTTTCTTTATATTGCAAGTTTATAACGAGAATAAATTGCTCTATATTATATTTTAGTGCATAATTTTAAAAGGAAATAAAAAATTCAATTTACAGATGCGTGATTTTGATTAATTAAATAAAGATCTCTTTATTTGAACTTCTTTTTGAATTTTTGTTTCGTTGAAAGTTCATAGATACCAGATAGAAAAGTATAAAAGTATTTTTATTTTCGCTTGTGAAAAATGGGACTTCAAAATATATATTTTACATAATTGATTAAAAATAAAGCATTTGTAAAGTTATTATGAACACTGATTTATTTCACAATATATTTACAATTTGTTTCATGATTTATTTCGTCTTTTATAACTTTTGAAATATGTTTAGAAATGTATGTATAGCAGTCGATACCAAAGATACATCATAATGTGCAGTTGTGCACATTTTTCTCCTTTTCATATATTCATAAATGTGTACAAAAATTGGACTCAATGTAACATTTCGTATCATATAAATATATTGCAATAAACTCTCTAAATACAGAAAAACTAAAAAATTCAATTATTTTCTGTACACTTGTAATTTTAAATTATTTTAGATGACTTTAGGTCTTATCAAATTTTATATAAATCTAATAATAAATAGTAAGTATCTTATATAAAATTTTTGACAATTATTACTGCACACATTATTTAACTGTGTGAACCAAAATTTCGTATGAAAAATATATTAAAATTTTATATACGTCTAATAATAAATAATATATCTTATATAAAATTTTTGACAATTATTACTGCACACATTATTTAACTGTGTGAAACAAAATTTTGTATTAAAAATATTTACAACAATTTTTTCAAAAACACTAAATAAATAATATTTTCTTTAAAAATTAGAAACTTGCTTTTTGGATGATTCAAAATGTAGTAATTATAAAGTTATTTTTAAGTTCAAATATTTAAAATTGAACATTTCGAAAAAAAACAATTTTTATTTTCAAATAAACTTGGCAGAAAAACGTATAAAATTGAAAGGGTTTATGAGTTCAACATTTTAAACCGTTAAAATTTATTGATTCAATTTAGAAAAAGAATTATTTACGCGCGTTTTTTTTTATCCCAGCTAATAAGAAAACTAATGTACGGTACGAAAAAAGTGCTCTACAATTACATTATTCTGAATAAATAAATTAAAAAGGAGTATTCGTGAGTTCGGGGAAAGACGATAATTTTCGTAAGCACGATGAGCGGATGAGAGTCGACGACGGAGAATCGAAGTAGGATTTTTTCGAAAGACAAAATATTAGTCATGGCGCATGCGTAGAACTCTCGTGTCGGCGTTGGTGAACGACTGTTAAAAAAATTTGTGAACTTCGAATGACTTCGAAGGCGAAATTAGCAAAATTCGTTGACGCGTGACTCGCCAGGCTCGGCGTACCTATGAGTTTTGTGTCTTCACCTCATTATCCGTGAAAAATAGTTAATTGTAATATTGCAAAAATCGAAATCAAATTAATAGAAAAAATAGTGCAACGTGTAAACGTGTAAGTGGGGGATTTTACAATATTAGCAGTAAGGGATCGAAAACCATTTTGATGGTTGTAGATGTAGACAGTTGTAGTCATGAAAGGTGGTGGAAGAATGATCACTGGGATTTCTTAATTGTTGCTCCACTCTGATATTTACCTCCACCCCTAATTTTCCGGGTTATTTTCCCACCAAAAAAAACATGGCCGGCGCAGAAAGTGAACCCGAAATGAACACTATGAACACTATTCTGCCATAGTGTTCAACAGTGTTCAAAATCGACTAACTGGCACTAGTGAACAAAAAATACATATATATATATCGCCACCCTTACAGCGAGTGTCGTGTTCGCGACTGAACTAACCTCAATTAAGAACTGTGCTTGTATTTTTTTTATCGTAAAATACAGAAATTCAACGCAAGGTTAAATACAAGACGATGAAGGATATTTTGGCTAACAACCCCCGAAGTGGAAATTAGTCACCTACAAAAAGCATCGTTTTTTGACTTGTCAGTCAAAAACAAAACACTTCTTGGACATTTTCCAATTGTTATCTGCATTCCTGGAATCAGCTTTCAAAATGTCTTATACGTCAATATCCAATGTTTTTAACCTAAACAGCAACATCACCTGCTCCAAAAATTCCAACAACTCCGCCCTTTCCGAGGTAATAAGTGGCCAGTGCCGCTTCATTGTCTATATATTCAGTATCCTTATTTTCTTTGTTTTTACTACATACAATCGAATTTAATACATTCTTGCAAATCCTAAAAATTTGATAATTTAACGTAAGGATCAATCATAACATTTCTTGAAATTTAATTTAAAAGCGATGATACTTTTCCACAACTTTCGTTTAATACTTACCATACTTACTTTTTACTTTGAGGTTATGATTCAACAATAAACAAAGTTAGCTGATCAATCATAAGATTTCTAGAATTTTGAAAAATAATAATTTTTTAATCTGGATTTTGTTTATGTAAACTTCCTTCTTATCTTAAAACCAAGGCTATCTAAATTGAATATTAAAAAAAATATTTCTATTTTTGCAAACCTAATTTAAATAAAAAAAAACTTAACTGAAGCGTTTTAAATACTTTTTAACTGATTTTTAATCCCTATAAAAATGATAGTGATTTGACAACATACATGGTTTGACATATTTCATATATAAACGTCTTAGCAAAACTATATAATTATAATTTCGATTATAATAGATCAAATTATAATCAAGTAAAAGCAATCATTGAACGGCATACACCTTGCCGGGGGTTTTCATTAAATTACATGACTGATACATGCATTTAATACAATAATTTATGAAATTCTTTTATGTTATAAAATATAAATAACAACACAGCAGAAATAAAATTTAAAGACGTTTTTAGGATGTCCTAAAAATGTCTGGGACACTCACTGAGAGTTCTGCTTGATGGTGAAGGAAGAAGTGAAGGGATTAACAATCTTATCAATTACAGGTCTTGCAATCGGACCCAGTGAAACGTCTCTTCAACCAACCGAACATTGTGATTAAGACAATTCCCCTGAATGGACCTCAGATTTCCCACTCAACAAACACAAATGGCTTTGCAGACAAGAGAAACGGAGTAAACAAAGAATTTCACATTCCAACTCCACCCGACATATCTATTCACGCAGTCAAATCCAATCTTATGGAAAAGATCGACGAGGGAAACTTCTTACCTTCTAAAAAAGAAGGAAAATCAGAAATTGCCTTGTTGCCCATAAAACGCGAAGTAAAACACTGCGACCATATCGAGGCCTGCGAAAACATCGTCTGCGATGTGAACATCCAACAATACGTCGACCAGGACGGTGTTTCCCCTATGCTTGCCGTTAGCATTGAAGACGATGAAATAAATGCACCAGTATCGAAACATTGTAAAAACGAGCAATGCGACGCCCTGAGTATCGATCATAGTAGATGTCGTCGAGTTTTAATACAACTCCACCGAGTTGATCGACAGGGTTGCTGCGACATTTGTGGTATCAGAATAAAAACCAACAAAGCTCGCGTTCACCACAAAAAGTGTAAGAGAAAATTTGAGTACCGACATAATGAAAACGACGGTGCCCAGATTTTGAGAGAGAAAATGCGAGAGCGAGAATTACAGATGATCGAAGCAGCCAAGACGAAGAAAAATAACTATATGGATCCTATAACTGGCTACAGTAAAGCAATGGAGGTTCTCCAGAATAACGATGAACTAATCATCATTCCCAAATCTACTACGCAGCAACAATCACCCATCATCACCATAACCACCGTGCCCAACAGCCAAGTAAACTCACAACAATATCCTAACATGAAAGACGTCTTCGGTAATTTTATAGGCAATATTCCTATCATGTTTTCGCAACAAAATATGATTATTGGAAAACAACAACAAACGGAAGACCGGACATCACCTCCACCTGCCAAACAGATTAAGATATCCGAGAATATAAACAATACCTCAGGTGGTAATATGACCCAAATGTTGCAAAATCCGTTCATCAAGATAACTGGAATGTCCCAGGGAAACTTCGTCCAGCCGATGACTATAAACGACTGGCTTATGTCTCAACAAGTAGTCACCACACCAATTCAGCCCAAACCTTTCCTGACTCCGATTCGAGTTGTGCCTATTGCCAATCTCAAAACACAACCCTCGCTTCTTCACCAGACCCAGGGCATTCCAAGGTTCTGTATCATGGCAGATACTGGTATCCAGGCTCCAACGCCAATCCAGGCCCAACAACAAGCAAATTTAGCCAAATTTAGACCCGTGCAACCCGCAGTTCCTATTGATATCAAGGGTCAATTCAACTCGGACGACGACTCAAGTTTGAAAGCTAAGAATAAAATTTGGAAGAAGAGGGAAGCGAGGCTTCGAAAGAAAAGGTCTGGGAGGATGTTTAACTGCACTTATTGTCCTAAAAGATTTTCTACAGATTGGTACTTCAAAATGCACGTGGCGAGGCATCGGGGAGAGATGCTTTTCTCGTGTAAGATCTGCGAGGAGCCCTTTAGCAATAAATATGACATTAAGAAGCACATGGCAAAGGAGCACAAAGAAGGCCAAGTTAAGTGTGAGATTTGCGGGGAAATTTCCTCATCGGAGACAAATTTGCAAACACACATGAAGATGCCGACGAATTTGATGTGTGAGGAATGTAAATTGAAATTCAAATCTTGTAATGCGTTTAATGAGCACCAGAAAAAACACGGGTCTGTGGTTTGCGTTCAATGCAGGATTCAGGTTTCGAAATTGAGGTACAAAAAGCATCTCCTCGTTCAACATGGGATGTCGAAAACCAAGGCTGATAACGAGTGCACAAAGATGAAGTGCCCTACTGACTGTGACTTTGCAAACGATACGGGAGAGAAAAAAAGTAATGGGTTGAAAGTTGAGAGCAATCTAAAAGAAAATGAATTAATAAGCGATCAAGTTATGGAAGATCGAATAACAAATCACGAGGACATGAGTTACGAAAATAGAGAGTGTAATGGAATTGACTCAGAATATGATCAAGAGAACGATAGTGATGATGAGGGAGTTTTGGAAATTAATGAGGATGAAGACGAAATCGAGGTTGAGGATGAGGACATCAAGATGGACATTTCGAGAGTTGTATTCGATTGTCCTGGCTGTGGAGATGAGTTCGTCACTGAAGAAGATTTTGCTGATCATAATAATAGTTGTTTGAAAGCTGCATTAAAACTTGGTAAGGTTTTATAACTTTTTAAATATGCTATTTCTTACCCTTTAATACAATGATTAAATTTTAATTTGAAGCGTATGAAGTCAAATCAATTAATCGTAGCAGAATTCTCTTTAAATCTAAGGAACTTTGATAATATGAATTAAATTACAATATAATCAATATTTTTTCAGCGTGTGCAAACCGAGTAACCGAAAATGGAAAACGGGATGAAGATAAAGAATCTTTAAAGTCTTCAGCATCAGAAACAGGCGAAGCTACCTAAAATTCGATGATTTTCAGAATGTTATTCAATCGTTAGGCCTAATTGTTGTTTTTTACCGTAAATATATACATGAAGGTCACAGCAGACTGGACGGCCATCTGGAATTGCTGAGTGATCAGGATTAAAAGCGAAACAAATGTCCTAAAAAATGGAAATCTGAAAAAAAATTCTCAGTTCATATTTTTTGAAGACACCACCATCTATT
>JAUESI010000029.1:7533109-7546386 GCA_032275145.1 Synergus laeviventris
TCTATTTGATATCAATATTTAATTTTGAATTTTTACTTTACAGTCCAACAACAATTTAAAGATTTCCAATTTTTTTAAATTAAATTGTGAATGAAAAAGTACGAAACTTCTGAGGTTCTTTGTCATAAGCTAGGCTGCCATCATTTTTCCATAGAAATTGTTTATACTATTAATTATCATCGCACAGTTCGAGTAAAATGAAAATCCTGCTGTTTCTTACAGAATATGCTAGTAAGTCAGAATGTACTTTGTAAGTTTTTAATAATGCTCATTAACTTTTATTTAGTTTTTTTGAATTTTAGAAGAAAATGTATTTCTGTTTGAAACTCTGCAGGGAACCCAAACGCTCAAAATATGGTAATCCGTACACGATCGATTTGTGGTATTACTTAGTATGATAAATTGTAAATACTTTTGATTAAGTATGTCACTAATTATGATTTATTACGCAATTATTTTTTAGACTTTTTCTTGTTTTCTATATATTTGCACATTTAGATATGACTTCTAGAACACATTGTCCTTTTGTTTCTAAATATAAATGCAGAAAAAATATTTTATGTACAGATTTATCATAGATATTACGCGTATGAATGAAAAGTATGTGGATGTCTTCGAATTAAAACGCTTTCATTTTTACATAGAACCATTATATATATATATATATTCATTTATTTATTGCTTGTCAGTTTTGGTTCTTTGGCTGTCATATGGTCTTGTCGCTTATTATTTAGTCGATTACTAATCGGTACTAATGTTATACACGTAACATTACGATTACTAATTATCTTGACAAACTAAGGCAAAAAAAAACTGTATCTAACTACGAAATACTATAGATACTTTGTACCTCACTAACAAAATTCACGAGCATTGATTATCGACTGATTTTTAATATGTTAATCTAAAAAGCTTTTCACAACAAACTCTCGGACAATTATTATTAGTTATTTACAAACCGATGATCTCCATAACTCTGTTTGTAGTTTGCCTTGTGGTCAGAATACTTTAGGTTCAACCTAAATATTTCAATCCTTGACTTCCCCGAGTTGTGTCCTCTGGCTAGTTACAAACATGAAATTTAGATTTAATTAATTGTAAGTGATGCAATATTTTAATTTGTCGTTTATACTCAAAATTTACAATTATTCCTATTTTTTCATATTGGAAAAGACACAATGCGGGGATTAAACGTAGTATTGTTAAACATTACACTATCGAGGTTCCTTTAGAATCAAATCCGCTTTTAACTTACGAACGTTCCTGAATCAGGAATCCTGATAAAACACAGTGTGCCTTCTAAATTCTGAATGTTCCTTAAATTCGAATGATTTTACTTTCTGTCTTCGACGATAGGGACTATTCTGTAGCTTCGACCAAATTCGTGGTTCTTATTATAGTCTGATTTCACGCTTGCAAAAATTGCAAGTTTAATAAGATTCAATGTCGAGAACTGCATAAAAAACTATAAAATTACGCAGGATGTCACCGAAAGTTTAAAAAAAAATAGAAAAATGTATTGTAATATTCACAATATAATTAAGCATATTTTTATTAAAATGGAGAATGATCAAATCTTATACTTAAAAGACTTTCCGCTTTTAAAATTGAGTACAATGAGCTGACATCAAATTAATTTTATTAATAGACGCTTATAAATTTAAATATTGTAAGTCTAATGTTTCTAAGTTTTTAAATTCTAAATTTTAAAACAAGGCTTCTTACGAAAACCGATCACGTATGATTAGGAATTACACAAGAATTAAGAATAAGATTTGATTAATGTCCATTTTAAGATTCTGCTCGCCAGTGGAAACTACTCGAAAAAAATGTGCATGAACAATTGCTACTGACGTTTTGATTCTCTCTAAGCGTAACTTTCATACGCAAGATTGTTAATGGGTTGTAAAAAATGTTCGTATTATATGTTCACTTTTCGAACGACCGAAGCGCAAGTGTCTGAGTAATTTTTTAATTGTAAATACATAATACTTTTCCACCAAATTGTATATTAAGGCATATTTGAACGCATTACATAACATAACGCTACTATTCTCAAAGTATACATTTTTCATGTATAGATAGCAAGATAACAAATATAAAGTACTTGTTAATTGATCTGAATCTTTGTAATTTCGCAGCTTGAGGTATATATACATCATCTGCGAGCGGTCCTACTTCTAGCATAGAGACGTACTCATTCGATGTGAATGTTACTCTAAAAAAAGTAACACAAATATCGAAACCTGTGTACGAGAGATTGTTATCTCGAACCAGTTGTAAGAAATGTTGGTACATACAAAGACACAACGCTTTAGGTGTAAAAAAACGAACGCTCTTCTCAATGGTGCACCTTTTAACCAATTCGTAAGCTTATGCAAGTTTATATATATATAATAACAATAAATAGGTCTCTTATATATATGTAATCTGCACTTTCGCAGAAATTATGTATTACCAGAAATAATCAATATAACTTTTATATAAAAAAAGATTGCGTTTTTAATGATACATTTTACAGAAAATAAATACAGTTCTTATTCGAGTAAAGGTGAAAATAAATTGTACAAATTGTAATTGGTATCATATAAAAGTATTTTCTTTGACGCAAAAAAAAATATTGCCAAGAGAAAAGAAAATATTTCTATCAGAGCTTGGACAACATTTTACACCTAAGCGTTTTTATTTTAAAAACTAAGGTGATTGTAGTCGGTCATATTCGATCTACCGCCTCCAGCATGATCACGCTGTTCCCTCGAATAACCTGCAATTTTAATATATTTATTCAGAAGTTCCAAGTAAAATTAGATTGATTATCACTGAACTCAAAAATCAGTGATGCCTAAAATAAATTAAATTCTAATAGGTTAACTAATAATTATTAATTTTAATTGTTCAAAAGCAGTCTACAGGATAGTTTTCAAATCAATTTTAAAATTCATGATTTTTCATATAATAAGTAATCTTAAACAACTCACCACCATCCCGACGTTGTTTTTCGTACCGTCCTTGCACTCCTCGATGGTCTCATCGATTACCATGTTCATGAATGGATCAAAGCCTCGCAAGATTCCTATGACATGTCTTCCTCCATTGAGTTTAACTGCAAACAAAATAATTTTTTTGTAAAGAAACAATTTGATAATATATCATTTTAATCTGTAGCAGTAGTTTTACTTACGAGACAGCTTTTTGTCCATGTATCTGAAAAATAAGAAGGAAAATTAATAATCGAAATAAATGGTTAGGAGTTTAGGACGGTTAGGTTTGTAAAACCTAACCCCGAAAGATTGAAATTTAGATGTTCTGAAGGAAAATATGGAAATATGCTTATGAAGTACTTACTTTTTCAACTCTGGTGGATGTGCTTTACTCATTTTGCAGTTTTGTAGTTTTTCTAAACCCAAATTTTGTGAATAAATAAATGATTATTTAGCCGGTTTTCAACACAGAAGACACAAGAAAAATGATTGGACTTGGAGTGTTTCAGTGTTCAAGTGTTGGAGACTTGGAGTTGGTTGGAGCTTGGAGATGATGCTCCAGTCTCCAGTCCAGTGTTGCCGGTTTTACTGTTTTACAAAACCTTACAAAATGTTGCCAAATTCACGTTGTGACGTAATTCAAAATGGCCATACGCTGGTGCCAGATGGGTGCCAGCAGAGATTGGATGAGGTGGTTCATCACTTCATCTCTGATCTCTGGTTCCATGGTTCAGTTCACGTGAGTTCACGATTGTGCTCAAGGCTAGTCTATGCCTATCCCCTATACTGGTGCATAAACATTGGCACCAAATGCATGGGACTGAACTTTATGTTTTTAATATATTCATAAAAAATAATTTCTTAACATTTTAATATTTTAATTTTTATTTCGATTTTAATATTTTATTAAATAGTTTTTCAGAAACTAAAATTTGAGAAATGATTTTTTAAGAAGATATTAAAAAAATTAAGTTCTGTCCAGTTCAGTCCCATGCGTTGGTGGGTTTGGTGCCAATGGTTATGCACCGCAGCGTATGGCCATTTTGGATTTTTACGTCACAACGTGAAATACCTAGGTATTTCAGAAATGGTAGAGAGATGAGGTGGCCAAAGAATACGGGAAATTTAAGTTGATGAATTAGTATAGCTTTTGTTAATCACAAATATTGTACATTATACAATTATCAATAAATAATATTAGAAAAATCAAAGGTTATAAGAAACTCAGTTTTCATTTTGCAGATAATATATTTCCATTTCCGGTAGTTCACAAGCAATAATCAAAAGTCATTACAAATCCGTCTCAAATTATATATAATATTAACTGATCTTAAAAGCAATCACACTATATATATATTACAAATATATTCAATTCCAATTTTATTTAATAAGAACTACAAAATGTCATTCTGGCTGTTTAACATACATTTATATGAGGCGCTCCAATTCAAAGGGCTTAAATATACATGTTTCCAAACTTTTCAATATTCACAAAAAACGTTTCCTGCTTATTCATGCGCCATTCAGTTTTGAACGTCAATTTTAAGAAGAATAAAGACCTATTTGGTGTGGTCTGACATTGTAAACTGTGGAGGAAGGCGGGATGAAAAAGAATCCATCTCTAACTCATTTCCGAAAAATAATGGATATATAGGCCCCTTTGATATGGGTGCCTGATATACTTATTGCCAGTAATGAACACTCTCTTATTGAAAGAGAATTTTCAAGCGAAGCTTTGCTTTCTACTTACACTACTCTTTACTTTTCTTCCTTACATTCAAAATTGAGTCAGTCCCAAATCTGAACACAAGTTCGCAGTCTACAATTTGTAAAATTTGTAAATATAATTTTTTTAAAATATTATATTACACTCGCGTAGAATTGCGCAATAAGGACACAGTGCTTATTATGCTTATTAAAAATTATTTATCTGAAGAATAATATAAAAGAAATTAATTAAAATGAAAGCTATACATTGTTTAATCTAGAACAATAGAAAATATACGGTTTGATGCAATTTCATACGAAATTAGGATTTTCCTTTGTGTGTTTTGTTCTTAGTTTATAATTCGCGTAGAAGGCACTTTCATATACAATAGGGCACGAGACAGGCACTTAACAAACTTGTTCGTAATACACAGAACATACGAAATAAAGGCGTAAAAATTAGGCTCTAAATTTCTAACTTGAATAATAACTATAATAATATAAGCTTATGTTATATTTTAAAGTATATGAATTATTTTGTTTGGGTGTCAATAAATATCATAAAATATTAAGCAATGCTTGATACTGAGTCTTTGGCTCCTAGTAATAATTATTACCGTTCAAAGGCACTGGAAAAATGATCTTGTAACTACCATATTATATCCTACAAACTTTAATAAAGAACGTTGATTATAAAAATACACATAACGTGTCCTTCTGAACAATGCAAATTAAGGCCATAAATTAGCTGAACTCACAAATAACAACTTCCGTCTATCTGTTTTACACAGCAATCGTACATATTTTCAACAATTGACAGTGGAGACAAATTGGATAAGCTCTTTAAATTTTAACAAATTTTAATTTAAAATTAAATAAGCGAATAATGTATAAAATTAACAAATCCAGATATACATTACCTCAAAACATAGGGCTGAGGATTCCTATGAGATTGATAATTATTTTTTTGTACTGGACTAACCCTTCGCTGATCATTCACAGGATTTTGGCTGGAGATGATCTCATTTGTATTCATGCTACTCGGACTAGCACCGGACGAAGTGGCTTCGTTCCTTTTACGAAACTTAGTCGAATATTTATAAAAATCGGACATTTCAAAAGGTTTTGTTACTTCTCGATAAGGTTGATACTTTCCCTGTTGAACAACTGTATGATTCGTCGGAGAATTAAAACTCAAAATAGGGTCATTTTCATTCTCCTGAGACGGATTCGATTCGGCAGGAATTTCGAGTACTTTCGGTCTTTCGTGGTAAATATTTGAAGTTATCGGGAGACATTGAGGAGACTCCTCGAGTGGCAATTCCCTAGGTCGGCGATTTATTACAGACTCAACTTTTGCAGGTTCTCGAATCGGAATCGGTATCGGAAGTGGTGGAGGAGGTGGATTATTCTGCGATGATCTTCGAGCAAGAGTTGGAGCAAAAGATCCAGAACCAGAAACTGAAGTAGGACTGCAGCCAGAATCTAAAGCAGTTTCGTACCATTCCTTTTCTTTACCTTTGCGACTCACATCTGTTTGATCTCGATCGCTTAAATCGTGACCTGGATGCCAAGTTTCAACACTACCTAATGATTGGGTCCGCAAAAGAATTCTACTTGATGATGCATGTTCCACTGGACTTATTGGAATCTGGAGGATAAACAATAAATTAGAAAAACAGAAACTAGAAAATTTAATAAAATTTAACTTAATAGAGGATTCAAACTTCTCCAAATTTATCTTAATTATTCCTCACCTGCACAGGATGATGCCGTGGTAGCAGCAAAGGTATATTCTTCGATCCAGAAGCAACTGTATGGTACCGAGATTGCATTTCGGCATTAGGATAATACTGTAAATTGCTGTGCTTTCGCCGATCCAAGCTTCCAAATCTATCAGCAGGTTGCTCATCTGGACACCAAACAATCTCATCATCCAATCTCATCCAATGACCAGGTGGTAGGTAAGAATCTACGTTAGGTTGAAGTACAGAATGATGTCTTCTGTCAATCGAACCAACTCCTACTGTTTGGTCTCTTTCTCTTCTATGTCGCAATGAGGCTTTTTCGTACGACGGATAATCAACAGGTTGCTCATACCTCGAAGGAGAATATTCAGTCTCATAGGACTGGGTTTGAGTCGTGCGACGCTGAGCATCGTTATCTAGATACCTATACTCAGGATATGTAGGACTATGTAATTCCTGTTTCTGAATTTGTAGCTGTCGATAGTGTCGCTCTTCCTCGGTGTAAGTATTCGGAACAGGTCTGTAGGGTCGTTCCAAATCCTGACATAATCCCTGACGTCGAAGACTCGCACTGTGAGCGCCTTGAGAGTAAGTGCGAGTACGATATTGGTCCGGAAGGATGTAAACATTATTGTTAATATTTAAATCATGCTCGATAAATTTAGTATTACTTCGTCGAGGATCGACTGGGCTGGCGGTGATGTAATTAGTACGGTTGTGATTCGGATTGCTAGTACCGGGTTGGATGTATTGATGACCCTCCATATCTTGAAATTCGGTTGAATAAACATTGTAGTTGTGTTCTGGGCCCAAGGGACTCAAACTTATTCCTCCCTGGTCCTGCAAACTTCTTGTATCAATATTCAGACCCGTTTCCCTGCCTAAAAACAAAATTTATTTATATCTATTAGCATTTTCAGTGTAAATTCAGCCTATACATCATTCACCACCGTGAATTGAAACCCTTATTCCATCAGTGCTAGTAGACATTATAAAAAAAAAAGAAAATTCCAAGGGCAAGATCATTCTGAGAAATGTTACCTGAATTATCAAGGGGGGGTCGAGGCTTCTTTGTTCTGTGTTTTGAATTGTTCTGTAAGAGCAAGTGAGAGTTTTGCAAAGGCGAATGAGCAACTTGGGTTTGTCGAATGGTTGAGCCATGACTTTGTCTAATAAAATTTAAACAAGCGTCTATTTCCTGGAGCCTCTGCTTACTTTGCTGGTAAACTAGTCTGTGCTTTCGTCGCACAGCTTTGCTCTCTGTAGAATCATTTATTATTGCAAGTGCATCCTCTTTTTTTCTGATCTGTACTTGACGTTCCAATTCGAGAGCAGACTCTTCCTAAAAAGGAAATAAGAATCATTGTATTTTAGAATAAGTTTCTTTGTATGTACTACAAGAAGTGAAATAATCTGGATTTATTAAAACTTACAGCTTCATTAGTCTTCAGTTTATTGATAAGATTTTGAGGATAGGTAAATGAAGATCCTGCTCTTTTACGAAAGATTGGTGGACTTTGTCCAGGTTCGAGAGGAATTTCTGGTGGCAGGACTCCAGTCAGCTCAGCTTCTTCAATACAGAGAGTTTTCAACTCAGTGTTTTTCTGAGCGAGCTTCTCTTGAAGGGCCTCTCGACGTTGACGAAGCCATTGCAGCCTGTTAGACAGTGGTTCGTCTTTCGTTGGCCCTGACACACCTTCGGTGCCTGCCATCACTGAAAAGATAATTCTATTTTACCAAAAAACGTGACACTTCTATAGCAGTATTCAGATTAAATTCATTTCGATTTATTCTAATCATATTGAAATTAAAGTACGAATATAGACAAAGTTTTGTAGCTTCTTAGTATAGCCAAAGATCTTGTATTTTGAAATTAAATCCTTACCCATATTATTAGTGCAATTTTTGACACTTTCCAACTATATACAGAACTTTAAAAGATATCAGCTGGTGAAGATTAATGCTCTCCATTTTTTAGAAATTGACTCACATTGCCCCAAAATTAAAAAACCACACAAAGAATTTAGGCACTATTAATTCCATAGTTGTTACACCATTTACAAAATTGAAATCAGACTCGAGCAGCATTATTTTTGCCTATTTTTTAAATAATAATTGATATCCAGAGTTTCCTCAATGACATAAAATCATCAAAACTCTTAAAGGGCGTTGAGGTTATACTTTGTCATGTTTTCTCCAAAGGCACATTAATACTGCGATATAGAATGGAAAAAATAAAGGAAAAATAACCGTTAAATGTCTACAAGAGTATGTGAAATAAATATTATAGTCTCTGAGTTTTGAGACTATTGAGAGATAAACAAAAAAAAATTATTGTACTCCGCACTCCTTGACGCGTCCCTGACTCCCTGCTCGACATGTCGACATGAGAGGGGTTAAGTAACTAAATAAGTTGCGCAATCAAAAACAAGGTATACTAATAGGATTAGGCCTTTTTTAACCTAAATTTCAGTAAAAAATGAGATTTATGGGAAATTCGACAGTTTCTTTATTGCTAGTTGTTTTAGCCTTTTTTTACTCTTTTTCCTCTTCTCTACATTTAAATTACCCTAAAAAAAGTTTTAAAAAAAGCTGTCAAAACATTGCAGCACTTGCAATGCAACCGATGCAACCATTGCAACAGTTGTTTGCACTGTTCGCAGTTGTTTTAGATAAAAGAGCCAATCATAATTGTCTGCCTTAAGAAGCGGAGAATTTTAAACTTGAATTTTTTATATACATATAATTACGAAGTTTTGACCTCAAAATTCGATTTTCTCATTTTACTTCAAAAATATCATAATAAGATATTTTTTTAGCTCTAAAGCATTAGTCTTTTTTTGAAATAGTAACTTATCTACAGAGCTAAAAAATATTTTATTTTAGTACGTTTAGCACAATACTAGTGCTCCAAAATTAATTCGATTTTGAATCGCGTGCCAGGCGTGCTAGCTAGATTGCAGCGATTGCGATTGCAGTTTAGTGGGGTATTTATCTATAAAAATCATATATATAATGAAACTTTGGTCCAATGAAAAGTTTCATAAAACTTTCAAGGTCTCGTGAAACATTGCAATGTTTCAAATATGGCAGTGGGAAAATTCAAACCTTGCACAGAATGCCTTCCTTACATTATTTTAAAGTATTTATAGAAGCAATTCAACATTTTTCTTGAACACATTAAAAATTTCATTGTTTTACTAAAGTTTCATTAAATAATATTCAAAAACAAGTTTCAATTGGCGGCCAAGTGGTATATTAGGTATTTAACACGTTGTGACGTAATAATCCAAATGGCCATACGCTGGTGCATAAACATTGAATTTTATTTTTTAAATATCTTCTTAAAAAACCATTTCGCAACATTTTATCGTAGAGGAAACGATTTATTATCCAAAAAGTAGTTATATTTTCTGAAAAACTTTGTAATAAAATATTAAACTCGAAATTGAAAAATTGATCTATTTTATTATTTTATTAAATAGCTTTTCAGGAACTAAAACTATTTTCCAAATACTAAAATATTGAGAAATGATTTTTTATGAAGATATTTTAAATTTAAAATTCAGTCCCATGCATTTGGTGCCAATGTTTATGCACCAGCGTGTGGCCATGTTGGCCATCTACAGCTCTAGAGGGTCTAAAGAAAAAGAAACATTTCAAAGTTTCAACTGAAAGTTTCAATGTTTCAATAAAACGTTTCATTGCTCTTGCAACCCTAGGTTTATTTTATACCGTTTTTATACTTCTATAGTTCTAACCAGTTCTAACTTCTATTCGATTTAGTTGATGTTGATCAGTTGATGTTCGTTAACGAATTAATTTGAATTCATAAAAATATACCATTTCATTAATAGAATATACTACACGTGAAGAAAAAAGCTTATATGAGATTTGTTGAACATATATATGTTTTTTCTTTTATTTGCTTTATACAAATATAATTATTATACATAATAAATTTTTGTTTGTATAAATTATTTCCACTAATTTGAACCAGTTTCAAAATTATTTTTTAGACAATACTGGTAGACTTTCAAGTTGTATGAAATTCTCATCATCTAAAATTTTATATCGGTCTTGCCGATAATGTACCAAATCATCCAGAAATCGTGTACTGCTCTCGTTATGAAGTTTCGTAAGAACGGGTGGTAAAGGTATTATTCCTGAAGTTTTTGCCAAATCGTTATAATATCGACTTTGTTCGGGACCCATCATATGAAATTGTCTTTTTGATAATCCTAGACTAATTTTTCTTTCTTTCTCACGAACTTCATCAACAAGCATCTCTTCTTTCGATGGAAATTGCTTCTCTCCTTGCCAGTATTTCAAAATGAAACGGACCTTGAAATTAAATTTTATTTTACTTTAGGAAATTTATAAATCTAATCTGTAATAAATTCGAATTTAAAAATTACAGTAGCACTGAATATCCTAAGGAAAATTTACTGCTGTAAACGATTCTTGGATAGTTACAAAAAATTTAAGTTGAAGGAAAAATATATCTTTAGAAGAAATACTATACCTGCAAATCAAACATACTGAAGGCACAAACATAAAATGGAAGACCTACAAGAGCCAAAGTTGGATTTTCTATCGAAATTAAATGTTTCCATAAGGGTGTCACCATATTCGAATCTACTTGTACTCCACAATTTTCGGCCAGAAAATGGAAACTGTACTTGTAGCCTGTTGAAAATTACATTAATAATTTAGTAACCTTTTATATTATAACTTTTCATTGAAGATAATTTTGAGAGAAAGTGTTTTAGATTTTAAAAATTAATATTATATATAATTACCCGTGCAATAGAATATAGTATCGATTCTTTCTTCAGAATTGTCCTTGAAAATCGCTTTATCAGTTGCAAATTCAAAAACATCTGGTTTCTACAGAAATTAAGAATCGCATTTTTAAATGTCAGAAATATAAATTTTTTTATGTCTTTTTTTAATTACATGAAATTATAAAAACCTGGATAACGTTGTCAGGAAACTTTGTAAGAATAGGGTCCTTTAGATGATGACTAAGAATTACTTTTTTCGCAGTAGAAGATATTTCTAATGCCAAATCCATGCCTATTTAATAAATAAAATACAAGTTTAATAAACAAGAGATAAAAAGCAATGACAATACAGACTTTTTTCTAGTTAGTTGTATACCTGAAGGTCCAGCGCCAATAACAAGCACAGATTTGTCTTTAAAAATTTCAGATACTCTATAATCATGACTATGAATTTTTTGTCCTATGAAATTCTCATCGCCTTTGATTCTTGGAATGCTCGGTTCGAAGTAATGTCCATTACAAACCATCACAGCATCAAATATTTCCTCATTTACAATTTGTTTTTGCAAATCTCTCACTCTGATTTTCCATTGTTGCTGATAGCGGTTTTCATTCTCATTTATTTTTCTTTCGGCAACCGTTTCCGGTTGAGGAATTGGAAGTGGTTCTATCAATTCGACGTGGTGAAGAAACTGAAATTTGATTAGATTTATTTTGGGACGGAAATGGTGTTTGGTTACTATTTTTATGAAGCATAAATCAGATATCGTGGTTTGCTTCTTTGTTGATAATTGAGATGAATAGAACTTTAATAAACAATACAACAGAACTTTCTGTCTCAAATAAAGTAATAATTTAGTACAACTTACAGAAATTAAGTTTCGTAGGTGAAAATGATCGCAATAAGAATTGAGAAAGTCCAAGATTTCGGATCGTGTTAAGTAACTCTTTTCATTTTCAGGAATCGGATAGTCGGGATATCCCATCACCTCCTTTGGAAGATTTGTCCTATATGAAATTTAAACATTATGGATTAAAAAGTAAGGGAGGATATTATTATAATTTCAATTCTAATATGTAGTACAAATATTGTACTCGATTCTGCATTATTATTTTATCTAATAATACCTGAGATTTTTATACATGCTGGAGTGGATTGGTAAACCAAAGCGATCCACTCCAACATCTGGGACGTAAACCCAAGTTCCACCAACTTTATCTGTCTTTTCATAGCAAACAACTGTTGTGGGTGATCCGTCCTGATTTTTTAATTCCCTGCAATGTCTAAGAGCAGCTAGTCCAGCTGACCCAGCACCAATTACGGCAATTCGCATTTTAAATTTCTTTTAATATCCTAGAAATAAATATACATTTGTACTGCAATACTTTAAAAATAGTATAACGAAAAAAAAATTCAAAATGTTATGTTCACAATATGAGGATAATCAACTTTTAGTTTTCATCGCACCCCACTAATTATCAGAGTTAATTGACCCAAATAAATGATAAATTGAAATACAGGTTAAATTGTAGCTTTTTAAAAATTCAGTTTTTAAATAATGCAATATTGCCAATAATTTTTTTTAATTTTTATACCGTATAACAAATAATAGTTTAATTACTTCTTCCACGTTTAACTTTGTACAGCTACCTGGTATCCTTATCTTTTTTACTGTATTATACTAATCAGATACATTATATATTTGATGTACTTTTATAGAGGTATTTTAGATGATAACTGATAAGTTATCTCCTAATTACAATCTCACATAAATTTGAATAGATAAGTATAATTTTCTGTAGTATTAAATAAATATGAGCTGAATATAGAAAGGAAAGGTGTGGTTTTAAGTCGATATGGACAAATTAATCTAGAACAGTTTTACTACTTTTTAAAAACTTGATTGGAAATTAAAATTGTAAGAGATTAATTGAATTTGATGAATTTTGTAAGCTTCTTTTATAAATAGACTTGTGAATTAAAACGCACAAATGATTAAGAAATATAAGAACTTAGTTAATTTATATTAATATATATAATTAATAAAATTCGA
>JAUESI010000029.1:7546486-7590343 GCA_032275145.1 Synergus laeviventris
GTCAGTATTTGTCAAAATTCAATGATCGCAAGAAATCTAAAATAAAATTAAAAGCAGATTATTTTAACTTTCAATTACATAGTTAATTGAGTTCTACTTAGTTATACAGAATTAGTTACTTACAAATGCAGGAATGTTCCGTGTTCAACAGTCGATGAGAGAATAACAACTATAAAAGAACTGAAGGAAAATTAAAGAAAAGACTTATCAGAAGGAAGACTGATAGTGAGGTCTCACGGATTTTATTTTCAATTACGACCACATCCAGGCAGTGAACGTATTTTTCAAGCATACTGATTAAGCCTAATAATGATTTGTGCGCTTCGACCTTACATCTTTCCATTACGGTCATAGACATTTATAATTGCCCCAAGGCAGATCGTTAACTTCCCATTCATCCATTTTTGGAAAGTCGAAAGCTAAATTCCATAATGAAACTCATATCACACGGAAGTAAAACTTCCAAGATCACAATTCCTGAAAAAGGATGAAATCAAACACTATTGGCTTCTATTAAATATATTTTATTTTTACCAAAAATTAGTACTTCTTCAAGGCACTTAGTTTTTTTCGAATAACTGTGATATTCAGTCTTAACGAAATTTTCTGTACATATGAACCATATCTTAAGCCATGGAACGTCTTAAACAATACTTCAAAATGAATAAATTTTTCAGCGTACCATCGGTCATTATGCTACGAACTCTTAGAAATATTAAATAGTAAAATTTAAACACGACTTAAAATATTCTTATCATTGCAACAACATTCAGAATACATATTTCATAATTCATAAGAGTCTAGACATTTCCCTGAGGTAAAGAACCTTGAGTAATGATCAATCAGAACAAAGATATAAAATTAGTCATTTTCTTTAAGAAAAATGCAAATTTATACTTTATGTAGGAAGAAACTCATCGTCCTTTCCACCTATTCTCCTGCTCCCACTTTTTCCTGTACAGCATATACAATTGCATTACTGATCTGGCGTCTTCAACAGAACTATGCTCTCCAGTTTGAATTTTAATACCTAATAATTCGAGGGCCAGTTTTTTTAGACTGGGAGTATTTCCATTCACGAGCTTTCTGAATGGCTTGTAATGAGAAGTATCTCTCAAGGAATATTTCGGATGCGAGAGATAGAGAACTTCAAGATCATGTTTGATTGCGTGGCCAACAAGAAGACGTCCTTTAAGAATTTCTGCTACTTCCTTTTGTACAATTTTGAATTCCTCTGCGTCTCTTAGATGATGAGGATAAATTCCACTGACGGCTGACCTGTAGTCTCGAATTGCTTCAGTCGGTTTCACGTACTTGTCGTAAATGCAAACTCCGTATTTGTTGACGATAGAGACTCGAGCTAACATGCTTTCAGTTCCATCTCCAACTCCTACCATTTCACAGTCCATAGCAATCTGTTTTGTCAAAATTGGCTCATTTTTTTGTGTATGCTGAAACGATTTTAGAGCTTTAAGATGAACATCTGCCTATAAACAATTAAGAAAAATCTATATTAGTCTGACATAAATCTTTTGAATAAATTTGAAGCATGATTTTCTTTCATCATTACTTTGCCATTAAATTACGTGTTAACAACTTTGAAAAATATTAAAATAAGAAAGAATCTTATCCGTGGACATGTTAAACAGAGATACTAAAGTGTTAAGAATTTGAAGCAAATATGTCTTGTATATAATTGCTATTTTTTTCAGAATTTTAATATTCACTCATAGTTTCTACTATAAAAAATAACATACATTTCTTGTGAAGTCATAATATTTCACTACTGTTGATTTGGATTCATAATTCAAAGTAGAAAGGGACATTTTTACGATAATGCTAAGATTCTTTGCGGCTTTTATGGTAAAAAGAGTAAGTAATAAGAAAAAATTGAAATATAGCTAGGGTTATGTTCGATTATTTTATTTTCTATTCTATTATTCTTTTGTTTTAACGGTTTTAAGGTATTACTTATCCTATCCCTATACCTAATCAGGGTTGCAGGGTTACACGTAACTCAAAGTTTTATACGTATAATACGTAATTTACAGCTTGTACGTAAAACATGTAATTAATGTAACAAAAAGGGTGACTGGAAAGGAGGGTGGGGGAAAGAACATAATATAACCTCACTCTTTCTGCAATGCAGATTAAATGAATTGTTTTTTTTTTAATTTAAAAAATGAGTAAATCAAAAGTTGGCTGAAAGTTGAAAATCAAGCAGTTTCAAAATGTTTAATATGTAAAAGTATTTTAAAAAATACTAGCTACGATCATCTTTTAGCTCATATAGGTATGTAAATATTTGTTGATCCTTTGTTAATATAAATTATTGTATTTAATTTTTGCAATCTTCTGACATCGTATTTCTTTTAACTGAAGAAACATCTGCAATCTATTTTATCAATTTTAATTTTTCTTTCTATAATTTTAAAGTAAAAAATTTGGTCCTGGTATTTAAATATTCTTACATTGACAATACAAAAACTATTTTCTGAATATTTTATGATTATTAGAGGAATTTAAATAAAACTGCAACTGCAAGAAGTTCAAATTCTTCGAGTAAGACTTTATTAAAGATTTACGAAGCTAGCTGTGGTGAAATTTTTCTTCAGTTGTGTAATATACCGTTTACCACTGTTGATTCGAATCATTTTCGTGATTTCGTACACAAATTAAGTCTGAATTACAAACCACCTTCTAGAAATACCTTAAGTGGTTCGATATTTGACGCATTTTATATAAATACACTCAAGAAAAATTCGTCTTTAATTAATGGCCTTGGATAAACGAGTTCTGAAATTTGTGAGTTCCCTCTACGGTTACGCCAATGCACTGGTACAACAGACAATATTGTTGCCCGGCAGATGACAGATAAATTGAAATTTCACGTCGAGAATTTTATGATTATACACAACTTCGGAATTCGTAAAAAAAATGGGCTACTTTCCCGGAATTCTGTAACTTCCAGCTATAAAGTCAATAAGAGAGAATTGCGCGATGGACAACACACAAAGAAATGCCATGTATGAAAAAGTCACCACCACACCACCGGAAAATGATAAAGTTTTGACATCTAGAGCGTCAGACGTTCACCGTAGCGTCACACATGTTTCCGACCGAAAATTTGTACTCTAGATGTCAAAACTTTATCATTTTCCGGTGGTGTTGTGTTGACTTTTTCATACTTGGCATTTCTTTGTATGTTATCAATCGCGAAATTCTCTCTCATACATAGCTGGAAGTTACAGAATTCCGGGAAAGTAGCCCATTTTTTTTTTACAAATTCCGGAGTTGTGTATAATCATAAAATTCTCGACGTGAAATTTCAATTTATCTGTCATTTGCCGGGCAATAATATTGTTTGCTGTGCCAGTGCATTGGCGTAACCGTAGAGGGAACTCACAAATTTCAGAGCTCGTTTATCGAAGGCCCTTAAAGGTGCGAAAGAAATTTATAATACCAATATTTTCGCGCTCGTTTCAGACAATGTAACGACGATGATCTGCTTGGGAAAGATAATTGATTATTGGCAAATTACATGCAAAAGCCACAGCGTTAATTTATTGGCGAAGACAAGAAAAGAGAAGAAAGAAAAAACAAAAGTGGAGAAGATGACGCAAAAGGAGCTAGGAGAAGCGCCAAAAACTACCGTTCGCCTTTCTTGCTTTGAGAAAGCAGTTCCAGTGTTTAAAAAATTTAAATCACCAGCATTAGAAAAAGAGCTTACGAATCGCGGTGGCATAAGAATTTTTGGATCTTTTCTGAGGAACCTAAGTATAATGCGAGATATTGTTCAGGAAGCTCCATATACGATTTCAGAGACAGTAGCCGCATTAATCTTAGATATCCTGCACCCTGTTTATAAAGGCAGGATATTTTCTAATAAGAATTGGGTTATGTTTACTTTCTAAATTAAATGAGTGCAGTCGTCATCTTGAAAACGTAAATTACATGTAAATGCCTGAGTACAATCGTGAACTGAACCTATAACCTGGACCCGATAGTGGTTCTACCCTTTTCTATCATATTGCCCTATCTTTCTTGCGGTTACGTGACAAGAGAGATAGGGTAATATTACGTAATTAATTTACATGTAAAACAAACTACGTAAATTACCTAAGGTAAATTACGTACGCAACACGGCTTACCTTACCGAAATTTTTTTCTCTGCAACGTTACTTCTAAATTTATTGAGATGTAAAATTGAAATTTTATAAAATCAAAGTTAAAGAATTAAGGGACAATATGTGGCACAAGAGCGTTCGAACAGTAACTTTTAGAAATAAATTTAGTTTTGGAAATTAATTATATGATCTTAAAGGGATTGGATAAATGAACTTAGCATTTTTGTGGCGACACCAATGCATACATGTCACAGCACGGGAGATGGCAGATAAATTGAAATTTCTCATCGGGAATTTTGTGATTATACACAACTCCGGAATTTGTGAAAAAAAATGGGCTACGTTCCCGGAATTCTGTAACTTCCAGCTATAAGTCTGTAAGAGAGAATTTCGCGATTGATAACGCACAATGAAATCCCAAGTATGTAAAAGTCAACACAAAACTACCGGAAAATGATAAAGTTTTGACGTCTAGAGTACAAATTTTCGGTTGGAAACATTTGTGGCGCTATACGTGAACGAACGTGACGAGACAACTGCTTCAGAGTGAATACACGTTTCTTTAGAAGTTTCATCTTCATGACCGACCATATATTTTCGATTGTGCCACATACTGTACTTTTTTGTGGTCTTACATATTAACATTAAAAAAATTTATTATTTTGATTTTTTTTTCTATTTTAATAAACATTTAGAACCAGATAAACGTCTTTTAACTTTAATTTAAAAAATTGTTAATCTGACAGCTCAATAAATTTAGAAATAACGTTGCAGGGAAAAAAATGTAGGTAAGGTAGGGATAAGATAAGTGTTACATGGCCTTAAAGGCCTCCCTCTATCAATCGTGAATTGAACGAATTGAACCTATAACCGTATAACCTGGACCCAAAGGTTTAATTTTGGTGGCGCGAAATTGAAGTTTTTAAAATCCACATTTATAGTAACCTGATTTTTAAAAATAAATTAATCACAATATATATAGGACAATATTCAAAGAGTTTTTTTAAATTATTAAAAATTGATATGTCCTTATATAAGTCTTTTAAATATACATATTTACAAATTATGCCTTTATATCTGTTATTTAAAATAATTATTATTGTATATAAACCGAAAGGATCCAAGGACTAACCAAAAATACTGAAAAAATAAATACCGATTACATAAATTGATAAAAATAAAATACCGAATTATAAATGCCTACATTTTATAAATTCTAAAAATTTAATTTATTGAATTATAAATATTCAAAATTATAAAAATCAAGAATTATTAAATTTCCCCGAATTCTCAGATTTCAGAAATGTAGATTTGACGATTTATAAAACTAGCAAAAATGATTTTAATTTCATTAATTAGCATATATTTATAATTGATTAAATTTTTTTTTTCGAATGTAAGAAAAATCACTCGATGAAATGAAAATCACTTTTGATCAAACAATGTACTAATTTCAATATTTAATTTTAATAATTACTTTAATCTTATATGATCATGTTATACCTGAGAATCATCGGATAAGCTATTATCTTTCCTAGGCCTCTGACGTTTCCTCAATGATGTTATCTTCGTAGATTCCACAGATTCTTTCTGCTTGGCGTTTGATTCAGCCAAAAGGATCTTATACTTCTCCCAATTTGAACCTGGCACACGCAATCCGTTCGTTTTTTCATTTTCATCAACTTTTTGTGGTTTAGGTTTTTGTTCTTGGGCCATGTTTGCTTTTGATAGTTCTTTATTGAGTCGAGTTAAGTTCTTCCCAATAATATGATTATCTGTAGTTCAAGAATAGGATCTGTGGGTCAATTAACATGATCATGGAGAGCTATAATTTATTATCTATAATAATTTAACCAAGTAGTTGTAACCTAAACAGCTCAACATGTAGATTATGCCTCGAAGTAGAAGATGAAGATAGAGAAGAATCGACTCGAATATAACCAACATGGGACTCTGTAATAAACAGAAATAATATTTTTAGGCTTTTACTCATCAGATTCTTAATATTTTAATTGAAAAAATCAGAAAACTTGTGATTATATATATTCTTCCTGAATACATTCGCCATGCATGCACACTAACCTCAAAATTTTCTCAAGGCCGTGAAACTTGAGTCACTCTCCAGCCCTATCCTGTCACTCCTATCATAAAAATGTTTTTTAATTTATATAATAGGAAATATTGTTACTATTCTTTAGGTGAACACTAACGATCTTTTTAGAAAATGTATATTAATACAAAGATAACATGATTGACAGATGTTCAGTTATTTAAGGGTTCGGACTGGTTCGGATAATTCTGGGGCCTGGGCTTCTCTCTCTGGATACTTTGGAATTTGGATGGGTCTAGCCGCCACGGCCATGCGCAAGTAAAAAAAATGCCCCAATCAGGACCAGCCTAACATGATGAGCCATATTGAATAAGTGAGGGCGGCAGTTTTGAGTAGGTAAAATCAAATCACTTCGAATTCACTTCGGAGTCGGATTATGTGCATATAGGCGTTTAGGGCCTATTAGGCGATAAAATCGAAATATTCACTTCACGCAGAACCATGCTTTATTTATTGTAATTATAAAAATAACAACTTCAAAAAAACATCGTTCCGTTAAATATTTCTTCTAATGATATGTAAATAAATAAATTATAATTCAAAATTTTCCGTCTAAATGTGTGCTTGCTATACGGTAAGAGGCTTACGTATATACTTGTATTATAATAATTAGGTATTTCACGTTGTGATGTAATAATATCCAAAAAGGCCGTACGCTGGTGCATAAACATTATCACCAAATGCATGGGACTGAACTTTATTTTTTTAATATCTTCTTAAAAAATTACTTCTCAACATTTTATTATCTAAGAAATAGTTTTAGTTTCTGAAAAACTATTTAATAAAATATTAAAATCGAAATAAAAAAATGTATTTATTTTATTATTTTATTAAATAGCTTTTCACATGCATTTAGTGGATTTAGTGCCAATGTTTGTGCACCAGCATACGGCCATTTTGGATATACGTCACAACGTGAAATACCTATAGAATCTTTAAGCGGGAAAATATAAATTATAATTAAATTATTTTGTAGCTATAATTTTTTCTATAATTAAAATAATAATGAGTGTTTGATAGGATTTAAATGATTTTACACAAGTTTCTGCACTATTCAATCAATCTTAATATTTATTGTTATTAGAAAACAAGTTGAGAGGTTTTAAATGATTAGAAAGTAGCTCTTGTAAATTATTTTTAAGTAATTTAAATTTAAAAAACTTCTACTTCATTAGAACCCAAGAAAAATATTATGAAGATAATGATTAATTATTTATCTATTTTTAAAGGTGTAAAAATGGCAAGACAGTCTCCGTACTATTAAAAATATCAATATTATGAGATTTCGAACTCTGCAGACTTTCACAAAAAATGAAACCTAGTTTTAAAAAAATATAAATTCTTTTTATGAAATAATGTAATAATAAAAAGGAGAAAATTCATGTGATAGGTAGTTTGTTTTTAGAATATGCTTGTCGTCAAATGATGTAAAGGTACAAGACTAGGAGACCGTCAGAAGAATCTAATTTTAGAATTTCTTGTATTTGGGGACATTATACTTGAGAAAATAGCCAATCGATTTATTTCACGAAATGTCTTCTTCGAGGTGAGAATATTTTCTTTTTCATTCTATGTATAAACATAATTAAACTTACAATATTAATAATTTGCATAAATTCAGAACTAAGAAAGCTGCACAATAAAAGAATTATTTTAAAAGAGATCGCCTTAGCTAAATAACAGATTAATAATTTAAACACTGAAAAATGATAACCCCGCTGATTTTCAGGGACTTACTTTCAGAATTTCGAAAGTCCGTTCACAATGTCGTGTCCAATCAAAGATTTGGAAATGAATTTTGCAAATTAAGTCGCCAAGGAAAGAGACATGGGATGATCGAAATGTTATTGAAATTATCTGAGGTAAAAAGTCTTACTGTGGAAAAATACTATCACTCTAAAAATGACAATCTAGCGGAAAATATCTACAAAGAATCTTTTTCTCCAGAAAATCAAGTGAACGAGACTGAAAAAGCAATTATTATGACTAAAGTACTTTTTGCATCCACCTACGGAAGTAAACTATTCCAGAAAGTTTTACTTGAACGTTCTCGAACATGGTATACATTAGGTAAATTTTCCAGGTGTATAAAAGACTCTAAATACTTGGAAAATTTAACAAATATTTCATCGCCAGATGATTCTTACGAAGAATTTCGAATAGAGTCTCTTTTAATTAAATCAGAAGCTTATAAAAAAATGAACCAAGAAGAAAATTCGAAATTTTGTGTAAATGAAGCGATGAAGAGAGTTAATGATTTTATTCAAAAGAAGTTTGGAAATGGGAAAGAGGACATTTTCAAGAAAGAGAAAATTTGCTTCCTAAAACCTATGTTTGAGCGTTTAAATATGATGAGAAAAACGATTCCAGAATATTCTTTGGTCGAGAGTTTAAACAATTCGTGGACAAAGGTAGTCTTCTTTTTAATTTTACAAAATTATAAATTGATGTATAAAAAATGTCCTTTAATATGCTTTCTAACTAATTTTTCAAAACAGGATGTTAAAATTCCAAGTTTGGAAGGCAAATTAAACATAAAGCTCGAAGCTTGTTCGGATGCAATTGCACTTGGATCTAACGAAACAAAAGGAAGATTCTTATATGCTACAAGAAGAATAAAAACCGGAAGTGTTTTGATTGTCGATCAACCATTTTCTTTCAGCACCGATGAAGAAGCCTTCGAAAGAAATTGTTTGAATTGTCACACTTCCTTCAAATTGGAAGACAATATCAGAATCCCTTGCCAAAATTGCCAAACGGTTTGATTATCTACCATAAACATTAATTTACACATCAATAAAATAACTAATATTAATTCTTTTCAGGTATCTTTCTGCTCTGAAACTTGTCGCAAAAATGCCTGGGAGAAATACCACAAATACGAGTGTAATATCTTCAACTATTTCTACAAGTCTGAAAGTCAAGAAATTCATCAAAGATCACATATTCTCTTAGCCTACAGAACAACAATATCAAAATACCTAACCGAATCTAATGTTATAGATTCCGAATTTATAAACTATCATTCAGCAGAAAGTGAACCAGAAGAAGCTTTCCTAAAAATTGGTTCTGAAGTATACAACCCTCTAGATTACAAAACAGTTTACTCCTTAGAAACTCATTGTGCTCAAAATGATCCGAAAGAGAATCTTCGATTTGCTCTAAATTCTATTTTCCTCGCAAAATTATTAGAATTCGTTCTGAAAGATATGAACCCAAAAATTTCAATTGATCAAAGGGAAATAATTCTTCTGACTGTGGGAACTTTCCGTCATATGCAGGCTATTAACTGCAATGCCTACGAAATTGTAGAAAATATAAGAGACGAAGAATTGAAAGTCTGTGAACCAAGAAATATTGGAGGTGCCATATATACTTCAGTTAGTTTGTCAAATCATAGTTGTTATCCTAATGTTGTTCGACATTCGTATCCAGGCGGTGAGTCCTTTTTTTAATCTAATAATTTTATAACTTGAATGAAATATACTATATCCAAAAAGATATTAATACATTTCTAATTTAGGTATCGCTGTTGTCACGGCTATACGTCCAATCGAAAAGGGGACAGAAATCCTCGATTGCTACGGACCCCATTTTTTAAAAGAAGAAAAGCACACCAGAAGAGAATCTTTGAAGAAGAAATACTACTTTCTCTGCTCATGTGAAGCCTGCACATTTGGGTGGAAAATCCCATTATCTGACGATGATAATTTTAAATGCTCCTGTTCTAATTTAAGGATATCTAATTTGCAAAAGTGTTCAAAGTGTTCAAAATGTGGTGATAAAATCGACTTCAAACAAATGCGTCGTCGCCTCGAGGACAGTAAAAATCAAAGGCTTAAAGCAATTTCCAAAATGTACGACGGGAAATATGGAGAGGCTTTACCAATTTTGCTGAAGCATTCCAACTTCATTGAGAAAATTCTAGTGGAGCCTAATCTTGAAGCAATCAAAACACAGCAGTCGATAATTCAATGCTTAAACAGCTTGGCTTGTACTTCTGTTAAATAAAATTAATAATTAAAAATTAGGTATACATGCTTTATTAAATAACTTACGTAAAACAGGACTCTCCATTTAAATATCATTTCAGCTTTAATAATTTTTTACACTGAAAATGTGAGATCGCCAAAACAAGCAGTAATATCGGTAAAAGACGTCATTCTTCTGTGACGAGTGCATTCTGTTATGACGTTGATATTCGACTCGCGTGAAAAGTAAGAATAATTATGTACACTGGTCCAATATACATAGGTAGAGATGTCAAGTAACTTATCTAACGAAATGTTGGTAAAGCCTAATTAAAACTAGCCTGATCGTCTTTGAGCGGCGAACTGTGCTATATTCTTCGCTTATCACCACATATGCGTCTCGCGAATTTCACTGATAATATGGCCTGCCTGTGTCAGTGCCTGAAAAGAAAATAAGAAAAAATAATAACCAATTTGGAAATATGTTCAAGCTTGTATTAAAATTAAATTTTGAAATATTTACCTTGAGCATGTCTGCAGCTTCTTTACGTCTAAGAGCGATATGTTCGCTCTCATTAAGGAGCTGTTCTGCGGAATCAGATTTGTATAAATGCGTTACAAGCTCACTTTGGAGATTATCTTTTACATAATTTACTAGAAAATGCATTACAGCTTTAGGAACGCTGTCTTGTATCGATTTACGAACTATGTAGAAGTAGGACTTGATTAATCTCTCTGAAAAGAAAATTAATTTAGGAAATATTAAATAGAGAAAAATTTATAATTGAAAATTTCTTCTTCCCAACTTTAATTTTCAATTTCAATCAATTACAAATTTATTATCTCACCAATAACGTCACAGTCCCGCTGTTCTCGTTCGCTGAGTTTACGAGAAGTCTGCATAGGCACTTCTGGTAACAGATTTACTGGTTTTTGTTGAGGTGAGGCTTTCTGGCCATCATTTAGCAGATTTGATGGCATATTTTCGTGATTTCTGACTGGCGATCCATCGGTTGAATTTGCTGCAGATTCCGATTTTCCTTGCGGCAATAGATTGCTCAAGAGCCAGTGGTTGCTTTGCTGAGTCTGCTCCAATGGCACATCATCACGACTATTAACTGACCTAGCATTCTAATACAAACATAAAACATGTTATGAGTTAGTAAATTAGCTCAAACAACTCAAATTATACTTTGTTTCCAATCACTTTCAGTTACTTTAATTATTTAAATTATTCCAGAGATATATCCTGTCAAGTACATATATATTTTTTTATATGTTAGATAAGAAATCGCTATAAATTTTCTGATTCTGATACGAGTTAGAAATTGAATAGGATTTATGAAATTCTACACAGAAATATTTCAAAATCTCTAAAACTGAATTCTCTAGACTTTTGATGATCATTACCTCCTTAATTTATAATCAAACTCCTAAAACGAAGCATTAAAATATTGTTTAATTACTAAAATAAGAAACCAACTTGAGCTCGATAAAATACTTTGCATTAAAGTTGCACTTACTTTGTCAATGGGAATAATGACGTTAGATACAGAGGAGGAGGATGAAACATTCCTTCTACTCTTCTGCTCTATATCCGTGTCCTTAAACATAGAAGAGGCAAATGCAGCATCCTTGTTGAAATCTGGGTGCTTCGTGTTGATGTAAGCTAATTCAATGGCGACTAGATTTTCTACCTAATTGAATAATTGAAAACAAATTAAATAAAATTAAAAAATTAATCAATTAGAACCAATCAATTAATGTTTTATTTTGAATCAAAATTCCGTATTGAAAATCGACTCACCATTTGATTTGTGGTGGGCAAACGTCTTCGTAGCAATTGTGTAACGACGTCGACAATACGCTCATGCAATTTAGGAAAACGTTGCATTTCCTGCTGAACTTCAATCCCACAGTGTTGAATAATTCTCTGCATTTCTTCGTGCACCAGCTCAACACAACGTTGCGAGGGATCCTCCAATCTTCGTATTTGCCGTTTTACTAGCAATTCGAAAGAAACTTCAGGCACAAAAAGGGCAGGTCTTGGACCAGTTGCATTTCTGATTGCGGTTAAAATATCCATTTTTGTGAGTCCAGCAAGAGGGTGTATCGAATCCAATGTTCTGCCGAAAGTTTCGTGAAATATGTAACAGATGCGAGCACCACCACAGAGTTCTGTTGTCTCTATGTTCCTAGCGGTACCCTCGATCGTCGCGCAATAACTACTTGCGAATTTCGTTATAATTTGCAGCAAGGTTTGACTTTTGTCACTTACATCTTCGCCGTATGAGTTAAGAAGAGTTTGGAATTGAGAGACCATCACGTTCACTCGAGTCTGGAGAAAAAGTAAACATTAATAATTATATAGTAATAACTGATTCAGAATTAACGTGGATAAATGAGAGGTTTTTTAAATTCTCTTACCTTCAAATCAGGCAAGCAATCGCGAATGTGATGCATTAGAAGTCGATTGAGTGTTTTCGCTAAGTAAGGCGTTCCATTTCGATTTGCCAGAGTTGGATATTTGCGTTGCAGAAATGCGGCTTCATCTTTAAGTGCATCTTGTATTGTTTTCTTGTTATTTATATCTTGCTGCGAGCGATTCACTACACCGATGATTCCCAGTTTTACAGGAATCACTCGACCACAAAGAATATCAATCGCATCGGTACCTAAAAAAAAAATATAAAATTTTAAGAATCTGTGCCAAAAGAGCAATTAGGCTTTAATTTTAATTTAGTAGAGTAATTTAGTCCAACTTACCAGCATCCATGAGATCCATTTTAGTGACAACAGCCAGCGTACGTCTTCCATCAGGATCAACATCCTTGCTCAACTTCAAACTTTCACTCGTAGCCATATCCGTATTCGCAGTGACGACTGCCAGAATTATAGAATTAGGATTGCAAATGTACTTAAGCACCAGTTGACGGATTTGCATTTCGATGTCTTCCGGTTGATCGCCTACAGGAACTTTCGTAATTCCAGGTAAATCTATTAATGTTAAGTTTACTACTGAACTTGAGTATATCTTTAAATTGATTGGCTCTGGACAAATGCCTTTGTTTGCTCCTGCCATGCGATCGGTTTCAACCTCGATCTCCTTTCGTATATCGTCGAAATTTTTGTAAATCATATTTTTCTTGTGGAGGAAGGTCCCCCAATCCTCCGTGTCCAAAGTTCCATCCTCAGCACATCTGTACTCCCTGTCGTCCTTGGGGGTGTAAACGAGCTGGAGAACTAAAGGTCGACGAGTTACTATCCCTATTCCTCGAGGCAAAAAAGAACGACCCACTAAACTTTCGATTACGGAGGACTTTCCCGAACTCTGAAAAAATAACAGGAAAAGCTTATATTGTTTACTCACGTCTGAGTTCTTATTGTAGCAAAATAAAGTGTCTCTATCTAGAACTGTTTAATTCCTCTATAATACAAAAATCCAAAAGTGGCCAGAATCTAATAAAACTTGACATTTCAAATGACTAATAAAACAATGATAAAGTTCAATTTCTGGACCAATGGTAAACTCTCTTAACATTTTTTCCAACCTAAAAAATCATAATTGCTATTAAATTCTAACGATTCCAATAAATGACAAAGAAATTACTATGCCACAAAACATGAAAAGACTTGAGAGATTGTAAAAATCGTCTTTATTTGAGGAAATCAAGGAAATACATGAAATTTAATAGGATTGCTCCAAAAAGGGAAATTAAATATAACAAAAAGGCCATTTCAAAAACTAACCTGAGTTCCCAGGACAACGATTTGGGGCAGCTGAATAGCATCGGCACCAACGGTGTTAAAAACATCCTGGAGTTTGTTGATCACTGGAATCAGAGCTTCCATTGTGGAAGAATCAGCAAATCGATCGTATTTTTATATGAAACAAAGCCGGTTGTAGAAAACGAAAATTCGACTCTCGATCCACGAAACGATTCTACCCGCTCTTTTAGTTATTTCTCTCTCACAATTCCAAAGTTCCCCCAGTTCCCGAATCACAACCTTTTTTTTGGAGCTGAGGATTTGCTCCACCTCCACGATTCTGTAACTTCAGACTTCAGTGTCCTCGTTTTTACTCGTTTTGTTTGCGAATCTTTTCCGTGAAATTGAAAGGGGTAGATTTTGATATGAACACCACCCCCTTCCATAAGTTCCACTTCTTCTTCTATTCTTTTAGATCTACCAATCAGCGATCTGCGTACTGTCAGAATCGTGTATATGTGCTCACGACTAGTGTGTTGGTGACCACTCGATAGTCCGCTATCCACTTTACTTCACGAAACACACGCGCAAGCGTCAAACCGCGAAATTGAATCCAGATTAATCTAGTTTTAATACTTTAACAACAATTGCACTTCAAATCAATAGATGAAAATTCAAAATGTACAATATAGTTCGCATATTTTTTAAGACAAAGTATAATTTTGAGGTTATAGTTTCCTGAACACAGTATATAATATTTTCAAAAGTAAGTAACCGTTATTTCAAAAGGAGGCAAAACCGGTCTTGGTAGGTGATTTTTCTAGTTCGATTTTTCCGAACTGTCAAAAGTGCCAAAAAGTGCTCAGCCAGTGAAATTATAAGAAAAGGAACAGCTGACGGAAAGAAAAACTATGATTGGTGGAGAGCTATTCCAAAGTTTTTCACAAGTTTTTTTTTGCGTCTCCGAGAGAAAATAGATCATCTTCCGGGAAATCCGCATCGTCTCCTGAAAGCGGTGGCGGTGCACCAGCCACCAGCTCTATGGCTGATGGCAAGCGCAAGCACGCCATTTGGCTCAGTTAGAGTTTTTTGCAGGTGACAGAGAGATAAGTGAAATATTGTCATACCCGATTACCCGGTCGTGTACAGTGGTGTACAGATCGGTCTCGAAATGCTGTGATCAATTTTGCGCTGTGGAAAGACTTTTCCAAGGCTAGAAAGTGGCGTAGAACAATAGCAGGTTAGCTTCAACTGTTAACACTGCAGTATACATTTTCCAGATTTTCCATCCGGTAAGGAAATGGATGTAAGCAAGGTTGAAGAGGATGGTCTACGAGGAGCTGCTAATGATGGCGACTGGATCTGTTCTGATACCCAGTAAGCATTGAATCCTTCAGGAAATTTGGATTATTCGAAAATCAAGTGTATCCCGGTCGATGGCATTACATTTTCGAAGATAGCTTATTTGACATTTTTTGCTACGTGGTTCTTTTGCATTACAGGTGTGCAAATGTCAACTTTGCGAGAAGAAGTTCCTGTAACAGATGTGGTAAAGGTTAGTATTTTTTTCATGGCTTTTGTTTGTGAAGGTATTGCATTTTTTTCATAGAAACGTCGTTCATATATTTATTTACTTCAAACAATCCTGCATATAAAATAATCGTAGCTTCAAAATGAATGGATTAAAGATTTGTCCTTTAAAAAAATTCTTTTCACAGACAGAGGAGAATGTCCAAAAAAGAAAAAACTAGGTCAAGAAATAGGAAAAGCAGCAGCTGAAAAAAGTAGAGGTTTATTCAGGTGTGTGATTATTTTCACAGGTCTCATAGCTGTTAGATTATTCACAATATTAAATTTGAATTTAATGGACGATGAGATCTGTTTTAACTTGGCTTAAATTATAGTTATTTTTAATTGAGCTGTTCATAATAAATGTTTAATACCATTTCAGTGCGGATGACTGGCAATGCAGTAAATGTGGGAACGTAAACTGGGCCCGAAGGCAGCAATGCAACATGTGCAATGCTCCCAAATTCGGGGAAGTGGAGGAAAGAACAGGATACGGTGGTGGTTACAATGACAGAGGGGTAGTTGAATACAAAGAGCGAAGAGAAGACGATGACGACGAATATGACGAGTTTGGACGTCGCAAGAAGAAGAGAAAAATAGAAAACCGATCGGATGATGATTCCAAGGATTCCCGGTATGGCAGTCCACCTCGTGGTAAATCTAAAAGCGTCGAGGAAAAAGAGGAAGATGTTCCTAAGGACGAAGAACAAGAAAAGGAACCAAACGTAAATATCTTTTCAAAATAATAATGAGGGTCCGATAGGTATACAAACTAGGCTTGGTAAAAATTACTTATACCGTTAAAGGTAAATCTTACCTTTAGAGAAAATATAAAACAATTGTCTGCATTCAAGCAATTAAATTATTTAAATAGAAGCCTAAAGGCGTTCTCCTCAGGACTGAAAAACCGGAAATAAAGTTACACAGATCTAGGTGTATAGAGATTTCAATGTAATTTTTCAGGAAGAGGAAGAGGAGGAAGAGGATGATGAAGACGATGGTGATTTGTCCAAGTACGATCTAAGTGAATGGGACGACCTCGCACCAGCGAAGAAAAGGTCAGTTCTCACGAAATAATTCGTTGCATGTTTCCTAAGGATTATATGTCGACATCGTTTTTCTTTCAGTTCAAACGGCAGCATAGTCGCTTTAGAAGATCGACGGAAAAGGTAAGCAACCTGAGGTTGAGCATAATCAGAGGTAGCCATTTTGAATTAACAAAACTCTACAAGAACTTTTCTT
The DNA here is from genome assembly GCA_032275145.1 of Synergus laeviventris. Classification (NCBI taxonomy): domain Eukaryota; kingdom Metazoa; phylum Arthropoda; class Insecta; order Hymenoptera; family Cynipidae; genus Synergus; species Synergus laeviventris. Next base: position 7,563,214 of record JAUESI010000029.1, read on the forward strand.
TCTAACTCTCTAAATTTTTCCTTCCTAAAAAGAAGAACTCGGACTTTGCCCTCGGGTTAATCCAAAGTGGCTCCTCGGTATCTCCTCGCTAGTCAGAAGATTGCACGATTAAATAAAATTTCCAGAAACGAAGATGATTGGAGCGATTTGGGGACGTCGAGCCAATGAATTTTGAGCTGCAGTACAGGTTTGACTTGGGTTCTGGGTACAAAGTTGATTCAAAGATCACTCCTCTTAATAAAAGACCTCCGAATATTGATCTTTTTCTCTCGAATACGGAGTTCATTTTCGCGAATTTTTTTCCTTGAGTTAATGAGAATAAAGGCGATATTCGCTGGATCTCAAAGGTGAAAAAGACACTTTCTTTTGATGGATTATTATTTTCAGATGAGGCAGAAGCACGTGTACGTAAAAGTTTGTCGATGGGAGAGGACGGCTGTTGCTAACGTTCATACAGCACTTTTGGATTATCAGCTCGAAGACGTATACTCGAGGATATCCAACTATCTATTAGTCTTCATATTTGTGGAAAGTACCTGTAGACTCCACTCCAGGGACAGAGGAAAAAAGGAAAGATGATCATTAGCCTGACTATTGAACCTAACGTCGTTCTAATCTTCTGCCTTAGCTAGTTGAAGAAGCGATTTAATATGAAAACTAACTTTAAATATCACATTTCCGAAAGAAAGAAAGAAAAAAAACTGCCAGCACAATTTTCTCAACTAGAATTAATGCTTATTTTTATTAGAGGCTTGAATTTTTAGATTCGTTAAACTATTCAGATTCCGGACGGTATCAGTTTATAGTTACATAAATCTTTGATATCTACATCTAAGCTACTTCTAAATCATCTCTGCTTCTTAATTCTTCTCCTTTATCTCTTTACTCTCGAATAGCTTCGCTTTTTGTAGTGTGATGAAGTTTCAAGTTGTAAATATATTAAAATCTAGTTTCCAGGCAACGATCCTTGATCTAAAGGATACAGTCAACTTATTATATATGATAATAACGTATTAATTTTCTGAAGTTGCAGATTGAAAGGTATTCTCAATTTTTGCATTCTTTGTAATTTTATTTTTATTCAAACGTTTTTCTTGACATTGCAGTATTTTTTTTTGTTAAAAAAACAAAAGAAAACAAATCTCGTATTTGCGTTATATTAAAATTTTTATATTTAATTTTGTAGATTATAGAATTTCGGAAAGTTATCTTAAAATCAATTTTTTTTGTCTGCAACCTTTTTACTAAAACTAAATAAACGGAATAAAATAATAACGATCATAGATCCAAGTGAACTGGTAGCAGCTGCTAAATTAATACGAAGAAAAGTGAATCCGAGACGATTATTCTGGATGCCATCGATTGTTTCTCACAATGACTTCTTGTAAATATCTTTATTTTATTTTTCATTTATAATAAAAATCATTCGTCAACAACGTAATTGTTCTTATTCAATAATATCTTCTTATATACCATTAAACGCTACGTAGGGGTCATGATTATGCACAGTGTTGGTCACGAAAGATTCGATGAGGGGCGATATTGTAAGGATTTATGTTGCATTGGGTACATATGTATATATATAGTATGTATATCGTATATATTTACAATTGTGAGTTTGAGCTTGCTCGACTGAGTTTTAAGTAATCTAGCGATAAAGGAAGGACAATAATCTGCCGATCGCGATTTAAACAAAATCTCTTCTTTTATTCGCTATCTTGAATAATTCATTGAATATTAATTAATAATCAATAATTATTCACGCCCTCGAGTCGTGAGTTCCAACGTCGCGAACACCATCACGATTACGAAAGTTCAGATTTTACAATAATATATACACGTACTGTCATTCGTAACGTTTAGAATTTACAAAGCGTTTGCCTCAGTTCATTCCACTGCATTTCGTCTGCATCCAGTTTAAAAAAAATTATTTGTTTAACACAACATTTTTCAAAATTTGGATATTCAACAGTAACAATTTTAAAGGCTTATAGAACACATTTTTAAAAATAATTACAAAGTTATTTTTCTGCCTTGAAAATTGATGCTTAGTTTATGCAATTTTATATACTAGAAAAATTACTTATGTTGTACTATTACTAAAGAAATTTCAGGTAATTCTTATTAGTTTATTCTAAAATGCTCAAAATTCGAAATGTTCGAACTGGGATCAGTTAAAATTTCAGACTTTAAATTTTGAATATAAAATGTTCAAAGCATTTAAATATCGAAACTTATTCATTTCAAACATCTAGTAAATTAAAAGTACTCTTAATTGAAAAATTCGAAATTTGAAAATAGAAATGCTAAATATAATCTTAATGTGAAATTTGCCTGAGCTTGAGACATTTTATAAATGTCCAAGTCAACTTTCCCCACAGAAAAATGGTAATTCATAATTTTCCACGAAAAACCTCTTCTATAACCCTTGTATTTAATATCAAAATTTTGCTCCAAATTGGTAAATTTACAAAAAACTCTCCTCTCACTAATTACACAGAATCAGACCCAGACGAAAAGGAACAGACGGACTACCTGATCATATCCAAAGTCCCTAGCGATCGACAATTTTCAAATGTCGAGTGTTGGGACAGCGAAGATCTAATGATAAATGCAATGAAAACGATCGACGCCGGAGACGTGGGGACTCGAGAGTATATCCTAATCACATCGACAGGTTTATCAGAAGACTAAAAGGAGAATAGGGCCCGAGCTTTACTTGGGCATGAAGAACTGTTGATGTGAGTGAGAGTTGGACTGCGGATGCATGTTAGGATGAGGAGGTGGTCCGCTACCCCTCGTACCTGTGGCGTAAAGTTGCTGCTGAAAATTATGAAATTGCTGAGCATAGTTAGGGTCAGACATACTGGGCCCACCGCCGACGAAGGGACTGTTCTTAAAATTACTAGAGCCACCACCCATGCTAGGAGGAAGTGGCTGCGTCGCATCAGGTGGAGGTCCAAGGCCCATAGGTCCGCCTTTGTTACCAGGTCCATACATGCCAGGGTTGTTATTCTGGCCAGGCATCTGTGGTCCTGCTACCATGTCTGATGGGAAGACTTTGTCTTGGTCCATGGGGCTTCCAGGGAAAACGCCACCACCTACCATATGCTGCATCCTCATGATTGGCTGCTGTCGGACCCCGCCACCAACAGGCCTCATTGAATGCATGCTAACTTGAGAATTCATGGGTTGTCCGTCCATTCTGAGAGAACCACCCATTCCTGGTGGAAGTCCCTGTGGTCCTGAATGTGGAACCATGTTGCCGGGCATGCCCTGGTGAGGTCCCATATTATTAGGCACACATCCGTTTGGGAAATAATGAATGTTCGCTGAGGGAGAGTTCATCTTGTTGTCGAGGGGATTTGTAAATCGCTGAAGGAAGTCGAGACTTGGAGGTCCTCGAGGCGCATGACTTACATTTGGCCTTGCTGGTAAGTACTGTATGGTGTTCGGAGCACTTGGTTTTACCTGAAAAGAAGATTTTAATATAGAAAAACTTTTGATTTAATTTCTAATCAACAATCCAATCCAATCTGAGATTGGCAATATAATGAGAGTCTTCCCAATCTAAACAAGTTGTGCTACTGACAAATGACAATAGATCCGCAGAGCTCGCGACGTCTGACGGGCAAATTCTAGGGCCCCAATAAACGGAGGTTGATTGTAACGGTAGTTGAGCGTATGTATACATAAAATTTTCATTCTTACTTGGACATTTGCACCATTATAGGGACTCGGTCCAGAAACGTGAACGTGAGAGTGTCCATGAGGATGAGGTCCATGAGAATGAGGATGATTATGTCCGCCGGGCATGAGTCTTGAAGGAGGTCCAAGTGAATTATCTCCAACACCTCCACCTCCTCCTGGATAAGGTCCACCTTGAGGTCCAACGTTTGGATTATGGGGAGGACCTCCCCCCGGATTTCCTCCAGGACCCCCCATCATACCATGCGTCATCATCGAATGATGATGGCTCATCTTATTCGGAACACCTGGACTTCCAGTGTGCGGCGTCGGACTATAACTGGTTGGAGGTCCTCCTAGTCCCATACACATTCCAGAAACATCCCCAGCCTCACTAGTAGGTCCAGACATATGGCATCCTCCATTTAATTCTCCGCCACCCTGCATCTGCATCATGTGCATTCCATGTGGATTTCCAAATGGCATTATCCCTTGGTTTCCAGAATGCATCGGACCTCCATCATTACCCAAAGCATTGCTAGTAGCAGTATTGGTTAACTGCTGACTCATTTGCGCGAGTGATGTAATGGGGTCAAAATGATTTGTACTCATGGTTCCCAAGCCTCCAAGTCGAACTCCCATGTTATTTGGATTTAAAGGAACGTTATCAGGTTGACTAACGTTCACAGAAGGTCTGCTGCAAGGGAAGGAGCCTCCTGGACCAATCATCGATGGTGGCAGTCCTTGATTGTTCGGATTCCCCTGATTTTGCTGTTGTTGTTGCTGTTGTTGTTGTTGTTGTTGTTGTTGAATTTGCTGCTGCTGCAGATCTTTCTGAGAGGGTGGAGAGGTTTCCGATTTCGTATTCGGCGATGCAGGAATTATTCTCGGAGGTCCCATACTGTCTTGGAGGTTTGAATTGTGAGGCGCCGGACTGCTCTGAGCACTTGCTGTTGTTTTATTGTTCTGTTTGCTCGAGTCCGCTGGAGTGTGAGGCGCGACACTTCCCGGTGTGTGAGGAGTATGTGGGGTATGGGGACTGTGAAGAGATCCGGTGAATCCTCTACTTGCACTTTCCATCGATGGACTAACTACATCCGATCTGGATGAAAACTGGTTATTACTCTCCATGCTCCCCGAAAGCATTCGATTCGGAATATCTGTACTGCTGGTCGTTGTACTTCTGTAAAAAGTACAAAAATTTGTAGTTATTATATAACAACGAAAATGTAGTTAAGAAGCCGTTTTGCGCATGCATAGAAAGACACTTACGTGGGTAAACTGCCATCTTTGAGACTTGTGTTAGGCTGCTTTTGTATTGTCAATTCCTGACCCTCAAAAGTATTGAGATACTGGATTTGTTGAGGACTAGGGACCGGCATTAGATTCGCTTCCTTTACACCGGCAGCGTTTACTGCTCCACCGTGCTGCTGCTTTTGCTGAGCTAAAGATTGCAGCGTCCGACAGAACATACCATCCACTAAAAAAACATGACAGGAATTCTAACGCTCTTACAAAAATAATATTTGAGTTTCGAAAACCTTTTGCTACCTGTTTAGTATTTATTTTATTATTAGAAGCAGATTAAAAGAATATACGAAGTAGACACAATAATAAAATTCAACTGAAAATAACTTTTGGAAAAACCAGATCTAATACACTAACAAATCTAACAAAATAAATTTCAACATTAAAATTGCATAACGTTATTGATAACATAAAATGATATACAGACAATATGACTAAAACTTTAGAAAATAAATTGGTAGCGAAAGGATAAAAATAAGAATTGAGAAAGTTACCATTTTGAGGTTGAGTAGAGGGAAAGTCGAGGGAAGAATCTTTCTGTGGTGTCGCTCCGCCAGGACTAAGAGCGGCAAGATGGGCATGAGAAACTGGAGTTCCGGGGTTACTGTGATTCAATCTTGTTGAAGAAGCAGTATTCACGGATCCTACAGTTGGGTTGGGAGAGTCTTGGCTAGTAGGACTCTGTCCTGGCAAGTGGCTCGACCTCTGGTTTCCAAGTTGAAATTGTCTGTTGCAATCAGCGGGTGAATTTAACGCTGAACTAGCCCTAGGCGAAGGAAGTGAGAGGTTGCTAGTTGGGTTATTAGGGGAAGAAGGATTCGGACTTTGAGTTGCAATCGGTACGCTAGCAGATCTGGTCGTCTGGTGATAAGGTGGAGGAGGTCCTTGACTGCGTGGCATACCTCCAACCATTCCAGATCCTCTGAGAGGTCCGCCGGGACTGCCTATGCCCACCTGATGAAAAAAAAATTGATCATTTATTATAAGTATTTTAAACTATGAGGCTGATTATATTAAATTTTCCTAATCAATAAATTCTACCCTCAAATGTCTTGTATCGGCTTTTTTATTGCACAGTGAGTAATATTTATGTACGAAATATAGAACTCACTTTTCCCTTTCCATCTAGAAACTGTTGTTGAAGTTTGTGCCACTCCATACCCGGAGGACACTGATTCGGTAGAGTACTTGGTGGAACGTTAGACGACGGACAAGAAGATGGACCTCCCGGAGCAGAATCCAATGATCCGGAGGGGTCCTCCTTTTGCTCCGGGAAGAAAAGCATGTGCATCTTCCGGATAGTCGCCAATTGGACTTCACGGTGTTGCCTCTGTTGCGGAGTGAGATTCTCGTCAGGAACCTTAACACCCTGCAAAGAAGGTACGCCTCCTGGACCAGGACTTCCTATCAAACGTGGACTGTGGCCCATGTTTGGAATTGATTGAGGCTGGGAAGTTGGTACTGAAAAAGAACAAAAATCAGAATTGGTATAATTAGATACTATTAACAAGTAAAAAACTATTTTTAGGCTTCGAACTCTTCTGTGGAGGAGTGAAAAAATAAATATATACTTGGGTCAATTATTTTTTTAGTAAGCATGGAAATGGCAATTTTTGTTTGCTGTTTCAACCATTTCATTATGTGATGTATAATAGTTACATCAACTGCTAAATTGGTTAAATCAATTAATAAAAATTTGCAAGACCATACCTACCAATAAAATAGTCCTCAACTATCTACATATTTCGTTACACTAAAAAAAGTATCACAAGCAACTTTTTTTTCTAATATGCAAATTATAAATAAGGTGAAGCAATTGATGAAAATTAAGTGCTAAAAAAATTTTGACAGGCAGTCTAATTACAAAGTGTAATGTTAAAAGTTTGAATTACTTGTGTCTAGGAAAGTCTTTTTGACATAACATAACGTGTGAAAAAGTAGCTTTTAATACTATTAAATTAGAAAAAGTATTAAAAACGTAGCCTCGTGTTAAACAATAAGCGAAAAGTGAAGAAATTAATAGAGTTTGAAGCATGAAAAAGTTTCCCTTTAATACCTGGATTACTGGGAGAGTTCGGCACGAGGCAAGGCACATCTATGTTCGGGTCGTCCAAAGACGATTCGGGATTACCCAAGGAATTGCCATTCAAATTCCGGAGGTTGGGCGTTTCAGGCCAGAAGGAAGGCGCATGCGGATCCAAAGCAGGCAAATCTGGTGGCTGTTCCGTTGGGAATGTTGTTCCTCCCTGATGGCCCTTTTGCTTCATATTTGCAAGGTTGTTTAGCCATTGCGCGGGGTTTTGACGAAATTGGTTTACTTTGTTGGGATGTTTCTATAACAAAGAAGAAAACAGTTTAAACTATGATAATTATAACAAGACTGTCAAAGTGACTGCAGAACGTAAAAATATTTACTTTTAATTTCTTTTGAGTAAATTGACAAATGTGAAATAAATAAACAATAAAAGTAAAAAAAAAGCTTCAAATATAATTATACCTCTAGGTATTTCTTGGTGCCAGGTTGAGCACAATGGTAGGCAATAATTGAAGGATATTGGCCTTGCATACAAGCTTCTGCGGCCTTGTTTGCGAGAGCCGTGGAGAATACGAAGATTTGACTTTGCTGCTGCATATATTGGGCTTCTCCACTACTTGCTCCAGTTCCCATTTGTTTTGTGAGCACATTGCTCACTAATGGCTGGACACCTTCGGTTGGGATTCCGACATTTGTAGGACAATCTGTTGAATAAAAGATAAATATTTAATTAAATATTGAGCGTACTTCTAATGAAAATATTTTGAATCAGAGAAAATTTAAACTATGTATCGAAAAAAGAAAAATACCTCCGGGTAGTTCATCCGTCGGATTACTATCCTCCTGTTTGACGGAGCTTAAAATTGGTTGGCTAGAGCTGCCATTCTGGTTATCGGAAGTCATGTTTTCTCCGTTTGCTGGATCTAGTGAAGGATCTCTTGGACAGTCAGTCGTGTCCTCTGTTGTGGCATCTTCTGTGTTTGCAGAGCCAGATTCTTCTTTAATTTTTACCCGATCCGCATCTGGCTCCTCCTTTACCACTGCAACGGGTGCACAACTTGGTTCGCTTGCTTTCTTTTCCGTCTTCATTTTTGCAGACTCAAATCGGAGCTTCTGTCATCAGACTTTTGTGCGATTCAGATTGACCACAATACTCATGGTCAGGATTTATCTGTTGGTAAGAACAAAATGATAATCATATTAATTTAACATAAATCTTAAATGAAATTTTGTATCTCACAGATTGCACAGATCTATTTTGAATAATATTTCAAAATATGAATATTTTTCTCAAAAATAAAACGAAGGTGTTTATTTGATTGTTTTGAAATTCTTATTATTATCAGTAAAGAAATTATTATCTTAAACATCTTGTTTATCAACGACACTACAAACATCAACGACTCTTGTTGGGAAATAAAAATTTATTTATAAAAAAAGATATTTTAACACTGAGTTATTGATAAAGTGAACAAAATAGTTATTTATGTAGTAAAATTTTAGACGTTTCAGGCCATTCTTGTAATAAAAAATAATTATATAACTACTGCAGCTTTATGATAAAGATGAACTACTGATAAAAAATACATATTGCGAAGCCAAATTTTATGTTTAAATACATGGTAGGAAATGTAAACAAAGCAATTAGCCGGAGTAAAAAGAATATAAATAGACATTTTAAATTTAGTAAACTACATAGTTGGAAAACAATGTTAGCAAGACATTAGATATCTCAATTAACTTTATACCAAATCAATGATTAAAATTATGCAATTTTTAAATCACATAATGAATCACTTTTAAATACAAGCTTAATTTTCCAAAAATAACTAAAATACAACCTCATAACAACAACCTTTAAATGCACTCTAGATTACTTCTAAAATTACCAAAATTGGTAAAATTGTATTTTTTCTTATCTCTTGACCTTTACTTATTTTTTGTCTATTTGAACAGAATTATTTGCGATTTTGTAATTCTGAGGTCTCTATAAACTTAGTCCTGAAACCAAACCCGAAAATATCTTTACAAATAAAACTAAAACTTAGTGCTTTTGTACATACTTTTGTTTTGCTTTTTTTATATTCTAAGATAAAATCTGCAATTGCAACGATTATTATGAATTCTAAAACGTCAAAATTGACTCTGATTTTACAAAATGTTGTTATTTTTTATTTATCCTATCAAAACTTTCTCAAATGAAAAATCTTCAAATTTGATCTGAAAAAAATGACTTTCTCTATAACCCTAAAATTGACCCTAATACTATCTAAATTTTTTTCTGGATTTAAATACCCACAAAGGTTAAACCACACACCCAGTGCCTATGTTCACTCTAAGTAACTCTCGTACTACAAAAAATCTCTCAACAATACACTAAAACCAAATCTGTATAATTATATCACTTTTTTCATGAGACTTATCTGAGAAAACAGAGGCATAGAAACGTGATTGCTTACCCTTTAGACAACAGAGAGATAATAAAGTTCTGCTGGATTCCAAATTTCACAAAAATTGTTAACCACAAACTTAGAACTGTGCGTTCGTTATGCTCAGGAACGCAGAAGCATTCTCGTAGAAGACTTTTGCACTGAGTTGTGGAGGACTGTGATTTCAAGAGTGCACTAGGAGTCAGCGTGATCCCGGTTGGTTACTTGCTTGGCGGGCATCGGAGCTTCGGAGTTGGCCGGGAAACCCGGGAAGAAAAGAAAACCAGATCCCTCGATTGGAAAGCGGGTCCAAAATTGGTGAAGGAAGACGAGGGAATCTTGAGAATCTCGAGGGAGTTGGAAACGGACGAAATAGCCAAGTGTCACCCCCGGGTCCACAATAAGTAGGCAGCACGCATCTCGACGTAGCTTGTCTCTTGAGTGTAAGGAACTTGTTTTATAGTAGCCCTTGAAGACCCTAAACATCCGAACTGGGGCCAACGCACGCCGCACTTAAATCTTTCGACCTCTCGCGAGCATTGTTCTTCAACTTTATTTGTCACTTCATGGTCGCTTTGATTATTTATTTCTTTTACGCACGGGTGCCAACCGCTAGTCGAAAGTTGGGCACCGTTTTAATGCGCCACGCGAAACAAGGATGGAAACCCAAGTTGTGCGACAAAGATGGAGGACTTGAACTCTAGAGCAAGTGGATCGCAGGGATCATAAGTTACTATTTTGGTAGTTCTTTACCTAAATTTTCACCCCTCGACAAACCCTTGTTAAAACATTTTAAAATCGCTTTTTATTCTTTTTTATAGGAAGTGAAACGCTCGTGGAAATCAAGGTTTGAAAGTTTGATCGTCCCCGGCACTTTGGAAAATCCAGGAAAATCGTCGATTGAGGAATGTCCGAATGTCCCAGTACATCGTTTTTGATTCGCTGTGATTCGCTAGAAATGAAATTTGGTTACTAGATTCCCCAGATTCGCTGAGACGTCATTTTGTACGCGGTATATGGCGGCAAATTCAAATGATCCGACTGTAGGATAATTATAAACTTAAAAACTTTTTATTTTGCATTACTTTAAACTTAACAATTCTTTGTGTCATCTATTTATCAAGAATCCAATTAAAAGCTATAAAAAATATAATTTTACTGTTCAGGATAGAGTCTACAATGCATAATATTGAAAAATAAATATTTTTCAAAACATCTGAATACAATTTTACTTTGCACAAATCGAATTATATCAATCATAAATATCAAAAAATATTTAATATTGTTTATTTAATATTGCTTAGGAGAAAAATGACCGGAGTACCGGACCGATCAATCGGTAAAGCAGTTCTGTCTTTTCCCCTGTTTTATCCGAAGTTTTGATGGCCGTTTTACTCGTTTTAGGTTTGTTTAGAGGTTTAGACATTCACAGCATTCAAGACCAAATAAAAGGAGGGATAAAGAAAGAATATTTTCACCGATTTCACCATTGCTTGCGCCATAAATATCAACAGCTGATCGACAAAAGAAAAAGAATATTTATCAACAAATTACATCATGACAAATGATTTTTCTTCACTCGTAGGAAGTTTACCGGATTTCTTTGACTGCGAGAATTTATTTTGAATTGCTTTTTTAAATCGTTAAACACGATCTTCTAATTTACAACTGAAAATTGGGTGTGTATATACTTATGTTTTTCTTATGTACTGCTCATTCTTTTTTGTAACCTGTGAGAATATTGGGAATTCTATAGTTATTCAAATTTATTCAAGGTAAAAGTTAAAAATTTCGGAGTCACTAGTTTTTGGTTACGATGGTTACGATTATACATTATAATTATTCTATCTGATATTATATAACGAACTAATTAATTATTACGTGTTTTAATTGTACCCTTTATTATGATTCTAATTTTGCCCAATAAAGAATTAAACTTTTTTACAGGTTCAAATTTTTCAACAATGGCTCAATTGGAATTGGATCTTCAATTTACCCAAGGTTTGAGATACTTGCATTCGGTTAATAAAGATTCAGTTGAACAATTAAGATCTCTTCTGGATGAAGCGATTCGACAAAAACATGGTGCTACTAAAATGCTCTGTAACGTTTTGCATAAAAAGGTAATTTTTTTATTATCTCAATCAAAACGAGATTCTAATCACTTGTAATACTGAAATTTTTTTTCTTAGTTTTGAAAGCCTTAGTATAGCAACTCGAATTTCATTAAAAATTGTGTTTGATTAAAATTCTAAATAAATTATTTTATAAATTACAGTATACCATGGAGGAGCCCGTTTTAAGTGACAATAGCAATGGGAGCAGTAAGAAGAGTAAAAGTTCATCATCGAAATATTCGAGCAAGTCAAGTAAAAACAGTTCGCCAGTGAACGTACCAGCTCGCGATACACCTCCAGATACTTTACAATCTGATGATAACTTGGCACTCGAAATCTTAGAGGATGACTTGACTTGCGTCGTCTGCAAGGGCATGGATGTTGGAGCCAGGAACAGGCTGGTTGAATGTGCCATTTGCCACTTTTTGTATCACCAGGAGTGCCACGTATCTCCGATTCAAGATTCGCAAATCGACGTTCCTGGTGTCGCATGGCATTGTTTCATATGTACGAGCAATCAACAACAGCAGGTTTGTTTGAATTCAAAGATCCTATAATTTTTAAATTTGAAAAATAGATATTATTTTTCGATGCGATTTATTTGTGTCTTTTATCCTTGCAGTCCTCGAAGGAAGGAGCATCGCCAAAGGCTGTAACAGAAGGAAAGTCGAAAAAGGAAAAGAAATCTTCTTCGAGTGAGTATTGTAAAGTTTGAAGATCTAAAACGGAGATAAACTTAAATTAAACTTTTACTTTTATACGTCTTAATAAAAAAATGCTATCTTGATGTATAGACAGATTTTAGCTGAAGTCTTTCCATCTCTTCTAATACAATTTTCGAGACAGAACCTTGTCATTTGGATGTATTAAAATATTCTTTCGAAATGTGACAATTGCTTTCTCTAAAATGTTCAACTTTTACATTTTGCATCTTCTTATGAATGGAATTAAAGCACACACCAAAAGAAGTTTGACACACTTTTTTATATACATATCGACATTTAAGAATTGATTTTCATGATTTCTCTTTTTGAGTATGTTACAGAGATGCTTTATCCTCTCCGCCTCAGGAAGGAAAGTCGATTGTGATATTTCCTCAATGGTTACCTTTATATCCAACTGCATGCGACTCTTCTTTTGATGTGTGTAAATTGCATCGATTCTCAAGGTATCTAGTTCGAAAGCTTTCAGAATTCCTCAACGAAATTGAAATTGTGAGAATTGATTTGAATAAACTTCCAACTAGATCCTTGATTTAAAGTAAAAGAAAGTAATCAATTGCTAAAAAATGGTCTGATTTGTTTCTTGGTTTCAGGTTCGAAACACGATAAATATAAATCTTCAAGTGGCCTTAATCAAACACAGTCAAATAATGGAAGTAGCAGTAGCACTAGTAATAATTCAAGTAGTGGGTCCAAAAACATACCTATGCCCAATATTCAAATAATTAGCGGCGACAAGCGATTGCGAGATATGATGAAAAAAGCAAAACAGGACAAAAGAAGCACTTCTAGCAGTAAACATTCTTCTAGTTCCTCCTACTCGTCTTCTAAATCCTCCCACGAAAAATCACTCCTACATAAAATAAAATCGGGTTCTGAGTAAAATTTGATATTAGCTTTGCTTTGAAAAGAACTATTTTTAATCCTAGGGATTTTGTTACTTACCTTTTTGTATAAAAAGTACTTTTGTGCTATAATATAAGTTAAAATTATGTAATTAATCAATTTTAACTACAAAAGATTTGCAGCTATGGATGACACTATTAACTTTTTTTTTACTTTACCAAGCGATTTTGCTATTTTATGACTTCTTTCTTTTTAATGAAAAATGAAATTAGTATATTGAATACTTTTATACATATTCTGATTATACTGTACCAATTTAATGTATTATAATATACGACCAATTGATCATAAATGTGTTTTAATCAAATGCATCTGTATTTGAATCTATTTTGAAGTATTCGAATATAAACAATCTTTTACGATTAATATCTTAATTTAAACCTATTTTATTTCTTACATATTCTTGTTTCTGGCTTTTTTGATAGAATAATGACTATTTTGCATTCATTTTTACAAACGTAGAATTTAAAGGAGGAAGATTGAATGAGGTAGATTTTGAATCATTTATAATACCAAAATATTTTTGCGATTTTTAATTTCAAAGGTTTAATTGTTTGTCCCTACGTCCCATTGAAAATTTGGCAAGAGTCATTTCGTTTCTCAAGTGTAACTTAGTCTCTAGGTTTCGGGTGAAGGGATACGAGGGTGGGAATATATTTACAACGGGTCATGTGGATTACATTAGCATGCGCGCACACTCTTTCACTCTATCACTCTACATCTATATATGTATGCAAAACACGTTCGCGTGTATTAATAAATACATACATATATACATAGGTATAAATCTCGTACTCGCAAACCATGCACTCACTTGCTTTTACATACGCCACTGTGTTTATTTATATGTAGTAGAGTTAGTACATTCACCTCCAACGGGCGATAGAAGAGGACAATTCGCTTTTTAAAACGCGAAAAGTTTCTTCCACTCGATTCCAGAAAAAAAAACTCCAATCAATCTCTATGTCTCTTTTCTAATTTTTGTTTCAATTTCCGTTTCAATTTAAACAGTAGTTTTTATAGTTACGAGAAAGCAATCAGATTGATTGGAGTTGTAATAAAATCGTCGATAAAATCCTTTCCACGAATCAGTCAAGATTGCTATCGTCGAAAGAATAATATCAACAAACCCTAATTTCTAGCGGCGATTTAGTCTCTGTCTCAACTCTCCCTTAATCTACAGAATGTAATGCTACTTAGTCACGGTCCTGCGCTCGACCGTCCTTATACTTCAAATTGCAGTTACGTTACACGCACAATTGACAAGCTTTACTTCTTCAACTTGGATGGAGTCGACGGTCAATGGGCTTATAATTACGTCGAAGTATAATCCGGACGTATTCGGGCATTTCGATGCGTATTTCTCGCCAGAATTTAACTTTCCCTTACGTCTTTCCGCTCCTCTTTTCTTTTTTTAATCCGCCTTTAATTACAGCTACAGCGCGAGAAAAGTCAACCTGTGCGTCGCAACTCAAATTCAGAAAATTTTAAACGAGTCTTTACACTTTTACAGTTACAAAAAACCTCGTAAATAAAATAATAAAAGAAACCTGTAGAAAATAATCGTTCTTCGCTTCTGATGGTTTCAGATCGGACGAAATAATTTCAATAAAAAAAAATCAAAAAGAGAAATCAGATTAGAAGAATATTATGTCCCCTCCAGTATAAAAATTTATCGGTGTCTAAGCGGTACAAAATTGAGATGAGGAGTTACAAGAAGCTTCTAAGAGTAGAAAATGTATATCTGACAATTCCATGAATTAAATCTGTACAGCGCCATCACCGTCAGAAGCTGGGACCGGATTGCACATAAGACTCTATAAATTCAACGCAATCTACGCTTAGCGAGACTCGATGCCTTCTCCACGAATTAAATAAAGATCGAGGGGAAGGCGATTCGAGCCCGGAAGACCGTGTTAAAAGTTACAATCAACGCAGATTGACGTGCGAACCGCGACATTAGGGCGACCGCTATAAGATGTGGGTACGTAAAGCTAGTTTGTTCGTAGTATAAATAAATACATTACATATAGAGATACATAGTGTCCTCGTTCCCCGGAAACCAAAAACTCAAGAGTAAATGAGTATTAAGTACAAGAGATTTTTTTCAGGTTTCTAGTTTCCAAGAATCGCGACTTTTCGTCCACTCTTCGCACGGACCTTGGTAGATCTAACGTAGCCCCAACTGACACATTACAATAATAATAATAATAATATTAATAATAATACAATAATAATAATTAATAATAAACATTCGTTCATTGCGCATAGAGAGCCTTGGCAGTGCGCGCGCTGAGTGTCACAAATAAATGCATCTGCCCGAGGCACGTTAAATGCAAAAAGTAATTTTAAAAAATTATTTAAATGCACTGGAAGTAGTATTGCAGTATCTATCAATTCGAGATTCGAAAAAATCGTTGATGGTTGCGTATCGTTGCACTCACATCATTAAAATTCACGATTTCTTATTCCTTTTTTAAACCTATCGGTACCGAATTGCCTCGGGCACTTGGTACATAAGGTTTGAAAGTCCTACGTTTACAACAAATTACAATAATTGTGAAAATGGGATGACAAGATGAGGGATGATGGCTAGTTAATAGCCAGAGTGAATTCTGTTTCTAGATTACTTTTAACGAAATTTCATTAAGGACTCGAATATGGAAGTCAGTAATTTTGGTAAGAGGAATCTGGCGAGACTTCAGCCTGGTTTAAATGAATGACATAATGAAAAACATGATAGCAATATACGTTCTTGGGGTAAATAATGTTATTCTAAATACAATAGATTAGTAGAGTACTGAGTAGCGTAACGAAAGTCAAATTTTACAAAATCGTCTAATAACGATTGCGCCCGCGACAATAATCGTTGCAACTGTACGCAATAATAATAATACTAATAATAGTCTTAATGGTAATCTCAAAAATTTATCATAATATTTAATCAATGATAATAACTAATAATAAAGTAAAAAAATAATAAAAAAAAAAAAGCGAGAATAAGATTACGTACTTGGAATACGTAGCTAGGCCTAGAGTAGACTGAGCTGCTCTCATAACTTTGACCCCCCTCCCCCAAACTCTTTTTTTTTCCTATAACCTTAGTTACCATAGAAATTTAATATCTTTTTTCTATCCTGCTCTTCCTTCGTCCCTTTATTTTACATATATAGTCCCTCTCTAGCTAGCTCACTACAATCCGCGTCTGTTGTGTGATTTCTTGCTTCTCATATATATATATTTATATTTATATATATATATAATTCTTATGTATTTTTTTATTTATATAACATATCAATAATAATGAAGATAGTAGGCATAGCCACTCGTGTGCTCGGATCACAGACTACTCGCTGCTGTACAAAATCGTACAAACAGTCTGGTGGACACTATGGCTTTCTCACTTGCATTTTTTTTGTTTTAATGTCTATTTGTTTTCTCGTTAGTGTAAAGTTTGTGTGTGTGTGTGTGTGTGCCTTTCTGCGAGCCTTGGCAGGATGAAGTCAACGTTTTCAAGGTTCAAGGGATCGTTTTCGTCCTTCTTTGGACGGTAGGGACAGCCCTAGTTTTTTTTTGTTTTTTGTCCTGTAAAGGTTCGCATAAGGGATTTTTGAAACTGCTTAAAGAAAAGCAGCAATGGCGAAAAGGGAAAACACCGAGGATCGTCAACCTCGTTGGGAAAAGTCGATGAATCTAATCGATGTTCGTCTAATCGTGTTGTGGGTAGATTTGTACATACGTAACGAGGTGTATCTAATGCTTGAAGTGGAGGCACTAATCAGTGTTTCTGGAGAAATCGACGGGTTCCACGATAATGGCTGAAAGATTGTGTCAGCAGGCACTAGTCTCTTCTCCTTCGAGTGTACAAGCAACATTTTCCAGTCTATGTGCTAGGTGTAGCTTGCGGCAGCCTGCGTCTGTCTCCAAGGCCTCTAGAATCTGGAAAAATTAAGTTTTAAATTAAAACTCAAGATTATTCAAAAACGGCAAGATCATCCGATTTATATTTTACTTACAAAAATTTCATTCTTTAGTTAAGTTCCTCATAATTTTCCACGAATTTATACAATAGAAATTATTTTTCTAAACACTGAACAAAAAGTAGTTACATAAAATAATCTAGTCAAAAGCACTCACTTGTTCGTAGTATTTACTGACATAGATATACAACTCCTTAAGCGCTGCGATAACATCGAACTCGTTAGCATGGGACGCGCTGAGCTGCTGCATGGCACTCGACATCTCCTGGTCAGTGATTTGTGGTAATCTCTGTACATCCAAATAAAATCGGCCGACTTTTTCTCTGTAATGAGGTATATCCTTCGCAAAGAGTAATTTATTAGACGGCGAGTCCTTCCCCAGTCTATGCTCCGTCGTTGAACAAGCGTCCATAAAAGTCTGTGCTATCACTGATAAACTCGAATCTACAGTCGTCGTCTTATTAATATCAAACATAAAATCCGGGTTTTTGATAAAGTTTACCCAGAACCTCAACGGTAAACTGTTCGACTTCCACGCATGTGGAACCTCTGGATCAACAATCCCATGTCTCTTAGCCGCCTCATCAAGCAGATCAAATAACCACTTAACTGCACTTGGCAATGCATCATTCGCCGTGAGAATTGTGTTCAAAAAATCATCGACAAATTTCTGCACAGTGCCTTTCGTCGAGAGCAATCTCGTCAAGAAAATCTCGGGAATAGCCTTGTGTGTTCGTTCCGGATTGTGATGTTGTTTACTACTCGCGTAACCCATTCCAGGAGCGTAGTGAATTTCATCCAGAGGCCTTACCAAGTGATAAAGTCTTTGATTCCCCCCGTGACCGCTCTCGATGTCTCCATTCGCGGTGATCATCGGGGGCGAGTGTTGGGGGTCGAAGTAAATACCACCTCCTGGTGGATGAGAATATAATGTTGGACTTATTAATCCATGATTAGGCGTTGTTGGTAAATGTAAAGTTGAACAATGGTTCATGTGTCTGTTATAGTGCTGCTGATGAAGATGTTGCTGAGGAAGAAGATGCTGATGCGAGGGTTTACAGTTGTGGCAGGGTTGCTTACAAGCTACAGAGAAACCGTCATTCTGTCGCGGAATAAGGGACATGACTGCGGACTCTTTGACTCCGTAATGTGCTAGGGTGTTAATCTTTTTCCAATCCCCACTGCACTTTGTAGTCAAATCCTCATCCTGGAGAGTGAGATGACCACCTCGGCCGTGCCTCCACTCCAGGTCGACCTCGTGGACGGAAGGCCTTAGAGAAAAGGGAGTGTTTTTATAGAGGGCGTCTAGGATCTTTGATTTCACTTGACTGATGGTATCACAATCAAGGACTTTACACTGGATTTTTTCATCGAGGTCATCCTGCACGACGTGAAGGGTGACGATAGAGTGGTCAATTTGCTCTCGAAGGAGACGTTCCTCGGAGAGGGAGTATCTTGCGTCGTGGGTGATAACATCTACGGGCCCTTTTTCTATTTGGTGTTTGATGGCCTTGAAGAGGAGAAAAAGTGACGATCCAGCGTAGTCTTTCAAGTAATTGTACATGCAGAGAGCCATCCAATTGGTTAGCATTTTCTCAACGACGGATTCGGTTCGTCTTAACATTAATTGAGGATGTTTTGTGTCGACAGATTTGTCGATTAAGCGAAGCAGGAGATTCATAAGGATATCGGTTGCATACTCCATTTTACTCATGAGGACTACCATTAGTAGAGAGGCCACATTCACCTGAAAATTAAAAGTTGATTTGAGTAAAATTCATTAACGTAGAATTAGAAAGACGTTTAAGGTCGTTTAATCGGACATATTGAAAAGATTAACCAATATTTATAATTTGATTATGAAAGCAACTGACCTTGTCTCTAATATTGAAGTCCTTCTGCGCTTCTAAAGTTTCGATGAAGGTAAGAATAAAACATTTGTTATTAACAAGTTGTTCAAATTGAACCATCGCTGCATCGTAGTTCGTTCTTGTAAGAGTGGATCTGCTCCTCGGATCATTCAAAATAGGATGATCTATGACTCCCGGAAAAAACACCTTCATAATATAATTTTTGTGATCCAAAGTCGGAATCCCAGAGGATTCTAAATCGGCGGTCAAGTCCGTCATGTCCGTTTGTAGTTCAGCAAATGCCTGTTTGCATTCCATCCTCACGTTACTCTCCAGGGTGTCCATCTGAATCTGTATCCTCTTGTATTCCCTCTCCGCCTGTGTACTTTTTCGTCTATATATTACCAGCACTAACACAAAGAGAAATACCAGACCAAAAGTGCCAGCAGCAATTCCTGCGATTGCTTCCGGAGGTATCGGGTAGGACTTGATGACATCGTAGTGCAAATAGCCAATGGGGAAACGGAGACTACGACCAATGCGCACAACTACAAGAGGTAGGCCTCGATCTGTTTTAACACCAAGTTCATCTGTATCTGCTGGTTGTTGGTCAGGTGGAATGCAAACCAATTGAGTCAATGCAAGAGAAGTTACATTACAAGGCAGCGTTCCTACGGTAACATTCACGTCGGATTCGTCACTTGCGTAGATTAAATTCTCGCCTTCTATCACGAGTGTGTCGCCTTTATAGAGTTTTACGTCGCGAGGGAATGGAAAGAATTTTGGATCTTCTACGTAGGAAAGACGATTTCGGAGATTTTGGAAATGTTTTTCTAAATCGCGAACGCTTTCCACGTTGTCCATGACAAAGCCGATTTTCAAAGAGAGCTGCGATTCTTTAATTCTTTGAGTCGTTCTTTTACTGCGTTTCCTGATCATGCTTAGCTGCAGTTTGAAGAAAAAAAATTAGTTGCAAATTAAGTATAAATTAGCAAAAAGTTGGAGGTTGTTTGAGTTTTTAATTGAGAGTTGAGTTTTTTGAGCATTTATCAAAATAGTTAGACCAATCGAATCTAATTAGATCAACGAAATTTCAAACAAATGGATTTAATTGAATTATAAAATATTAACAGTATGTACAATTAAGTGCGAGAAAAATATAGGGGAAAATAAAACTCATAAATTAATTAAACTCACCGCTTTGAACCTGTTGGCGATACTAGGACTTGGGCACTCCATCTGTGTAGGATTCAATACTGTGCAAACAGTTCGATTCACTGGTTTGGTCTCATTTTCAACATAAACCTCCATCTCCGGTTTCTGAATAGTATCTAAATTCGTCCCATGAACTGTAATCATCCTTCCTCCACTAGCAAAGCTTCTCAATGGTTTAATCTCCATAATCGTAGGATCATGTGTATAATTATAGGGATTCTCTTCAAGAGTTCGATTAGCTCCATCAATACTCAGCGTTAATCTCCTAACTCTCCTCACACGTCCAGCTTTGCTTGTAACACAAGTAAGTCTAGTACTACTAGCTTGAGTCGCATTCACTTGACAGGGAAGTTCATCCAAATACGCAGCAATTTTGCTCCCAATATTTAAATATGACCCCGTAATTGCGAGTCTTGTGCCTCCACTTTGAGGTCCAACCGAAGGATAAATCCTTGTAAGTTTTATATCCTTGTAATTGAAAAGCACAGCACTTTCTGTATATCCAGCGTCATTGCCCACTACAACAGTTGCTGTATCCGTCGCTTCGTGTGGTCCAGTACGACAAACAATTCGTACAGAAACTTCATAATCAACAAGGATGCAAGGAGTTTTTCCAATTCGAATTTTCCCCTCAACGTCGCTTTCTTTTAATCCCAGATTACTGCCTTCTATAGTGACTAGGGTTCCTCCTTCAATCGGACCACTTAAAGGTTTAATCATATCAATTCTAGGTTTTGGACATTCAGAAAACGGAGCATGAAGACAGGAATGCCTATAAACACAACTATTTCCACACCAGGTGCATTCGTATCTTTTATCTCTTGTGACACACAAAGAACAATCCGCATGCTCCCGATGGGATCCGAGCACCTCGCATTTATAAAGAATGATTGTTGTTTGATCTACGTGATGGTTTGTGTTCCAGACAACCGTCACTGCTGCCTCGTATTCTCCAGAAAGAGCCTCGTAAGAATAAATAGTTTTGTCACAAACAATGAATCGACTACTGTCGACTCTGGCCTGAACTCTGAGATTTGCGCCTTCAATTGTTACGATGCACTGGAAGCCAGTGTGTCCGACTTGAGGATGTGGTAAATTTTCTACTTCGAGAGCAATTTCCTTCGGCACGTTATTTGGAAGCATCAGTCGGCTTTCCCGATGAACAAAACGAGGACAGTACTGAACACCGTGAGCTGCGAGGTTTGCTTGGTTCTGAAAAAAAGAATGTCAACAAAAATTTGAGATTTATTAAAGAAAAAGTTAATTTTTAAAGTAAACACGAAATCTAAGCTCCATTTTTCATTCAAAGCTGTTCAATTTTAAACGCTTTCAATTCACAGAAGGGACAAATTTAAGGTCTTTCCTGTTTTCTTTTACGGTGTCTAAAATTTTACGGATCACTGACCACCCTCTTAGAAATGAATGGTTCAGTATTTATGAAAGAATGTAATGTTGTCAGAGCTTCTATTAATTCGTAAATTTGAAAGTCAAATAGTCTGTGAGTCGACTGTAATTTAAACCAAAACTTTAAACAAGCACATGAACCTACATTTTCTCCAGAAATTATGTTTCCTTGGCATCCGCTGGTATTATGCGTACATTTGTTATCATAGACACACCAGCTGCAGGCCCACTGGGACTTAACACATTCAGTACAAACAGTGTGCCTCGAGCAATCGAAGTACGCAAAGTTGCGAGAGACAAAGTCCTTATTAGTTTCACTGGATCGCACTGAGAGTGGAACCAAAACGTGATCCGTGCCTTCGGGGATATTTGGTCTAGATGAAGTCATCGGAGTTGGACAAGAGAGACCGAAGCCAGTCATAATGGCATCGATAGGTTCAGCAGTGCCAAATACACACTTGTAATTAGTACCAGATGGCAACTCAGGAAGAGTTCTTATAGTTAATTGAACCGTTGTCATTTGATTAATGGGGATCCGGTCGGGAAGTACTTGTTCAAAATCTATACACTGTTGCCCTGTTCCCAGAGAAAGCCACCTTGGACTACTACGGCTTGCTTTTTGACATGCTCGACGAACCGTGCATCTGAAAATAAAACAGATGGAGATTTATAAAACAGATATTTAGAGTAGTGAACAGTTTTATTATGATAGACATTCTAAAGACACTAAATGTGTTTAGGAACTTTCTTTTTTACCTTTTTTCAAGCGAGCACCAACCGCAATAAGGATCCCTCGCTTCCAAACAGCTTGTGCAGTTCGTGTAACTACTGCAGTGTTCCACTTTTACTTTTGATATTTTTGAAACTGATAAAACATATAAATGGTCTCCACTAGGTGCGATGGCAGTGTCAGCCAAGATTTTCTGGCCCTTATCAACAACGACAGTCTCATAAACTGAGGCCTCTGCTCCCGAAAGTAAAAGCTTTTTCAGGGTTCCTTCGTTGGTCCCAAGGAAGGCGACTGTGTGACTCTCCGTGTTTGCTACACTGACGGAAGTGACATATGTATTGGTAAATTGAAGAATACTCTGCCCAACGATCGGCGAAACACCAGAAATTTTTAATCCCACTTCACAGAAGTTTAGAATATTCCCCGTAGTCTGTAACAAACAAAGAAATTGAATTTTAAATAATGAACACTAATCTAAAATTAATAAAAATATAAATTAGAAAATTACTTACTCCTGCCGTGGGACACTTCCCATCTTGAATCGGGCCGCTAACATATCCCATGTTCCTGTACTTTATGCTCCCGTTGAAGCACATATGTATATTTTCGTTGAACTTGGTTTCGATGTCCTGCAGACTATAAACGCATAGGGCGGATTTGGGCATTGCTTCATTAGTAATTCCTTTGCTCGGCGAGAAGACAGCTACAAAAATAGGATCACCAACAGCGATTCCTAATTGCCCGGCCAAGTCACTTCCCGCAGCAGCGACTTTAGCGTCCTGCACTAGATTATAAAGATCTGTCCTTCCTTCAACGCTACACTGCAGCGTCACTTCTGTATAACTATCATAATTTGCATCACTGATGCAACTTCGAGCCAATCTTGACACATATCCCAGTTCCTCCTGCTCAGGAAGATACGACTGCTTCTGAACCAGGACGAAATAAGCATAGTCGCTGGCGTTAAAACCGTAAACGTACTTCACCAGAAAGTGGTCTCGATACTTGACGTCAATATGGAGGATTGACTGTTTGTTAAAGGTGTATTCTGCAAACTCGAGAGTGTAGAGATTCCGACTGGATATGGCAGGAACGTCATGGCGATATTCTCCGTTGTTTGTAAAGGTCGTGCCGACGTAGAGGATGTTTGTTCGACCCCAAGGATTGTAGCGTTCGGGACCGATAAAGGCGTAGGTGGAGGAGTTCTCGTCGTTGGCTGCAACGCTGTTTGGAATGAACTCGGGCTTTTGGGATATGTTCGACATTTTGTACTTTTCACAGGCACCTTGAAGCAGAGAGCCACAGACGATCAGGGTTTTTGATTCGAGGTCAGCTACGAGTAGTTTGTTGACGTTGTTCATCAGGGAGGTGGTCATGTCTCTGGAGGGACAGCCAGTCGCATGGCACTGTGGGTTGTCTAGTCTAGGTCCTGCAAATTAAAGAAATGTGTTAGCTCATAGAAAGCTATTCATTATTTAAGCATCGACGTTAGAATATAAGAAAAAAGCGATATTTACCAGTCGCAACGAATTCTTCTAGTCTTAGATTCGAGTCGAGTTGGAGTAATCTGTTGATTGCTCCCGCGTAGAGGCGTCCGGTGCCAGGATCTATCGTGAGATGATTGAAAGTGATATAATTCTCTCTCGTAGCATTGAGATGTGCTGGGAAAAGACCTTGGTGCTGATCGCCCGCTGAGGGGAATTGTTCTACGACGTGGGGCGATCGAGTCTCTTGTGTGGAGTACGGAGAGTTGCTCGCCGGAGTGTCTATGGCTACCGTCGCCAGGACCAGAAGGAACCAGATGGCGATGCATGTGTAGGACGAGGAGTTCAACTTCGGAGATGACAATCGGGGTGGTGGCGGCACGAGAGGACGAACGGGAAAGGACGCGAGTCCTGAGGTTCTCATGGTGCGTAGACGATAGTAAGGTTGAGAGACGCACTCGCGAACGGACGAGCGCACAGGATCGGATAGGAAAGTTGAAAGGTTTGACTGAAGGAGCACGTGCCCAGCTGGTAGTTGGCCAGCTTCAAGATGGCACTACCAGCAACATGTACGTCCAGGTACTTGCATGACGTTTCCTTAACCACACCTCTGAAACAAAAAAAAAGTTTTCTTTAGAAGACTTTAGTTGACTATCCAACTTTTTGGATACAAAGATTATAGTTGGAGTCTTTTTGATAAATACAAAGTGTCAAGAAACTTATATGATCAATTTCGAAAGAGAATCATGAGTTTGAATTCCTAAAAACTGAAAGTTCTGAATCAAGCATTAGTTCCCGTGCTAAAAATATAAGCCATATTATCTATGTTCCTATGAAATTCTTAAAAATTAACAATCTTATTTTTTGTTGCAACTAATAGTAATTTAGAAGGTATTTAAGAATCGCTTTTTAATTAGAACTAAATTATATCTCTGCTGGGTGATACTTTTTCCTTAATCCTACTTATTCAATAATTCAATTAAGATTGTCTCCATAGTATTCATAAATCGATAAGTCCTACATTTTTATCAGTAAACTGCCTTCTCAATGAATAATGAAAACAGTTGAAGGAAAGGGTCAATTCTCAGAGATAACGATTACATCCGGAATCTTATATATTTTGTATACAAAATTTTTGTTTCAGCAGATTTATTTAAGTTTTTAAAATGATGACTGAATAGAAAGCAGAGATATAATAAAAATAGAAACAACCAAGTGAACCACGTTATTATTCTAAGAGGATGTTGACCTCCATTAGTAATACGACTCGAGCAGACAGAAAAGCCATAGTAAGCAAGACAAAAATCTTCTTTTGAGATTAAAATAATCAGCCTATTACAATTTCAAATGATGTTGTTTTTGCAGTTGCATGTTACTTAAAATGATTAAAATATGTACCAAAACAAACGCGATTACACACTGCACAACTTGTTTCAGATAAAATTAGTCTGCGAATCGCGAAACTGATATCAAAACTAATTTCACTCTAGATTAAAGTTTGATGTATTAAAGTTGAAATTTATATCAACATAAATTAGCAAGTTGAAATTAATTTCCCAAATTATTTCCGATCGAAGAAATATTCATTGAGATTAGAATATTCTTGGAGAGTTCGTCTATATTGAAAAGAAAATCATTTAAAATATGAAAATTAAAGCTGTTCAAATGAAGATATTAAGTATTTTCTTTTTAGAGGGCTTTGAATTCAAAAAACATATGTGAATTTAAAGGAAATAGATGAATTACAGTGGACCAAATGTAATAGAAGAGTTAAATTTTACACTTTAAACTTGAAATTTTCAAAGCAGTCCACATTAGAAGGACTTTTAAACTTTAAAATTAAGGGTGCCAAGTGTATAGATTTTAAAGCACTAACAACTAGACATCATATTTAACAAAGATCGAGATTTGAAGTCACCAAACTTAAAAACGATTCCATTTAAAAGCCTAGTATTTAAAAGGAAGGACCTATTCACATAAAAAATACTTGTGATGTTTTTTTAAAACATGTAGGTACTTTATCCAATCATTGAAAAACAATATAACTTAGTAAATATCGAAGTTATTACTTGTTAAAAATTGAAAAATAAATAAAAATCATAATTGTTTGAAGTATAGTATACCTCAAAAATCTCCATTTGTCTCATCTAATTAACCAGAAAAAGTAAGAATTTAAAAATCGATTGATTTTCCTTTGTTTTCTAAAAAAAATTGAATCGACCTTAAAGCTACAAAATTCAAAAGCAGAAAAAGACAAGTCTTTCCTAATGATCTAAATATTCTGCTTTCAGTAGAAAAACTATCGAGTTGATGCGCGCTTGAACAAGTTTTGACAGCTCGGTCCTCATCGGAACACAAAGGCAAGTACATGCAAGCACTTCAAGTAGAACATAGGCATACTTTCGTTTTTTTCCCGAAAATCCTTTACCGAAACAGATTTCTTTGGGAAAATTGAGCGAAAAGAATGACTTTATAGCGGCTCGAGTAAATGACAAGAGGGTCGAGTCGAGACGTACAGAGGGAGGGAAGCATTATGTGGTGGCCGAGATGAGAGGACCACTTTGGAATGTGGGTTTGCGACATTTAGCTGCGACATTGGAGACGCGGATTTTTTTAGGATTTCACGACAATAGAATATTTACCTTTTTAAGCGTAGGTGTAGAGCCACACGGTAGAATTCTCGTACCTACGAAAATGGTCCTATCAGGTCCTACGGACCTACGGTACATCGCGAGCCAACACCATGACCTTGCTGGAAAGCAGAAATGAGCCCTTTGAAGTAAAAAAGGCGACGAAAGACAAAGCTCCAGTGAAATATCACTCCGATATCACTTCAATATCACTCCAATATCACTCCGAAGCGTACATGGAGCACACACACTTCAACAACACTATTCAGGGAATTGGGTTCGGCCGCCATTAAAGTACTGACGACTGCATGCATGGATGGAGGGGGATCGTGAATCTCCTTGATCTCCTTGCACCCCTTGCACGTTCTCGCCCGTGGCGCGAAACGCCATCTTAAATTCCAAGGATTTGATTCCATCGGACAAGATTTTGTAAAAAGTGAAATTAGGGCATAGGAGCGAATTATTATTGCAAGGTATGACAAAATGAATAAACACATACTGTTTGTTAGCGGAAAAATATTGTGAACAGCACGTTGATACAGTCAGAGATTATTCCCCTGGAGCTCGAGTTATTGCATTCTTAAGGCCTCTTTACACCTATACGCCGATATGTGTGCACACGGAAAATTGTTT
>JAUESI010000029.1:7603850-7644749 GCA_032275145.1 Synergus laeviventris
TCCGGAAATATTATTTTCCAGAAATAGAATTTGTTGAATAAGAGATGAAAGAAGCGTTTATTAATTACGTAAAAAGCTTTGCTCTGTACCAATGTATTTGAAACTTTGTTGTAAGGATGGGGTGTCGTTTGTGGGGATGGATGGTCGCTCTTGGAAGCAGGTGTGATTTGTCGCCAACTTGGCTTGGGCTACGCCACCGACTCCGTGAAGACGAACTTCTTCGAGGGACAAAAAATACCAATGGTCATTAGTGGCATTGAGTGCCAGGGCAACGAGCGGAATTTGGCTGAATGCCTACACGACAAGGTTGTAGATTGTCCAGGTACACCCTGATTACACGATATGTACACTTAAACTTTTTTCATTTCCCAGAATGCCCTACTCTTAAGGAAGCATGCCTAAAGCTTTCCCAACTTTATTTTCTTTTACTGAACTGACTCCCACTGTGTTATATTATACAGTTAGGACGAATATAAAATTTAGAATTAAAAAATTAAAACTCGCAGAAATAAAAAATAAAAATAAATAAAATTATAAAATTTAAGGACCAGGGGAGAATATAGCTAGTGTCTCCTGCTCGAGAAATGTAGCAGATCTAGTTTTTGATCATATTGAGCTGATGAGAACTGCTCACTTGGAAGATAGACCACTTTATTGGCTCCAGTGCGCCATGGAAGAAAATTGCGTTGCCTCGGAAGCGTACAAAATACAGAAAGAATCTGATACGTGGCATTTGGAAACAAGAAGACTCTTACGTTTCACGGCAAGAACTTTGAATGCTGGTACTGCTGACTTCCGACCTGCTATCCCAAAGCATCTCTGGGAATGGCACATGTGTCACATGTTAGTAAGTTGTTCCCGGGTTAATTCAAAAAGTGATCGTATACTTTTTAAAATATGTCGATTCCGGGGATTCATTTTAATTTGAAACTCTAAAAATAGGTAAAAAAGCGCAACCTATCTAATAACTTTTAAATTATTGACCTTAGGCATTATCACTCCATGGAAGTGTTTGCGACCTTTGATATAATCGATTCGCATGGAAAGCGAGTTGCTGAGGGCCACAAAGCATCCTTTTGTCTCGAAGACAATCAGTGTATGCCAGGAGTTAAACAAAAGTAAAAATTAGTTTTTAGTCCTTTCCTATTTTCTGTTTTGTATTCAAATTGAAATAGAAAATAGAAAAGAAGAAATAGAAACGAAGAAAACCTTCCTAATTATTTTTATAGGTACAAATGTGCGAACTATGGTGATCAGGGAATTTCTGTAAACTGCAGTGATATTTACAAGTATAATATTGATTGCCAGTGGGTCGATATTTCAGAACTGGAACCTGGAATTTACACATTCAAGGTAATAGATCTCTTTCACTACTATCCTGCTATTTTAAAAACCTACTTTTTACTTTAATTAAATGAATTTCCATCATTTATATTTCTTTTACCTTTTCTCCATTACTGTGGAGAAATGAGAAGATTAAAGTCCGAAACTAATTTGATTATAATTACATCATTTAATTTTGGTTGAATGCACCACTTTTGTACCGTGTACTCTAAGCACTCTGAGGCCAATCTACTTTGATTAAATTCGAAGCCTAATCACTGCTCAGCGAAACGGCTGAGTGTGTTCCGGTGTCTCTGGCTTTCTACGTTGATTTTATCTTCAACGGTACTCGAAAAAGAAAATCCAGGAAGAGAGGCTGTCGATAACTGCTTTGTATTTCTTTTTTTTTTCAGGTCGCTGTCAATCCGGAATTTAAAGTAGGCGAAATGTCCTTTGACAATAACGCTGCCGTTTGCCAGCTTCTCTACACAGAAACCTTTGCTTCTGTTCACAGTTGTGTTATGGCACGACCCTGATTTAGATCAAACTCTTAATTGAGTTTTAAATGAATGAACTCATTTATAAAAAAATTTATTAATCTTATTGTAATCTTAGAAAATCTAATAAATTATATATCCTGTATACATAGAATCTGTTAAGTCACTTTAAAACCGAAAACAGAATGGTGTGAGAAATCTGAGAAGAGGAAATAGAAACTAGGTTACTATTCTGTCGATTCGTCTTGAACACAGGAACCTTAATTTCAGCGAAATAATCTGCTTGCGTGATTATAAGTTGTGCTATTCATTAGGCAACCTAACCCACGGACTTGAGCCACTCAATAACTTCCCAGGCAGCCGAATTCTCAAGCAACCAAGATTGAAATTATTTCAAGAGTTAGAATCTTCTATGAAACATAATAGCAAAAGTTTATTTGCTAGAACTTCAAATAAACTCTGAATATTAAACTAATATCTCTCTTTCATACACAACTTTCTCACCTTTGACATTGTCTGTCATCTCCAGAGTCAAGGGAAATTACTATAATATTTTCTCAAGTAAAAATACCTCATAATAAAAAAAAATTTTAATTACTTTCAAAATAATTTTATATGAAGGATATAGATAACTTGGAGTTTATATGTAGATAAAGATTCAAGTATATAAAAGAAAGTTGTTTTACCGTATTATCTCAAGAACATCGAACACATTGTTCGAAAATCTGAAATTTAATATGATTTTAAGTAATTTATTGGGATTTAAAAAAATTTTAAAGGATTTAAGAATATTTCATGGGACTTCAAATAATTTATAGGAATTTGACAATTTCAGAAATTTCACTAGTTTTTCTAATTTTAGAGAATTTTATGGTATTTTAAATGATTTATCGAAAGTCTATAAGGTTCTCGGGAATTTATACAGAGTTAATGAGATTTAATGGCATTTTCAGTAATTTAAAACGATTTAACAATATTTTAAGGAATTTCAAGTTTTAATATTTCAAAACTTAAAAATTCTGAATTACTTTGCAAACTTGTTAAATCCTTTAAATCGTTTTGAAATCCTGTGATTTGAAATTGTTTAGAACCCTCTGAATGTTTTTATCAAAAGAAGTGATTGTTATTAAATTTCATTTAGTTTTTTTCAACTTTTCAGTGTATTTTTAGTTAAAAATGACCAACAATTAGTAGAATATTTCACTAAAGCTTATAGTGATCGACTTTTCTCTAATTCAGGTTTAGAGAGTAGTGACCTAGAAAAAATTGGTTTGAAGAGGGTCAAGAGAGGGATCTCATTTCCGCAAAACCACCCCGGCTGTCAATTATTTCTTCTTAAATGGCTGCGCAATTCAACGTGACTAAACACCTAATGCGTTTAAAGAGACCGGGACAGCAGAAATACGGCTTCCATGGGAGTAACCGATAATGCAGTCAGGCACCTGCCTCGGTCGAGACACGGCAGTAAACTTAGTTACAAAACCATAAGCACACTACCGCATGTGTATCACAATCGGGTCACACCAGCTTTACTTAATAATTTTGCTGCAGATATAACTTCTGTCTCAAAAGAAATTTTAAGAAAGAAAGGAAAGAAAGGACAAAAACAGTTCAAATGAAGGGTTGTTAATAATTTATCAGACACAACAGAAAATTTTTTCAAAGTTGAATGTACCTATGATGTGAAAAGAGTACAGAATTATTCGAGAATAAATTGAATTCTCTTCTTCAAAGAGAAATTACTGGTTAAGTGAAATGCTGTGCTCGTAATGTACGGTTAGTAGTAATGGTAAGCCTTATGTCAGACCGAAGGAAAAGTGCGTATCGCAGTTGGTATCGACTAAACAGAAGGGTGAATTTAATCTTATAATCTATAGAGAATAGATTTTGTGCTTTTAATTGTTTCGAATCTGCTCGTGAAGTGTATTTTGAATAAGATTTATTTGCAACCATGTTTGTCCTAATTTTCCTGGTCTTGAACTGCTTATACGGCCTCTCGGCCATCGAGGATGTTACGTGTGCAAAAAAACATACGTTTCTTGAAACGAAAGGTGAAGCTATTGTTTCTGGTAAGTTAATTCATGTAGAAAATGTTATTACATTAAAAGTTAATTTTAATTGGTAATAACATTTTTAGTTTTCGTGGACGCCAATTATGGGCCATATTGCAACGATTCTTCCTCCAAAGGGCATCAACAAGTCTCAACAGCTCTATATGTGATTCAAACTTTGAACAACAACTCTTATGCACCAGGACTTTTACTCGGTAGGATTGAAAATCTCTTAAGAAAACTTGCAACTTAAATATCTTGTCGAGGAAATTCGCATTTAAGTCTTGCGATTATCATAGTAATTGTGCATTTGGAATTGCGAAGTTATTGGCAAACAGTGGATTTGAAATTCAATTTAAATTTCTTCTGTAAAGTTTGATAATGCGAATTACTGAATGTGACCCATATTTGCGAAAGATAAAAACAAAAGGAATTCAGGAGAAAATCTTTGTTGTTTGGATAAGATTATATTAATAATAATTGTGTAATGGTATAACATATATAAAACTGCTGGAAACTTTACCTTTTTTTAGGTTTAAAAGTATATGACACTTGTCAGGACAAGATGGCAGTTTACAAGCAGGCTTTAATGGCAGCAGTGGATTCAGAATGTGCAGCAGAATACGATTTGGGGATTCTGATTCCTGAGTTTTATAAGGTAACCTTAGAACCTTTTAAGGACTACAGCCTACTGCCAATTAGTACCTACAAACCAGAGAACTTGACCATCGCGCTAATGGATATTGCGATTCATTTTCTGAGTACTAGATACGAGATTGTTGATCTCGTAATGACGAGTTCTAAATACGTCCTTCACTATTTTCTGGATGTCAGCAAGGAAAATGGACTTTGTATTAAGGGATACTCAGATTTCACTGCATTAGGAAACAAAACAGACACTGTCATTGTTGCTGTAGGTGGAAAACATGACATTCGATCTTGGATCGAAGAGAATGATGATGAAGAAGGCTCTCGAAAAACTTGGATCATAGTACCCACTGATGAGGCTAATCTCAATGGTTATTATATTTGTATAATTAAATTGATATTATTTTATGTGAATCTGCTTATTATTTTATTATAGAAATATTAAACAAAAAAGCTCCAAGTTTAGTGTCTAATTTTTCAGATCTGATACCAGAGGGATCCTTTGTTGTGAATAGCGAGTCTTTTACCATCAACCAACATGAACTCTCTTCATCCTCCCACTTTGATGGCACTAGCAAGCCTCTAATTCACTCACCTCACCTCTTAAGTATCGGCAAGGCTATTATCGAGGTCGTCCACGTACTACAGGGTCTTCAAAGAAGAACATGTCCTTCTGGTGCAACCTGCACCTTACCTCATTTCGAGCCCAAACTTCGAGAAGACATCAGCAACTTCGAAGTTTACGAGGCTCTCCAAATTCCAATCAAATCTCAATACCTAAAATATTTGATCGAACAAAACATTAACCAAGATTTCCTTGCAATAGCTTCCTACAGAATTAACCCAGAATCTCACAAAATTACATCTGAAAAACATGTTCCAAAGATGCCGAAACTTTGCACTAAAAAGGATCCAACTGGGTGCCAAATGTGTGCAAATTTTCAAAAAAGAACTGATGTTCATGAATTAATCAAGACAGAAGTTGAAGGAAGTTTGCTGAAATCTGGAGCTTGGATTCCAATTTATTTAACAATCATGGTCAGTGGAACTTTTGCATGTATCGTTATATTTGTTTTCATCATGTACAGGTATTATGTGGAAGAAGTACTGGATGGGAATCCATCTCTGACGTTAGTTTTAATCATCGGAACTGTCTTCATGCTACAGACTGTCTTACCGTTTTGCATGGACGATGAGTACATGGGTGCAGAACACATTAATTCAAGAAAGATTTTTGTTTCAACTTTGGCATTTGGTTTAATTTTTTCAATTATGTTGTCCAGAGCTTTCTTTTTAGCTTTTTCTGTTGGTGGAGTTTTTACAGCTCATATTAATGGATATCTCCAGAGTTTGATGGTTTTCTTCATGTTCAGTGTTCAAATCGCCATTTCGTCAATGTACTTTGCACTTAGCACTGCTGATTCTTCGGTGGTTATGAGGAGCTTGACCTACATTACACTTTTGGGTTTGTACATAAGAAAATTGTGGATCAGACATTCATTTCTTCAAATGATGATATGGTCTGAGACACTCCTCTTGGTTACTTTCTTTTACCATTTTCTTTTAGGATACGACATATTCCTGCTCGTATGTCTTCTGATTGTCAGCTGCTTTATCACACAAATTCAACGCAACTATAGCGAGGGGAAATGTTTCTTTGCAACTGTGATTGGGATCCTGGTTACCTGGGCCGTCTGGATCACCTGCTTTATTTTAATGGAACCATCTGTAAGAGACATCATTGCCTGCTTTGGAATTGTTGCCACAGCGTATCTCATCATCATGGGAATTTTGATACCCAGGACTTATTACATGGTGACTCATTTATCCAGCGAAAAGAATTTTATGCAAAGGTTCGAAGCTGCTGACCTAGGACCTGATCCAAGGATGAACGCTATGGCTAGACAGGTGACATGCATATTTGATTATTTTACAAACTATTTGTATTAACAAATATCATCAAATATCAAAATACAGTGAATAGAATATTATCAAATCATATTTCCTTGATTTTAGCACAGCGTCCTTTGAACACAGAATTACCGGTTCTCGTTACAATATTACTAGCTGCATGATATCCGTTCTGTCATTTCGCTTCCTAGTATTTTTACCTTCTTTGGTTTCTGAGTAAAAATACTCCTTCCTCAGTCTCAAAATACCTTTTCCGCTCGTTTTTCGCTTTTGCAATCTTGGTATAATTTTCTCTCTTTATTTTATTACCTTCCCTCTTCTTTACTGGAAAGTAAAGTACTACGAGTCAGAGTGCTGATTCGCGAAAATCCACTCTCTGTCAAGTTAAAGCCACGTTCCATGGCTTAAACTTGTATAAAATAAGCCATAAACTTATGTCATAAATCAGGTTAATAGCCGGGAAATTTTACTCATTCATGGAAGCACAGCATGTTTCATGCGTGAAATTTAATCAACGTTTATTAAATCATTTATGAAAATTTTGCTTCACTTTGCTAAATGCATCACTTTTGCCAAATAAATTCAGAGGATTCTAGATAATTTCATATCAAAGGATTTCAAATGTATGAAAAATAATTCAGAATTTCTCATCTTTGAAAGACATACAGAAACTTTTAATTTCTTGCGTAATTTCAGGAATCTCAATAAGTTTCATTAAATTTCTCAAAATCCGATGAAATCTCCAATGAACAATAAATTTCACAAAATTCTTTGAAACCATTTAATATTTTTAACATTCCAATAAATGTCGTAAATTTCGTATTTAAATAAAATCAATCAGATTTCCGACAAGTGTTCCATATTTTCTAAGTGTATATTATCCACTTTTTTAGATAGGAAATTTATTTTAGGCATTAGAATTGTATGAATGCATTCCACAAATCCATGGTAATCTGCATGGAATATATTTACTTGAGAAGAAAGGTCACATATTTAGTATAAAAAAAAAGAGATATGATACAAGCGTTTTGCATAAGCTTGCGCCGGTTTACTTATGCATATTAATGAATATGCAAAAGACTCGGTACCAAAGTTAAAACTTAATTTCAAGGCATGATACTATGATTTTTTATGATTTAATGCTCTTGCGAGGAATACTTCGATATCGAATTACTCCACCGAGAAAGCAGACTAATTTTCAGCGAGTAACTTAATGATCGACGCTTTTTTCATGGCTGTTTCTGTTTAAGAGATTCTTGGCAGGCCACTTGAAAAATTTCATTAGAAGTGAACAGAAATAACGATCTCGAGTCTTGACTGTTTTTATGGCTCTATAGGTTATAATGCGGATTACTAGGGTGGAAAAATGGTTTTTGACTTTGTGAAGCTTTTTGCTTAATCAAGTGACACTTAAATTTCACTCAGTGAGTAAACGAGCAGTCTTTGTGAAAGTAATTTAATTCAACTTTGGAATATGAATGAACTAGGTCATGAACGTATATGGTATTATTAAGTTTTGTCAAAAGGCTATTTAATGATTGAAAGAATATTTGATACAAAAATGATGTAATTAAAAGTCAATACACATATTATAGTAAAAATATGTACGTTCAATTGTATTTTATAGTCTTGCATGAAAAGCTCGTAACATTCTGTTTCAAAGGCATTGGATTTGCAGTCCCGACAGTCATATTACGAGTATGTTCGACCCAGCATGGATGCAACAAATAACGCAGCAAATCTGCGTATACCAAGGTACCCAAATTGTTATGGCAGTGTCAGTCCCTATCTCACTCAGCACGCTCGTATAAATCGAAGTCCCATTGAGCCTAGAAGGACTCCAAGCTATAATAATTATGGTTTCAACTCTGAAATGCGAGAGATGGAAAATGCGTATGTCGTGCCACGTGTTTGCGTCGAAAATCCTGAGGTGAAATTTATCATAGCTTCATATTTCATTTTTCACAAGTACTTCATTTCATAATAATTAAATTTGCTTCTTGCATCAGGATCGCAGAAGCCCTTTAGAGAGAAACACTCTCGATGTTACCTACGCCAATCCCAGAAATCCCAGGAGGCAAAAAAAGTTTGCGGCGGAAAAGGATTGCGTCGAAACTGACGTTTACGTGGAAGGGCGACTCAACCCGAACAGAAGAGGCCCTAACGAAAATTATCCTTCGAGATGCTCTAGTCCTAAATTAGGTCAGACAGAAGTGACAATTCAGGAAGAGGAAGAGAATGATATCTCGAGGATAACACGATTTTAAAATTGTAGTTCTTGTCATCTTTTATAACACAACTAAACGGTAAACACATGGTATGATCACTATGTTGGACACTTACTTCGTATTGCTATTTTACGATCAGAGATTATATGTTTTCTTCAATAAAAGATATATAGTCATCGTTTTTCTCGGAAATTGATATTACTGCACTTCTTTGCCTTTATGTTTTCAGGTCCCTCGGGGTTTTTATTTCCATAAAATTTATTTTATCTTTTGTGTTGAGAACGACAGATCGGTAATTCGTTTGGCAATGAATTATGTGTCTAGTGAAATAAATTCATAGTTTTATGAATCTTCATAGAAATACTTTTTATACCCATCAGGGCGTGTGGAAATTCCCAATGAAAATAAGAAAACTGTTTTTGGAATTCTATAAAAAAGTTTGGAGGGGATTTGATGCTAAAAATGTCGAATAAATAACTTCGCCAGAAGAAGTTACTTCAGTCGTTTCTCCCTGTAAATCGTGTTAAGCGTATCGTAATTTCCCAATCAGAACACAGGTGCTTCATTCCCAGTACAGATAGGAAGCGTAATAGCACTTTCGAAATCCCAAGACCACGAATGAAGGGCAATTCACAAAACTTCCTTCCATTTTTATATACTGAATGATAAATATAAAATCGCTTTTATCGAATACAGACAAAAATTACTTTCAGCATTCTGGGATTTGTGAAAATGATAAATCAAAGATTATCATGTTTGTTTATTATTTTTTTCAACGTTGATGAAAGGATGAGTTTTGTTAGGACTGGGCATATTAGTTCCAACTCATGAGCTCACCGTGAGCACCTTTCGAGCGAGAAAAGTCTGTTGGCTACTGATAAGCCGACGCGATCGAAAGAAATCGAAAAGTGCAAAGACTCGTAAACGAGACGATCTATGTCACTACGCATGCTCAAAGTTTTCAAAACCTATAAAAGTACCCTGGAATCTGCAGGGATTCCAGTGAGGATGTGAAATCTGCGTGAAGTGCCTCTAAAGAAAAATCTAAAACCAAAAAATCCTAATTTAAAATCGGTTGTAGGACATCTGCAATATTGTTATTCAATATGACGACTGAGAAGTTAAAGAACTCGAGAATCTTATTAGTCACTATTGTATACTTAAGTCTCTTTTTAGATAATGTTCTTCTTACTGTAGTCGGTGAGTTTTTTTAAATGTACATAAATACACAACAAAAGATCATTTTTCAGATTTGAGAAACCTTTTTTACTTTAATTAGAGAACTTTTTAGAAAGGATGTAAGAATTATTGATAATTTCTTCCAAATTGTTATCCTGGATTCTCCCTTGATAAAAAATTCAAAAGGGAGAGCTTTGACTTGGATGGTATAAAATTCTGCCCCTTTAAATTTTGATGCAATAGGGTGGATTGTTGCTTTTTGTGAACTCATATTTTATTCAAGTACAATTTTTCGAGAGCGAAAAAAGAAGTATAATTCAAGTTGATGTGGGTTTCACTTTTACTGATGTAACTTTCTTGACTTTCTTTTTTTTTATAATAATTTAAATTGCAGTTTGAGAAATAATAAAGTAAAATAATTTTCCTATTATAATACTATCCAGAGGATTACTAAATGGGAATAAAAAGAAGGGCTGGTTCCACATTATAAAAAGGTTTCGATATTTCTTCTCATGAAACAATATCCAATGAAAGAAATGTCTATTTCAGTTCCCATCATCCCAGATTATCTGTGCACACTCGAAGGTAATGTGAGCATTGTCAATTCCGAGGATGAAAATGGCCGTGTGGGATTATTGCTAAGCTCCAAAGCGTTTATTCAGTTAATTTTGAACCCAGCTATAGGGACTTTCATAGGAAGTACAGGATATGCGAAGCCACTGTTCTTTGGAAATATGTGTCTTCTTATTAGTGCACTATGTAAGCATTTTTTAAATATATCTTTTGCCCATACATTCTCTTCACTTTTACCTCTATTAATAGCAAATATGATCCAGTTAATTTCTCAATTTTGATCTTCTTTTGCTAAAAAGATTCAGAAGATTCTAGACAGTTTCAAATCAAAGGATTTCAAAATGTTTTAAGGGATTTCACAAGTATGCAAAATAATTCAAATTAAATCTCTGACACCCAAAATAATATGAAGATAATTTATTTGCGCAAGTTTCAAACCAATCGGTTTGGAAATTTTTTAAAGATAGGATTAATTATAAAAATAGGACATGATTTCAGTTTTAGTAGATAAGAAGTTTATTTTGAGTGTAGACTCCTTAAATATGTCTATGAAAAATGTCTAGCTTTCTGAAAACAATTTTATGATAAGTCTATCACATATTGATAGGTTTTTTTTTTGTTTGAGTGAATCCTAAAGAACGTGAATCTCGATTCATAATCATATAGTGTTCGCCTTCGGACAAACATACGAGGTGCTTTTCTTGGCTAGAAGCATACAAGGCATATCATCAGCCTGCATCGGGGTGTCAGGAATGTCTTTGTTGGCCTCTCAATATCCTGAAGAGGACAAAAGATCAAAGATTATGGGGTTTGTCCTTGGTAGCATAGCCCTTGGCGTTCTTCTGGGATATCCAATGGGCTCTGTTCTTTACGATTTTGAAGGAAAAATGGCACCTTTTTTACTGGTGGCAAGCTTTATTGTTATTTCAATAAGTGAGTATCTTAAATTTTTCCTTATATTATACCCTTTCAACTCTTTCTCTCCTCGTAATTCTTTGTTTGTTTGAAACTTGGACCGATTTTAGAAGCACATTAATCGACGAAAATCTGGACTGTTCTTTATAAATCTTGTTAAAATAATATTTATCAGTAAATGTAAGGTGATTAAAAATCTGTTAAAGAATCTATCAAAGCTTGAGCCTTAGGAAGATATACTTTCCTAGAATCTTTTTTTATTCAATTTTTTATCCGATGTCCAATACCTTTTGCCTCTCTTTAATACTATATATCTAAAGCTATTAGAATTGGAATCCTCTTTCGCCTTCCACAATGTCAGTTCGTTTCTTTCGACGTAATCAGACCTTTCAATCTTTTCCTGCCTCCCGATTCAGACATTTTTTACTATTTATTTCCTCATCCATGATTACTTTTTACACTAATATAAAAAGGATAATCTCAATCTTATGTGAAAAGTCAAGTTAATCTAATTTCATAGGTCTTCAGATCTTCACTTTAGATTTCGAGACTGTTATCCAGGTAAAGATAACATTAATTTCTCTCAACGTATAATGATCTTACAATTTCAATTAACATCTCCGATTTACAGAAATCTGTAAACAGATCAAGTTGGATACACCTCTTGACAGATTATCGAATTCTCATAATTTCCGGGGCGATTTGGTGCTCAACATCACCAATGGCAATTTTGGAACCATGTTTGCCAATTTGGTTGAGGAGTCACATAAAGGCTAAGGTCAGTTAAATACGTAATTATATTATATGTATAATTTCAAATTTGACTGCTTGTTTCTTTCTTCTTTGCAGAAATGGCAACTAGGGACAGTTTTTATTCCAGACAGTGTTGGCTATCTGATTGGCACAAATTTTTTTGGCGTGATTGCTTATCGCTATGGTAGATGCAAAACAGCAGTTTTGGCTATGGTTCTTGTGGGCGTTAGTGCTACTTTGGTTCCAGCAGCTACTACTCTCTCACAGCTTATAGTTCCTCATTTGGGTATGGGGCTAGGTATTGGGGTTGCGGATGCTGCTTTGGTTCCATTATTGGCTAGTTTGGTCGATCAAAGTGGCAATTATGGTCTAGTATACTCCATCCAACAAGCAGCAGTGAGCTTAGCTTACTCATTAGGTAAAGTAAAATATGTGTTTAAATCCAATTATATCCCTCATAAAGGTATTAAAGCCAAACCAACAAGGAATCACATGTTTTGGTAGAATATCCTTGTTTTTGGTTTCAAAAATGAGAGTATTTTTAGAGATTTATTAGCTTTAGAGGCATGAACCTTTTTTTATATTATTTTTCTTGTTAAGTACGAGTATTCTTGGCCGGAAAATGTTCGGTTTCCTAATTAAACATTGAGGGTGAAGAGGTGTAGCTTCCTGGTTAGAAGGATGAAACTTTTTTCGATGCTTTCTGCTTTTAAATGAGATTGTTAGTTCTTTTCGACCGTTCGTAAAGTGCAGATACTTAAGTTTCTCGATATAAAATAAAATATTGTTATTTAATTTAAAAAATAGAGTATCAGTAAAACTGAAATGAGAATTGATTAATCGTTTAGATTGAAATCTTGAAGGATGATTTTGCATCGCCATTTTTCACTTTAGAATATGCAAGATAAATGAGAATTCATGTTCAAGAACATGAATCCTAGAGGAAGGGTTGAAGATGATCTGTCAAATAAAGCAAGATTTGCATTTTCATGAGTGGATCTTTTTCCACTGAATCTCTTTTTCTTGTGATTTCAGGGCCTATCATAGGAGGAGAAATGGTTCGATCAATCGGATTTCAGTGGGTTATGCGAATTGTGGGACTCGCAAATTTAGCTTATTGTCCACTTCTGATATACGTTGCTCTAGAAAGAAAAAAACCACTATCTGAAGAAGAGAAAAAGGACTACAATTCCTTCCAGATGCCAGTTTCAAAGTACGAGCGTTTCTGCGATTCCGACGATAGCCTCTGAATTTTTCAACATCTCTATCATTTCTCTTCATACCACTTTCTATCAATTTATTATTTTTTGTAAAGAATAATTTGCAAGTCAAATTTTGTAACTTGAATTAGTACCTCATGCAATGCAGATAATATATCAGGATTAAGGAAACTATTTTTGGTTCATGTGAAGATTTATGGTTGTCGGAAACTGACTGAGAAGTGGTGTTTTAAACTGGCAGAGTATCGATCCAGTCAAGATTTAGAATAGATAGCATGAGGTCCATTGTCAGAAAATAATTTCCATAGTCGATTGTCGGTTAAACGTCAACTATGAACGAAAATTTGAATATGGATTTTCACATTCTCACGCCAGAGCGCAATAGACACAATCTTCTAGAATTACGAAAAAAATTTTAATAAAATAAAATTTTGTTATAATAAAACTAATAATAATTTTCTGATACATTTTTTTTTGCCAGCTAACCTTTCCTGCTTTATCCATAAACTTGTAGCTGAGGACAGAATTTGAGGTATATAATAAGTGTCAAGTTTTCCTGCTTTCCAGGAAAGATACGAGTAGAGGAAGGATGAGATTACAATGATCAAACAAGAAACTTGGATGCTTGACATGAGCTCAAAGTGTTCTTACTTGAAACAAGGATCGATTATCTGCGTGATAATTAAATCGTCAGGAGCTTAACGGCATTTATGTCTACAAGTTTCTCAACACCTATCAATGGATCAATTACTTATCAATTCATTTATCTCCAACCTGTCAAAAAGTACTTTGAATACCATGAGGCCTGACCTTTCGATCAGAGATTTCATCCCTTTATGGTTCAATATAAAAAACACAATAAATGTTGGAACGAACTCCCACACATATATGGGATTCAAGCATAAGACTCCCACGTCATTTCGGAGTCGAAGCGTGATCCAATTTTATTGCGA
The DNA here is from genome assembly GCA_032275145.1 of Synergus laeviventris. NCBI lineage: Eukaryota > Metazoa > Arthropoda > Insecta > Hymenoptera > Cynipidae > Synergus > Synergus laeviventris. The sequence continues at coordinate 7,618,102 of JAUESI010000029.1, forward strand.
TTTGGTAGACAATCATTTGATATTGAATTCCCAAAGTATCGTTCTGGATAAGAATCCTGAACTCCTCAAGATGAAAGTGAAAACCATTCGGAAAAATATTATTTGGTTTTACTGGAGGTTTCCACCAATTACTAGCCATTCAAACTTATATATGTGGAACTGATCAAGCCTTGAAATTCTTTATTTCAGTTTTAAAAATAAACGTCTTTACTATTTCTGCAAAAATTAAAAATATTATTATGTGAATGTATAAATTAGGAATTACTAATTTAAACTTTATTTTAGACTTGAGAAATACTTATTTACGAATTATTCATAATTATAATTTGACTTTTACACGGAAGACTGGAGTTCAATTTTCCACCGGCGATACAATCTTGTCAGCGGAAGACGAATCACCGTTATTATAAGAGTATACTATATATATATAGAGTATAGTATGTTGGAAAAATTTGTTAAATTCATATTTTTTATGGTTTTATGAGGCGATTTGATGAAAAGTTAAAACAATTTGTAGTGTAAAATCGGTTTAGTATAAAGTTGCTTAAATGCTCACGTGAAGCGGAAGAGATTAGTTTAACGAGATAACTTTTTCGGTCTAATTTGCGGAGAACCGAGACCTTATTCAATTTTAGAGTTTACTAACGATAATTCGTATCCGGAAATGTGTGACGCCTTTACTATACAGCGACAATGAGAATAAGAATTAAAAATTCAGTGTGCGTTATAAACTTCATTATTGAGCCCTTCTAACTGCATGCGTTTGATACTACAGGGATTTGTGCAAGTGCCTTAGAACGGATACATCAAAGAAAAGTGAATTTTCCAACGTGGAGGCGAAAAGCCATGTATATTGCAAAAGGGAGCCTCCAGTTTATAGCGTCGAATTTATGCCACTTTATTGAGTTAGTTATGAAATTACCATGTTGAATTTCAACGAGAGGACGAAGTCGATTTTCCTTTTAAAATATCTCATAGAGAGTAACCGAGAGGAAGTTATATTTTTAGAAAATATTTTTATAAAGACAAATTTTTAAATATTAAAAATATGTTATTCTGAGTTTTTATAAGGTTCATTTGAACAATATATTATAGAAGATTGCAAGCTTCAGAGTTACAAGATAAGAGAACCTAAAGCTAAATGTGTCAAAAATACGTCTAGGGGGCATGTACACCCCTTGGCTAAGTCATGTTTTTCGTTATAAAAGAATAAATCCTGATTCAGCAGTCTTGTGTTTTTCTCTGATAAGAAATATTTTTTCAAGAGGCAATAATCGTCAATTACTTTTATGTTTTATATATTTTTTTTAATTCTTTCTAAAAGAATGAGTATACTTTGAGCATTATTCATCTATAATATCAAGAAATTTAAATTTTATATAAGCATAGCATTAAATCATGAATATTAATCAGTTTGCTCCTTGGTTTATGAATTTATTAATTATTTAAATGAAAAGTTTACTCTGAAAGTAATTCAAAATTTGCAGAGAATTAAGAGGATACAAATTCATGAGGAACTATAATAGGATATTATTTCATCCTTTTATCTTTGCGAATCCACTTATAATCAGTTCATTTTGGTAGCTGATTGTTTGTTTTGGGCTCTCTTTACTGTGTGAAAATTTCTTTCAAAACCAAAAACTGACTTCCTGATAGCCTAAAATAGGAAAAATCAAGACATCTTCTAACCCTGCCTACAAAATTCTTTTGTTCAGCCTACTCGTCTCTATTACTCTACCCTACTGCCCCTAGCCAATTTTGCTCTATTTATAGCAGACATATTTTGTTCTTATATTTTTATTCCAGGGGTTGAAAAGGGGTTTTCTGTCAGAAAAATTAGTATTTACAGGGGTGCAATTTCCTCCAGATGTGGTCGGCGTTCGCCGCATGAACTTCTCGTCGCATGCTTCTTCTCGATTCGTATCGCTTCTCTTCTCAGAACTCATACGTCGTCTGCACCCCTTATGAGCGCGAAGACAACCGATAGAATCAACCCGTGTAGGGTGGTTGAAGTTCTCGAGTTAGTTCAGGGTCGAAAGTGGTGTTTTCGAAAATCTCCGCCGAAAATTCGCACGCTACACCGGGGGATGCTGCGTCCGGGACCGTACTCGCCTATCGATCTCTCGGCTGCCGACCACCCCACGTAAACTTCACACAGACGCACACTCGTCGAGCGAGAAAAGCTCGTATCCAACTTTCGCAACCCCCATCCAAGCCTGGCACCGAGCTTTCAGTAAGCTCGGAGCTTTCAGCCGGTTCAGTAACGCTGCGTACTCATAAGCGGCTTCGACATTGGCGGGCTCGCAAAGTCTCTCCGTGAATCGAAAGAGAGAGGTTCTGTCTCCAAATTTACCCCATCTATTATCACGAAATCAACCCAATGACTCGTAATAAAAGAGCAATAAAGTACCACGCTCTCTCGGACTGCGGAAAACTTTCCATTCGTGACTTACGCTCGTAATGCTCAGTTAAGGACTTTAGAAAACTGCTTTAACCTCATGCTGAAGAAGATATCGTGGATAATATCAGGTAAGGATTGGCGGTTTTGTTTAATATGAGAGGAGGTGATGTCATGATAAAATTTTCAATGTGCTTGTGTTTCGAGTTGAAGAATGTTTACATTCAATTTCAGAGTGTCATTGTTTGTCCAAAAGCTGATAAAAAGATGGTAAACAATTGACAACTAGATTAAAAGTTCACATGAATTGTGATTGTCACAGGAGTTATATGTTTCTATATAGGTGAAAGCTGAATTATTGTCTCGGTCCCTTTTACTACTTGTATGATGTCACAATAAATTGCCTTAGGTGTTTATGTCATAAGTTTACTTTAAGTGGAACTGTTTTTGCTAGGTTTTATGTCTTTTATTGACAATATTACAGTCAATTGATTAACGTTAATGTACTGGAAAATGCTTTGTTATTCCTTAGATTATTATTTTTTTGATTAGCAGTAAATATTAATAGAGTTTATACAGTTATTTCAAGCAAATTAGTATAAATAATTAAATACGACGATTACTGTCAATGAAATTGATGATTTTAACGAAATGAGTTTATCGTCGAAGCATCCAAACCGACCCCATTTGTATCAAAATAATTCTTTTATATGGTTCAACGTGAGGAAATTACCACAGTATATTTCAATCAACTAAGACTATTACTCTATTTGTTCAGGATGCTTGTGTTTCGATATAAAATATGAATTGTAAATACCAAAGTAAAACTCACTAATATTAAATATAAAAAAAGAAAAATATCCATCATCAGTCATCTCTGCTAACAATTTTGTTTTATCATTACAATTATTTTCAGCACAAAGTTATTATATGGTTATTAATCACTTATTGTTAGATTCCCCTGCTTCCTGCATTCTTTTGTAACATTAATTTACTCTGGTTTAGCATACAATAATTAATCGATACGTAATTAATGAGCTCGCGCCAGTAGGCATCTGTGTATCGAATATCAAAGAGCATCCAATTACCCAACTCTGATTTTATTTACCAATTTGGTAATTGCTTTGAGTTGATATCATAAATTATATTTAGTTTGTGGTGAAAGTCCTTTATCAAACACTTACTGAAGCTTGAAATTCATTTTTAATTATTTACAGACGTAAAAATGTACCTAAATTTGAAAAAAATATCTTAAAAATAATAAATAATATTATATCTTTATTATGTCCTTGCTTAATTTGTCATGTCCTTAAAACTATTTTTGTTTGCACAATCCATTGATTTTCCGTGAATGTAATTTGTTTCCCGCATTTCTTGTTTTGCAGGCAAATCGTCATGACCGCACGTGCTTCTTTGTCGAGCGTAAAGCGTATTGAGAAAGACAATCGAGATCACGTAATATCGATCTCGTTGTGCTGGATTTACTCACTGAAAATCCCAATTGACTGAAGAGTTTGAACGTAACTACAGTCGGGTCAGAACCATCCTAGAAAACCAGTTCATGATATTCCATCGACACCTGGAACGATTACTATCCTCGCGAGTGTCGTCACGCCATTCAATTCATATATTATGCACGTGAAATCAAAAACTTTCGACAAAAAGTTATTCCTTTTCTCTCAAGGGGAAAAATTATATTCGAGGCCACTCTGCACTACGTCATGAAGAGAGTGACGCTACAAAAAAGCCACAAGAGATGATGAAACGTCAGAGATAACGGTAAAATATTTTTTTAAACACATTTCAACATTCACATTTCATATTAGAGGTAGGAAAACGCGATTTCTGACTAAAACGTAATTTCAAATTGAAATGAGTTGTCTGACGGTGACATTCTGTTTCTACTTGAAATTAAATACTATCGTATTTAAAATATTTTTTGTAAGAAGATTATTATTTTTAAATTGAATGAAAACACTTGCATCAAATTTCCAACTTGCAAGTGCACTTTTAAGATGTGAAAAGATGTGTTTTTACATAAGAATACGTCTTTCATCGTAACTTATCGGCATGAAAATTTCTGTAAACCCAGGACACATAATGGTAAGGAAGAGGAAATATTTACTCGACTCTTTTTGAATTTCAAAGAGCCACTTCTTTCTCCGTTTTGCAACCTCTCCAGTATCGAGAAAAGTCGATTCTCGGTAAGGACAATATTCAGAGGAAACTGGATATTGAACCGTTATATAATGTCTTAATATCTAAATATTCGTTCCATAGTTTAAATTCCAGGTTGAGTTGAATAACTTCGTACTTAAAATAACATCCGAGGAATAATAAGTTACCACACTGAATTCAAAATTTACGCATACATATTTTTTTCTAACTTACTGAGTATAGAATACAATTTTCAAAACCTAATACATGTTCTAAAATTAGATTATCAATTAATTATAATTACTGATGTCCAGAAAATTGATTATACTGATGTAGGTCAGGGATATACCATATTTATGCAATATTCTATTGAAAATTGATTCAAAATATGCCTCCATCACTGTCCAATTATCCTGATTTGATTAAACCCGGCCAACTCCAATAACTTAGCTAACATCTGCATTAGGAACAATAATAATGCACCTGCACAACAGGGACAATTTGAACAATACTCAATGGGAATAATTGTGCAATTAGATACAATGAACTCAATGCCATTAACGATGATGCATTATTATAGACATTACTCGAACGAGATACATAAAAACAGTTTTTTTTTATATTTAAAAATCAGAATTCCAAGTAAAAAAAACCAATATTGGCAAGGCTCGATAATTCCTAGAAGATGAATTACTTTTTCGTTAGACACATTTTTTTCTGTTCGTCATCTGGCGATAACAGTAAGTTTCCACTTTCTTGAACTGTTAGTTCGAGTGGAAAAAGGCAGTATATTGGCAAATTCAACAATGTCTAGTACATACCATAATGTAGTTTTTCGATTATTGATAAAACGGGTTTTCAATCAAATTTATTACTCGGAATTATTTGAAAGAACAGAATAAGATACAAAATATATTTTTATCAACATGATCATAAAATTATGAAAATGGGGATAAAGTTTATCAGAGATCTTTTAACGAAAATTACCAGGATAGAAATTGTTAAGAAATTGAAATTATCTTTCCCAGAGTGATACTTGAAGCTCGTATAAAATTCAAAGGGTCTTCAAAGAGGCTTCTAAATTTTGTAGAAGTTTAGTAATGCAGAGGAAGAGTTCTGTCTTTATGTATTTCGTGTCTCTAAACGACAAAGGGAATTCTTTTTGTGTGATAAACTCTTGTTTAAAAAAGTACGAGAAGAGAAAACGGCATAAAATATTATAATATTCTTAACATTTTTAGTTTATCAGTATTCTGATAGTTAGGGCGTTTATCCAATACCCTTCATAGAATAAGTTAATTGTTTTGCAAAAAGTAAATTTTGTCGAAAATTTCGTATGCAATGTGACTGCCTTCATAAAAAATGCACCATGATTAAAAAAAAGCTTGTTCTCCGCTTAGCAAGCCCTTAGATGAAGAAGCTACTCATGTTAAGAGCACCGAGTACACTTTAGTCACGTTTTACCGGAAAGAACTAAAAGTAGAAGTAATTGCGCGAACTGCTCACTGAACGTAAAATTGTATTTTTATTCAAAGAACTAGGTCTCTTGTTCTCATGCTTAAGAACTCCGTGTTCGAAGATTGTAAAATTCTAGTAAATATTCCCCGGGAGTGAAAAATCGAATATTTTATCTTTTTTTCGTACTCGCTGAAAATTTGATTTTTGCATAGAATTGAAATTTACGAGGATAAAAGATGCGGGAAATGAAAGTGGAATCCCTCAAGGCACAGGATTAATGAAGTAAGCTTTCTCTTTGAAGCAGTTTCGCTTGTTCTTTCGCGAACTTAAATTAATTTTGCTTGTTTTCAAGTTTTAATTCTAGCTAGGGGTTTCACAAGAAGATGAGTTCGTTTTCAAAGACAAATATTCATTTCTTGCATGTTTAGTAAATCTCTTGCGCTCTTAATTATCTTTTTATAAAAAGCTTCACTTTGTAAATCAAACTTTTAGAACCATGTTTTTATATACATTATAAATCTTGAATTTGAAAGTTCAAAATCTTTACTATTTGAAGTACCGCCTTCTAAAAGTTTTCACGTCAAGGATTCGAATTTCAATGTTCCGTACTTTGATTGCTTAGGGATTGAAACGAAAAGTTTGAGATGCTTTAAAATTTACTCTGGAAACCTCACTACTTCGAATTTCAAAATTCCCGTAATGTTACAAAGTTTAAAGTGGCTAACGTCTGCAAGTGATATCACTTTAAATAAATCCAATTCCGTTTGACTTTCAATAAGACACTATACTGATAGATGCATTAAAAGTTAAAACCCCTTGACTATTTTTTGCACGAAAATATTCGGTACAAAAGTGAAGAAAAATTATTGAAACTATATAGATTTCGAATTGGAGAGTAATATTCGCGCGAACTAAAATATTCTGCAGAAGTTTAACTAGTTTTAAAACTTCGTTTCAGATACTCATCCCTCCACGTATAGAAGTTATTGAACTTCTAAAAGAATGTTGGTGAACAAGACAACCCCACGCTATTGTCTTTCATGAAGGACCAACAAATTAGCATATTTTTCATACAATACTCAATAACCGATTTGAACTGACCTCGGTGCACAAAGCCAGTTTTTAATTTAGCGGTGCATCAGCTTCGATGAACAATTCCTGAATTTAGAATCGAAATATGCAGATTCAAGACAAAATGAAATCAAGTACCGATTCGGAATCAGAATATTGTATCAAAGAAATATAAAATTTATAACTGGCTCACCAAGATTACATTTTCTTCGATCTAGTATTGAATTAGGGAAGGAATTTGAATTTTGTGGAGGGAGCCATAATCCATTTAGGGTTTAAAACCGACGAAAATTGATGACTTCAAATTTTAACAAAGCTCAAATTGGAAGTATTCCAATTTGATTAAAACACACGTCTGATTAAAAACTACGATGTCTACTGGCTCTGCCTGGCCAATACTGTCTTTTACCACTGCGCACAATAGATTTTTTCAGTAGAAACGCACTTTTATCGCCAGACACTTACTCCTAAGTAGTAAAACTATATTTTGTCAGACTCATATCAATTTTATTTTTAAATGTAAAAAGGGAATAGAGACCGCTACGCAACAATTCCAATATTTTATTTTTGAACTACCAACATTCTTTAAATTTCTACGCAGTTAGCCATTTTTTGAATATAAAAGGAATATATTGAATATAAAATTATATAAAGGCGCATTAAATTTCCATATGAATATATTTTCACAAACATACTTGAAAATTGATGCACAAGCAAGAATTCTAAATTCAATATCAATTCCAACGAGGGAGGTGGAGGTTTTTGTTTGTTTATCACAATTCATGTTTAACACACGACGTGGAAAGTAAACAGTTTCCGGGAAAATCAGCAGAATAATTCAGTTTTTAAAACCCATTGTTATAAAAGCTTTTTAGTTTCTCTATAAATTTAACAGTCAATCATATTTTTTGTTTTGTTAATCATCTGGCTTTGTATAAAAACAAATGTATTATAAATATTTTATATTATAATACAAATGAAATTTCATAATTCAGGAATAAGGTGGAGACTTATTTCCTTTTACGTTTGTGGCACATGTAGTGGTTGTGTAACGTGAAAACATCGATTCTGGCTAATATACCTGAGTATAGTATGTTAAGGGGAAACTCTGGAAACTCATTTCCGAATATCAATTCGAGTTTGTTCGTTCTAGATACGAACTTAATTTGAACATGACACTGAACCAAATTTTATTTTCTTTAGAACTTTAAGTATACGAATAAATTATACCCTATATGTTGAGATCTCTACTTATTTCATTTTGATAATTGCTGTTACGGAAACAAAAAGTTCGAATTTTTTTTTTAATGTAGCAAGAAAAGAAAATTTCAAAGAAAAAAGTTTCATATTTCTCTCTGGAAATATTCTCAATCACTAAATTCCTTAACTAATTAATAATTGTTGAGAATCTTTTTAAGATTTTGATTTACAAAATTACTGATAAATGAAGAGAAAGATTAATCATATTTCAGTTTTATGATTAATCAAATTTCATAATCAGTCTTTCTAATGTATATATTTCACAAATTTTATATGAGAAATGTAAATCTCATTTTTCGCCAACAGCTCTCGCACGAATGCTTTATTGAATCAGAAGTACAGATATGAATTTTGAAGTAAACAAAATTAATCACTCCATTTTCGCGAGAAGAGAAACAACTCTCTAATTTGATTTCTTTTCACTCGATGCCCCTTACTCAACGTCAACCTACTGTTGTTTCGCTTTCTTGATATTTTATTTCAAATATAACTCACACACACACACACACAACATTTTCTATATATAAACTTTGGGATTCAATATATTTGTCCACCATGAAAAATGATTTCTCGATTGTAAAAGTTTTCAAACATTTCTGAACATTTTTAGAGGTATTTGAATTCATAAAAACAAAAAATAAAAAATTTTAATTGAGTAGATTTTCATTTAAACTTTTTCCACGCAATTTCAACTCTTGTAATAAAAAAAACCCCAAAGTAATTTAGAGTTAAATCCTGGACATTTAAATGGAGAAAACTGTGAAATTTTTATTCTCGGAAATAAAAATTGCCAAATTACAGCATGAAGTACCTAGTTTATTATTTAGCAAAATATTCAGAAAAATTGTTTATTTCTCTTACATAAATGTAAGAAACTATTATGATTAGAGACACTCTCTAAATGTAAATTTCCAAAGTGCTTCACAATATCTTCAATTGCAAATCCCTGGAAGAGATTTAAGGTATAAAAGGAGATTTTATCATGAAAATGTTGGAAAGCAATATAACGAAAGGAGATAAAAGAAACCGGGGAACAATGTATAAAAAGTTCTTTTCTGCATTTGGAGCAGGCATGAAAAAACTTTTGTTTCGTATTCAAGGTGACTCGACTGTCGCGTGTAAGCAATACATCAATTACAGGAAATCGATAATTTTATGGAAAATAATAAGATACAGCATACAAATTTGTCGTTCAGGAATGAATTAAGGGCATCCAACCAGTCGATGAGGAGAGGACGAAGGAAACTGAGGCGATAGCCTACAATACGGGCAGTCGAGCCTGCATATGCAGCCTTCTGAAAGGTGTTTTTTTTTCGACGGTCGATCGAAGATACAAAGAAGACATCGGCTGCATTTATTCGATGGCGAAGCTTGAAAAGCTGAGATGATATGGAAGCTGAGGATGATGTGGACGAGGAGTTGCCGAGAGCGGCGGCTCGTGAAGAGGTGAGCTACTTTTTTTTAGAGCACTCGTTAATTCGACCTATAGTCGTTTAAGAAATAGAACCCAAGATCCAACAATAAACTTCTTCAATATTTTATTTCTTCCCTTTCAAATTATACAAATAATTAAAAAAAGATACAATTTGATCTTTTAGAAAACCAGTTTTTAAGTAACTCTAACAATTGACATGTCATTAGAGCGTCTGATGGTCATGATTCAAAAGCTATAGATTTCAAGTTCTATTATTCAAACCTTCATTTACATTTTTGATTAAATTTACATAACATTAAATTTCACTTGATTCTGAATTGAAATGAAAGCCGGATTTTTGTGATTCAAATAAAACTGAACATCATGACGAGCATTGATGTTTTCTCGAGAACGAGTTCTATCGTTGAATAGCAATGTAATGCCAAAGATAAGGACAAAAGATTTTTCCAGCAAAACTGAAAAGATTCGAATTCACTCTTTCAGCCTTTAAAGGAAACTCATTTCCGTCACTTTGTTCTACTTGAATCTCATTTTCCCCGATACACTTTTCTCTCCTCAGATCATTTGCAGTTAATACCCGCTTTTAGTGTCGTCGTTATTGAGGACTTTATATTTAGAATTTTCTCTTTCATTGTATTTTCGCTGTAAAAGGTTCGTTTCTGCTTTCATACTTTATGATGAAAAAGGTTTCATAATATTCCAAGCTATCAAAAATATGGGAACTTACAAAAGTTCATTCTTCTTTTATAAGCTCTTTCTCACCGGCTGGATAAGCGAAAGGATATTAAGCGTACTAATGAAAATATATGTTGAGTTAAAATTTGTTCTCTATTAGAGAAACTTTTTTCTTCCAATGCGCTTTGAAGAAGTTTAAGCTCAGTTTTAAGCTGGCACTCTTGAGAACTGCAAGTATCGATTTCGATGGCTTAAGCCTGATTTCCAGATCGAGGACAAAATTCTTACGCTTTTTTAGGCTTATCTCGAGTTCATTTCATGCTTGTCAACTGACCTCCTTTTTCAACAAATACAATTTTTATTAAATGTTGATAGTGTGATGAAATATTTTGATGAATATAATTATGATGATGATGATGATGATGATAATATTCATAAAATATTTGGTCAGATTAATCACAACAACAAATTCGAAGACCTCGAAACCATGAAGATCTCGGCGGTGCCAACGTCTTCCGAGAGTCGGGAGCGGAAGGAGTGCACCTTGGTGCAATCCTCTCCCGACCTACCACCCCAAATGAGCATGTGCACCTTCAATCCGGATAATAACCTCAACAAAGTCGAAGAGAACATGCACGATGAATCAAAAGTACCTTTAAGCACGAAAATGAAGACTGATGGGAGAGAAGGCGAGGTTTCTTGGCTTTGCAGGAACAAGAGGGTGTCCTGCCAAGACACTATTCATGAGTCCGAAGAGGACGATGGCCTTACTATGGAAAAAGTTGGAAAGTAAGTCAACTGATCGATCACCTACTTCCATGATCATGTCCAATTTTGCATGCAACGCCTCTAAATCCAATTTCCTACCATTATACCTTATACCCTAGAAACTCTCAATAAAAATACAGGAAATTAATTATAATACTGAAAAGATATAGAAAAAGTTCCTTTTTTTAAATTTACTAACAACAAAAATGGATATCGTGAAATTCTGGAATATTCTTAAAATTTCAATTTTCGTACATTTCGTATTCTCTCTATTTATAAAACTTTTTTAAGAGTCATCGTATTGATAACGAAAATAGTCTGAAAATAGCACAATTTCCTAACCAATAGGATATTATTTTATGTCGTCAGAAAAACTTATTCCAACATGATTTCTAAACGTTTTTCTCTTATTTACTTTGAAAGATATTTGGAAGCAAATCCAGGCGTTGTGGAATCCTGGATAAGGGAAAAAGCTAGCGCGGAATTAAGGATGTGGTTGCAGGGAACAAGTTTGGCACCAAAAACGTCGATAACAAGTCTACATCAAGAGGAAAATCTGCTGAGTAGAAACAAAAGAAATAGCGTCACTTCGGATTTATTCCAATCATGGCTGGCATCCAATTCTCCAGTGAAAAGAAGCAAAAGCCCTAGCAGGTATAAATTATTATTTTTTTATTTGATATAAATGCAATATACAATTAGTTTCTATTATCAGTGGAGACACTGATATTAATTCACTTCAAAGTCGACAAGTCTCTAAAGAATAAGCAGTGTGAATTCTACCAGCTCTAATTAAATTAGCTCATCTGAAACTTCATTCAAACTATAGCCAGAATTGCTTAAAAGCTGAAGAACAGTCTTATTGTTTTCTAGAACTTCGACGACCCTTGTGGATCGAAGAGAGGAATTGAACAGGTTGGATGAAGGAGATCTTTTCATGGAACTGATTCGGGACGTTGCTAATGAGCTGGACATCAACATACTTTGCCATAAAATTCTGGTTAACGTTGGTCTGCTTACCCACGCTGACAGAGGGAGTTTATTCCTGGCAAAGGGTCCCCTAGAGGATAGATATCTAGTTGCAAAGTTGTTCGACGTCACACAAGACACGGAGTTGAATGAGGCAGTTCAGAGAGCAAAGAACGAAGAGATCAAAATTCCCTTTGGCGTTGGTATCGCTGGCTACGTGGCTCAGAGCAAGCAGATCATAAATATCAAGGATGCTTATAGGGTCAGTTTTTACATTCTCATCATTTTATTCTATTTCAAGGGGTCAGAAAAAATGGAAGTAAGCCAATAAATGATAACGTCAGACCAAACTCTAAAACTAAAAATGTTTTTTTTTTGTAAAAAATGGAATAATCTGTATTCAAATTTTATATACATATTCTGTTCCCATTCCTACTTTATTTCACAGCCAACCGCTACTACAATTTTACAATCGATCGAGCAGATTCAATCCTGTATATCCCTCGAAAATAAAACGAATGTGAATATAAAATTTCACAAAGCTACTCCACGTTTACACAGCTTTCAAATTCTGAATCAGAATTAAATTTTACCCCAAGCCAATTTTTAGAAAACTTTTGCAATAAAATTGTTTGAATTAATCGCTCGGAATTTTCAGGATCCGAGATTTAATAGCGCCATCGATATGCGGACGGGCTACAAGACCACTTTGATTCTCTCTATGCCAATTTGCAATTACGAGGGCGATGTAATTGGCGTGGCTCAGATTATCAACAAAACGAACGACAGCAATGAATTTACGGACAGGGATATCGAGGTTTTCAAAAGGTAGAATCAATTTCTTTAATAATTCTATAATACATTTTTTATAGGCACAGGATTGGGCTGAAGTTTTAGACGAATTTTTTTTCAGCTCAGTAGATAAAGGTTTGAAGCATCCTAATAAGATGCATGATAAATTATTTGATAACGTCAGAGGCAATATAAAGCTCACATTTGCATGCTAATCTCAATTTCTACATAAGTACAGACTTGACTGCAATTACTCTCACGAATTGACCTCTATTTATATAGGTTGATGACAAAATCGATTTCTTTCATGGCGTTAGTACAATTTTTTTGCATTAGGTATCTGACCTTCTGTGGAATCGGTATTCAGAATGCCCAACTTTTCGAGTTGTCTGTACAAGAATACAGACGAAATCAAATTCTCCTCAACTTGGCAAGAAGCATTTTTGAAGAGCAGAATAACTTGGAGTGTCTTGTTTCGAAAATAATGACAGAGGCAAAAGAGTTGTTGAAATGTGAAAGGTGTGCTGTTTATCTTTTGGATCTGGATTGCGGAGAAGCAGTAAGATTTGTTTTTTTCATCAGTTTACAGATATTTAAGTATAATTTCGACTCAAAGAAAAATTTATGCAATTGTAATTATATTTGTTTAGGGCCACCTTGAAAAAATTGTTGAACGACCCGGAAAATTGGTGCAAGAAACTAGAAAACCACTTTCGAGAAGGGAGGTAAGATTAACGACGATTGAAAATAGAAGGATGGAAGAAAATTCTTTTAAAACAATAATATCCAGAAGACAACTTGTAGAATTCGTAAATAATTCTTATTCCAATTTGCAGAGCAACAATATCGACATGGAGGACATTTTTCAACAGCATGTAAGCATCAGGGTAAAATTAAATTATTTTCAGAACTCCTCCTAAGATTTTTTGATTTTAAAAAAATTTACAGGGACCAAATGAGATCAGCAAATTCACGATGGTTTTCGAAATGGAAAATGGAAAAGAAGAAGCTAGAGTTTACCGTCCAAGTTCTAGTGACCTTACAAAACCTTTGGGAAAGATTTCAAGATACGTGGCAGCAACTGGTCAGATTCTTAACATTGGAGACGTTGCCACTTGGTTAAGAAAAGAGGTCATGGAAGCTGAGAGTGAACCAATTAGAAGTATACTCTGTATGCCAATTGTCAATGGACAAAGGTCTGTGATAGGGGTTGCTCAGTTGATCAATAAGGTTCGTCACCCACTCTCAAAAACTTGAAAATTCTCTTAAAAAATTCCCTGTGGCTTGAATTCTAATCTCCTCAACAGGATAATGGATCATCCTTCACGGATTCTGATGTCTCCATTTTCGAGGCCTTTGCCATATTTTGTGGACTCGGAATTCACAATACTCAGATGTATGAATCAGCTTGTAAGTTGATGGCCAAGCAAAAAGTGGCTCTTGAGTGTCTGAGTTACCACGCAACTGCCAACAATGATGATGCCCTGAGACTGATGTCAGATCCGATATCATCAGCTGAAAAGTATAATCTCTACAGTTTTACATTTATTGACTTTGATCTAACCGATGAAGACACCTGCCGAGCCACGATCAGAATGTTTAAACAGTGTGATCTCATTCAGAAATTTCATATTCCTTATGATGTTCTTTGTCGATGGATTTTAAGTGTTAAGAAAAACTATAGGTACTAATATTTAGATTGTATATTAAATTATCAGATCGCAAGATTTTTTTATAACTAAACGGGATTTGTTTGTATTGTAATAGGCCTGTAAAGTATCACAATTGGAGACATGCCCTGAACGTAGCTCAGACAATGTTTGCGATGTTAAAGACAGGAAAAATGGAAAGATTTATGACAGATTTGGAAATTTTGGGACTTCTGGTTGCTTGTTTATGTCACGATTTGGACCATCGAGGCACGAATAATGCTTTCCAGACCAAGACTGAGTCCCCATTGGCGATTCTTTATTCCACTAGTACTATGGAACATCATCACTTTGATCAGTGTGTGATGATCCTCAATTCCGATAGCAACAATATTTTCCAGAATTTGGCAATGGAAGATTATAGAAAAGTGATGAGGGTGGTGGAAAACGCAATTCTGTCGACGGATCTGGCTATGTATTTCAAGAAGAAAGATAAATTTATGGAATTAATTGATGAGGGAGAATTCGATTGGCAAAGTGAAGAAAAGAAAGAACGTATGTTTAATTCTACTTTTTAATGAAACCCTAAACAATATTATCTAACATTTTTGAAATAATTAAATTTTTTTATACAGTTTTGTGTGGAATGATGATGACAGCCTGTGATGTAAGCGCGATTGCAAAACCATGGGAGGTTCAACATCGGGTGGCAAAATTAGTAGCTGATGAATTTTTCGACCAAGGAGATTTGGAAAAGCTGCAGTTGAATCAGCAGCCGGTGGCGATGATGGATCGCGAAAGAAGAGATGAACTTCCACAAATGCAGGTATAAAATCCTATTTTAAAAAAGTGGTGTAACGAAATGTATCGAAAATCACAAGTCTTAAAATCTTAAATCCTTTTTAAAATCTTTTAAATCAATAGGTGGGCTTTATCAACGTGATCTGCCTTCCGTTGTACAAAGTCTTATCAGAAACCTTTCCCTGGATCATGCCTCTCTACGATGGAACTCTTGACAACAAAAGACACTGGCAAGACCTTGCTGAGAAGGTCGAGATGGGTCTCACCTGGATAGACCGGGACACCATCGAGGAGCCAGTCGAAGAATTTGTCTCCTCGGAACCAAAGGACATAGAATTCACAGTCACAACCTTAAACTGTGTTCATGCAGAAAAGAAAGAAGGATTCATCGACCAGGTTCCAGAAACTACGAAGTCATCTGCTTTAGGGCGATTCGCCTCCTTAAGAAAGGGCGGAAGAACTTTAAGTAAAGGAGTCAGGAATCGACTCAGCAGATCCTTATACTCCAGGAGCAATTCGGAAGATGCGGGAAAATCCAAGGAACTGATTCCTGAAAGGAAAAATAGAAACAAGTTGTGTCTGCTCATATGACGGCTGACAACAACTACCTTGGAAAGTATACCCGAGTGATCGGTAATCGGAAAGATGACCTTGGTTATCGAAAATGTCAATTGCCCGCCTCGGCTTCGAAGCTGAGATAAGGTGAATTTCCTGACATTGCGCAAGGCGTTCCGAAAAGAAGTCTTGACGAGACTCAAAGTCCCGGTGGCTTCGAAAAGATGATAGTGTACAAATTCTGCTGCGAGAAGAGCAGAAAACTGACAATGAAGAATTGACAGTTCATGTCCGATCCAAAAGGGCGGAAGCTCAAGTTCTCGTTAGTTTTGAAAAAGCTGTAACTGGAGTTGTGAAGTACCTGGGAAAATCTAGAACTTACAAGCTCATCCAAGTAGAAAATATTTGTGTCTGAGGATGTTTTAATCTTCATAGCAATTCTAAAAATCAAACCTAACTAAAGTAACCTATTTTTGACGATCGAGTGGAATTTCCGGGTACAGTATGACTCAAGACAAAAGGGGAATTAGCAAATTTAAAAAAGGAGTAGAATAGTAGTCGGTGGCTACATATAGGTGGTTAGACTGTGAATTAACGTCATCTTTTAATTAGTGCCGGTCGTTTCATCTATTAGAAAAATAAGAGTTTATTTACTCGTCAATTTCACCTTTTCTAATGGATAAAACGTTCAGAACTGCTCGTAACATTGCTCACGATAGCGTCGGAATTGGCGTTGCAAAATAATAAAGTTGTAAAGCTAGAAAGCGCATTAAGGTCAGCGAATGAAAGATGTAGCACAATGAAATTAATCGCGATGAAATAAGTTGAATTTTGACAATCTTTTTGTATAATTTGAATATATCTTAGAAAATAGAAGGGAGGGAGATTCGTTTGAATGCGACGTTTGAAATGCTAGGAGATCTTGTAGACTGTAAGGTAGTGATGAATAAGTCCGATTTTATCGATTCTCGATCACTTGGGTGATCAACGAGGTCTAAAAAACGTATTTTTTCACGACTACCTGTTGTTTAAATATCTTAGTTTTCTTTGTACGATGTGAAAAGTGTGAAAATTTGTAGATAATGAAGAAAAAGAATCATTTGAGTTGGTTCTCGAGGTAAGAAGTGTTAATTGTTATTCGTTCGAAGCAACCTGGAGTGAAGTAAAATGTATGTGAAGTTTCGAACGTTCAAATGATCGAAATATTTTTCCTCAACTTGAATTCATCTTAAGGAACTGTTTTAGCTATAAAATACGCGTAATAAATTTTATTTGTAAAAAACCATAATACTCTAAGACTATATTAGAGTTCAAAACTAAATCAAATGAAAATATCGTCTATTTGAACGTTTAGATCTTCAAATTCATTTCAATAAAACCATAAAAATGTTTATACTAAGTGTTCATTACGTGGAATAAAGTATTCCATTTTTAATTGCAAAGCCAAGTTAGTTGGACTCAATTGGCTCTTCTTCTCTATTCGAAATTGTGATTTTTAGTAAAGACTATAATGCAGCAACAGCAATTATGAACATTGCTCTTTAAATTAAAAGAAATTAAGTCGATTTTAAAGTTAAAAGATTTTATCTTGTAGTATAAGAAACATTTGATCTTGGTCAATAAAAAATTTGTAAGACTCAATTTTCTCTAGGGTATTCGTATATCGTCCTAAATCCTTTCCCCTTCAAAAATTACAATTTTTGAAGCTTTGCTTTTTAAAGCAATTACCAAATCTGGTTTAAATGGTTCAATTTAATTTGCGTTAACGATAAGCAAATTAATACTTAATACATTAAAAATGATTGCTTTTGCTGCAGATTTCTATGAAGTACTTTTCTCTACTCGGTCATTTTCAGTATCAATAACATTTTCTGAAAATAAGAAAATCGGATTAATGCTGTTTGTCGTGAGTTAACGCAAAAATGATTTGTAGAATTTTTAAGACATATATCAGAGAATAAATCTATGGATGAAAACTAGTAAGATCAATAAAATTTTGATGTAAAAATATTTGTCAACAAATATTTATTTTAAGTAACGAAAGCATGTTTCACGCGATTCTGCAATCTTACATTTTTCACTCTTTTGTTTCCTAAAAAAGTTATCTTTTTACGGTTATCTTAAACTTCATCCTATTATGGTGAAATATATAAAGTTTCGATACTAATAGAATGATTCCAACAGTGATTCTCGGTTTATCTATTCTTCCAGGTATCATAACATTGCCGCTCAGAATATTCACTAATAAGAACACAATTGCTTTAATAAAAAAACCCTAACTTTTATACTTCTCATAATGATACTTTTTATTTATATTATTTTCTTCTGCACACAGAGCTTCGTTTCAGGGCTTATTTTATAAAAAGAATAAATTGAAGTCGCTTTAATTGACTCGAAAAGATGCAAAAGATTTAAGAAATGAAGAAAGTACCTATTCAAATTTAAAAAAAAATGTTTTTCCTTTCTTTAGCAAGTTTTACATCACAGGTAAGGTCAAAATTATGAATACAACGGAAGTTAACCCAATTTTGTGGATTTTATTATTAAAACATTTAGAAATTACACTCGAACGATGTTACCACTTAGAATAAGGAATTCTCCCTTATTTGGTCCTACTGTTAAGTTAAGTATAACAACTCGCTTCGCTTTTGAATAAACTCGTGCACCGATTTTGTAATTCTCTTATTTACACCTCATGCGATCGCTTGTTAATGTTATATAAAGCGAGTCCACGTGATACTGCGACTTGCATATGCTCAATGCAAAATGTTTCATGATTCGAGATCAGGATATTCTTTCGTTTTCACTTCATTCGTTCGCAATTACAATTTGCGTTCGATTTTCAGTCTGCGTACGCTCACGAAGAAACCGTACGTCGAGGCAGTGACGCTTCTTTATTTTCGTTTTGGCAAGACTCGAATTGTCTCATTATCACGCCAACACCCTCATTCATTATAAATCATTATGTCATCAGGGGTGAGCGATAATCTTCTAAACTTAAATCAACAGAAACATTTAGGTTGGAACGCTCAACAATCTCATTTGTTCGATCCACGTTTGAGAAAAATATTTAGCATTCTTAATCGTAATCATAATTATAATCATACTTAAAAATAAATTATTTAAAATTGCTAATTGCAAGATTCAGTCAGACGTTCGCCAGATTTCAATCTAGTCATAATTTACTAGATTTTAATCAAATCAGATTGAAATCTTGGGAACTGGCTTCTCATAGAAAGATCTTCTATCATTGTTCAACGTAAGTAAAAATATTAAATGCAAAACCTAACCTTAGCTTTACTCAATTGAAAGGTTCACTATGATCGGATTAAGAAGAATAGCAATGCTTCAATTGATCGATAAAGTTCATTGAAACCTAATATGAACTTCTGAAAGGAATGCACATTTATTAAAAATATTTTCCGACTGTTTTTACTTTTTTAAATTATAAACTCTGATCTAGCAAAGAAAATAAAATTTTTAATCGCAAAACTTTTAGAAAATTTTAGAAAATTTTAGAAACTTTCGCTCATTTGCAGATGATAACCTTTCCCTGACTAAAACTAGATCTTTCAATTATTATCCTTTCTTTTCTCTTCTTTTGGTTAAATATTCTTATAGCCAATCCACAATTCCTCAACGCGAGTTTTCTTGACATTTCATCCCAGCTAAAATCACTGTTCAAGTCTTCGAGACACAAGCGATTGCCTTAATCTTAACAATTTTAACAATCTTGGGTAAAAGATGTCTTAACCCACTCGTACCGTACTTTACATAGTACCACAGAAAGAGAACAATGGAAGATACGATGCGGAAGGTAGTAGGATACTTAAATACTCGTGAAGCTCGGAACGTTTTCAGTGTAGACGCTTTTTCCAAACGTCGGTAGAAGTCAGTATAAAAATGAAATCAGTGGTAGTCAACAGTCTTACACTTTGCTCGACCTTCAATATTCTCATCAAAAAACAATTGAATTTTTCCTGATTTTAACTCCATAAGAATCAATCTCATGAAGTTAATGGGGAAAAACAGTAAATATCAATTCATTTAAATCAATATTATTTTTCTTAAATAATATTGTATTGATATCTCAAACTGCCATCCAAATTAATTAATTGTCCATATGATACCGACAAATTTGAGTTTAGAAACGTTAATTTTGTATTGAATGGTATTTATATTGAGTTTGTTGAAGAAACCGAGTTGATGAATTGAATCGATAAAAATGCCAGAAAGTAATCCTTGTAATTTTATAATTCAGAGAGACTTATAATTTCGGGCCGTGCAAAGTCTCCTTAGTTGTGACAAGTGTACTTAATCACAATATTTTAAGATTCTCTAAATGAAGAGAATGAATAAAAGATTGTTGTAATTCATTTCTCTACGTAGTCATGACTGGTAGAGTGACTGTAAACTAGATGTGAATGTGTAATTCTGTCAAAAACGGCAGAATTAGAAGGTCACATAAAGAACTCAGTGGATCGACTAACATGCAGTCACGACGCAGGCCTGTCTAAGATTGAAATCTCTATTAATCTAAGTCCACGTGTTGTGGGATCTGTTAAAAGCAAACCTCGTGGCCTGTAAACTCTGTCGTTTTGTTCACTAACGAATTTTGCCACTTTTCGAAGACACTTCTCGTAGTGAGTTTCCGTGCAGATGTAGATGAGGTAGCCCGTCAAACATGCGAGGCAACTTTCGCAGTATGTTGAACAACTAGCTCGTTCTGCTTCCGCAAAATAATTGTTCAGTTGCTTGATCGTGTACTCGAAAGCTTGTCTATCTATCTGTAAAATGAAAAAAAATAGAATCATTAGTTTAAAATTCATTCTTTATTCAAAAATTAAATCATCTATAAAAATAAAAATACTTTGAAATTTAAATACTTACTCTGTCCTCTAAATCCTGAGGAAATCGAGTTTGGAATTTGACCATCGTTCCTTCGCTGTAATCTCGCTGAATAAAAACTTTTTGACAATTTTGAGGAGGCCCTCCACCAGCTTGACCTCGGCCACTAGACATGTCTTCTAGTGGAGTTGAGGCTGAATGGTTTTCCTACAACAAAAAATTAAATACTGATTATTGCTGATCAGTTCACAAAATACAATACAGGGTGGCCACAAGATTCAATTTTTTAACTTCCCTGATATTTCTCTGAATTTTCCCTGACATTCAGACAAATTTCCCTGATTATGCTATTAAATTTTTTCAAAAATTTCGCTTAATATCACTTTAAATCTTGTGAAGCTCAATGAAATATTTTCTTTAATTTAAAAAAATTTCAATTTGATATCTCAATAAATTTAGAAATATCGTTGCAGAGGAAGAAAAATTAATAATTTGAATACTTTTTGCGTAAAATGAAGCGCTTGAATTTTGAGATTATATTTAAACTTTTCATTTTATTCAAAAAGTATTCAAATTAAATCTTTTTTCGCTCTATAGCCATACTTCAATTTTCAAAAGAGGAAAAATATATCTAATTATAACATTTGTTAAGTAAAATGAAGAATATGTGTGCTTATCGCTTCAAATGCTTATAAATATTGGTAAATACATAGAACACTTCAATCATCGTTTATTGATAACATTGTATACTTAATAACGTTTTTTTTTAAAGTTCGTATTGCAATTGAACTATGTACAATACAATTGTACATAATGAAGGATGCGCATGCGCGTTATATTATATGCCAGTGATGCCAGTCAGTTTACAGTTGAAACGAAATTACATCTGATCAGCACAAACTTATCAACAAATTCTGCAATTCGGCATTCTTGCGTTCAATGTGATGTTTTCTACAAAAGTTTTATGTCACTACTACTGTGAATGTGATCTACAAGTGTATTTTACTTTCAACAAATAATATATAAACTCCTAAATGTATGAAAGTATAATAATGAAGTGAGAGGTTAGTCTTTTTTCAATATACAGAACTAAAAAAAGTTTATGTTTACGACCCACAAGATAAGAATTTTGCCTATTGACATGATATGTCATAAATGTGTGAAAATAATTTTAAATACACGTCAATTACAATTTTGAACTCGTATTCGATGTTTGCAGGTTATGTATTAATAAAAAGCTTATAATATGAAAATGTTTCAAACGCTAAAAAGACACTATTTGAGATCAGAAAAACATAAACATTTTTGTTTCAGAACAAGACAATTTGTCAGCATACATTTTAATCAAAACTAATATTCATAAAATGGCAGAAAAAGACTTACAGAAAAGTGAGTCCTCGAAAAGAATGATAAGATTCGATGCTAATTCCACCCCAATAAAAATTCTGGACGATTTTTGTTTGGACTACATTTTTCAATATTTAAATATTTGTGAGAGAGTGATAATAGAAGGCGGTGAGTTATTTTTTTACCAACGATTTAATATAAATTTAATATCTCAAAAAATTAACGTTTCTAATTTTCAGTTTGTAAACGATGGCAGTATGTGAGTAGACAATCGTGGTACACTTATAAAAAGTTAGATTATTCTCCAAACAGAGGATGGCCAAGAAGAAGTATGACTGTACAACTTTTAGATCAAGAAGTAATTCAACCAGTTTTGGAACGATGTGGACGATTTTTACAATCTTTAAATTTGTCCGTTGAAAGCATAAGAAAAATATATCATTCACAAAATATAGTCTTTGTTATCGCAGCAAATTGCCACAAACTTCAAATTCTCGACATATCCGTCCTGAGTATTCCTTCAGACGCATTTATGTATTTGATTCCTGTCTGCAGGAATTTAAGGAAATTGGTCTTTAGCATTGAAGGAGAATCCAAGGCTTGTGAAGAAACTATCATTAAATTACTGAGAAAGGCAAAAAAACTAAAACATTTTAGCACTGACTTCAATTCCATTCATCTGGACTCTTTTCCTGCTAATACTATCGAGGAAATAATTCTTAATCAATCGATCATTATAATATCAGAGGTAAATTACTTTATTTACGTTTATTTAAAGTATATTCTGAGAATTTACTATAAGAAATAATTTATCGTTTATGTTTCAGCTAAGAACTTTTAGTCAGTTGCACACGCTTATTTTTAATAAATGTAGAAATATCAACGACAAATATCTAGAATTAATATGTTCGCAAATGAAGAACTTGAAAGTTTTTAAGATATTCGGTCTCAAGAGCGTTGAAGGTGAGGGGGGTGTTTCAAGTGAGGGACTGGAAAACATAGGAAAATTAGAAAATCTCGTAAAACTAGATATTAGAGAAAATTATAGTATTGTCACAGACGAAGTGATCAAGGCAATAGCCAAGACTTGTAAAAATATTGCTTTCCTCAACATTTCTCGTAAGTATCTATTCACACTTTTTAAAATAAATTCTTTCTTGAACTAAATATTTTTTAACCCAATTTTGATATAATTCTTGTTTTACAGATAACTACAAACTAACAGACAGAGCAATTTCTGCCTTATCAAAGTTAAAACAACTGCGGTGCCTAATAATAAATTCAAATGAAGTTGTAGGGGAAACGTTAAAAAAACTATATTTCCTAGAATATTTCGAGTGTAAATGGTGTCGGAAATTAAAGACTGAAAGTCTGTGTGGACTAGTGGAAAGGGCGAGCAATCTCAAGTTTCTGAATTGTTTTGGTTGCTGTAATATCAACAACGATTTTCTGCAAACTGCTGCAGAGGCAACTTCACGTCGAGGAAACACAATTGTTTTAGAAATTTGCACTTTAGAAACTTCTATGGACATTGATAACTTTCAGCATAGATCACCGTTTTTAAAAATAGATAATTCGGCAACATTATTTGAACAAGATCCTATGATAGATCTTCAGTTTGAAGTTATTGAGTGCAAGAATCTCGATTCTGATATTAGTGATAATGAATCTGATTCTGAAGAGTATTACGATTTAACAAGTTAATGCCTTTGATGACTGTTTTTAAATCCAATACATACCTTTATCAATTTCTTGTACTATATGTGATCATCCCATAAAATTTAAGACTTATTATTTAAGACTAAATGTTCTAGTTATTTTACGCTATTGGAATTGTGAAACATTATACTTTTTTAATTTAAAAAAAAAACCTGCAAGCAAGAAAGTATCATTCATTTGATTTATATTTAGAAAATCTTATCCTTGTAGTTTTTATTTTTGGACTTATACTTTATTCTAGTTTTTCATTTTTTATTATTTAATTTTAAGTACATGAAAAGTAGCACCAGCAGTAGCAGTAATATTAAAAATTTAAGTAAAAAATAAAATTAGATTATATATCTTTTGTTATATATGCCATCTCTGCTGAATCAATCTTTGGCTGAACTAAACTTCTAATTCGCAAACATAAATTTTCTGAATTCGTTTAATTAAGTTTAAACGTTGGAAGATAATAGTACTGCAATGGAAGCGAATAGGATTGAAAATCTAAATCAGTATTTATGAAAGAATACGAATAGAGAGAGATAAGTAACTAATATGTAGTAATATACAACAACAATATTGAACTGAATCAGGGTATACGATAAAAAAATTAGATTCTCGTGATTCAAAAAATAAATGTTGTAGATTCGGAATAAGAAGTGAAACTCTTCATTGTTATATCTTTGAGGAAACTACATATCATATGGACAACAGGATATACCAGTTGTAATTTCTAAAACTTGTCGCAAATTTCAAGTACTCAATCTCACATGTTGCAAAATGGACGTAAGATCATTTATTACAATGATTCTGTCTGTGCAAATAAAAAAAAATAATTTGTTAACTTAATGGTGCATCTCCATATTATGATAAAGCCATTACTAAATTTTTTACAGAAATCAGAAAACTTAAACATTTTTGTAATCGTAAGGGTGTAGTTCACCTGGATTCACTTCCCGATAGTATGAAGGAAATTAGACTATATGGTTGTACCATTAAAACTTCTCTAACTATACGTAATTTTTATTAATTGTTCAAAAAATTAATTTTGTAATGTACTTTTATGCAGTTTTTAATATTTCAGGACACCTTTGAGGAAACCTAGAATTCTTGAAGACGCCTCTCCAAATAATATGATCTAAAATGGTTAACTTAAAATCGCTAAGTCTCATTTTCATATGCAGATAATGTAAAATTACAAGTAAAGGAATGAGGCATTGAGGAAAACTATAGAATCTCGTGAGACTCGATGTTCGTATAAATG
Source organism: Synergus laeviventris (assembly GCA_032275145.1). Lineage (NCBI taxonomy): Eukaryota > Metazoa > Arthropoda > Insecta > Hymenoptera > Cynipidae > Synergus > Synergus laeviventris. The sequence goes on from JAUESI010000029.1 coordinate 7,643,253, forward strand.
ACAAATTTTTTACAGACGAGGTGATGAAGGAAATCATTAAAAATTGCGAAGAAATAGTTTTTCTCAATATTTCTTGTAAGTTAAGTCTTAATTTTTTAAATTTATCTCTAGAGAGCTCTTTCGATTCTAATTTCCTGTTTCAGATAATCATTAGACAATGAGAGGATTAATAGGTAGGATTAGAGGAGAAAGTCTGCAGAGGCTGACTGCTCTAGAAATTTTAGATTGTAGAGTCGCAAAAATGGAATAATTTAAAATATTTGTATTGATTTCTAACCTGATTTAGAGATTGCTTCATTTGAAAGAGAATCACCAAACCTTTTAATTCATAATGGTTATGATATAGAAATATATCTAAAACCAGCGCTTAAAAATAAGAATTATTGCATTGGTGGATTTAAGACCAATTCTTATTTATTCAATAAGAAAAAGATAAAGATTGCACTATCGCACTCAATTTTAAAACTATTTTCAGACTCAGGCCTTGTTTTTTAACATTTTTGTACTGAGTGATCTAAAATCCAGAGAAAAATTTGAATTTGTCCCTGATTCGAAATCTGAATCAGCATGTATTTATTATGGTTTTATTTATTATATCAAGACAATAAAAAACGAAATTGTTTTGTCATAATATATCTAACCTTTTTACAACAATTAAAATCGAAAATGAATTGATCAAGTCTTAAGAGAACACGTGATCAGAATTAAATATAAAGTCAACAAAGCCCAAAAAAATGTGTGCACTTTGATATCAAATAACTGTATAATGCAGTAAAACTAACCACAAAACCGCACCCACGCACTTCAGATATGAAAAACAAGAGCCATCTGTTTGAAAATTGTATAATTTTGAAAATGGAATCATGATAAGAAAAAATGAAATGTTTTCTTTCGAAACGGAACGTAATCTTAAAGGACGGGAAAGTTTTTAGTCAGGAATGACAAGTTCAAGAGAATCAGGAAGCACTTACCAGAGGCATTTTGAGCTTCGTTTTGCACGCAGTAATAATACTGGATCGATAAAATCCTCTCTGACACAGTCACTGAATTTTCACTTTCGCTCTGCACTTTGAAATTTAATTATTTTCAGATGAAATTTTACTAGAAATTGCAAAAAGATTAAGTTCAGCTAAAAACAGACGCACGATCACGCTCACCTCTCGCAGCCATTATCAATGCGCACGCATTCCGCGCGAAATGATGATCAAATTGAAAAATATCTAATCATTAGTATGAATTTAAAACAAATAATGTGTACGCGTACAAAAACCTTTATCTATGCGTACAAGACATAAAAGAAGACAAATTGAAACCAATGTTAAGCCTGTTTCAAAATATATAAAATATTTAAAGCAGGGTCATTATTGTAGATTATATTATTATTTAAAAAAGAGAGCATTATCAGTTTTATCAAAGCATTATCTTTGATTAAATGACAGCTGACAATATTCAAAGATCTTGTCAGATTGGTCAGATTTTTTCTGAGCTGACACTCAT
>JAUESI010000029.1:7644849-7677724 GCA_032275145.1 Synergus laeviventris
ACAATAAGACAGTTTCTAATTGGCGTTTAATTTTCCAATCTCCAACGCCGCCTTACGAGAAAAATGGATACTAGTGAGCTGTCACTGTCAAAACGTCAGCTGAGGAGCTGAGGTTTTGTGATTCTTTTTATTAATAAATAAAAAATATTAGTTTCTGTTTTACAATGTCTTATAAGGTTGGTCAGAGAGTTGAAGTATCTGGCAAAGATTGTCAGGGAGTAATTGCTTATATCGGTCATCCTACATTTGCATCTGGAAAATGGATCGGTGTAATTCTTGACGAAGCAAAAGGAAAAAACAACGGTACTATTAAAGGACAGGTTTATTTTAAGGTAAAATCAGTCCTTATATATTAAATTTACATTATATAATGATTACATTTTTTGTCTGTATTTGATTTTTATTTGTAAAGATTTCTGACAAGAGTTTTGAAGGAGTGGCCTAAAAAATTAGGTTAGGTTTTAGGGCGTTTGATTTTGTGACAGGAGGTAAACAAGTATTATAAAATCAGAAAGAAATTACATATAGTAATTATTTTTAAAAATATTTTCTTCTTTAAATTATGATTGGTAGTTGACTTGATAAAAATATATATAAACGATAAACATATGTTTCTAAATAGTGTACTGAGAATCATGGAATGTTCGTTCGTCAATCACAAGTTATTTTACTGGACGAATCTGGAAATAGGACGGAACCAGTTAGTCCTTCATCAGCAGGAAGTAGTGCTACCACTCCAGATGATAGTGGAGCAGCCAGAGCGAGGAGTCGTCTTAATAGGTAAAGAAAAATATTCAATATTCTGCAACAACTTTTAGGCAAAACAAGATTGGGATTCCTATGAAATGTATAAAAATATTTGAAGTTTTGAATCCCAGATCAGGAAATTGTATTAAAATAAGTAAATAAGAAAATTTTTACTTTTGTGAAATATTTGGAGAAAATAGTAGATATGTACATATATATTCAATATTTTCACGCCAGCATCAGCGTTCGCAGAAGGAATGAGCCTACAGCGTAAGTTTTCACAATCTAGCTTTAAATTAAACAAAAAGAATACAGATTTTAACCAAGGTTTTATTGGACTTATGAACCTAAATATTGGAATATTTTAATAACATTGGAATAAGAAAATTTTAGAAGTATCAAAATTGTTGTCTTACATTTATGTTATTGATTTCACTAAAAAATCGATCGTTCGAAAGGCTCAATTAATAAAATCTTAACATCTGTACGCTGCTCTTAATAGTGTTAGAAGAAAAACATCACCAGCGCAAGTTACTCGTCAACAAACTGACAAACTATCTGGGTAAGAATGAGAGAATTAAGTATTCAAGGTAGACGTTCGCGCCTCCTTTGCTTTTTGTATTTTACTATTCTATAGGTACATATCACGAGCTTTTGTGTATACTTTTTGGTTATATTGGGTCGCCAATGAATGTTTTTGTTGTCGTTGAAGAGTGTCGACTCTATATAATCTGCTTTCGTATTATTTACAAAAAACTTTGAATTCAATTTAAATTTCTTTAACAGATAAAACGTATTTTTCATTTTATTTTCAAATTTATTATATTCGGAGTCGACACCCTATTAAAATGCTTTACTGTGAGCTGGATGATTGTAAAATCTAAAGAGAAATATAATCGCTGCTGAGTTTCACAGTGTATTTCTATTTAATGTATGCATGTATTTATTATTTTAATTTTTAAAAATGCGTAAGCTTCCGTCAAACTTCGGAAGCAATAACATTTCGCAAAAGCAGTATTAATATTATACAAATAAACAAAAAAATTCTGTATAGTAAAGCTTTATATCGGCAAAAGTCTGAAAAACACGCTTCCGCACAATCTGTGCATGATTCTTCAAATTTGTCGGTACTTTTTAACAATCTTGACTTAAAATCATGTATTAGTTATCTCATTAGTTATTTCAATTAATGTAGAAATGACATTAGGGTGAAAAATACTGGTAAGATAGGAATTGGACAAGTAATACATGGCTTTAAAGATTATATTAAAATTCTGATAAAACGTATTTTAAAATAATCAAGTAGGTGTCAATTTTGTTCAAACCAAATGCATACACCTGAGCTTTAATTCTGAAATGAAATGTGTATGGATTGTATAATTTGCTTTTTTGTTGGCAATATTAGATGATTTTTTAATAATATTTTTTTTTACAGTTCACGCTTATCGTTAGCAGGAAGCAGAACTCATCTTAGCGCCCCAAGTATCGAGAATTTGAGTACTTCGATACATGAACGGAAAGATGTCGGTGAATCACACATTCCTACACCAACGACAACCAAAAGAGCCTCGTTTGTAGAGGTATTGTTGTTTTTCTATATAAAAATATTGTTCGAAAGCTTCTTATCATTTTTAAGTTCCCTAGGTTCACAGCAGTGTATGACTTTAAATTTGACACTATTATGTGAAAATTATTGTTTAATTAAGGAATACAAATGGAGTTATCAAATTTTTCTTTGCAAAGATTGAAAACTTTACTTTTTTAAAATTAAAAATGTTGTGCAGTTTTCTAATTTAAAATGTGTACCTGTCTTCTCTTTTATAAAATTTCTGAATGACTTGTTCTCTTCCACTTGAAAAATAACCATCTACAGAAAAAAACAAATTCAAGAAAGCAATAAAAATCTATGTATGGCGTTAATAATATTATATTTTGGGTTTCTTCGAAAGACATTTGTGTTGCACGTTTATATACATAACTGACTGAAGCAGAAACCGAATCATTGGTGTAATCTTTGGACCTTAAATGATTATCATCTTGATTAAAGTATCTTACGCAGTGAGTTTGTAATTCTTCAATTTTCAATGAGATTCATATGAGAATGCACGTACGTGTTTCAGAAGTTCCCTAGCACGAGCTCTCTTCCCGGCAAAAAGCCAAAGGCCCAAGATGACAATAATGTAATTAATTCTCAATAATTAGTACTGTTTCAGTTTTTTAATTACTACATCATCTCTATGATCTCGACTAGCTCTTTGTCCCTCATGGTTCATCTTAACTCCATAATGCATCACTTTATAAAAATCAAAGACACTGATTGTCTGATTAGCTCTTAACAAATGTTAAACTGATTCAGTTTATCTTTTATCACATCCATTTCAGGGCCTATTCTAAGGATTCTCCAGAATTTTTTTTTAATACTTTAAATTAACAAATTTTCCAATTTGAAGCTTTGAATTTGAAAATTTAAAAGTCCGGGAAAACTTTTTTAAATCTGAAAAATGGCAGATTGTTTCTGAGTTTTAAATAGGCTTTTATAATATGAAATTGTAAAAAATGCATCAAAATTCCACCTAAAATAGGCCCTGCCCCATCTTCATTTTAATCACTTGCTTCTTTGATTAATTTGTGCGATGCGTAGACCAAGAGGTATACAGTCTCTCATCGAAGCTGAATTCCTCTTCGAGACTATAAAGCGAAAGACAGATTTTTTACTATAAATAATATTTTTTGGTCTTTTCGATACGAAATTCTATATGTTTTTTGGATCATTAGGCGTTATAGTCTGTACTCTGTACTCTCACTTTAATCATGCCTGGTGTCATTGTTCCATCGACCTGATTCATCGATTAGGTTGTCCTGCGTTTCCTAGAACTAATAGACATTTTAATTACTTAGCTTTTTGGTGTCTGCTACCATGACTAATTTGTACTCTAACAAAAAACTTAAGGTTTGGGTGTACATACAACAGGAACACTGTGCTGTCATTATGCAATGTTATCGAGTGTATTTTTATTACTGTGAACTGAGAATATTTCAGTTTTCTTCCTTATTTCATTTTCAGAAGATGTGTACTTGTTGGCGAAACTTTAAGTTCCCAAATTAGTATCTTAAATTCTGTTATTTCTGATTATGCTGATTCGGACCTTAATGTTTTTATAGCACTTATGCGTCTCATTTTCAGGACTGGAAAAAATATAATGTATTTAAATTTAAACTGGAAAGTATTTTGTCAAATTGCTTTTAATAATTCAATTCGCAAATCTAACTAATATTTCTAGTCCTTCTTAAATTTTAAGCTTCGAACTTTCAAGTTTTTATCTTTCATGTTTTTAAATTGTAAAATAAACTGTAAAATACAAACAATAATTATAGTGTTCAGCCTTGTGGCTTGTATATATTTCATTTTATACTCAAAAGAGTCTTTGGCTAGGACTGTGCTTTATTTGAATGAGTTGAATTTCGATACAAAATATTGTTAAAAATCTTAAAGTTGAAAACGAAAATTGTAAATAATTGAAGAAATGGCACAATTCTATTCAGGATTAAATTCTATTTTCAATGAAAGTGCGATGAGTAACTCTTCTTGTTTTCACTAAAGCTGAAATAAAGAGTTATTCTGACCAAAGTTACAGATTTGCAGTTCTAGTTAGCAGTAGATCTAATCTTCATCGACACATTTTAACCAATAGTTTGATGTGAATAAAAACCTACAATTCCATTAATTCTTATAATAAATATTTCGAAATATAGACGGGCTTCGTGGAAACCTTAAAACCACAATTCGTTCCTGGACAGTCGATGGCCAGTTCAGCAGCAATTTCAAATAACATCGAAGAGAAACTTTCGCATTTACAACTTCTACAGGAAAATGATAACTTAAAATCACAGGTATTGCATTGCAATTTTTTATTTAAAAAATTATTGTTAAGAAATAAACAAACATTGGATCTTATATCGTTAATTAAAATATATTTTATTATCCTTAGGTTCGCGATTTAACCGAAAAAGTGGATTTGTTAAGAGTGAAACGAATGCAAGACAAAGAGAGGATGAATGACTTTGAGAAAATAAAGTTGCAGTTAGAGCAGCTTATTGAATTTAAAAATAAAGTGATGGAAAGTCAAGTAAGTTTATCAATTTTTTTTTCATTTTAAAAACTGTTGTCATTATTGAGTATATTTTACTATTTGTTAGGCAAGTTTGCAAAGAGATCTTCAAAGGGCAAAGCAAGAGGCTCGGGAAGCTCATTTGGCTCGAGAACAATTTCAGGAAGAAATGGCAGATCTTGCTGAAACTGTAGAAATGGCGACACTCGATAAAGAAATGGCAGAGGAAAAAGCGGAAACTTTACAAATAGAGTTGGAGCAACTGAAGGAGAAGTTGGAAGAACAGACCCTGGATTTGGAAATACTGCGAACGGAAATGTCGGAAAAGGTAATTAAAGATTTAAAAAAAAGAAAACACAACAAAATAGATCACACTATATAACATATTCTAAACTATTTTTATTCCTTCTTTTATTTAAAGGTAGGAGGAGGAGGTTCGGCTTCCGGAACTTCGAGTTTCGAAGTGAAGCAGTTGGAACAGCAAAATGCCAGATTACGCGAAACTCTCGTGAGAATGAGAGATTTCTCCGCGCACGAAAAACACGAATTCCAAAAACTTCAGAAAGATTTGGAGCAAAAGAAGTCTGAAATTATGGAATTGAGCCGTACGAAGGAGAAATTGTCGGCGAGGGTCGAAGAAATGGAACACCAAATAGCCAACCTGCAAGAACAGGTAATTAAAAAAAAATGGTTTTAATTATTATCGAGAGAACTTGAGAAAATTCAATATTTTTATTGATTACAGGTCGATGCTGCTTTGGGTGCTGAAGAAATGGTCGAGTTGCTCGGTGATAAGAAAATGGCCTTGGAAGAGAAAGTCGCCGAATTGGAAGAAGCTGTTTCGGACTTGGAAGCTTTACAGGTTCGTACTTTTCTGCACAATAGTACTGTTTGCAGACTATTGCTAAATATTTAAAAACTTATTTTTTATGAATAAAACATGCCTTTTTTTATAGGATATGTCAGATCAACTTGCAGAGTCGTCTAAAGAACTAGAACTTGAGCTGCGAGAGGAATTGGATCTCGCTTTAGGGTCTGCTCGAGATGCTCAAAGACATCGAGATGCAGCTCTTGAAACTCTTGCAGATCGTGAACTCACGATTACCAAATTCCGGGAATTGACTCATCAACTACAGGATCAGTGTCTACAACTTCAGCAACAGGTACAAAGTACCGAGTCTACGATGTCAGGAAGCAGAGGTGCGCATTAATTTTAAATTAAAATACCTTTCTAGAATATCAGATATTTTTTTCAGTTTAGAATTTCAGAGGTATTAATTATTATTTTTTATGTTTTCAGGTGCAGAGCAACAGTTGGCAGACATCCTCGATTTCCAGAAGACTTTCGCAGAAACTCGAGCCCAAACCAAAGCCGTGGATCTTGAACTTCGACGTTTGGAAACCGAAGAAGCTCGATGTCACGTACGATATTTGTTGTCATTTATGCCACCGGCGTTTATGATTCGAGGTGGTGATCACGACGCGATTTTGATGCTTCTTCTGATACCGAGGATGACCCAGAAAACGGAAATTTTGATCTCGCAAGTACGAGATAAATATAGACAGATTGAGAAAATCGATAGGTTCGTTTACATTTTAATGTTAGGGAAAGTTTTCCAACCTCCATGCGGGTTTTATTTAAATTGGGATTCCACATAAATTCTCTATTAAAATTTCAGGACTTGGGTAGTCAAAGGCCACTCCGTGGCTCAATTCGCGTTCAGATCTCGACTATGCAGTCACATGTACGCTTTGCAAACATCCCTCGGTTGCTTCGAATCAGCTTTAAACAATTGTAATCCAGAAATGTTATTGAAAGCAGGAGCTGCATATCCAGAAATGGCAGCTCAGGAAAAGTGCCTCGATTCTTTAATAGAATTAGCAAAACGAGATCAACTAGATGAAAACCTTCCGATGGACGCAGTCGAGAAATGCTGCACTTATTTTGCTACAATGTTTTCAATATTATTTGGAGAAAATAGCTTTACTAATCAGGCCAGGATGGTTATAAACGGGACGAGAACTTTGGGCAGTTGTTGTGAAGCAATCACGACGGATGCTTCAGCTATTAAAACTTTGATTGATGGCGAAGGCGGTGACATAGGTAAAGATCTAGAAATAATTTAAGATCTCTTTAAAAATATTTTTTGAACGAATAATTTTTAATGCTAAAAATACATTTTTAAAGTAAAAATATTTTATTGTAGGATTATTGTGTCAACACGTGGAAACTACTTGCGAGGTTGTTCAACAGCATCTTAAATCTGCAAGGCGGAGAGTTCCACGTGAGCATTTGATTGCATCTTCTCCAGCGGAAGCAAATTTGGGATTGGATAAAGACTGGATTGAGCAACTAACTACTTGCTATCAACATGGAACGAAGATTATGAAAACTTTCCAGGATTTTACAAAGAGTGCCCTTCAAGCTATTACTGCAAATGGAGGTAATATTTGTTATATATTGCAGAGTGTTGATTAACAGTGATAGTAATGCAAGAAATCCATACTTGAGTTAAATTAAAATGCAATTTATTATATCAGATCTGGACTCTGGCCTCACGGCCCCAAAACTGAAAGAAATGGCAGCAGCTTCGACGGAGAAAATATACGACACTGAGGATTTGGGACCGGTGGCTTCAATTAAGGCCAGTTTGTCAGTAATTCAACAAGCAGCTGCTAATTTGGCACAAAAGATGGCCGAGTGCGAAAATGAGCTGGCGATTTCTGGAAATTCAGTACCACAGCAACAACCAACAAGTGGAGAACTAATGAACCCAATTTTGATCAGGGCTCAAGTCGTCAAAAAAGAAGCCGAAGAAACGAAAGTACTCAGCAGGTAATAATTTGAACCAAAGTCTAACATTCCAGTTTTCGGGTTTTCATAATAATTGTATCTATTGCTTATAACTTGCGATTTATTAATCAAGTACTTTCTATTTAGAAAACTTGAATCCAGGGATAGTGATATTCGAGAAGCAAGAATCGCTTTACGAGAGAAACAAGAAGAAATTTCTGAGATGACTCTTAGGAAAGAATTGGCTGAAAAGCGTCTTGCTACTCAACAACACGAACATGAATTGAACCTTGAAAAAGTGAAACGGAAACTAGAAGAGGCTCAGAATCAACTCAAGCGGAAGGTAAAATAAATTATATGTAACATATACGTTATGTAAATTATTGCATATTTGGAAATTTGGAAATAATTAAGTATTTAAGATAATTATTAATGATTATTGTGATTCCTTTTTACAGGAAAAGGAATTTGAGGAAACGATGGACCATCTGCAAACCGATATCGACAGTTTGGAATCAGAGAAGGGTCAATTGAAAGAAAAATTGAAGTCTTATGGAAAGAAACCCCCACCATCTTTGTCTGGAGAAGGAGTTACGGGAACTTCTCTAGATTCAAGCTTGCCAAGTGTACCTCCTCAAGACAATCTGTTTTTGTTAAGTCAAATTGCGGCTCTTAAAGAAGTTGTAAATAGTGAACAACAACAGAAACGGAAATTGCTGGCTGAAGATATGAGAAAGAAATTAGACTCACTAAGCCCCTTACCGATTATCAATAAGAAAACTGTGGATCCTAAGCTTTATGAATTAAGAAAGAAAAAATCTGAACTCATAAAGGTAATTTATTATAAATCTAGTTGTACCAATTTGTCTAAAATAAATAAAGTAATCTTATCTGATATTAATCTTCTTTTCAGGAAATAAACAACGTTATGTTATTCCCCACTGTTCCTGACTTGAGTCGCCCTACTCTCATAACAAGGGAAACACCCGTTTTGGAAAAAGCAATGCCTGCCTTCACTTTATTGCAGCGGCAGATGAATTTAAAGGATTTGAAAGAGCGAGCTGATCAACTAGCTGTAAGTTCTCAATATTAATAGAGCATATTTTTGAGACACTATCTCAAATTGAAACGATTGGAAACGAAATTTATTTTTGTTTTAAAATTTTCAGAGCGAAATACGTGAGGAGGTAGTAAAAAGAACTTTTGGTGGAAGAGCAGAGGCAAATTTCGCCATTTTTCCCAATCTAGAAATGGCAGCAGCTATGAAAGAAAAGCAAAGTATGCTGGTAGCGGAAATTAATATACCTTACAAAGGTCCAACCCAATCAATCAAGATGAACGTAGGTACTCATGATTTGAGGAAGGTTCACACTCTTGTATGTTACTGAATGCTTTTTCGAGTTGGTGTAGATATGCAAAATAATACATTTAAGTTCTAATTTGATATAACGAATAGAAAATGGACATTGTTTATTTAATTTATGAAACTTTAATCTTATTTTACTCTAATAGCTTATTCTTTAATGATGGGCGCATTTTTATATTGAAAGTTGTACTTTACTTTATTTATTCATATTGAAACAGTATTGTTTTATTGTCAAATTAAGTGTTGAGTGAAGAAATATATGGCCCTTATAGACACATTAAAACATGTACTATTATTTGCAAAGGTAAAGTTAGCGAAACTAAATTTGCTCTTCTGGTAAGTAATATATGCCCTTAAATAAATCTAGCTTGAGACTTCCTATAATAACAAATGTTCAGAGACACGTGAACGAATCACACTGTATTCAATAGAATTTTCTCATTGGTAAACACGAGCTTTCGTGTTTAGTTAAAATTTCCGACTGAAATTATTAATTCTGTGTGATCTTTGGTAACCGAGGATCTAGCTCATAAAATTAACTTCAATGGACAAATATTAAAAATTACGAAGAAAGTCGTAACTGAAAAAGCAGAAAAGAAGAAAGAAATGGAGAAGAAAAATGTGGAGAAAGTATTGAAAAAGAAGATGTTGAGGGAAAGGAAAGAAACGAAAAAACCAGCTAAAGAGAAAAAAGTGATGAACCAAAAGGAAAACTATGGTAACTATTTAAAAAAAATCTTGAACATCCTACAACCTGAGATGTCTATTTCCTGGGAAGCCTTAAATTACGTTAATGATCTGATGAATGATATTTTTCAACGTATATCTTCTGAGGCTTCAAGATTAACAAAAGATCAAAACAGCACAATACTAGTCCATCGAGAAATAGAAAACGCAGTGAAAATTCTATTTTCTGGTTTGCTGAAAAAGCATGCAATTATTGAAGGAACAAAAAAGATTATGAGATACAATAGGAAAATATAGACACGATTTCTTCACTTCTTATATTTGTAAGTAAATATTATATAACTTCTACTTATTTTTCTGATTATTTTTTTGTTTTCTACTTTGCTAACTAGGCTTAAATTTTATTTTGCATTTCAGAAAAATGGTCCTTTTCAGAGCCACCAATTTTTCAATATGATTCATTTATGACAAGAATAATTATGCAAAAGCGAATCCTTTAATTTTTTTAATGGAAGAAATATTATGATTTATTTCGGCAATGTTTTCGCTCGAGGTTTGAAGAGGTTTCGATGGAAAATCAAGATAAACTTTGTTTATGAATAGCTTCAAGGTCAACCTGCAAGTTCAGTTTTTATATCAGCTATACTACTTCATAACTCAATTTATTCGCAGTACTTATTACTGTAGTTATTTAATAAAATACTGATAAACAACAAACGAAAAACGCATTTCAATGATTTGACATATTCAATTTCAATTGCATTCAATTGCAGCTAACTTCATAGTTGACAGTTTCTTTCATTCTTTGAAGAAGATTCTAAAAACCTATAAACTTAAAAATATGATATTTTTACATTATTTAATTTAATCAAAGTTTCTTATTCACAAAATCTGCAATAATAATTTAAAAATGTCGAATATATCAGCATATCGTTTGGCTCGAGATTATACCATACCAGCTATAGACGAGCGAATTGCGGATTTGCTACAAAGGAGAATTGCTACTGAAGGAGTGCCCATCGAAAGTACTAAAGAACGTCTTGTAAGTTTTATATTAAAATTCGAATCGCTTATTATAAGGAAAATTTGTAAATTTCCTAAATTTTAAAACGTTGTTTATATTTATTTATATACAGCTTAAATTTAAAGAAAGTCGAAATTTAAGACAAGGATTATTAAAAACGACTCATCGACACGTTCTGGAAGTTGTAGCTTTCATTTTAGATACAGAAGCAAGTTTTTTAGAGGAAGGGATTATTGATAAGGACGAATATGTAAATACTTTTAGCAGCTTTTTTAGAGAAGGAGGAAGAAAAGCAGTTCTTGTATATCTTCAACCCATGTCACCTCCATCATTTGGTACCTAACTGACATTTTCCTATATTTTTGTAAGTGTAATTTGAAGAATCAGCTGATAAATTTAATTCAATGGAAAATGTTTTTTATAAAGAGTCTGGTCGATGGAATCCACAACTTGCAAAAGAAAACGAGGTTTTGCGATGTGTTGTAACTGATGGTACAACGGAAAAATTCTGTGGACAATGCGTCATAGTTTATCGATTGCGAAATAATATTGAATTCGAAATGAAACAATTATTAGAAGTAATTTATGTGTAAATTACTTAATTAGAGTTAATTACTAATCATTAAAAAAAGTATTTACATGAATTTGAAGACAATTAAGTTATTTAAGTAAATTAATCTCGAGTAATATTAAATAATTCTGGGATAGGAAACCTATTTTGCATATATGGAAGTAGATCCAGTATCAAAAAGTGCTCTATCAGGCATTTCTGATCTCATATCTCGATTAAATAAACCAAACATAACAGCCAATGTTCAGTGGGGAGATTTATTGAAATCTGAGGCAGGTCAAAAAATTAAGGACAACTTTATTGGCGATTTTTTAGATTTTTGTAACTTTTTGAGCAGTAAGTTTGTTTAGAAATATTAGCATTGAATAATGACATTATTATTTTTCATATAATTAATTAGAGTACTGAATATTTTTTAATTATCTTTTAAAACAGTGATACTATAATTTAACGTAATATAATTTGAATTAACTTTTATAAACAGTGACTAAGATTGACTTGGATAATATTTTAAAATTTTCTATTGACTGGGACATTTACGAGAAATGTTTGTCAACACCAGAAGACTTTGAGACGTGCAGCAAAAAGCTTGAAAATTTATTAGCAGTTGAAGATAACGTTAAGACCTGGATGAAAATTATGGAAAGGGTATTAATAAGAGAAATTCATTTTTCATAAGTCAACTCTCAAAAGTTTTATGAGGATAATTTTTGATGATGTCAGTTTATGTTTTTAATCGACTTCAGGCTATTGTTGAAAGTCAGCAATTGCGAAGGGAAACAGAAACAGTTGGACCAACTGAGGAACTTACATATTGGAGAAGAATGCTAGCTCGTTTTTCATCCATTGTGGAACACCTAAAATTGCCTGAAACGCAAAAGTTCATTCAATTTCTCGAAAAAACTAAATCAAAATTATTAAAGGTTAGAGGATTTTGAGCTAAGAATATTTTTATTGATATAAAAAATACCTGTTAAATTTGAAAAAATAAAAAATATAATTAATCTACATTAAAAACTATATACAGAAATGGCAGAGACTGGAAAATCAAGTTATGACAGTACAGATATTGGCTCAAGATAATGTTAAATATTTATATGCATTGGAAAAATTCATCCAGCCTTTGTACAGATTAAACCCAACTAAAATTGGTGATTATTTACCAGCACTTATGTACGCGATTCGAACGATTTATTGGACTTCTCGATTTTTTAATACGAGGAGAATGGTTACTGCTGTATTCGTTAAGGTATAGGAAATTTTTTGGTAAATATACAGCTACCTAAATATTAAAAAGATACATATTTCTTCTCGATATTAAGTCAATGTATCTAATCTTTTAGATAACGAACCAAATGATCTTAGCATGTAAGGCATATCTGAACGAAAATGGAACTCTGAAAATTTGGGAAGATTCCAAATCAGCAGTAATTTTAAGAATGAAGGTAAAAGTTTTACATTTTTGAAAAATTATAATTTATGATATTGAATTCATGTTTTTAAATTAATCCAGGATTGTATTGAACTCTGTGATCGGTATTTTGAGTGTTACAATGAAATGCGAGAAAGAGTGAAGGAATCCTCAAGAGAAAATTCATTTGAAGTTTCAGAGATGTACATCTTTGGGAAATTCAACACTTTTAAACAGAGACTGAACAAAGTCAGTTAAAATAAATATAATTTAATTAATTTGAAATCTTTATTCTCAAATAATTCTTTTCATTTTTTAGCTCATACATGTACTTGAAACGACTCTCATGTACTCAATTTTGCACAGTTCAACTATCGAGGGTATTGACGTTTTTGCAAAAAAATTTACTGCTTTCTTTGATAAAATAGCCGCACAAACTTATGATCCCCTGGATCATAGAAAACTTTATATCGAACCTGATTATATCGAGTTTAAGAAAAATGTTGCAGAAACAGAAGAAGAGCTACGAGCATTCTTTTTCGAAACTGTTTCAAAAGTCCCAACGATAACTCAGGCACTGCAATTACTTTCTAGGTATTTTATCAATTTTTAATTTAATTGATCACATGTTTAGTAACTTGAACTATATTCAGTATATATGATTTTTGGATCATTTTGTTATTAGTAAATATTTTTACACAGATTCGAAAAGTTGAATTTCAAAATTCTGAATATAGACCGAAAATACTTGGAACTTGTTTCTTCTTATCAACAAGAAGTTGAAGAAGTCAGAGATAGATACAATGAAAATAGATTAACACCACCTCTTCCTCGCAACATTCCACCGATTGCTGGTCGAATTTTGTGGATTCGACAACTTTACAGACGAATTGAGGCTCCAATGGATATTTTTAAAAGTCGGGAACGAGTCATCACTCATGAAAAAATGCAAAGTGTTATCAAAATATATAATGCACTCATTACTGTTTTTATTCACTATGAAATGATATATCATAAAGCGTGGTACGACTCAGCGGAAGTAGTAAGTTGGCTAATTGTAAGATATATCGCCGCAAGAATTCGAATTAAGATTCGTCTCGGATTCCAATCCTAACTGCTGCGATAGTATTTTTAGATATATTATTAATGATTTTAATTTCGAACTTTCTATTGTCTAAAATAAAATAGTTAATTGGTATGAAAATATTTTTGTGTAGGTTCGTTTGGCCTTGAACTCTCCTCTTCTAGTTCGTAATCCAAAAACGAACAAGTACACTTTGAATTTTGACCCATACATTGTAGAAGTTATTCGAGAATCAGATCACATGTCAAGATTTGGACTCGATGTTCCTGATTTTATCAAAATTATAATGTTTCGTAAAGAAGAAATTTTTGCATCATTTGAAACAGTAAAAGGTTTGGTAGCTGAAAATGATGCTTTGAGGTAATCTCCTAAAAAGAACTGAGAAATATTTATAATATTAACAATAATATGAACTCTATTAAATGAAATGAAATATTGGATCTTTTTAGACGATTCATTCCACTTTTGTTTCTTAACTTAATGAAGCCCTCTTTTGTAAAATTAGAAGTGGCTTTCCAGCCTTGTTTATCAGTTGTGACATGGGCTTCCTTAAAAATTTCGGAAGTTTGCGACGATATAAGAAACACAATACAAGATGTTCAGGTTTTTACCAAGGAAGTCAAAGATATGAAGGAGGCAAGAGTTGACGAGGTTTTTGAATCAATAGTGAAAACAACGCTAATAACATTGGAAAATAGACCTCTGTTTCCCAATATATTCCTCGATTCTAATGTCACGTTTAAAGATGCAATAGCAGTCGAATTAGAAATCAAATCAGCAGCTGCAGAAAAGGCAGTTGTCGCTATTATCAATAAATTTATGAACTTGATTACTGATCCAAGTGTGGAGAAAAGCAAGTACGATTGGCTGGATCCGGAAAAACTCAATAGGCCAATAGGATCTCAAACTAAACTTACAAAGGATTCATTCGAACCTGGTGAGGACTATAAAATTATAAAATTATATAAAAATATATAAAATTATAAAATCGATGATTTTCAGGATTTGGAAAAGTGGATAGAACAGCGAAAATAAACTTAAATCAGTTGCACAACGACTGCATGGAATTATTTGCGTATTTTAATTTTAAATTGATTGAGGCTTTAGTAAAAAGTACTAAAAATGCTTTGGATATGTTGAAAAAACGTGTGGGGATGACAAGGTTAAACACTTTTTTTATTGATTATATAAAGTGTGTTTGAAATCATATTTTTATTTATTTATTTTTTAATTTAAAAATAAATATTGCAGTGTCTTGTTGAGGGAAAATGTAATCGAAGGAGAAGCACCTTTATTATTAACTTACTTCGTATTACGAATACCAAATATTGTGGTATCACCAAGTATTGATGAATTACAAAATTATTTTGCAAAAGTAATAACAAATGTGTTAGAGACTCACAAAGAAATAATAATGTGGGGTCAACGTGACTTTTCCACAGAAGGAAAGACTTTGGAACCTAATCAAAGTAAATTTATTTAGCAATCATTTTTTTTTATGTGGAAAATAATTATATTTATCATTTTTTTAGCATCAGAACGTAGGAAAAATTTACGAAATTATCACGAAACCATTTCTGACCATAAAGAAATTGTTCGAAGTACATTAGGTTTACAAGGAGCAATACTTATGTTGAAGAATGATATAGGATTTTTAGCTAAAGTATATTTTTAATTATTATTTGCAATCATTATAGAAATATTCTTTTTTATACTATCCTCTCCTTTTTCATTCAGAAATATCTGCACTATTCTTACATTTGGGCAGAAGACAGAGAAGATCAGTTGCAAAAATTCGTGGATTCAAAGCCATTCACTCAAGAAATAAAAGAAAAGTTCATCGAATTTGAAAATCGGTTTGTAGAAATAAAATCCCTGCCTGATCATCATATTGTGGGTTCTATACAAATTAATATGGGTAAATAAATTTCATTGTTTTGATTACGATATTTTTATCAATATTGAAAATTATTAAATGCATCTTCTTTTGCTAGAAAAATTAAAATTCGCTTTGATGATTGAGGCTCGTGCTTGGAAATCGACTTTTGGGGCTATTCTTTCAAAAACTTTCAAGGAAAAATTAAAAAGAATCACTGAATATATAGACGATAAAAATAAAGTTCTAGCAAGGAATATTAAAGATTTGGAGGACGTGAGAGTAGCAATGAGGTGTCTCGGAGAAATTCGAGACGATTTCATAACTTTAGATATGGAATTAATCCTAATAGAGGAAACTTACGCTTTGATTGCAAAATTCAATATTGAATTTTCCAAAGAGGAACAAGACACAGTGGACAGTCTTCGATATAATTTTTCAAACTTGCTGCGAAAGGTAAATAGAATACATTTTTAATAAGATTTATTCTATTTAAAGTTTTTCCCTCTCTGTGGGTTACTATTTTTTATATAACTTTGATATAAAATTTATTTTAATTCCCCAGGCTAAGCAAGTTCAACAAACCATATGTGAAATGCAAGAACCTTTGAAAAAAGAATTAATTGATGGCGTGGAAGGTCTTAAAAAAGATGTGGCAGATTTCGATATTGATTTCAAGAAAAGTGGACCAATGGTTGAAGGATTACCGGCAAAAGAAGCCAGTGAAAGGTATTATTAAAAAAAATAATATAAATAAATAAATATTAGTAAAGTTAATGAATCCTGTACAAAATTGATGAAAAATGTATTGTTACATTTTTAGAATGATATTGTTTCAAGCTCGGTTTGATGAATTATGGGAAAGATTTGAAACATACAGCAGTGGCGAAAGTTTATTTGGTATTGAACAGACTGAGTATCCAATCTTAGAACAACGAAAAAGGGAATTAAATCTGTTGCAAAAATTGTACACTTTATATTTACAAGTGAATCGTGCAATAGATGATTATTTCGAGTTGCCTTGGTCCGAAGTTGACATCGATGTTATCATATCTGAGCTAACTGATTTCCAGAATAGGTTCATTATAAGATTTTCGATCATGACATTAAATTAAAAAGACAATAAAATGACAAGTTTTCCAAAAGTATGCTTCATTTGGCAGGTGTCGAAAATTGCCAAAAGCCATGAGGGAATGGCCAGCTTTCATAGATTTGAAACAGAAAATTGACGACTTCAACGAAACTTGTCCATTGTTGGAACTGATGGCGAATAAAGCAATGAAAGATCGACACTGGGAAAGAATGTCGAAACTGTGTAACTACTTTTTTGACATTGAATCTGAGAGCTTTACTTTGGCTGATGTGATGAAAGCTCCTTTGCTAAAATACAAAGATGATGTGGAAGTGAGTAAAATCTTGAATATTGAATTTGAACATTGACAAAATTCAAAATATTTGGTATTTATATTGTAGGATATATGTATCAGCGCAGTCAAAGAGAAAGATATAGAAAGTAAATTGAAACAAGTGATAGCTGATTGGGCAATCGTTGATTTGCAATTTTCCCAGTTTAAGCAAAGAGGAGAATTATTGCTTAAGGGTATAGAAACTGCAGAAATAATTGCGCTACTCGAGGACAGCTTGATGATTATAAGCTCACTCATAGCTAATCGGTAAACTAGATTATTTATTTAAAAATAAAATTCTTCACGAATAATAATAATTATTTGCAAATTAATTCTAATTTCAGATATAACATGCATTTCAAGAAAGAAATTCAATTATGGCAAAATAAATTGAGCAATACCTCGGAAATATTGGCCAAGTGGTTAAATGTTCAGAGTTTGTGGGCTTACCTTGAAGCCGTTTTTATCGGGGGTGATATTTCAAAACAATTACCTGCTGAAGCAAAGCGATTTAATGTAAGTGATTGATATAAAATTGAAAAAGAGTGACGAAAAAAGAATAAAAATTATTAAATTTTCTGCATTTATTTATTTACAGAGTATAGATAAATCTTGGGTCAAATTGATGTATCGAGCACATGATAAACTAAATGCAGTGGAAACATGCACTGGAGATGAAACGATGGGTCAAATGTTACCGTATTTATTAGAGCAGTTAGAATCTTGTCAAAAATCACTCAGCGGGTGAGGAACAATGCAATCAATTTAAAATTAATTCCATAATCAGATCTGTTAATTATTGCTTCTTCATAGTTGTAGATAAATTGATAAAACTTGTAGGGTATAATTTAAAAATTTGTTCGCACATTTCTAATTTTGATAAATTTAATCAATCTATCTGCAACTGTCTTTAAGTTATAGTGGCGACCTCCTTCTATACACACAACTTGAAACTTGATTAGAACTTTTGCTTCGAGAAAATAGAATTAAATATATTTGTTAATATTTCAGAAAATCATTAATGCTTCCTCTATGAAGAAGCAAATTAATTTTAAATCTTATCATAATGAAGAAGCAAAGTGCTCAAGACATGAGCACAAAATTTTTTATTATAATGATTTTAAATCTTTTATCATAACAGATATTTGGAAACGAAAAGAATCACTTTTCCTAGATTTTGTTTTATATCCGATCCGAGTTTGTTGGAAATTTTAGGACAGGCTGCTGATTCTCATACAATTCAAAAATATCTTGACGGTTTCTTTGATAACATTGGTAGAGTAAGAAAATATTTTCACTTATTATTAATCACAAACAATTGGTCAGAAGTAATTTTGAATGAAAACATCTGTTATTGATGTATTTTACAGTTGGATTTTCACGAGAAAGAATACGACAAGATCATAAACATTTATTCTCGCGAGGGAGAAAAAATTGTACTAGAAAAAGATGTTATCTGCACAGGAGGGGTAGAAAATTGGCTTAATACTTTGCTGCAAGTGCATCAATTTTCTGTTGGGTCTGTGATATCACAAGGGTTGCAAACTCTTACGAATCCTGACATGGATCTGTTGACACTCATAGACAACTCTATTTTGCAGGTGCAGATTTACCCTTCTCGGAAAATTATCGACTTTCTTTTCCAAAGAATAAATTAAGCTTACAACAATTTAATTTTAGGTAGGTCTTCTGGGCTTGCAAGTTCTATGGACTCGTGATTCGGAAGTTGCTTTAGTAGCTTCGAAACGTGATAAGCATATAATGAAAAAAACTAATCAATGGTTCTTAGATTTACTAAATGGCCTAATTGAAGTCACTGTAAAAGATTTGACAAAATATGCGAGAGCTAAATATGAAGCTCTTATAACAATTCACGTTCATCAGAGGTTGGATATATTTTTTCAGTAGTAGCTTTTCTGTATTAGGTTGAAGTTTCAAAGGTTTACTCAGACTAATTTTTTTTATATCAAAGATTTATCATCAACAATTAGAAATATTGTTTGAAACAAGTTTGAAAAAACACTTTCTATGCTTTCTATTGTAATAAACAAATTATTGTAAATAAAAGCAATATCTGAGTATGTTAGACGTCTGGAACATTAGCCCAATCTTCTCTGTGGAGATTTAAAAGTCAATGTCCAATAATCTCAATTTTTTTTTAATTTAGAGATATTTTCGACGAACTTTTTCGTCTCAGGATCAGAAATATTCAGGACTTTGAGTGGTTGAAACAAGCCAGATTTTATTACGATGCAGATACTGAAGAGGTTCCTATCGGAATCACAGACGTTACGTTTACTTATCAAAATGAGTTTCTCGGATGCACTGATCGTCTAGCAATTACCCCTTTGACAGATAGGTGTTATATAACACTTGCTCAAGCAATAGGTAAATGTAAATCTTCGAATAATGTATTTTCTTCAATCCTCCTATCGTATTTCAAATATTTTTACATACTGGAAAGGGTTTTTAAAGTGTGTTATTTAAATTCTATAGGAATGAATTTCGGGGGAGCTCCAGCAGGTCCTGCTGGTACTGGAAAAACAGAGACAACTAAGGATATGGGCAAAGCTCTTGGAAAATATGTTGTTGTGTTTAACTGCTCTGATCAAATGGATTTTAGAGGTCTTGGAAGAATTTTCAAGGTTCGATTACAACAATTTTTTTTTGCATTGCATTCATAATTCAAAACTATTGAAAATATTTTTTGAACAGGGGCTGGCTCAATCTGGTGCGTGGGGCTGTTTTGATGAATTCAATCGAATTGATCTCCCCGTTTTATCAGTGGCTGCTCAACAAATAGCGATTGTCTTGAATGCGAGAAGAGAAAAGAAATCGTCATTTCTTTTTAGGTAGAATATTTTGGAATAACAATATAAATGAGTCTGCTGTTATGAAGTTCAAAGTAATTTAATTATATTGACTTTAACAGTGATGGAGAAACGTATTCCATTGACTATGAATATGGATTGTTTATAACAATGAATCCTGGATATGCAGGTCGACAAGAATTGCCCGAGAACCTGAAAATACAATTTAGAAGTGTGGCGATGATGGTTCCTGACAGACAAGTACTATATATAGATTATTGTATAAACATTTTAAATACAACATTTTAATTTTAATTTTAATTTTAATTTTAATTTCAATTTTGAACAACAGATAATCATGAGAGTGAAACTCGCTGCTTGTGGCTTTAAAGAAAATATTGTTCTCTCAGGAAAATTCTTTACACTCTACAAACTTTGTGAAGAGCAACTTAGCAAACAAGTACATTATGATTTTGGTCTGAGAAACATTTTGTCATGTTTACGTACAATGGGTGCACAGAAACGTGCTCATCCTGGAGAATCTGAAGAAACTACTTTAATGAGAGTCCTGAGGTAAAGTTGATTCAATTCACATATATTGATGTTAAAAAAAACTTTTTTAATAATACATATTTGCAGAGACATGAATTTATCAAAATTGGTGGATGAAGATGAGCCACTTTTTCTTTCCCTTATCGAGGACATGTTTCCAGGAATTAAATTATCTGTACAAACTTATAGAGATTTACAAAAAGCGATCGCTAACGCAACAGTTAGTCTTGGAATTATGAATCATCCTGAATGGAATTTGAAAACTATTCAAGTATGATTTTGATCTGTTTCTTTCTCATAAGCCTTATACTATAATTCTTGTATCAGTTACTATTATTTTTTTTTTAAATAAAAATTTTAGTTGTATGAAACTTCACTTGTACGTCATGGTCTGATGGTATTGGGCCCAACTGGTTCAGGAAAAACACGTTGCATGTGGGCTTTAATGAAAGCATTAACGGAACTGGGTGCTCCTCACAAAGAAGTCAGAATGAACCCTAAGGTTATTAGAATAATTTAATTAATGATTTATTTTAAATTATTTATTTTAACTATTAATTTATCGATCATTAGGCTATAACGGCATCACAAATGTTTGGAAAACTGGACGTAGCAACGAATGATTGGACTGATGGAATATTTTCAACTTTGTGGAGAAGATCCACCCAGTTGAAAAAAACCGAAAATCTCTGGATTGTTTTGGATGGTCCAGTAGACGCTGTGTGGATTGAAAATTTAAATTCTGTCTTGGACGACAACAAAACTTTAACGTTAGCGAATGGTGATCGTATAATAATGGCCTCGAATAGCAAACTTGTTTTTGAACCTGATAATGTCGATAATGCATCGCCTGCAACGATTTCGAGAATGGGGATGGTTTTCGTCAGTGCTTCTGTGTTAAAATGGAACCCCATCTTAGAGGTATTAAAATTTTATATCATAAATTAACGTGAATAATCATACTTAAATAATAATACTTAAATAATAATACTTAAATAGTAATACTCCTTCACTTTTTTTTAATAAAAAGGCCTGGCTGATAAAACGACCAAACGAAGCAGAATTTTTTAGAACATTATTCAAAAAAATATATGGCGATGCACACTTGTTCGTCCAAACAAAGTTGACAGCAAAAATGGCCCTTCTAGAAGCGATATATATTCGACAATGCATCGATATACTGGAAGGCTTGCTTACCTTAGATAATGATCCATCAAGTAAAAATATAAAATTACTTATTTCAAACAAAAAGTATTTTAGAATTAGATTTTTAAGTTCCTCAAAATTAAATTTCTCTATTTGCATAATTTCAGAATCTTTTTCGGACTCACACTTAGAAAAATTTTTCTTATTTTCTTTAATGTGGAGTTTGGGTGCAGTGCTAGAACTTGATGGACGAGCAGCATTGCAAGAATTTCTTATCACTCATCCCTCTAAATGTGACTGGCCAAAATGCACGGTTAATTCTCTAAATTTTAACAGCGAGACAAATAAATGAAAATTGATCATAATTCCATTTTTTAATGTGATTTTTTTACATTTTTATAGGATGATGAAACCATATTTGAATTTCTGGTATCAGATAAGGGAAAATGGATTCATTGGAATGTCAAAGTTCCTGAGTTTGAATATCCAGTGGAGGAAGTCCTACAATATTATAATATCTTAGTTCCTAATGTCGATAATACGAGAACTTTATTTCTGATGCATGTAATTGCAAGGCAAGAAAAAGCTGTTCTCTTAATTGGTAAGCTCTACATATAGATTTACATATTAAATCCAAATTATTTTATTTCAATAATTAAATATTGAAATAGGCGAACAGGGGACAGCAAAAACTGTTATGATTAAAAGCTACATGTCCAAGTTTGATCCTGAATACCACCTAAACAAGTCCTTCAATTTCTCATCTGCATCCACTCCTAACATGGTTCAGGTAAAATATTTCTGACAACTTGAAAAATAAATTCAATTTTCTTTCTATGTCATCATAATTAAATTGATTTAATTTAACTTTTATGAATTTAAGCGTATATTTGAAAGCTACGTGGAAAAACGTGTTGGAACAACTTATGGTCCACCCGGTGGTAAAAAAATGACAGTATTTATTGATGATATAAATATGCCGGTTATAAATGAATGGGGAGATCAGATAACGAATGAAATAGTTCGTCAACTAATGGAATATAGAGGATTTTATTCATTGGATAAACCTGGCGATTTTTCCACATTACAAGATATAATGTTAATGGCTGCGATGATTCATCCTGGTGGTGGAAGAAATGACATTCCACCTCGAGTGAAGAGGCAGTTCAATATTTTTAACTGTACCTTACCTTCCAATAATTCCATGGACACTATATTTAGTAAGAAATATATATTGCACTGTAAATATATAAATTAATATTTTCCAGAATTAATGAAGGGATTATTTTTTAGGTTCTATAGGTCAAGGATATTTCAATAACTTCAGATTTCCTGAAGTTATAGTAGAATTTCTTCCAAAATTAATACCCATGACGAGAGTATTGTGGCAGAAAACCAAAGTTAAAATGCTTCCAACTCCAGCCAAGTTCCATTACGTTTTTAATTTGAGAGATTTGTCTCGAATTTGGGAAGGAATTCTCAGGATAGAAAGGGATGAATGTACTTCTATTACCATGCTTCTGAAAATATGGGAACATGAATGTACAAGAGTGATTTCAGATAGGTAATGGATTTTAAGAGTCTTTTAATTAGATGTAAACAATTTTTGAGAATTAGTTTTGTTCACTTTATATTTTTATTTTCTTCAGGTTCATCGACGAAGCTGATAATGTTTGGTTTAAAAAAACATTACAGCAGACAGCTGAACAGCTTTTGGGTCCAGATTTTCGTCATTATTCTCCCTCTGAAACTTACTTTGTAAATTTTCTACGAGATCCTCCAGAACCAACTGGCAACGAACCAGAAGATTTCGTTCTTGAAGCCCCAAAAATTTACGAAGAAATCTCTAGGTTTACTATTATCTATATTATTATTATTATTATTATTTTAATTAAGAAACATAAATAATAATTATTGTTATCTTAACTTTCAGCTACGAATTTGTTATCACAAAAGTACGTCAGTTTATGGAACAATTCAATGAATATATTCGAGGAATGCGTTTGGATTTAGTTTTATTTCATGATGCCTTGGTACATTTAATCAGAATATCAAGGATTTTAGGCGTGCCAAGAGGAAACGCTTTACTTGTTGGAATTGGAGGATCCGGAAAACAAAGTCTTACTCGTCTTGCCTCTTTTATTGCTGGTTTTGACTTTTTCCAAATTGTTCTCACAAGGTAATTGTATACTTCTGAAAAGAAATGTAAATTTTTACTGAATACAATAATTCGATTCAATAATTAATTCAGGAGTTACAATGTTGGAAGTTTGATGGAAGATTTGCGAAAATTGTACCGAATGGCAGGAGCTGGAACGAAAGGAATGACTTTTATCTTTACGGATAACGAAATTAAAGACGAGGCTTTTCTTGAATATCTTAATAACGTCCTGAGTGTCGGTGAAATTGCGAATCTTTTTCCTAAAGATGAATTAGATGAAATTTTGACAAATGTTACTCCTCTTATGAAAAAAGATGAGCCTAGAAGACCACCTACTCCAGATAATTTGTATGATTATTTCATATCGAGAGCAAGAAATAATTTGCATATTGCACTATGCTTTTCTCCAGTAAGTCCTTTTCTCATCAGCAATTAATAATAATATTTTATACTTTTAGGTAATTTCGAATCCGGGATTTAATTTTAATGATAATTATTGCTTTTTTGATTAAAGGTCGGTGAGAAGTTTAGATCTCGATCTCTGAAATTCCCTGGACTTATATCAGGTTGTACAATGAATTGGTTTTCGAGGTGGCCAAAAGATGCTTTGTGTGCAGTTAGTGAACACTTTTTAGGAAAATATCATATCATATGCTCACCGGAAGTTAAACGAGAAGTAATTCAAGTGATGGGTGACGTTCAGGATATTGTGAGTGACACTTGCGCAGAATATTTCAATAGGTAAATCAAAATTATTGTTAATTATTTTAAATAGTTTAATATAAAGTAAAGGAAAGAAAAATACAAGTACTAACATTTTTTCTAACAACAGATTCCGAAGGCAATCTTACGTTACACCGAAATCATTTTTATCATTCATCAACGGTTATAAAATAATTTATAAACAACGACTTGATAATATAAATACATTAGCTTTCCGTATGAGCAACGGTTTAAAGAAATTAGTTGATGCAGCTGCGCAAGTTGACGATCTTCGAAAAGTTCTTGAAAAAAATCAAGCTGAAATTGCTGTGAAAAATATCCAAGTGGAAGCTGTAAGTAAAAAGGAGTCTATAATAATATATAAATATCTAGTTTTTCATATTCAGATTTTTTATTAATCATATGTTTCTTTAGATTCTTGTCACAGTGAATGAGAAAAAAAGAGATGCAGAAGCAGTAAAAGCTCAAGTCCAAACATCGAAAGAACAAGCAGAGTCTCTATTGAAAATTATTTCAAAGGAAAAATCGGTTGCAGAAAGAAAATTGAAAGCTGCAGAACCAGCTTTACTCGAGGCTGAAGCTGCTCTTCAGGTGCAAAATTTTGGGAAAACTAAAATTATCATTCCTTTATTTAATTCTGAAGTATTTAAAAATAATATAAATCCAATTATTTATGATTTCAGACAATAAAAGCAGCTGATATTTCTACAGTACGCAAATTGGCAAAACCTCCGTATTTAATTACACTTATCATGGATTGTGTTATAATATTGTTTGGAAGAAAATTGGAACTTGTTAAACCAGATACAGAAAAACAATTTTTGGTGCCATCATGGAGCGAAGCTTTGAAGGTTTCGAATTTCTAGACATTTTTAAATGAATTACACCATAAGATTTAACATACAGTTCATTTTTTCAAATAAAATTTTTCTATCTCAGGTTATGGCAGATACAAGATTTTTGTACAATCTACAAAATTTTCCTAAAGATAATATCAACGGAGAAACAGTCGATCTGATGATACCATATTTAAATTATCCTTTGTACACTTATGAAGCTGCAAAAACAGCTTGTGGAAATGTTGCTGGTTTAATATCTTGGACAATAGCCATGGTCAAATTCTACGGGATAAATAAAGACGTGTTACCTCTTAAAGTACGATTTTTAATTTTTTACTAGAACTTTACTAATATTAACTATTAATTAATTATCTATCGTTCTTCATAGGCCAATTTAGCAATTCAACAAGGCAAGCACGATAGAGCCAACCAAAACTTGCAACAAGCTGAAATATTGTTGAAAGAAAAGGATGAAGAATTAAAGCAAGTGCAAAAAGAATTTGATGGTGTTATGGCAGAGCGTCAAGTAATAAAAAATCATTAAACTTTAAAAAGTAATGTGTAAAGTGTGTGATTAATTATTTTAATTCATTTAATTACTTTATTACAGAAAGTAGTCGATCTAGCTGACGCTTGTCAAGCAAAAATGGATGCGGCAACTTCAATGATTGATGGTCTTTCTGGAGAAAGAGTTCGATGGATTGATCAATTAGCTATGTTTAAATCTGAAACAGACAGACTTGTAGGAGATGTGCTCATTTTGACTGGATTTTTATCCTATTGTGGGCCCTTCAATCAAGAATTTCGAATCCTCTTGCAGAAGAAATGGTTTGACTTCCTCCAGAGCAGAAAAATTCCTGTTTCAATGCACATCAGTATTGTTGACTCCCTAACGGACACAGCCACAGTTAGTAGAAAATATAATTTCATTTTTAAAATTATAATAATGCCATCATAAAAATAATATAAAAGAATTTTCAACATCTACTTATAACTAGACTGGTGAATGGAACTTGCAAGGTTTACCAAATGATGAACTCTCCATTCAAAATGGTATCATAGTCACTAAAGCATCAAGATATCCCCTTTTGATTGATCCACAACTTCAGGGAAAAACATGGATAAAGAATAAAGAAAGGGATTTTGAATTACAAGTAATTTAAATAATACGATAGTATTTAGTAGCTTGTGATAAACATGTAATTTTATTTATATATAAAACATTCTTTTAGTTAACATTCCTCACACACAAATACTTCAGAAATCATTTAGAAGATTGTGTTTCTCTCGGTCGACCTATCTTGATCGAGGATGTAGAGGAAGAATTGGATCCTGTCTTGGATAACTTATTAGAAAAAAATTTCATCAAGATTGGAACTTCTCTAAAGGTAGACAAAATTTGCAACTCTTTATTAATTTATCATTTTCTTTCTTAAATTATTCACTTTGAACATTTTGATTTTAGGTGAAGTTAGGTGACAAAGAAGTAGATATTCATGATGATTTTAGATTATACATCACCACAAAACTACCAAATCCTTCTTATCCGCCTGAAATATTTGCTCGTACATCTATAATTGATTTCACTGTCACTATGAAAGGTAATATATCTACTAAAGACTTTTCGAAAAATGCATAGAATGATTCCTCATTTGCTTATTAAACATGATGTTTTAAAGGATTGGAGGATCAACTATTAGGTAGAGTAATTCTGTCAGAAAGGCAAGAACTAGAAACAGAGAGAACTCAACTTATAACGGACGTAACATCTAACAAAAGGAAAATCAAAGAATTGGAAGCTAATTTACTTCATAAGCTAACGACTGTTCAAGTAAAGAATATTTTTTCTAGACATCTTTTCTTTAAAATAAATAATGAATAATTATATTTATCTATCCTCTCGTAATTCAGGGGCCATTGATAGAAGATATTGAGTTGATGACCGTTTTAAACAATACAAGAACAACTGCAGCTGAAGTTAATGAAAAGCTAACAATCGCAAGGGACACTGAAATTAAAATCAATATAGCCAGGGAAGAATTTCGACCAGTGGCAACTAGGGGTAGTGTCCTCTACTTTTTGATTTGTGACATGGCACAAGTTAATGTTATGTATCAAACTTCACTTGCTCAATTTTTGGAGAGATTTGATCTTTCCCTTGAGAGGTAAATAAATTAATCCTCTAGTTCTATTCTCAACTTTCATCTGTGCAATCACTTATTAATATTCATGGAACAGATCAGAGAAGAGTCCTGTGAACTTGAGAAGGATAAACTACATTATAGAGTACCTCACCTTCGAGATATTCAAGTATAAAGCACGAGGACTTTATGAAAATCACAAATATATGTTCAGTGTTTTGATGACTCTGAAAATTGATCTTCAAAGAGGAGCCATCTCTCATGATGAGTTTCAGTATTTCATAAAAGGAGGTGCTGCTCTTGATTTGAATGCAGTTGTCCCAAAACCATATAAATGGATCACTGATGTTGTTTGGTTGAATTTGGTTGCCCTTTCTTTCTTAAGACAATTTCAAAACATCGTTACTCAAATTTCCTCTTCAGAAAAAGTTTGGAAATTTTGGTTTAATAAGGATGCCCCTGAAGAAGAAATTATTCCTGATGGTTATAATAGCTTGGATACCTTCCGTCGTCTTCTGATAATAAGGTACTCCATTCAATTATAATTGTTTCTTTAATTACTGTTTTGAAACTTTGTAGATACAAATCATCAGATTTAAAACATATTTTTTCGTCATTAGAGCTTGGTGTATGGACAGAACACTTTCTCAGTCAAGAAAATACATAGCAAGCTCTTTGGGTTCAAAGTATGCAGAACCTGTCATAACTTTATTGGATACAATGCATTCTGAATCAAGACCAGATACACCAATGATCTGCTTTTTAAGTATGGGATCGGATCCCACACCGAGTATTGAACAACTTGCTAAAAAAATGGAGATCGACTGTAAAAGTATTTCTATGGGTCAGGGTCAAGAAATTCATGCTAGGAAATTATTGAATAGTGCAAAGACTGAGGTAAATAATAATAAATATTGATAATAAATATTTTTATAAATATTTATCATCCCATGAGCATAATTACTCCTCATATAAAATCAAATTTCAGGGTTTCTGGGCACTTTGCCAGAATTGCCACTTGGGTCTTGAGTATATGGTCGAGTTGGTCAATTTCATTTTAGAAATGGAAGCCCCTCATCCCAATTTCCGAATTTGGATAACCACAGAACCTCACAAGGACTTTCCGATTTCCTTGTTACAAATGTCGATTAAGTACACTTATGAACCTCCTCAAGGTACAAAAATACCTCATGATTAATTGCTATGATTTTTTTTCTTTTTATTATTAAAATAAAAAATTATTTTTTTCAGGTATCAGAGCAGGGCTACTTGCAACTTATAGTGCGATGAATCAAGAAATGTTGGATCAGTGTGATGCTCCAGAGTATATACCATTAGTCTACACAGTTTCCTTTTTGCATACTGTTTTACAAGAACGTAGAAAATTTGGACCCTTGGGTTGGAATATTCCTTACGAATTTAACTCTGCTGATTGGCTTGCCTCCTGTTTGTTCATGAACAATCATTTGAATGATTGTGATTCCGATATGGGGATCAGCTGGCAAACTGTCAGGTATTTTATGAATGAGAAACGATTTAGCAATATTTATTTAGCATAATGGTAATGATTAATTTAAGTTCATTTTGAAAATCTCAATTGAAGGTACATGATTGGTGAAGTGCAATATGGAGGTCGTGTGACTGACGATTACGATAAACGTCTCTTAAACACCTTTGCAAAAGTGTGGTTTGCAGAAACAATATTTTTGGAAGGATTTATTTTTTATAAAGGTTATCCCGTCCTTAATTATAAACAAGTCAGTGAATACTTGAGAGCCATAGATGCCATGGCTGCTATAGATCCACCACAGGCTTATGGTCTTCATCCAAATGCGGATATTACGTATGCTTTATTTGTATTCAAAATTTTAAAAAAAATCCACTATCTTTTGTTAATAATAATGTACGTATTATAATTTTAAAATATATCTCATAATCAGATATCAAAGCAGTACAACGCAACAAGTTTTGGATACAATAATATCTGTTCAACCTAAGGAAGCAGGAAGTGGTGGAGGTGAATCTCGAGAAGCTTCAGTCGCCAGACAGTCTAGAGAAATGTTGACCAAATTACCACCTGCTTATGATCCTTTCGAAGTAAAAAATAGGTTTGGGAATTAAAATCATATACCTTTAATATTTAATAATAATAATAATTTCAGGTAAATAAGTTATAAACATATTTAAAGGAAATGTTTTCTTAAAATAAAAAGAAACAGTTAAATTACTGAAACTATTTTCTTTCCAGATTACAAATAATGGGTGCTACAGCTCCAATGAATATTTTTCTGAAGCAGGAAATAGACCGAATACAAATTGTGATCAAACTCGTACGAATGACATTAAAAGATTTGCTACTAGCTATAGAAGGAGTGATAATTATGAATGAGGTAAAGTTTCTCTTTTCATGAAAATATATTTATCAAAAGAAGAATTGCTGCACAATTTAATTTAATCACAGTGATGAAATTTCTTAATCACAAAATTTTATTTGTTTAGGAATTAAGGGATGCTTTGGACAATATTTATGATGCCAGAATACCAAAAGTTTGGAAAGCTCGCTCGTGGGAGTCTTCTACACTTGGATTTTGGTTTACAGAATTACTTGAGCGAAATAATCAATTTTCCACCTGGTTGTATGGCGGGCGACCTACAAAATTTTGGATGACTGGATTTTTCAACCCTCAAGGTGAAATAAATCCTTCCTCTGGTTTAATACATAATTACATATATTTATTCTTTACATAAAATATGATAACATAATTTTTAGGTTTTCTTACGGCTATGAAGCAGGAAGTGACAAGGGCTCACAAAGGTTGGGCTCTTGATAATGTTACTCTACACAATGAAGTAACAAAACATGCCGCTGAAGAAGTTAGATCTACACCTAATGTTCGTGTGCTAGAATACAGTTTAAATATACATAAATTAAGTGTGAGAGTGTAAGTTTAATTAATTGTACTAATGTATCATTAATTTTTCAGGAAGGTGTTCTCGTTTATGGACTTTTGTTGGAAGGAGCAGGATGGGACTTGAGAAATAATAGATTACGCGAATCTGCAAATAAAGTCTTATACGTGATGATGCCTGTGATTCACATTTTTGCACTCTATAATACGCCAGATAAAAGTCCCAAACTGTATCAGGCAAGTTATTATATAAGTTATAATATATTATATTTATTATGTCTCTTTATTTCTATAAAATATTTTTCATTCAGTGTCCCGTTTACAAGAAACCGATGAGAACATACAATTTATTAGTAACGCCCCTTTGGCTGCAAACAATCAGAGCCCCAGAATTTTGGGTATTAAGAGGAGTGGCATTACTGTGTGATAACAAATGATTGCGGTTAATCGTTTTTGTAATCCTTGCTCATTAATAAATTTTTTTTCTGGTAACAAATTGTGTAATTCTATGTATCAGAAAAGTCAACTATATTAATACTTAGATTTAATGTTTTCTTCTTATTTATAATCAAGGGGTACTAAAAAAACTACTCAATTTTTAGGAGCATGTGTATTTTGACGAAAGTCCAAATATCAAATTTACAAAATCACAACTTCTTTTTCATCTTGCTAAACATACAAATCAGTGTAAAATCTGAAATATCGAACTTACGTATAAAAATCATATTTAAGGCCATACTAAAAAACTATAATCTAAAAAAGTAAAATACTTTTTGGAATGATATGGAGAATGGTAACATCATCAATACTACAAAATTCATTTTTCTATGGCAGTTCTATATAATCTATTATACGATTTACGTAAAAGTTATATTATTATAATGGCTCGGATTGTTCGTTAGTCATTTGTACTTCTTTTAAGGCAACATTTGTAAATAATAGAGTGTTTATTGCTGCGTGTTAAATTTTAGTATTGTGTCCTTTGATTACTGCTGACGTAACTAATTATGAGAGGAAGTGCAATGCGGTTATTAAAACAAGTGCAAGTGAAGTTTCCAAGGTTACACTTGAAACCCCATTATAACGTCCCCAATTTTCATCTCGATTGCAATAATTGGTTTTACATATTGAAGTCTCGTAATCCCCATGCTTCAAAGGTCTTTCTTCCTTATAACAGTCATGTACAATTGTTTTTCTATGTAAATCTGCAAGTTAAATATATTTATAAGTCCAAAAGATAATAAAATTTCAAGTTACATTTTTATATAAGTACATTGTTATTTCTGAATACTCACAATTAGAAGTGTATGTTACACACGTCGAGATACTTGTGGTATTGCATGTTTTATTGTCTAAAAATTTGTTACAAGATGAATAATTTTGCAGTTCTTCAGATCGTTCTCCAAAAACGCATTGGTAACACACAATGCATTCACCTAAAAAAAAATTATTAAAAATTTTAATATTAATCGTGTTTTCATAGAATTACCATTTCAGCTAAGGCGCGCGATTTAGGGCTTAGTCACACCAGGTCACACTTTAGTGGCTTTCTTGTTTACGAAAGAGGGGCATAAAGTAAAAGTGAAAGTAATAATGCGAAGAAAGAACACGTCTTTCAATGCATTATTCGTCATATGTATATTTGTATAAGTGTTAAAGAAGAATTTTATAACTGAATAAATTATGTAATTCAATATGAAATATTTCATTACCATTGAGCGCGCCAAAAACGATTCAAAAGATGGTCACATATTACCAAAAATTGGAACAATTGGAATTTGAATTAGAGAGTAAAGAATATTATTAAATCATATGTTTCACAATATATATGTTGATTCAAATTTTAATAAGTAATAACTGCGAAGAAATTATTATTTGACCCTATTAAATATATTCATACTTACCAGTAGCTACAATTGTAGCAATCACAGAAAAAAATATTAACAATTTCATTTTCACATAACACTTCTCTTAAAAAAATACTTTTAGAGGATTTAATTTATTAATTAAAAGTTATCTCTAATATATATTTCTTTAAGTTAAAGAAGACACAATTTTTTTCTTAGATGACTGGCGCGTAGTTTAGTTCAGACTGATGTTAGAACTGCGCATGGTGAACAGTTTATGGCCTTCGAAAAGTCGATGAGGAGGTAGTGGGAAAAAAAGGTCATTCCGCGTAAAAAGTTCCATATTATTACCTTTTTGTCTAACTTCAATCTCCTATTTTTGTCCTGGAAATAAATTTAATAGAATTGATCTGAGATTGGAAAAATATAAAAATATCTGCTTTACAAATTTTTACTCTTCGCTCTGTATGATTCTGAGTTATTCTGTGGCATTTTTTCTGCGGAATTAGGTTTTCCATTTAGATAAAGTAAAAATAGGTTTTCATATTACGCTTAACAATTATTTATTTGTACCTTTGTGACTAGATTTACAAGATTGCATATTCACGTAAAATTAAGATAGGTATGTTAGTCATTCTACAATAATACTTGCATTCCAGCTTATATATATTT
>JAUESI010000029.1:7677824-7714657 GCA_032275145.1 Synergus laeviventris
TTTAATTTTTTTATTTATGTAATAAACTATTATATAATATTAAAATTTGCTTCTATTCTATAAATTACATATTAACAGTCTTATAATGAGCTCTTTTAGGTATAAATATATGAACTACCGTCATCTATAAATTTTAATAACCAATTATTATATATGTATTTGTATTATATATTATTATATTTGTTAAATTAAATTCGTGTTTTATTTTATCTGTAATATATATTTAACTTTTAACTGGATTTCTGGATCTTTAATTGGCACATTTTTTAGGATCATTATCCTATATTAATAATGAAAACAAACATAATTTCACTCTATAAAATCTGTTTATAAAAAGAATATAACTAAATTTTGATAAAATATTTTGAGTTAATTTAATACTTTAATTTTAAGACCTAGTATGATTTTTATTGTAATTTTTTTGCACTACTATTCATCACCTGAGCTGTCTGCAATTATAATATTGTTGCTTTGATTGTTTTGTCTATCAACACATACACCATTCATTTTACAACACACAACAGCAACAATTGCTACACTCAAGCAGATCCAAAACACAGGTGAAATTTCATTAGAATTTTTGGAAACAGAATTTTCTTCCAGTTTGGGAATTTTCCAATCACTTTCAGCATTACAGAAGTCTGAATAACAGGCAACATGAGTTTGCATCGCAGTTTTGGTTTTTATTTTTTGCTCAATATTTCTATCTTGACAACCGTAGATGGTGGAAATTTTTATTGACTCTAAAACTGAAATAATAAAAAAGATCATGAAATTTTATAATTACATAAAAAAATGTGGAATGAACGAACATTATTACACCTATTATTTTTTACTCACCTATTGCAAATTTAAGTTTCATACAACCATCCTGACATGTACCATGATCATTGTGAGATCTGTTATCAAAGTATTTACACTCTGGCAATGAAAAGTTTTTATTTATATCATATAATTCTCTTCCTGTATAGCACATAAAACATTCTGTTCTTCTACCTAAGGAAATTAAATTTTATAAGAGAAGTTATGATTAAAACACTATCATAATACATTTTTAATAATTTATTTAATAAAAATGACTTACTTTCTGTTAAAACCAGAACTGAAATTATAAGAAATAAACTAATGAGCAGGGTCTTCATTTCTATATGATATTGATTGTCTCACTGTAAGTTTGCGAATGCTGAGCCGAGTTGAAAGGAGCAGACGCCGGCCGGTAAAATTCAAGAGGGAGAGAGTCATCATATATATATACATATATAGATTAAATCGATTAGGCTTTTTTCATATAGTGAACTTTCTGGTGTAAAAATTATTATCCATATTTAAGCTTCTACCTTATCGGCATAAAGATTTTTAAATTCTTTAAAAAATGTATATATTATATTAAAATTTAATGTATGACAATTTGTTGATTTAAACAATTGATTGGCATATGAATAAGCAGAGCAGTGTTTTTGTAAAAATCTTATTGTCGTCCTCTATGAGGAAGCAAAAAGAACGAGAAAGCATTTTTCTTTAAAATTTTTATTTTAACATCAAATGTACGAATTAAACTAATAGTAGATGTATTATTCAATTATTAAAAATTATTTCATCTTAAGATAACTATATAGGTGTTTAAACCAGCGGTAATAATCACACTATAGTAATCGTGTTCTACTGTTTGCATATCTATCATTATTGTCACAATTTTTAACAGTTTTACATTTGCAAATTAATTTAAGTATATGAATTATAAGGCTAAATAAGGCAATCAAACCAATATAAATCCAAAATTCAGATACAGAGGAGCTTTTATTCAAATTTTCAGATTTAGGAATATTCCAGTTAGTTTCTCCGTTGCAGAAATTTTTGAAGCATGCAGTCTGATTTTTTATCTGAGCGTTAGCATTCAATTTCTTATCAATGTACCTATCATGACAATCATAGGTAATCAACTCGCGGTCATTATCTAAAATGTTGAAATCATTATAGAAAATCTTGTTTTTATTTACTATATTCTTACATTGGTCTAATGTAAAAGTGTTTTATATTTACTACTAACCGTTAATTTCAAGTTTTACACACCCAGTTTTACAAATGGTATGGTGAACATTTGAATTATTATTAGATATCCAGCAATCCGTGTTTGGAAAATTACTGTATAAGTCATGAGTGTAATTTCCTAAATGACACCTGAAACACCATAAGCTATCACCTGGAAAAATCAATATAAAGTCAAAAAATGTTTACCATACTATATTAATTTTTTAGTTATTTACCTCTGATGAGTCATATCATACGTATGTTTCTTTTGTTGTTAGAATAATATAAAGTGAATTTTTTATTGAATTTCTTATAAACTCAATTTTTAAGATATTATAGTAATAACTAATTAAACACAAATCGCTCACTTGTGATGACAAAAGTGACAAAAAATGCCCAAAATAATTCCGACTTCATAGCTTGGTAGTCGATCGTCGTACTGGAAGTTCGCGAATCTGATTATATCTCATATCTTTATGTATCGAAGATTTGTAGGAGGGAGTATCACTTAAATAATTTTAAACGCATTTATCTTCTAAATCTGTTTATTCCTTAGGAACATCATAATATACGTTAATTCATTGTATTTCATGTATTTATTACATATTTTGTTTTGTTTTAAATAATATAAAAAATATTTGAAATTGTATTAAGGTTTAACGTTCTGAACTGCTGAACAAACATTTGACAAATATATATTTTTATTTGTAAGAGGAATATTTATGCCGGAAGTTTCTTCATCAA
The DNA here is from genome assembly GCA_032275145.1 of Synergus laeviventris. Taxonomy (NCBI): domain Eukaryota; kingdom Metazoa; phylum Arthropoda; class Insecta; order Hymenoptera; family Cynipidae; genus Synergus; species Synergus laeviventris. The sequence continues at coordinate 7,680,597 of JAUESI010000029.1, forward strand.
AATAATAAGTTGATCTTACAAATTGAATAGCAAAAATAATCACGAAGGATAAACCCAATATCACCCAGAATACGTATGGTTGAAGAACATATGACTTTTTATAATTCCTTTTTAAAATCGCACTTTTTAAGTTGTAATCAGCATTACAAAAATCATAAAAACACGCAAGAATATTTTTTATTACAACTGTGTTGTTTATTTTATTATCGATGAATCGGTCGTGGCAATCATAAATGGCCGATTCACTATTATTATCTGAAATGATGAAATCCAAGATTATTATAGCTCTCCAGATAAAAGAATATGTATATTATAGAAGATTAAAATAAGTGCTAGTTATATTAACCTAATAACAAAGAAAAATGAAGATCTATAGTAATTAAAATTTTTTTGTTCTCCTTACCTTCAAATATAAGTTTCATACAAGCTGTTTCACATGTTTTTATATCAAAAAGTGAATTATTATACATTTGACAAGGTGATACTGGAAAGTTACTATATAGATCAGATTTGTTATCTCCTAAAAAACATCTAAAACATTCTATAGATTCTCCTGTAAAAAATAATAAACAATTATTTACTTTTTATTGTTATAAACGTTCGGAAAAAAAACTTACCTCCTGCAAGAAAAGCAGCAAAAATCGAGGAGAATAATACTAATTCCATTACTATGACATGAGCTACTTTATTGAAAATGTACAAGAACGAACACTAAAAGGCATTATCTGAATGTCCGAAGATGTCTCAAGATAAGGCAGATTACATATGTATGTATAAATTTCTTTGAATTATTATATATAATATTATATTATAAGTTCACAGTTTATTATGTATTTTATAAGTAAACGATTTTCAATGTTATCACAAGGAACATTTTCACGGAAAATATAATGAAAAATATTACGGCAAATGATAGAAAAAAGTAATTTATTTGGCTCCTTCTTCATTTCAGTAATTTCAACATATCAAGTTATCTATAATTCTCAACCACTTCGATATTCCTAGTTATATACTCACTAAATAATTACCATATATTTCATCAATATTCCCAGATATTATTGGTATTCTTGATATTCCTAAATATTCACAAATATTCTGACATTACATTCCCCAATTCCCCTTTGTAATCTAAAATTGTATATCTCTGCAATATTTAATAAAATTTATTATAATTAATAAATAAACCAAAAAATATAAGGCAGAAATAATATATAAGGCCTAGATACGACTTTCGAATAACATTCCTCTTTTTTTTACTGGTCATTTCAAAATAAAATTGATTTGCTTGGATACAAATTTCGAAAGTAAACGGTTTTTAGAGCTGTTTATAGAGCGACATTTCGTCGCGTAATATTGCAATTGTGTCTTACCGTTACCGAGGTAATATTCTGTAGAATTGTTCATAGAATTATACATACCCATCCCTGGTATCAAGGGCGATTCACTAGCAATATCTAGCATGATAATATGGTAAATATGTGATTAGGATATATCTATTAGTCGACTAAAACTGACGTCACTGACTAATTACTTGAACTTTCCGAGTGCATTGATCAAAAGCAACACCTTCGGCCCTCATATAACAGAATGTCTGCGGTTAGAAAATTAACAAACTCTATCAATATAAAATCATCGATTTTTTGTACAAATTTAACAAAGTTTAGTAAGGTTTGACCACGGTTTGGCGCCCAAGTTTTTGATTTTAAATGCAAATTTCTTTCAGTGTAATAAAATATACCTTCTCAAAATCTTATAACATATTTTTTTTAATTATCTTTTTTATTTTCTTGAAGCGAAGTACAATTTGTTACAATTTCAGAACCACTTGCAGCGAGTATTCGTGTATGGAACTTTGAAACGTGGAGAGCCTAATTACCATCTTATAGAAAATACGACAAATGGATACGCAAAGTTTATAGGTCCTGCCCAAACTATTACTAAGTATCCTTTGATCATTGCCACAAAATATAACATTCCATTTTTACTGAAGAAACCAGGATTTGGTCACGTATGTGCAAACTAAAATTGCATTTTAAATTGAAATACTTTTAAAACAAGAATTTCTGAATTTGAATTTGTATGTTGGGTAATAGCAAATATTCGGGGAAGTTTATGATGTCGATGCGAAGATGCTAAAGAAATTAGATGAACTAGAGGAGCATCCTAATTTTTATGTACGCACTGAAGAGGAGATTCACTTAGTTTCAGAGGACAAAATCAAATCAGAAGTGGATTTCAAAGAGGTAATTAATTATACATACTGTGAAAGTTGTTTTAACCGATTCAAATTTATGTAATTCTTCAGGTTGGCAGTTTAACTAAGGCTTGGATATATTTCTTGCCAAAGTTCAAAGCTGAATTGTTGGAAAATCCAATGTTTTCATCCTACAGCAATGAAGGAAGTCACGGATTAAAATATCACGAAAGGTATCTTCGCGATCCATCCTTTGATCACAGAAAAGAATTAGTATAATAAAACTAAAAAAATATGAAAATCTTTTTCATACTTTACCATACATAATTGAAAACATAATTAACCCTGGATGTAATTTTATACCTAAGTCAAGAAAAAAAAGAAAAGAACTTGGACTTTGAATTGTTAAAACAATCGTATTATTATTATTTCAGTACAGACGATTTTGCAAGTCCTGAGGACGTGTTTTGAAACGAAGAAAATGCTTCAAATTGAACGTATAACTGATAAGATACTGTATTCTTTTGTATGCGGATGTAAAAATTCGACATTCTGAATTTGTTTCTATTTTATTTGAGTTTATAATCTTTCCCAATATAATCACATACTCTCGTTCGTTCTGTCATTCCATCATTGTCACTCAATAGGAGTGATAAAATTATTTACTTTAACTACTCTGTAACAAACGCGTCAGGCGAACCAGAGGATGTGTTCTTGAATTCGAAAACATTCGTCTTGAAAACAGTTTTCGACATCTCGGTGATCGCGAGAACACTGATTCTTCGCGAGACAATTACAATATAAAAGAATCACAATGAAATCTTAATACGAAATATTTCGGGGCATCGATGCACTTTTCCACCGACAGTACAGAACAATAAATTATTAAAATTTCCAAAAACATGCAATTATTTATAGAAAGAGCCTTTCGATTCTCAATTCTCGATTCGAAGCACAGCAACGATTATAACGTCTGATTACTTCAGCTAATATAAATAAGTGCTCCATCATATGCATTATAAATAATTACAAATTTATCCTCTATTATGTATTTTCAATTCATCGTCAACTTCATCTTCTCAAGTTAACTAAGGCGTAGTCCTAGTAATATCATTTTGTCGAAAAATTCTCCTAACAGAGTGGTCACTGACTCAGAAAAAAATCGCTATATGTATGAAATGATTTCTTCCCTTTCCCGATGTACATAATAAATTGCAAAATAAGATGTCTTGAACTTGTGATCAACGATTATCAAGTGACGATGAATTAAAAATGTCTAACTAGACAAGTCTCACGTCGGTATGGCTTCTTATGATAGCACCCCAAGAATTTCCGTAAAACTCGCTTTCTCTCATGACTCTAGCTATCTGCCTTCAAAAAAACCCTAGCTTACCAAAAAATTGGTTAAACAAGTATCAACAAAAGTTTACGTTAATTTTTCTTCTCTCCTCTGATTTTTCTATTTACGTTTCTATTTAATAGGGCTCCCATGGAGGATAGCCACCAGGAGACTAAAGTCCTGTAAATGGACTTCACGAAAAAAATCAAGTTTTTTCGCAAAGTACACGCGCCTGAACTTCCCGTTCATAGCGTTAGTATGAACATATGTACAAATATGACCGCCCATTTTCATAGAAAAATTTGTACATATGTTCATACTAGCGCCACGCACGAGAAGTTCAGGCGTGTGTACTTCACGAAAAAATATGCTCATTTTTCGTTACATTACTTTGGTCTCCTGGTATCTATTCTGCATGAAGACTCCTCTCACGCCTTGCACTGATTTCGCTTCACCGCTCCGAAGCCCAGCCTCGAAAATTTCTTTTATATACGAATATTTAACTATTAAGTTTTTAAATAATTTCATTCTTCTTAATAAGTTTTGAACACCAAATGTTATCAATCGCACTCTTGTTATCGAAATTGTCCAGACATAGTCCATACTTTTTCACGAATAGAAATAGTATTCGTAAACTCACAAAACCAAGAAAATCTGGTACAATAAATGCATGTGTCGGTCAGTAAAATAAACAAGTAACTATAGAAAGACCTTCCAGATATCTTTATCTCTTTTCATTTTTAATTGGACTCATTTTGAATCACTTTTTGTACGAGGCAGCGACGCAAGGCAAAAAAAAACAATAAATCTGATTAACTTTGGTCGGACTAAAGAATAAAATCTGTTTCGATTCTAGGCTAGTTTTCGCGAACATTAAATTTGTATAATCTCGTAAAAAAAAATTAAAAACAAGCTCCAGTCGCGGACAAAAGTGGATCTCGACGTGGACTTTTAAACAAGGATACGTACTTATGTACAAGTAGTATAATGATGTGTAGGGCGTTACACACAAAAGCTTAGTCAATCAAGTGTGTTTTTGTAGTATGACTGGGCCACAAAACGGAAAGAAAAAATGACAAATTGATTGCTTATCGTGCGATCAAACAACAATTGTCATTTTCAGCTTTGATCTTGTGATAATGCACCGTACTTATTGCCAAGTGAAAGCTTTGGAGCTTGAGATTGCGATTCTTGTACACTTAAAGATCTACTGCCACCTTTGTTGCGAACTTCCTCAAACGTGCCGTCTTCTCGCTTCCTAAAAATGAAAAAAATTTCAAATTAATAACATGATCTTTAGTTAAATTGGTGCATTTATTTTAGCTTCAATCAATTGAAAATATGATTATTAGAACCATTTTTCGATTTTATTTAACAAGTCAGCTAACAACAAATTAAAAAATTATGTACCGCCTACCCCACGGACCAGTGGGCTCATTTCCCTGTTGCTGTTTAGAGCTTAATGTTGGGAAATATTTTTCGCTGTTAATGTCAGGTGCGATATTTTTCATTCGACTTCGCGGAGTAGAGGCGATAGATGATTGATTCCTTAATAAGGCTGGAGGTCTGTAAGCAACCTTCTGAACTTCTTGAGTTTGAACGGGTTTTTCCTCTTCTGGCTGCGCAGTTTTCTTCCAAGGGCCACTGTGTTTTGAACCAGGTTCTCCTGATTCTCCATCAGAACTATTGTCCCCTGAACCCCGACCATCATCGGCTTCAGTAACTACTGACTCGGTCACTTGCAAGTTTCCGATTTTCAGTCCCGAATAATCTTTCTTCTCTTCTTCGAAATCCTTCCATTCATCTTGCTCCTGCAATGCACATAAATGACATACATTAAAAACAATCTTTTGGAGCAACTGTTTGAACCTTATTTATGATTCTAGAAACATTCTCATACTTAAAAGACAATTTATAGGTATATTGAGTTGAATGACAGTCTTTAATGGTTGAACGCCCTAATCAGATTTTGACACGTTCTTTGTACCTACTTTTATTACGGTCCCAGCTTAGGACCATAATTGTTCCAAATGCACCGTCCCATAAATTGAGACCATGCCTTTGTCAAGATTCTAATTTAATCCTCGGTTATCCAGAACTTGTAATAAGTCGAGGGAGTACCCAGAGGCCTCCTCCATTCTAATCAATAGAAATGTATTTGTAACTACCTCCACTTAAAATTGTAAATACTAGGGAAGTTCAGAAACCAATTTGGGCTTCAGCTACGATAATTGGTATAAATGAGATATACTCTATGAATTCATTTATGAAATATAAGCATACTTTTTGCATAAAACCAAGCGTTCAAATTTTCAGGTTAGAGTTCGAACGTTTGTATTATATTGTGGGTTTCGCAGAAAAATCATTAAAATTATATATTATTCTACCACTCTGTAGGCATACTTTGTATTTCAAACAGAAGTACACATAGTGAGTGAAAGAAGATCTAATTCTAAAATTTTTGGAGTAAAGGAAAAAATTGAATTTTAAGGTTAGAGTATTTAGCCAACACCCTTAATTTGAAATAGTAGGTTACAGCTTTAAAATCGTTAAAACTTTAAAATAAATATTTATATTTTGTAGGATTTTGCATGAAGAATTTGATTCTAATCTGGGAGTTTGGCATTTTTTTCACTACTTGCTTATTTTGTGCAAAAATAAAGTCAAATCTTGATGAAAGACACAGTAATTTTATATGATATTGTAAATTCTTCATAACTATGGTAGGTATTGCTGAGGACATTGATTGGTTGCATACAAAAATGTTAAGATCAAAAAACTAATATCTGTATAGCAGCTGTTGAATCTGCTAAATCAGGACACTCGTGCAAAAACATTTCAAACTCAATAAAAATGCACAACCCTTCAACTTGATAACTTATATAACAACCGGACTTTTTAGATAGTATCTGTAAATTACTTTTCGATGCGAACCTAATTTCTGAATTGTCGTAAAAACCACAGTTCTTAGTGACGTTTACGAGATCAACCATGGAAATGGCTGAACTCGACTTTCTGGATCCCTCTCTCAAATGAGGTTACGAACACATGATAGTGCCGATATCATACCTCCTTAATTTAAATAATAAAAACCAAATCACCTGAGGTCGTTGAATTTCCTCGCCTTCGGGATTCGTTGATTTTTCTTTTGGTTTAGGCTTTTCCACTCGTTTTCCAGTTTCCTCAAGTTTCTTCGCTATCTCGTCAGTAGTCGTGAACTTTTTCCCCTTCGGCTTTTTGCGATCCTTTTTGGCAAAAAAATCGTCTAAATCGGCCATAGTGAGTTCGTTGAGAAAGTATACGAATCTTAATCAAAGAATTTGAAAACTAATTCCAAACTACTTTTTGAAAGTTGAGTTAGAAGCACACTAGCCACACTAGGACGTAGCACGATAACTGGTATGACTGAATATTCACCACATGGGAGAGCTCACTACTGGATGCTGCTGGAGTGGAGACTACTGGACAGCTCACAGCTGGAGTTTGGAACTGCTTTGGTTTATAGGCCTGCGTTTGACTTGACCGGAAGCAGTGCTTCCAGTATACCGCGATTGTATTACTGCACATGCGTTGGGAAATACACCTTATTGGTCGTATTCCTGATACTATTTGAAATGCTAAAAAATACTACTGCAATTATTGTTTACTATAATTATTATTAATTTTCGATATTTGAAAAATGACAGAATTATTTAATGATCCAACTGAAATTTAAAAAAAAATAATATTTAAAATATTAAAAATCGAATAAATTTATATTTATAGCGTTTCAAGTAATGTCAGAGGGTCAGAGGAAGTGTGATGGTGCAAAACACGACCAATAAGGTGCAGTTCCCGGTTCATGCGCAGTAGTACAAGGGCGACATATTCGGAACACTGACCGGAAACATTTATCTACTAGGTGAATCAACTCGGATTTAACCTAGATCCCAGGGTTAAGTAGGAAAAATGCCCCGGTATTCTGGTAATCACGTAGGTTTTGATGGTGATTAACTAATTAAGCCATGCTTAATCGTTCATCCCTACGCAGATACCAAAGATATTATGCTTTGCCTTGTTTTACCTATACGATATTATAGTTTATAGCAAAACATATTACAGTGGTAAAGAAACAAGAAGCTTTTATTTTATCACTGGCGTCGCTACTCCTAGATGTCGTTACTGTATTTGTTGTTACTCCGTCACGCTCGGCATCTGATAGGTTGCTATTGGCGCGCAGTTTAAAATGCTAAAAAATATTATTTTTCTTTTTTATTATAAATAATGACATTTTAACTTATAGAAACATTTTTTCAACCGATATTGATGAATCTTGATAAAAATAATAATTAATTAAATGCATATTCTATAAATAAAAAATATACTTTGGCACTTACGTGTATCTTCTTTCATTATTATTTAATTGCCATTGTTTATAATAAACAAGAAAAATAATATTTTTTAGCATTTTAAACTGCGCGCGATTAGCAACTAATTAGATGCCCAGCGCGACGCATGCGCAGTTGAGTAAAGGGAAGGGGCACGAATTGGAAGCACTGCAGTGGGATTGGGATTCCGATACCGTGAAAATTGTCGAATCCAAACGGACTTCTCTTTTTAACACCTTAGGATAGAAAGAGAAGTCCGTTCGAATTCGAAAGTTTTCACGGCATGGAATCCCACTGCTGCATAAAGGAAGCAAATGAGTGTGCGTGGAATAACGGAAGGGGACGTAGCTTGCTCTGAGCCAGAGCCTCTGACTTGTTATTTCATGGACTTGTACGAACTTGTACAGTGTCTGACAGTGTGTGTTATACAGTTCAGTTGCAGCTAGTGCAGTAGTTCGAAGTGGTTTTAAGCATTTTATCGTTCAGACCAGTTTAGACCCTACCACAATTGGTCGTAATCAAACATCGCAACTTGCAAAACGATTGGTTCATTACTTGCTTATCAAGGCTGGAACGAAAAGAAAGAAAAAAAATATAGACAAACAGGAATTTGATCCTATTTACTCAAATAACAGTGCGTGCTCTTAAAAGCCTTGAGATCTTGATTTTTAAAATTAAACGTATAAGTTAATGTGCAAAAAACGAAAATATGAGGCTCACACGACGATGTTTGGAAAGTATCGGAGCCATGACGAAAATGCTGGATTTTTATTCTCAATTCAATCCGTCACCACTTTCGATAAAGCAGTTTATCGATTTCGGTAAGTAAAAAAAACTTTATATTTAATTATTTTTGTGTGCTCAGAAAAACTTGGCGATTCAAGTTCTTTATTTTGTCTCTTCACTTCAAATACTTTACAATTTCTACATGTTTACGTTTTTTGCACAAATTGTCAGCACAATCAATTTATTTTTTATACTTGAGTAAACGCAGGTTTTTCTCAAATACACACAGACTGCTTTTTCATCGTGTGCAAATTTCTGAATGTACAATAATATTATTTTTTATTTTTATCAAAGAAAAGATAATTTAATATTAATTTTCTATTTTGTTCGATCATAAGTTGTCAACTGTAAAAATGTCTCGTGACTTATTTTGTTTTCGAGATATTTGCAATTTATTTTACATTTCTGAAAAATATTCACCCAAATTCAGACAAAACTTTGTCAACTTAAAATAACGGGAATCTGTCATTGAATGTCTTTTAAATAAGCAAGTTCCTAATAATTCGGAATTAGAAGGAGGAAATTTGAAGGAAATGTCTGACGTATGTTAATTTTGCTGGATAAGTGCCAAAAGCACTTACTTCCGGCGGATGTATAGAAAAAAAAATTATTCATCGAAACTTTCCTTTGACTGTCATCGAGTTTAGGATATGTCAAAAGTTTTCAACTCTTTAATTTTATAAATTTTTTTTTAAATTTGAAGCCTTTATATTCTTCAGATTTTTTAAAAAGTTGATGAATTATTTGAAAACTTATGACATCAAATGATAATCAAGGAAAGTTTCGGTGACTAATTTTGTCCGTATAGTAGTTTTCTGTAGACAGGGCAAGGATTTCTAAGATAGCTCTATTCAACCCAACATATCGATTTTTTAGAACCTCCTCCACCTGCGTATTTGAAAACTAGATCATGTGATTCAGAGATAACGTAATTAATTGGTTTATTTATTTTTTATTCTTTTTTTCCAATTTGAGCAAGTACAAATAATTCCAAATTATTATATTCAAACTTTAAATCTTACAATAATTATGGATTAGTAAACTTTGAATGGAAAAGTTTTAGAATTTAACCATGCAAAATTGCAAAACAGGAAAATTAAACCATTTTAAAGTAAAAGAATTCCAAGTCGAAAGAACGATTTTAGACCGGAGTAGAAAATACTCAGAAATGATGTAAAAAAGAATAATTGTGACGTGAGATAAATAAATAATAAGTCAGACGGGAAATAGCCCTATATTTTTTTTTCTTCGTTGCTGAACTGAGAAATAAAAACAGAGATAACTGGATTGAATCGAACCGTATGTTGGACCTTTCACAATCGAGATAGAGGCTCGCCTTCTCAACTAACCAATCAGAACGGAGTTATTATTCCAAGTGCCAACACTCACATCATCACGTTACGTAAAAACAAGAATTCTGTTTTACGATACGCGCGAATCTTTCCAAGTGTAAATGCAACATCTGAGTGACTGATAATCGGAGCAAACTGACGATCATATCTCATTTCATAAATATTTGTTTTCACCATCGTCCACTCATCCTTTATTCATTAAAAATATTTTAAAAGACTATTCAATTCTTCTATTCTTCTTAGCTTTCAAAAAACAACGTTCATATTTTATCAGCAACCGAATCCATTGTATGTTACACATGTGTGGCTGTATGTGTCCGCTTAAGTATATGTTTTAAATGAGTTCAATGACACTGATACAAATAACAATTGATTATTTATTTCAATTTTACAAATGCTACAATGAACAACAATCAAAATTGAGCTGCAGATTGCCGTCGGGCTAAGGTTTTAGAATTATTGCACGTTTTTTATTCAATCCTCAATCAATTAGTAATTAATTCAATTTTTTTATAATTAAAGAGATTTCAGTTAAAATATAAATTAATATGAAATTTTTCTATTCATAACAAGCAGAGCCAATTAATTTTGATGAAAAACACGGTACGAGGCTCGGTAGAAGTTCCTGTAACTGTTGATTTCATTCGAGGTCAGATGTTATATTGCAATTTGCAATAGGCAACGTATGACCTACTGGTCACAGATAAGGGCATTTTAATGTTGAAAAAATACGTTAGAAAAGTTTTATAAATCTAAGTAAAGCTTATTTTTTTTTAGTTTATCAGGCTGGGAATTGGTTTTTACAAACCAGACAATAATCTAAAAAAATGTCTTTTTTTAGTTGCATGAATAAATTTTAACTGTTTAAATAATATACGATATTTATAGTATACTTTTAGAAATGAAGCCGAGAAAGCATTTAAAGTTTGAGAAAATGTAAATACTTGGAATTTGAAGTGCGTTGTAAAATAAGTGTTTTCACGATTCGACCTTTGGAGCTAATTCGTTGATATTGCATTATTCGTAGAAACAAAGTCCTTCATTCCCGTTGGAAAGAATATTTATTTTTAACTTGCGGTAAAAATTGCAAATTCGAAAATGGAAAATGACGACAGTCCAAAAGAGATGAGTCAATTCGTCTAAAAAAAAATTACAAGTCAATAGAATATTAATATAATATTTTTCATTTCTTTATTTAGGAAATATTTAAGTAATGTTCGGTACGGTTTTTATTTGCGAAAGTAAGTAACAGGAACGCGGACTCTAAGAATGCATATATGGTAATAAACAACCTTAATGATAATCAAGTGTCTGTTTCCTGTTTTTGAAATTCTTAATTAACCACAAGCAGACGTATTACTAGACGGATTCAGTATATATTATATATCAGTTCATCCATCTTTAGCTCACTAAAATGAAAAATAAAGTCCGAACCCTGAACCATTTTTATGCAAAAAAAAAACATTTATTAGACAAATTAAAATTTTTTATTATTTTTGACGTATCGTTTGGTAGTTTAATTTTTCATTTCTTCGACGTAAGAACATATTTTTTGTTTGTTTTGTTTTTGGCAAATCCTTTGGCTGAGGATAAAACTGTATAGTTAACTACAAAAATCAACAATAATAAGTTTCATTAATATCGAAGGGAGTTTTATCAGTCACGCGATGTGAAAAATAATGATTCATAAAGTTAATACAGGTATGTTTATGTATTAATTAAGATCAGAAGACATTATACGTGAAATCTTGAGCTTACTGTTGGTAGAGTGATCTCATTTTCTGGTTTACACAATCACTTTGGCGTCCATAATGTGTATAATGTACACGTATGGTGGACTCATCTGTGTTCAAGAGATAACGGTTAACTCTATTTCCAGCCAATACTTTTTCAATTTATAGCTCTTACGTGAGTGAAACCGATTGCTTTTCTCGCTGAATGACCTGATCCAATATTTTATCCATTTCTATTATATTTTCTATTACATTTCCTTTGAGTCTGAAATACGTAGTTTCAATGATTAATTTTAACGAAGTCACTGAAGTTAACTACTTTGCGCAATAACAGAGAAGAGGTGAAAAATATTTCTTCTTTTGGCTGGATAAAAGTGCTTGATTGTGCTGGAAGCAGACACATTACGATAAAAATTAACATCTTGTAAATTATCCGTTTTTTTTTATCCTACGTCGAAGCAAGAAATATGAACTTTAATAATTTGGTAAACATCATATCACATTTTTCGCAGTACTCCTGATAATCAGAGTTTAAATATCAACACATTGCATCGGAATGCTGAACATTAAGAAGAGTAATCTAGCTCTTTGTGTCAATAACATTTGTGAAATGATGAGAAGATTCGTTAGCTAAAATATTTTATTATAACTGTCCATAAGTAATATTAATTGATCACGTAAAATAAATATTTTTCATTTTTGTCCAGGACTTAGTGCTTGCGAGAGAAAGTCATTTATATTCCTACGAAAGGAACTTCCAGTTCGGCTGGCAAATATCATGAAAGAGATTCATTTACTACCAGAAAATTTACTAAGAACGCCCAGCGTCGGAATGGTAAACAATTTGTATGTGACTTCCTTCGAGGAAATTATTCATTTTGAAAAATCTGAAGTCAATGAGTCAACATTAGACAAGTGAGATGGCCTTTCAACTCATCTTATAATTTAAAAATGAATATTAAGTAATAAATAAGAGCATCAAATTCTGGACCAATGTTAAGACAAAAATTGTATCGTTTCCTCTGATTTTTTAGATTCTGCCAGGCTCTGATCAAAATCAGAAATAGACACACTGATGTTGTGGAAACTATGGCTCGGGGTGTGTTGGAGTTAAAGGAGTCTCACGACGTGGACGTACAAACAGAGAACAGTATTCAATACTTTTTAGACAGATTTTTTATGTCTAGAGTTTCCATTCGAATGCTTATAAATCAACACAGTAAGTTTAGAATTTCTTATAAAATGTTCACTATAGCATAGGAGAGTTTCTGGACAATTATCAAATTAAAACAATGATTTATTTATTATTTAATGGAATAATTCACTTTCTTTCAGCGTTACTTTTTGGCGGAGAATTAAACGGTCACAAAAGACATGTAGGTTGTATAGATCCATTATGTGACGTTATTGGTGTCGTCAAAGATGCTTACGAGAACGCACGATTTTTATGCGACAGATACTATCTGGCTAGTCCCGAGTTGATAGTCAGGCAACATAATGGCAAGTTTCAAAATAAATGACTAACTCACTCTCGTTATATAATAAAATTCAGATACTTATCTATGTAGATTGTAAACCTGCTTTATCTACATCTAATACTATCTTATAATAATATAATAGTTATCAATTTTATTCTCATAGTTGTTCTCTTTGCAGATCAAGAAGGTGGAAGTGAAATAAGAATAGTTTATGTCCCCAGCCATTTGCATCATATGTTGTTCGAGCTTTTCAAAAACAGTATGAGGGCGATTATGGAACATCATGGGACTGAAGCGTCAGGGTATCCTCCGGTAGAAGTTACTGTGGTGCGAGGAAAGGAAGACATTTGTGTAAAGGTAGATTATTCATAAATTGTCGACAAATGTCAAAATTTGCAAGTCTGTATTTCCTTGAACTCCATTATTTTTTTATTCTATTGAAATCCCGAGAATTGCATTAAAATTTCTTGAAATACTTTCATATCTCTTCAAAAATGGCCAAAATATGTTTCAGGTCTCTGATCGAGGTGGTGGAGTTCCACGTTCGCAGACAGATCATCTTTTCAAGTACATGTACAGTACTGCTCCCCAGCCAACCCCTTCGGAAAATCACACAGTGCCACTTGCTGGCTATGGGTACGGGCTTCCATTATCACGATTATATGCCAGATATTTTCATGGTGATCTTATTCTCTTAAGTTGTGAAGGTTACGGAACTGATGCTGTTGTTTATTTGAAGGTGAGAAATAAACTTACACATAAATACTACTAAGCATAAGCAATTTTACATTTTCAATTAATATTTTCAATACTTTCAGGCACTATCAAATGAAGCGAACGAGCTTTTACCGATTTTCAACAAAACATCATGTAAATTTTACCGAACGCCAGTTCCAACTGCAGATTGGAGTAGCCAATGTGGGGGTAGTATGGCCACGAGGCAATTGAATTTGACACAAAATCAAGGTCACAGGCTTCCTCATGGAATGCAAGTCAGCCAATGCTAGCAAACTCCATCGGAATCGACGAAAGCCTAAAATCCATAGAGTGATCGTCATCAGATGGACTGCTAATGAATTTATCTTTCTTTTATTTCTGCAGTCGTATACACACACACTTCTTTTCTTTCCTCTGCTCGAAAAGGGTACCAATAAAATTTTGATCTTTTACTCAGGATTGTCATTGGATCGGAAAACCAAGAAATAATCAGGAATTAAAAATTTTCGAATTTTCGAAACTTTGCTTAAGATAATGATATTAAATTTATATATCTAAAAGAAGTTCTCAAAGCCTTAAATTTGACATTTTTCAGTTTTTAAATTGGAAATTTTCTCTTAGATGTTAGTGGTCACCCCCTGATTTCTGTACCTGAAATTAATTTTGTTCTATTCTTCACTCTGTTAAAGTATAATTCACATTTTAAAAACTACTGGTCCTATAAAAGCTTCTCTAGTTTTCAATTTTTTATGCGATATTTCATTATTATTTTAGGCTTACGTTTTTTTATACAAGTTGTCCAGTTCATACGAGTTATTTTTCGATGTTCAATTATAGAGGTTTTTAATTTTTGATTGAAAAGAATTAATAAATTCGGTAGAGTAAATAAAGTAAAGAAATTTGTTTCGCGTTGAAAAAAGGACACCTTTATTCCAGAGAATTGTGCAGAATTCCACAAAATGAAAACTGTGATTAACTAAGTAACTTTATTTTGTTGTTAGCTGATAGTCAGCTATATATATATATACATATATATATATTTGTTATAATTATTGTATGGCACAATGCGTTTGCTCATAGAGCGCATATATTTATAATTTTAGATAGTTGAACTTTTAAGATAAAAATTTGAAGAAACTTTAGGATAAACTTGAATTTTGCATATCTTTTAAATGATTCGTTTGTGGAGGATTTTTGAGAATCATGAAAAAGCGAGTCCCTGTATTTCAGCCCTACGTCGAATTCGCTGCTGTTATAGGAAATATCAACTACTGGAAATTGTTATATATAAATATCTTGACGCGTTTTACAGTAAAACTGAAATAAATATCACTCAACTATACCAACTACGTCGCTGTTTTCTTATTTTTATAATTATACCTTCACTAAATGAATCCAAAGCTGTCAAAAATGAAAATTAATGTGTATTATTCTTACGTTAAATGTAGGATTTGGGATTTCAAACATAAAAAGTAACTGCAATGTTAAATTCTTATTATACAAAATGCATTCTTTCAATATCATTTATTATGTTTGGCTAGGCGTACCACACATTGTTTAGATGCACAAATAATGTCCTCGTTTCATATATGCTTTCATCTAGATAATAAAAAATACGATTTAGCATTAATAATTTTGTTCACAAAATAATGATTTTCTATACGCAATACGCAATATTCTTGGCTCTGACCCGTCGAGGATTGATATTTGGATCGCTTAGATGGATTTGTCGGTTCTTCTCTTTTCATACGTAAAGGCAAACTGAGAAAATCCAACTGGAGTTTATCGTTTCCACTTGGAAATGCAGTCACAAATTTCGAAGGCTAAAGTGCTAGTAACCGGACATTTTAAATGTTAGTACAACACTCACAAGCGCTACGAATGTTATCGACAAAAAGTTAGATATTGAAAATCTATAGCGACAAGACAATCTTCTACAAAGCAAAATTTAAATTACTCTACATGTAGTTGAAATATTTCATTTCCAGATCCACCAACTTATTTTTAAAAATATATATTTTTAAATTAATGCATATATATTAATATATCTATCTATATATGCATTCTCTTTCTTAATATTAATAAAAAAATATCTCAAAAAAATAAAGAAAAACTCTAACAGTAATCACAATTTTAAAAAAACTTGAATCTTCATTAACAAAAAATAATGATTTTCATCTTGAAGTTGGCGAGATATGGAAATATTTTCGCGTGAATTTTATGTACGTAGATAACACAATATGTGTGAACATAAAAAAAGAACTTTCTATTGAAATAAATC
This sequence comes from Synergus laeviventris, assembly GCA_032275145.1. Classification (NCBI taxonomy): domain Eukaryota; kingdom Metazoa; phylum Arthropoda; class Insecta; order Hymenoptera; family Cynipidae; genus Synergus; species Synergus laeviventris. Next base: position 7,696,844 of record JAUESI010000029.1, read on the forward strand.
TTTCTTGACGGTCTTATAAAGACCTATGCAATCTATAATATTTCGACGAATTTTTAACCATCAAATATTTCCATTAGGTTTCGATAAATTCCAAGAAAAGTTTCTTTAGTTCATGGCGAGTGAAGATAAAATAATAAAATAATTCATTAATGGAAATTCTCGATGGGTCGCGAAATACAGGTAGAATTTCAGTTTTTTGTTTCGTACCTATAATGAATCAATAATTAGGAAACATTGGTACCCTAAAGATTTTCTGAACAAATTTCTCGCAAATATCTTCTAAATCATTAGCATTTAATTTTTTATATATGCTATAAAGAATATTCAGCACGGCAGTGATTACACATTCTACATTTCTAACGATAAGAAATTCACGAAATATCGCCCAACTGGGCTTCAAATCGATAATCACAATGTTCGCTTTCTTTTTGCCTTCAACCCTCTTTACAGCCTTGTTCCGATTCTCTTTCAAAAAATTTCAGCTTTTATAGTCAATATTTTTCTTTGTAGAATCAAATAAATTAAAATCGAAGCACAAAAATTATAGCTTGCAAAAACGAGGGTAAACGCAACAATTTTTAAAAGTATTAAAGACATAGTATTATTCTTAAGATTCTTAAATAATTAAAAACTCGTAAAAGTAATCCGATTAAGAAAAATCTTTAAAAATACATGGATTTTTCAACACAAAATAAATAATTTGCATCAAATATCCAGCTTGAAAGGTTGAAAGTGAATCGAAAATGTGGGATGGCTGTTGAGAAAAATAAAATAAAATTGACAATTCTTAATTGTAAGCTTAATGCTTACTGTTTTTATCGCTGAATACCCCACATATTGACAATACAGGTTTTGGAACAACAATTTTGATTAGAAGGTGTTGATTTCTCAGCGATCGAAAAACTTTCATTTCAAATCACTTTAACGACGAAAACGGTGATCACGAAAATCTTTACTAACTCATGTTTCGGTTAGTATTATGTTCCGTTACGTTTTCCATAAAATACTAATGTGTAGTATATTATTTAATCTATAATGTATCGACTATGCAAATATTTACTTTTTATAACAATTACTCTTTATATGCCTATCAATATATTCATCACAGTGCTACGGACACAAAAATGTGTTCTGTTCATACAACTTAATAATTTGTCCTTATTATTTTCTGTCACAGGAGAAAAATCCAAATTACATTTCACTCATTTTTATTTAAAGACTTTAAAAATAGCGAAACTTCGATTTATATGAGAGAAAAACGTAATGAATTCATTTTCTCATTCGTTACTTGATTTCTGAAATCACTAACTTTGTTTAGGCAAGCAGCGTGTAATGGCAAAAATAGAATGAAGTTAAATCGCCTCGAAATATATATATATATATTATTTATATAGAACTTTTAACCAGTGAATATCGACACTCAAATTTTTCTCCTTTATATCACTTGATTCATTACAACGCAGGGTGCTACATGCATGGCAGTATCATCCCACATAAATATTACTTGAATTTGTTTACGACTATATATACAATGATAAATTCAGAGAATGGCGTTCTAAGGAGATCCTCCAGCTTGTAGCAAATTCGTGAGCATATTAAAGACACTTCTTGTCGTTCAAATTTCGATATCAAGCAACAAAACAATAGGAAATCAATCTCGTTTTAAAATAGTGGTACTTTTGAAGCTTCGGAATTGCGCTCAAGGACAAGAGCCAACATTTATCACAGTAGAAAAATAGCGCTTCTTTTTAATCACGCAGATATGTCGAAAATTCTCATAATCGAGGACGTTCAGTTAAACAAAAATAAAAATTTCTGCGAATCTACGAAGCTTCATATTTAGATACCTTGCGCTTTTAATAATGCTTTTTTTAAATTTTAATTCTTAGAACCCGCATTAGAATGAAATATTGCATGGAGAAATAAATCACAATAGCTTTAATAAAGAATCTAAAAAAATTTAAGAACTTTCTAGACAGCAATTTAAGTCTGGAAAGTTCAGAGAATGACAATCGATTGTTGATAAAAAGAAAATCACGCTTACGGGGTATTTAAAAAGTTGCACTTAAAACTTTTGGCGATCCTAACTTATATTAAGTTTAATTTTGAATTGAGGGACTGAAAAATACCTTTTTTTCATCCCAAAACGGCAGCAATTTTAAAGAGTTTTGACGAAAACTCGTCGTTCCGAGCCTTTGTTGCTTCTTCTAGTCATAAATTCTCAAACCTCGACATGAAGGGGACTAGGCAAGCGGCGTTATTAGCAGCAACTCCATGAGAGGAGCCACGTGGCTCAGCACCTTGGTGAAAATTTCGGATGTGTGGGTCCGTGATTGTAACTTCTCACCTCTTGAGGAGGCTCTGAGCCAAAATCTGACGCCGTGTCCACGTCAGCTTTCCGGCAGATTATCATTCGAATGTCGGTATGTAAGTAAATCCGACCGGACTTTCCAGACATAAATCTATAAATAAATAAATACGATTACCATGTGCGAATTTTAAGCGTTAACAGTTTTTTGTATATGAAAAATTTTCCCTGACTTAAAAAAAATGTCCTGACATTTCCCTGACCAATCTAATTTCGTGACGTTTCCTCTCTGAGTTCCCTGACTACTCAACACCCTGGTAGATATTTTCAGAACTCGGTTTCCAAGTTCAATCATTGGATCATTGAAGGGCATATAAATTAACTGCCAACAGTCAACAAATTAGGGCATGAGTCTGATAGAGTCAGGTTTGCTTAGATAGTGTTAGGGTATTGTTCCAATGCGGCAGTTTAGTAGCTACGCCACGCTGCGCTGGCACCTGGTTCAATTCTCAACGCTGGAAGAGCGAGGACGAGCGTGTTTGAAGAAAGCTTCGCTTCTCTTTCTTGGTATACTACACTACAGAAACCCAATCTATAGTAATCGCTAATGGACCTGATAGTTAATGTGACTTTAAATATTCCAACATAATTTTGCAAATTAAAGGCATACCAACTCTTCTATGTGGCTGTTTAAAATTTAAGTGCTTCTCAAATAAGATTAATCTATTTTCGGTTTTTGAATCTAATTGTTCACAAACGTTTGACAATGAAACAAAAAATGCCAGAAGAATTAATTCAGGTAAAACAGTGGCAAATATTTTTAGTACTAATGATAACTACTAATACAATATTTAACAAAAGCACTCACCTAAGATGAATGAGGTAGCGTAATGTCTTGTCTCGCAAAGTTCTTTGACGTAAAAAAGTATGAGATCGTGGGGGCATATCGGAAAGATCGTAGAGTACTACAAACATTTTAACAACAGTACCCAAGGGGTTCAACAAAGTTACTTGAACAGTTCCACTTCTTGGTACTTGATAACCTTTTTTGCCTAGATTAATATGAGCCTGCAGGAAACAGGACGTTAATTAGATCATCACTCGATCCTGAAAGATTCTTTCACATACTTATTTACTTATTGCTGATAATAGTAATTAGAGGTACTTACAAGGTAAGGTGTAGAGACTTTATCATTATCTCCAAGCGTATAGAAGAATACAGTAACAGGAAGTTTTCGGTGTTTTGGACAAAATGAGCCACTAGCCCCTATTTCGGCAGTGAAACCATGGACAGTAGACACCGGTTCCAATCTGCCGTTTAAAGCTGATTCTTCGAAGCTTCCTAAAAGAGCGTGACTCTGTGGTCTATTGCGAGAAGTAGAACGTCGTCTCACAACCTCTTCACCATCACATATATTTTCCGTTTCCCTGTCAGTTTCCTCTAAGGATACCGCGCCGGGACTCGGTGGTGTATTTAATTCAAAAAGTGCACTACAAATAATCCATTTTACAGTAACAAAATAAAACTCCATACAATTCGTGTACACAATTAGAAGCTTTAAATTAAAAATTTTGAATAATAATTTCAATTACCTTCTCTTTGACGAGACAGAGTTCAAGCTGCTGTCAAAATCGAAACAACAGCTTCCCTTCCTCAGTGGTGCTGGGCTAGACGTAAGTGGTAAGCCAGTTCTACTATGAAAGACCATAGACGCCGCGTTTTCCAGTGACCTTCTGAATCTCTCCTGTTCCAATGCTGAAGGAACCATCTTCTCAAGAGTTTCGTCATCTTCCGCAAAGTGACCCTGATTGCTGCGTAATTTGGAAGACATAAAATCATCGCTTTGCTCTGATGTAAAAACACCAGTTTGCTCCTCTGCATTATCATCTGAATTTAGTATTTCACTTCGTTTTGTACTCTGCTCTCCTGCTTTAATTTTTTGATGTGTGATAGCATCAGAAGAGTCTCGGTCATAGACTTTACATTCTTCTTTATAATTTGTACTATGGAGTTTTGAGTTGTTGTGTGCGCTCGTTAAACTGGTCCCAAAACAATCAACCAAATCCTCTGCACTCTCTCCCTTGCTCGAAAAGTCAATCCTTCTCTTCACTTTCTGCTCCTCTCTCTGCTCTTGCCTTGCGTTTAAACTTTCTTTGGAATGATCTTCCAACGTCAAAATATCTGGTTTCTCTTCTCTTTTGAAGAGCTGTCTAAGTTGAATCAGTCTCTTGTTCAAGGCTGAAGGCAAGGTTTTCTCTTCTTCTAGCGTTCCTTTCACTTGCGAGCTCTTCTCGCTCAGATCACTCAATATCGTTCTCGGTCTCGCTCCATTTGAAATATCTGCGAGTCTTTTCCTGTCCTTACTTGTTCTCAAAATCGCTCCTAGCAACACGTCCGCCTTATTGCAAACGCTCTCAACATAATCCGGCTTGCTTTGACCCTCCAAGTTCCTGAGTCGCAAACACACATGTTTTCCTCCGTGCCTAAAGATCTTCTCTTGGGTGTGACGTGAAGGGAGATTGTAAGAGTCGCCAGAATTCCTGCCATTAAACAAAGCATGTTGATTGTTCTTCTTGCATGAAGTGCAGGCGCAAGCTTCATAGGAATAAAGATCGCCAGATTCATTCCCGGATTCAACGTTGGATTTTTCAAGGTTTAACTTGGAGCTTTGCTTCTCGCTTCTATCTCTTTTTTTCAAGTTCTTCACAGGAGTTCTTTTCTTTCCTGATGGCGTCCTTGCTCTCAGCACAGCCAGAACTTCGTCAAACTCCCGCTGACTAAGTTCCAAATTGCAGTTCTTCACTTTGACGTCATTAGCATGAGAATCTTGGATTTTGGTGATCTTTGTGTTCTCCTCGAGGCTCGGACTACTGGATCCGACGCCTAGAACTCGACCTGGAACTTTACTAATCCACTCAAAAATGCCTTCTTCCTTGCATTTGTTTACTTCATCGGGGAGGGACAATTTCGACATCAACTGAGTCAAATCTTTACTCGATGGATTCTTGGAGTTTTCAGGATTTGTAACACTGTAGATGTTACTCGAAGACTTGGGTACGGTGGAATTAGGCTGGTTGGTTTTATTACGAAATTGGTGAACTCCACATGTTAAAGGATTTACGGGAAAGGGAACTTGATAGAGATGGGAATTATAGACGTACGTCGAGGGACCGGGATTTGATTCATGAAATAGATTACGAGCTCGGAAGGGATTTATCAGAAGACTTGTGTCCTCAGATTTCGGCGAGTATAACTTCTTGGCTGTATTGTTGTTGAATTTTCTTCTCTGTCCGTGCACGTTTTCTAGCACATTTTTATTTTTGGCACTGCAGGAACTCTGTGGCTCATCGAAAGCACCTGGAATCAAACCTTTATATAGATAATATAAATTATTTAACATACTGCAATTTTTAAGCGTAAAAATATATTTCGTCTCCCGCTACGTACCAAATAATATAAATTCCGAAGGCACGTGTGTAATAGGTGGTTCGTCCTTTTCTAAGAAACCATTACTAGCCCCTTGAGCTGTTTCATTTTTAATTAAAGCCTCGGGTTGACGTCCGAAGATTTTCACCTAAAAAGTCAAACATTTAAAAATGAATTACAAATATGGTTGGACTGCCCTAATTAGTATTCCTGTTTGTTACATTTCACACTTACTTTCAAATGATCAGGATTGTCGACAGTGCGTTTGTACCTCTTCTCAACGTTTCCATCCTGATCTTTGGTGCACAAGGCTTTAAAGCTCTGTTCCAAAATATCGAAACTAGAATTGTTGTTATTCTGCAACCCGTTCTCATCAGCCTGCTCTCCTTGTGGTATCTCTAGTTTCGAATTGGAGCCGACGTAGTTGAACCTTGAATGGTGGTCATTTAATTCCCTCGTTGTAGTTTCTTGAACCGATGTCAAGGGGGACGGATGAACTGCTACGCACGAAGCGGTCGTTTCTGATGGACCACACGGAAGTGATCTTCGTCTCTTTCTCTCAGAGTTTGGTCTAATAGAAGGTGAAGGAGGACTACCATCCTCTTCCTCACAGCGACAATCATGCTTTCCAGATTTATCACATGAAGTTTGTAATCTATCATCCAACAAGGCTATCGAAAAAAGGAAATAAATACATAAATCTCATGCTTCAAAAGCTTAAGCAGCAAGTTTTAGAAGCAATTTTTTAAAATTATTTTTATAGAAGCAACAATGTTTTAAAAAATAACTTAAAACTGTAGGTAACGCAGTAATTACAGGAGCGCAGTTAAGGAAAATCTTAAACTTAAAATTGAACCATCGAATTCGTTGAATTTCAAGATTACTAAGTCGGTCTCATCGAGAAATCTTTTAACACTTGAGTATAAATTTTAAGTCTTGGACTTAAAAAAACTTTTATGAAATATTTTTACATAGACAGTACAATTTATTGCTAGTGAGAACATTTTTATTTTTACAATTAATTGAATATTTCAATCTCAAAGTCAGCTTGAACTCGAAGTTCAAATTTCAAAGCGATTGTATTAGGTCTTTGTATTAAAAATGAGGAAATCTCCTGATAAAAAAGAAATTCCCTGTAATTTATAGGTTCCCTGGTCCATCGGTCATCCCGAATAAATTGTACTGCAGTAATTATTAATTATCGAAACTTATAAATCTATTGACTTACGTGTTTGTCAGGTGGCTTCTTGATAAACAAATTCTTCATGCAGATGTTGTGCTCGAGCAATATAAATTCTGAATTTATAAGTATATATTAAATAAAAAAAGACTAACCACATCATTTTATAATGAAAGTTTTTCCCTAGCAGTCGCTCCTGTAATAGTGCATATTACAAACGTAATTTTCGCTGCGAAACTCATCAGTTTTATGCTATTTCCATAATGCTATATTACCGGGTAAAACGAGATTATCAGGTGCATTAGAGACTGAAGGTATCGGAATAATTTTGGTCGGTGTGAGTGCTCGAGCTACGTTGTCATCTTCTTCTTTTGTTGGATGTAACGAACAAGTCAGAACAGGGATATTTTCCATTCGTGGTAGTGCCCAGACAGTGACCTAAAATATATAAATGAAACTTATAGCCGTTTTCTAATAATGAAAATTTTCAAACAAAAATATAAATGCTGAAAATTTTTATTGTCGAGCTTGGAATATACTAAGTAATATTTAAAGTGATAGAAAATAGATTTTTCTACTAAAAAATATGTAAATTCCCGTCACAAAAATTAATTTACTCTCATTTGCCAGTTTCTTCCGTTTCGATAACTCTATTTATTATGATCAAAGTCAAAACTACATCGATGTATTTAACGTCCATAATCTACTGTTCCTCAATATCTTCACTTTCGAGAATTTTTTAGATGAATTCTGTATAAGAGTGAATGTTATTTGGAAGTAAATAAGCCAACCTTAATAGAATTTCCATCGCCACTGGACGCTAAAGGGAAAGTGTGTTCCACAGGGGTATCTCGAAATTTCCTGAGGTGATCTTCGTTGTATGGCACAACCCTTGTTGCAACGTAGACTGGTTTGGCACCATTACTTCGTGACCACCATGCAGCTACTTGACTGAAGTGCAGTCGTGAACGTACTGCTTGGTACAGACCTTGTGAGTTCATCGTCGCTAGGTTCCTGGAAAAGATTCCAATTAGCAATCTTAAAAAATATTAACTTTGGTCCTAATTTTTTCCGGAATAAAATATTTTTTCCTAAAAAAAGAGTTAACAAAAAATTATGCTTACTTGCTTGAAACGTTTCCAATGCACCAATATTCCAGGAGCATTTCCGATGAAGTCTGCCATGGTAATTTGGATGAGACAGAAAATAATGGATCTTCGCTTGTGGTCTTCAAAAGTCCACATGGACAATCGCTGCATAATAAAACTTCCACACATAAAAATGAACCAATTGATGTTCTATCTTCTATTTCCTTAATTAGTATTTGATACCGCTCGCACTGTAAAAATAAGAACAGGTATTGTGATTAAGAATTTTGATTTCTTATAACAGTCACTTAAAAAATATTATTTCTTACCAAGTAACATTCCTTTTCACAGACATGATTATTAGGTGTAGTTTGCAAAGGAGCGGCACAATGAGGACCCTCTTTGTATCCACGAGGAGGGCCCTGGATTCTTCCTTCACATACAAGGACTCCAAGAGCTCGGATCACGCTAACAGCACCCCCGTGACTGCCAACCCCGTTAGAGGTATCCTGGCCACCTGTCCCTGCGCCTAAGGAGTGCATTCCTGAAAAAAAAATGTTCATTAAAAACTGATAAAAACTACCAAAATTCCGAGTCTCAATATCAATTTTTCAGTGAATAAAGCTTGTTACCCCCAAGTTTTTAAACACACCCTTTATATATGTTCCATAGTAGAAACTAGAACCTAATTGCCCACATATTCACAAAAAAAAATTTTTATTTAATCATATTATTCTGATACAGTCGCAGCTTTAGAAATCACAAAGAAATCATAAAGAGATCACTGAACTAGTTTTATTTTCTGAAATCAAGTTTGGTCTCTATTTATGTATTCAGTTATTCTTCCTTTCTATTTCTGATCTCAACTTTGCAAGGAACTGACGATACGATATAGTATCAAAAGTAATTTGGCTCGTTTTCTAGAGGAAAATTGGCCAGAAATCAATTTTCTTTGGAATTGCGATCAGCCAGGACGTTACCACGAGGTCATTCATTCAGGAACAAAGCGTCTGCTTTCAAGGTTACTTGCAAGGGGCGCAAACCTTGAAGCTGGGGAGGGGGAAGGGGTCGCGAAAGGTTGAGTGTTAAGAGTGACGAAAAAAGCAAACAAACTGGAAAAAAATAAGGAAAAAAAGGAGAGGAAAGTCAAATAAATGACAGAGGAAAATGTGAAACAAGAAAGATAAGATTATATTCTCTTCATTATTCACTTCGAGGAACGTGTAGATATTTGAAAAACAATTCTTTTTTCTGAAACTTCGAGAGTTTATAAGATCCAAAATTTATCAGTTTGATTTTGATGACAGGGGTATTACCTCCAATATTGTCGGATGTTTGAAAACATTTTTTGACACATCGTAGAAACATCATCAATTTGGCAAAGTAACAGAAATCCTCGATATAAATTTGCACAAAGAAGGTGAAAATCCCTTCAAACTTTTTTGCACAAAACGAATGAAGTCATTCTAACGCGATTATTTTTGACGCTTCGGGGTTGTTGAATAACTTCGGAACACTCCAAGTGTCAAAATATCTCTCACTATCATTTTTTGACCAATTGAAAACTTCTTAGAAACAATAAGTTGATGAAAAAAAAACTGTTTTCATTTTGGACGAATTGACAGATTATTATAATTATTTGCAAGAGTGAGTTGAACTTCGTGCGACATGTAAACAGAGTTTGAATGCAGAAGCTCGGGGAAAGACTTTATATAGAAAAGTTTACGGGGATCGAGGTGAGTGGCCGTGCGTATCATGCGCAACAGTTTTAACCCTTGTAAAAATCCACGACGAACGAGATGGGGATGATGCGCAATATTTTCGAGAAAGAGAAGTAAAAAACAAATAGACTCAATTAATTCTCTCTCAGCTAAATAAGATTGTAACATATATTACTGGAGTTTGAAGATAAAGACAAGTCATATCATGTTAAAGAATTATGATTGGGAAATGCATCACTCAGGAAAAAGGCTCCAGAGTACTTGCATTGATAAACTTTAACCTTCCCGATGCAATGGTTGTTACTTAAGCCCTCATCTCATGCCTTCTTGACTTATCACAAATACTTCTATAGCAAAACTCAATTCGCAAAGTAAAATACCAATAAATACCTAAAGTTTTTCCGACTGTTTTTTTAATCATTGTTTAAATAATGGTCAATGTTGATGTTTAGGCGAGTCAAAAACAAAAAGACAAAAAAGAGTGACGTTGAGCTCGTCCTTCTTTATCACGTAAACTCGTAAAGCTTCAGACTTTATGGTAAAGTTCGGTGAGCCATGGACGTTCAACCAGAATTACCCCTTCGTTCACGATTTCAGATAGGGTCGATGCTTTCTGCGTCTAGACGTGACCGCCCCATTCCACATTTTAGGGAAATTGCTACGCAGTTGAATAACCGCAGCAGCCTTAATCCATTAACTTTTGTTCTAAGCCCGTTTAAATTCGTTTAAATTTCAGGAAATTCCTTAGACGGCGTAAAATCCCGTGAAGTTGATGAAATCCATTAAAATCTCTGCATCAACTCAAATAAATTATATGTAAGTACGTAGAAATTTGGACGTCTCTATTTGAAGAGGAAGGGAGCGATCGGATGTTCCGGAAATTGCATTTAACGTATTAAATGAAGAAGAGAGTAAGACAGGGTACAGTAATTGACACCATGACAAGCATCCTTACTGGTTAGTTCCGCTAAATAACTTTGTCTTTTATCCGTAGGCGAAAAACATAACTTAACTCATAATAAAAAAATAGTCAAATTCGAAGTCTTTAAAATGCAACAATCTCCAAATGTGAAGCTGTAAGTCAAATCAGAGTTCATTTTCTATTCAATTAACTTTAAAGAGAAATTCGAAAACTGGTAATTTAACTTAGAAAACACGCCTTAGTTCATTTTCCACTAAACACCTTTTGATTTTAGACTAAACACATATATTCGGAAATCGGACTACACAAACAACACGTTTTAGGCGTTTAGTACTAACCATCCCGAAAGCATGAAACCCGTTTTCTATCACCAAGCTGACTGCATCTTGTTTTGTTTGGTCACGTGTTGCCAAATGTGTACGAACCGTTCTGCCAGCCCGATAAAATAAAACAATTTTAAAAGGACCGTATTTCCTGTCGGTATTTTATCTCATTCGCATCAAGCCTTACATGCAGTAAACCATTCATTTGAATTTGGCCATTTTGTTTCTCCTAGAATATCTTATATTAAAAAGAAAGCTTTTTTTCTCGAAAATAAATCAAATTAAAAACAGGTATTTAAAAAAGTATTGATACGGTTAGATGACTGTCCTACTTAATGAACCACTTGAAATATTCAACACGGTGAGATACAAAGCCGTCAACCAATGTTTTGCTCAATTGGGTTTCGTGCAAGCATTAGACAAAGAGTGAGGCATTCGATGAGCTCATGCGAAGCTCCGCTTTGCGCTTGCATCCTGTGAGTCAGTGACATAACTAATTGTTTGATCTAATTACACGCCAATAGGCAAAAGTACATATTTGATTTTGCAGTCCTTTAATGCCAAAGTAATAGTTTAGTCAGGTTTAGTCAGACTTTTACATGAAAATAAATATATGAGAGGATATTTTGAAAGTTATTAGAGCAAATATTTAAAGCAGTACCAAGTCCGCAGAGTACAATAATTTCAAATGATATATAAAATTTAAGAGCGATGACCACGCCTATATGGTCCAGTTACCCGCCCACCTGTAGCCACGCCCCAAACCCCGCCTACAATACAATAAATAGTCAAATACTTTAATACGAAAGGATTAGATTGCTCTGAAGAGTTCGATTGAACTGAAAAACAATTTAAAATAAAATTTTTTTTATAAGATGTCCACTAACCACACTCAATTCCATTTGTGTCAAGAACCCAGCCCATACGCCCTTATTGACCCCTCTACCGATCACGTAATCTTCGAGGGTCACAAGATGGATTAAAGAATTATAAAAATTTAGTAAAAGAACATTAATGATAATGACAAATTATATAGATTCTACGAATATTAATACTAATATTAAACTATAGAATTCAATTTTAAACTGAGGGTCAAATGATCACATGATTTTTTTAGTAATTAAAATTCGCTGAAAGTTAATCTAAATTTAAGATTTAATTCAGGTTTATTTAAAATAAAAAGAAAACAAATGAGCAAAATAATATAAAATGAGGGTTTGCGTGCACGTAGGGGGCAAAGCTCCTTAGTATAAAAGATAATAAAGTAGTTTAATACGAAAAAACTGAATTGCTCTAATCAGTTTAAATGAACTTGAAAACGGTTTTAGTGCGCATAAGGGTAGAACGAAAATTTTGGGAAAGAAGTGATTCTTGGAAATATTTTTATGCAGACTGATGTCTATTGAGCGAATAGTAGTTTCGCATACGGTGGACTTGTAACCTGTAAAGTTGTATACAGTGCACTGTGCATGCTTATCGACTGAGCTCGTACTCTCTCTATCTTCGTTTCTCCTTTCTTGATGTAATTTTCTCTTTATTCAACATCCACCTTTCCCTCTCTCTCAGTCTACTTTACCACACACCACTAGTGTTCCTTTCAGGGCTGCGGCAAAACATTTTTTTATTCTTTTTTTTCTTTTGTTTTGGGGCTTTATTTCTTATTGGCTCGTATTTAAAGGGTCCACTTCGTCGCGTTGGTATGGATAGAGAGTATGGAGTTACTTATAAGGACACATGTATTCAACTACGTTGTCGACTCTTTAAAAGAAATCGAATATTGTTTTCTATATTATATTCTGAGATTGAATCGATGAATTGACTTATATTTTTTTATTATTTTAAATTTCTTTCCACATATTAAATGCCTATTCAAAGTTATCCAAAGCCCCATTTTTTCAGTAGAGAATCTTTCATAACTCAGTCAGTGAAAATTATGTTTAAACTGAAATGGTCTAAACATAGTGGTACGGATCTGCAAGTTTCGAGGAGATCGCAGCTAGTGAAAGTAGGAAATATTTAATATCCGCAGAGATTAACTTTCTTCAATGACGAGAGAGGCAAATTATAAAATTGAAGTCTACGGAAATAAAGTGTACATGTTAATATTAATAAATCAATAAATCTTAGAAATCCTTACGTAATCCCTTAAAATCCGCTAAAATCTTTTAAAATCAATCTTTTCCTCTTTAATGTTTGTTCCTTTCATTCGAAATGTTTTGCAAATTTGGTTGATTTTTGTGGGGATTTTCTTGTGCATTAATTTTTCGAAGTTCTAAGAACCTTTTTGTTTTAGAATAATTAAATATGACATAAAAATTTCATTATGAAAACAAAAGATTCCTTTTCCGGATAACGTGAAGCAATCACGAAACGAATTAAATGCAAATGAATTTTTAAAAAATAGTTAATGCGTCCCTGAGCCAGAGCTTGTGTCGACAGCGAGGTCAGCTGAGCGGTCGAGCCCACAGCTGTGGATGGGGAGAAAAGATGGTGTCCAACAGCTGATCGAGGCGTGCTCGCGCAACAGAAACTCAAGCTGTCAAAATGCGAGTCAAATGACGAGTCTCGTGGATCAGTAAATTTCCATCCATTGGTATCCAATTTTACACCAAAAACGTAATGATACTCTAATTATTCTAGACTGTAGTTCTCGTCTTTCTTATTATTTTGCTCACTCTACTATTTAAAACATGGTAACTCGTTACTGTTAGTTGCTTTCACCTGCAGAATCTTACCGTGCAATAGAGAAGCATATGTCAATAAAAAAAGTTTGTATTTAAATCTTTAAAGTACACAGTAGGAAGTGGAAATTATATTTAGAAATAGAATAACAGCGACCTTTAATTTTAAAAAACGTCACTTTGTCCTAAAAGTAATTCAGAATATAGCTCGAAGAACATGACCTCGATAACATAGACTTTCACCTACAATATAGGGATTTCGCCAAGCTGTTTACTTCTTTTAAATCCAGGGATTTCTTTTCGAGTGTTTATTTTTCTTCAAAAACAGAAGAAACCCAGAAAGTAGATGTTCAATCCTAATAACACGATACAGGTCGACACGAGATGAAATCGCTGCCTCGTGATCTATTTCCAGATGGACTGAAAATGGCACACCGGCTATATAGGTTGTCAATTTCGACTGCAACCTAAAAAGGACCTTCTTCAGGAATAAGCCTTTAGCTACTGTGCATGTGCATTTGCAAATTAACAATCGACTTTTACCACTCCTTGAAACACTTCGACTTCAGTTTTGCGTGGCCTATTCATTCTACACTCTAAGTGAATGTTAAAATATTATGCCAAAAAGTAAGACACCTGTGAAATTAAACTTCAAATAAAATACAGCGTTGTGACGAATACGATGCCGAGTGAACGGAAAATGAGTATATTTCCAGCAAGGGAGCGATTCAGCGATTGCTAAATGTGCCAGCGACGCAATCCAGTGATTGCTCCATCATTCGGCAAGGTTAGTAGACCTAACTGAGCCGCTGCGCTGCTTTTGCTTCCTATCAAACTTTCAAATGCATATAATAAGACATAATGCATTAAAGTGAAAATGTTCCATTGTTGAAAGTGAAATCCGACAAAATTCACGCCAATGATTTTCTGCGATGGTATGTTTCAGCCTGTGATGCGACAGCAATAATAATCATCTGCACTATTTCTGCATATATTTAATCTGGGTCCTTTCTCTAAAGCCTGGTGCTACGAATTACGTGACCGGATAAGTAGGCACTTGCACAGTCTCCATCAGCACAAAGCAACGGGATCTCAAACTCCCAGACGACTAATATTGAAAGAGCAAACGGTTACACTACTTAATGCTGCTTACCGCCAGTCCTAGACGTTTATTAAATTAGTCGCGAGCTTATTTAGGCAACTAGAGATTGAAAAAGAATATTGTCTATTAATAATACACAGAGAAAATGGATACTCAAACTTAACATCTAGGTATTTAGATTGAATATCTTAGATATTCTTTGAATTTGAAGTTATTGAATATGGAAGGTTTTAACTTTGAGAGAGAGAAAGATTTCATAGAAACTCCATTAATATAACGCGCATTTAAGGGCAAAGGGGAAAGTTCTCTGTGAGAGGGAGAAAACCTCGGAATAGGGGAAATATGGCAATTGCGTTTGAGAATAACAAAGGTACAAACCGAGGCATAAGAAATAAAATTTTCGAATGTTTTCAAATTTCACAACTTCCACTAAGTCTCCTGAAACTTTTTAAAAATTGTCATCCAGTTTACTTTCAATGACGCCTTCTCTAGCTGCAGTTCATATATTTTATGAGTTACTTGACTCGAGCAGTTTATGGTTCAAAGTTAATAGACAAATCAGTCATTTTCCTGATGTGCAATCAAAGAATTCCATCCATATACATCTTCACTCCATGAAAATTGCCTTCGAGAGACGTCCAAAGGGCATCATTAATTCACTACATAGCTAATACTTTCACAAATTTAAGACTGGAGTAAATTCGATGTTACCTTTCTTTTCCTTTCCTTGATTTTCTAATTTTCCATCATATATATTATTCTGTGGCAATACTTTTCAGCGACTATTTTATTTTATTTTATAACGATAACAATAAATTCGCGGTGAATAGAAAGAATTAAGAATTTATTACTTTACCGAGGAATTGGGGATTTTAGGACTTAAAGAGCTTTTGCCCAAGTGTCAAACAGATGTTCGGGATTTGGCAAAATTCAATGTATACGAGAGGCAATGAAGGCAAATCCAGGTACGTCTGAGCCTGGGTCTTAGATAAAGGGACAAGATCTTTGACCACCAATTAGCAAGTACCTGGTCGTATATTAATAATAAATTTTATTATTATAGAGAATCTGGACGTTGTTTGAAGTTATTTAATTTTTTTCATATGCGCATACTGAAAGTTCTTTCCTTCTTCTTTTATTTTCAACAATTTTAAATTACGCTCTAGATTAAAACATACTGTATGTTTAGGATAAGAAATCTTTAGCGTCCGCTTGTCTCCGAAAGATTAACACTTGCGAGCTGTTGGCACGTTTCCCTATACGTTGTCTATCGAAGAACAGCGTAGAACGTATACGTTCATCTTTGTCTACATCTACACAAGACGCTGTTCTTCGATCTCTACGCAGTCGAATGCGTTACGAGTGGCATATAAAAACCAAGTGGATTACACAATTACACAATCTGACACGTGTATAGATGCGTGGAAGTATGTATTTGTATATGTAATTATACGTACGCAGTAGAGTAGAATAAAATTAAAGCAAAATCAATGTCATCTGAAGACCCCGAGTTTTTCTGAACAATCGTTGTAAATTAAAATTATGTTCCCATTAATACTAGCGATTAAAAGAACTTGCAAGATTTAAAATGATTGTCATGTTTCTAAGAAAATCTGTTACTACGCAGTAAATATTCGCGGAAACTCTCCTTCAATAAAATTACTTTTCTGAACTTTCCTCTCATCATAAAATTCATGACCAACAAAACTGAATTTTACTTCCGTGTGTCTTCGCAGTAGATCAATGTCAACAAAATAGAAGTGGAGCTTTGCACACAAAGGCTAAATATGAGGGTTCGTTGTCATATTGCCATTAAAATCGAAAAAACAAATTCCCAGCCATTTCTCGATTTTTCGAACGAAAAAGATCGAAAATGTCATATATCTTATCGTTACTTAACTGAATAGTCTCGGAAATTTCAGAATATATTTCTAATTGTGTGGATGACGCAGTATTACCAATGAACGATTTATACGTCGTCATCTTAAACTACGTATAGTGGTATATGAAAACAGAGAAAATTTTTTGCGTTGACTAGACTCCATGACATAAGCTACATATATTGTTATTAAATTCAAACCGGTTTTTCTGAATCACAAATTTATTATGTCTGAGGCATAAAACATTGTCCGTTATCGATGGCAATTTTTTTATGCTTCGATTTCGATGGAAAGAAAAAAAACTGATGGAAAAGCTTGTCATCAATTTTCACTAGACGGTTGTTCACTATTATATGATGACTTCAAGGAAATGCATTTCTGTGTCATGAACAAGGTGCAGTCTGCTTTGAATTCACTATACCAAAGGTCGGCATATGTGAATAAATAGTTTACGTCACTCAGAAAATAAACATATGTTACCGATATATTAATATATATCTAGTATATATTAATAAATTTTGTAATATTTGGAAACGCATCATTTTTGTGACTAAGGTAACAAACTCCATAATGTTTCGTGTTTAAGGGTCAGATTTACTATAAATCTCGAAGTTAGCAACAGGGAAATTTTTAAGTCCGTTGGCGTTGGTCGTCCCCTGCGATCGAGCGTCCTACTTTTCTAAACTAGCTAGTGATTTTGGTAAACTGGGTCGACTGGCCAAAGTACCTTAGGGTGCGCAGCGGACGAATCTATCCCGGTTGTGAGTGCTTCTCCAGCCCATTTCTCGAAAAGTAATATAATATTAAGATGAAAAAGGGATTCAGAAAAGACAGTGCATACAAAACCGGCAGGTACCTTGTGAATCATAAAACCAAATAGCACCGAAACACAAGACTCAAAAGAATTTAAAGATAATAAAAAATAATTAAAAAATCATTTACTTAGTCCAGGAATAAACAAAATTATTCGAAAGCATTTGTGTCTTTTGTGCCATTAAGACTTGTTTCTTAAGTTTGCAGTTGGTGCGCTTATGACTAATTCAACATGCCTATTGCACATACTATATGACGTAAACGACTAGTCTACTGTCCAACGACTATAAAGATCCCATATTTCGCAGTTTCGCCTAACCAGTAATAAGCTGTTCAGTAAAAGTGTATATAGATTTGTTATATATATGG
>JAUESI010000029.1:7720721-7747331 GCA_032275145.1 Synergus laeviventris
CGCATGGGAGCATCATGGGAGTCATGGGACGCATATCTTTTTAGTAATTTTACCCGGGAATTTTTGAAATGCTAAAAATGTCATTGTAATTATTATTAGTAAATAATTGTCTTATTAAATAAAAATATTGATTTGATCATTATTTAAACATTAATTTTGAAATATTCAAAAAAAAGTGTACAATTATTTATTAATCATATTTAAAATAATATTTTTAGTATTTAAAAAATTCCCGCGAAATATGACCAATAAGGTGCCTTGCCCGACACATGTTATCAATTAGATATAAAAACTGCCATCAGGTCAGGAATTCAGGATCAGTATAAAAATTCGATAAGCTGGAGCAAAGATATTATAATATCTTTGGCTGGAGAAGTCTATAAGCCTAAAATAACTAAAAATGCATCAAGGATTAAATTTAATTGCTGCTGCTTGCGAGGGAATGGGAATTGGAATCAATGGAACTTTACCATGGCGTCTCAGGTATGTTGCAAAATATAAAATTTAGTTTATGTATAGAGACATTCATAATAAAAATCAAGTCATTTCTGCAATTGCTATTATCATTGCTTCATTTAATTTATATTTTTTATTATGACTTATCCGCCTAATCTGTTCGAATTCATCTAACCCAATCAGAAGACATATTTCAAAATTCAAAATATCCATTTAATCCCTTTTAATATAATTGTTATTAATTGTGTTTGTCTAGAAAAGAAATAGCGTTTTTCACGAGCATGACATCTAAAACTAAAGATCCAAGTAAAAAGAATGTCGTTCTAATGGGAAGGAAAACCTGGGAAGGTATTCCTAAAAAATATAGACCCCTGCAAGGCAGAATAAACGTTGTTTTGACGTCTCAGGAATTGTAAGTATTTAATATATTCTCTTCAAACTTGAATTAATAATAAATTACTAATGAAATAGTAATAATTCATAAACTTTTTCAAGAAACCTAGGAAATGAAGCAATCGTATGTCACAGTTTACTTGAAGCGATTGAGAAAATTTCATCTTCATCGTTAAAAGACCAAGTGGAAAAAATTTGGGTCATTGGAGGTAGTGTTGTTTATAAAGTGAGTTTTTTTTATTTGCTATTTTTCAAATTTAATTATCATTATTGTTTATTGATTATCTTATTTTTATTTTTTGTTTCATTGTTTCTTCCTACAAGGAATCAATGGAGTCGCCAAATTTCCATCGTCTTTACTTGACAAGAGTTAAGAAGCCATTTGAATGCGATGCCTTCTTTCCACCTATTCCAAAAAATTTTATACTAGTAGAGTAAGTACAAGAAATTATCATAGGATGTTAAGTTCTTGTATCATGTGATTTTCACCATATCTTTCTTCTCTTACAGAGATCCCGAGGTACCAAAAGGAATCCAAGAAGACGGAGGCATTCAGTTTGAGTACGAAGTTTATGAAAAGCTGTGAAGAAATGCTTTCGGATGCTAGGTACTGTGTCTACTTTCTATGAAAACATTTATATTTTTATATCCAGTTATTTGTATTTTGCCTGTATTAAGAAAAAATATTTTTAAAAGATTATAAAATACAGTTTCTTAAGCAAGAAAATTGATTTTTTTTACACCTAGGCAAGTTCTATATAAATTTTAAATGTCATCTAAAATTTTTGTTTTGGAATTTTTAAAATGCTTCAACTTTTTTAATGTTATCTCGATTATCCTGGTAAATGTATTTAACTTTTATCATTGAGTAATGAAAATTCATACAACAGCCACAAATTTCCTGAAAGGTTAGTGGTTTATGAAAAATACAAAAACCTAGTTTAATCATAAACATTGATATTTTATTTTTCAAGAGAGTGGTAAAAAATTAAACCATTAACCAGGTGGCCATTGCAACTGTCGGCCACCGAGAACATGCAAGTGTAAGTGAAAAACTGATTGAGCACCGTTCTTTCCGTCATTAATGACCAAACGAAAACCGTCGACGAGACCTTCTTTTAGAGCAATTTTTCGAGCAACATTCATCAAGTGACCCAGTAACGCTTCATCTTGATCCTCCGCCTTGGAAAGCTGTGAAATTGACTTCCGTGGAATCACCAAAAAATGAACCGGCGCCTGAGCATTGATATCGTGGAATGCGACGCACTGAAAGTAATATTAATTATATATGACAATTTTAAGGTTAGGATCTAGAGTGACATATTTAAACCAATTATTTACCAGCTCTTAAAACTTTTTTTCACTGAGAAACTACATTAAATGGAGAATAAAGAAAGATAAATAATTGAACACTAAAAGTTCGTGCAATTTTAATCATTTTAGTATCATTATGATGATTATAATTACATTTGTAAGCCGGTGAAATCGGTGATGTCTGATAGCAGTTTTAACTGCGTTCATAAATAAACAAAAATTGAGGTTAAAATTTGACTATAACAGTACAAAAAGACCCTTCTAACCTGATCGTCCTCATAAATAAAATTGCAGGGTATTTCCTTTCGCAATATTTTCCCGAAAATGGTATCTCCACCAGGAGTAGCAATTTGAGCCTTTTCCACTTCAGACGCCATTTTTCTCTGGCTCGTTGAATGGATGGTAAAATTTACTTGCCTAAACAGTGATGAAGATTTAAATACTTGATTCAACAGAAGTCTCATTACGAGCACCAGGCTCAACAATCTTCAACAATACAATGAGATAGCAGTTTTTTATCTCCTTGGATGTACATTATTATATAAAATAAACTGCCATTATTTATCGCAAACTCGTGTCCATAAACCGCGAAATTTAAATTCTGAAAGAAGATTCCTATGGATAAGATAAAATTATGTTTTGATTGTTTAGACATTGTATCTATTAACTGCTATTAACTTATTCTATGAAAAGAATGTTTCTTAACGGAGTCATAAATTAATATTAAATGGTATTTGAAAAAAGACAAATGTACAAAAGTATAAAATATTTACTTCGTTTTACAGTCTTAAATGTTTTCTACGCTAAGAAATATGTACCATTAGCGAAGTACATAATACGCATTAAAAAACACAATTGAACATTTATGTAAACTAGAAAACTATAATACATAAAATATAAATACTAAGCGTACCGTAAAAAAACGATCTCTGCTTATATATTATGGCAGTGCTATGTCTGGTGTTTCCCGAAAGGCTTCGAAAACTTCCGATTACAATAATGAGTACGAGACTCCAGTCTTAAAAAGATTTGTTTACAAGAATTACAAACTATTTCTGATTTTACATTACAATGATAGAATTAAACTAATAAGACACCTAATTATATCTTTGTGTAAATATTTAAATATATACATGGTCCCAAGTTTTTACACAATAGTACAAAATGAGTTATTATCAGTCTCCTGGAGTCAAAATATTTACTCAAAAAAAAATTATCGCCTTAATCGTTTATAAATTAACATGAATGAACCTTGATTACGGAATACATTAAATACTACGTATTTAAATTTGACAGTAATAAAAATAACGCCATCTCTGCATATTAATACTAATATTAGAGTTCAATATGTTTATATAAACATTGATGACGGCATCCTTTTATTCTTGGATGTCTAAATATTAATCTAAAATCTTACACGAATTCAATATACAATGATCTACACAAGAGATATACTTTTGAGCTCTTTGTTTTACTAAAAAGAATCAGAAAAATTAAGAGAATCAAATATTTTTGTTCGCCAGTCGTAATTCATTGTGAATCATTCTTAGAATTATAATTTTTCTCTAATAAGAAAAAAGAATGAAGCTCGCTTGTAATGCGAGTTTAGTAATTATACTATTATTCGAATGCTAACAAGTTTTTCAGCAAGGCTGAAGAATGTTCTATATTACTCGATAATCATCAAGATCCTTGAGAAAAATACGGATGGCTCAAACACTGAGATGCTGTTAGGCGATCCTGAGGCTTAAAAGACAGCATTCTTCTTATAAGATCAATTCCATGATCGTTTAGATTAGGTATAATGGTATTCAGGGGCCTTGGATCTTTGTGCGGAAATGCTGTCCAACTGAGAGATATATTCTGAGGCCATTCATCTCGTCGGGGCTTTCCAATCACTCTGCAGAAAAATTTTATTATCCATCTTAAAACATCTCGAAATATGAATTCTTGAAATTGAAGAATTCACACATAAATAGATTCAAAAATTAAAAAAATAACTTACCCAAATATTCTATTGAGTTGATCTCCTTCGCTGGTACCAGGAAAGAGAGGATCTAGTCTACTCAATTCTGCCAAAATACATCCAGTGGACCAAACATCAACTGGCGTTGCATACGTGCAGCCCAGGAGAATTTCTGGTGCTCGATACCAAAGTGTAACAACCTGAAAGCACAATATCAATTTTATCATTCATTGTGACTACTGCATTATTAAATATTACGGAATTTCAAAATATATGACGTATTTTTGAACCTGAGAGTAAAATATGTAGCTGACGGCTATTAATAAAAACGAAAAAAGAACTCACCACTGTTGTCAATCTCATTTCAAAGTCGTAAGTCTTTGCAAGACCAAAATCAGCGATCTTGATTGTACCCTCACTGGTTACCAGAAGGTTTTGTGGTTTAAGGTCTCTGTGAGTGATTCGATGGCTATGAAGAAAATCCATTCCTTGCACGATTTCATATGACATTCGCTTCACTGTATCTGGATGTATACCAGTTGATGCATATGAATTAATGTAAGCAGCAAGATCGCGATCAACGAGCTCAAAAACTAACCACAAGTTAAGGATGCGATTCGAAGATCTTTCATCAGACGCATTTAGCTGGACGTAATTACCTTGGCATACGTCTAAAAGTTTTACCTGTAATAAAAATAGTTGATTAAATAGCTTTCAGGGGATTTTAGAAATTTCAGGGGATTTAAAAATTGAAATAAATCTTACTATATGCGGATGTTCGAATTGTTCCAGCTGCTTTAGAGTGGCAATTTCCCTAAGAGTAGAAGTCGGCAGACCATCTTCCTTGATTGGAACTCGAACTTTCTTAAGGGCCACAATATTTCCGGTGGCCCCATCTCTGGCTTTGTACACTACACCATAAGCTCCATTTCCAATTAACGTCAATTGTTCATATAAAGCATTTTCGCCCGTAAGAGGACGAGATTCTTGTCCTCCAGTTAGTCTTTTCATATCGCCCTGTGAAGACGAACCGATGCCGCTATCTGTATGCTCCAGAATAGATTCTTGTTTCACTTCGGAAGTTCTGGCTACTTCTGCTGAAATATCGCCAGCTTCGTCACTTAAAACTGGTTTCTTCGTACTGTCAGTAAGCTCTCCTTCATCAGAGGATTTCACAAGTTCCAGGCTGGATCCAATCGATTTATCAAAAGTTTCTTTTCCAATCTCAACTTTGCTTTGAACCGGTTTAGGCGATGATGACTCTTTGGTAAGCAACAAAGCAAAAGATCCTTCGGCAGAAGAGTTTTCTGATTCATCTGATGGTCCTAATTTCTCAGAGGTTTCTAAACTTATATCGAGAGTTCCATCCTCCTCTTCAAGGTTCTCGCTCTCATTCGATCTCCTCGGTCTTTTTTGAGGCGTTGAAGATGATAATTCCAGGTCGAGCTCGGAGCCTAAACGCCTCAATCTTTCAGCCATCACAACATCTCGGCTTTACCTGAAATTAGAAAATATAAATTATAACATTACGTTTTTAATTCAAAGACCTTTTAAAAGTTTTATATACGAATATAATTTATTTGAGTTTAAAAATTTGTTCATTTTATTTAATTCAAATAATGATCAAACGAACGCCAGTAGAGTACCTATACTATACGAAATTATAAGAAAGTTCAAGAAAGGACTCCACGGTTGAGAGACCGACCCTAAACCTAAACATCTGCACTGACATCTGCCTTACAAAATTGTATAATATGTACATCGGCTACCGCATCAATGATCACCACGTAACCAAGATTATAGCCCTTTGTTTCTTCAAAAAAAGAAAAATACTAAAAGGTTTGAAAAAGTTTCATTAATTAATTTGAGATAAAATTAAAAAATGCTGAATATCACAATAAACCCATATTGAAACTCATGAAAGAGATTCTCAACCTTATCAAAAGAAAATATGTATAATAGTCTATCTTGAATGCTTTATCGTTTTTGACTTCATTCTTTATTATCTTCTTGTTTAAAAAGTTGCTGGTGATGAATTTAAATGCCACATAAAAGTGTTACATTTTTGTCAACGTAATTTATAGGACACGTGTGCTGGCTGAAGTCAATGAACTTTACACAGATGTACATACATATTTTTTTTTATATTACACCCTAAATTTGTATTAGTACATTTTTTTACTAATTTTATTCGGTTACTCATTTCTGAATTTTTTTATTTTTATCAACTTCCTGACTATGACGTGACTGTTAATGAATGTGTGTAGAATATTATGTTCTTTATATTTCTCCTGTTACATCTTTCTCAGTACTGTAAAGAATGCCCTGCATAAAGGGAAAGTGTTCGTAGCTACTACAAAAAAAATGTAAATATAAATAAAATACCAGTCTTTGAGATATATATCAAAGACTGGTATTTTATTAACTTAAAACGTTAATCAGTAAATAATAAATACAACATTTAATAAAATAATTAAATTTGATCACAGATTACTGATTTTAAAATACTTTTGTCAGAAAAGTATAAAAATTTAATTCTAGATAATTTCTCAATTTTGGTCATATTACCAGCAATATTATTTGATTTTAAATTCTCAGGAATTTTAGAACACAATTTTAGAATTATAAGAAGTCCCTCGTCCTTTTTGCCTTTCTTGCTTTGCTCTGCAGGCATCAAAATTCAACAGGCTTCTAAGGCCGCATGCTAAGGCCAGTAAGGCCCAACCAGTCCAGATTCTGACGCACACTAGCACACAGAATTCACACTTGATTACTAAATTCCATAGTATGAGTCCTAAACTTACTCACCGATAAGCCGGTGACCTCCCACGAGCGTAGCTTGCTTTTAGAACACACACGGAAAAGCAGAAAAGAAGACTGAAGCAATAAAACTATAAGCTTCGTTGCAGTGCAGTTTCAGTACACGTGCCGAAACCGGAAATGCGCAATTTCAAACAAAATTTTAATAATTTGATGTAAACTTGAAACAGTCGAAACGCGCACTTTCCTACACAATTCTTGACAAATAATGAGATATAGGTATTCGAGACACAGTCGACGGTTGAAACGAGAAAGTGTGGGACTACTGACTGCCAGTGACTGCCGTTTACGCTGGAAGTGCTCCCATAATATCTTTGTTTCGAGGAAGCCGGCAGGGCGGTAAGAAAAAACGGTCGTCCCTAGTTTCGAAGAAGTAAGAAAGCTCGAAAGTCAGTTGTTGACGTTGCGTTAACGGTTTAGCTTTTTAATCACGTCCACAGTCTCACTGAGTAGCATTGAATCTGCAACGCACCAAACGCCCGCCCCAAAGCATGAATGGAATGCTTGTGAAAAATAGAAATGGAAGAAGCAAGGAGTAGAACTTGTGAGCCATCCGATGCGATACGTGAGACCCCGAAAGTCTAACTGAATCTGAAACTTGAAAGCTGAAAGAGCAAAGAGGCAATAGAATTGCTATAGAACACAAGTGGCGCCTGTCTCTGACGACCAGATTTACACCTGTGCATGGAGTGAAACTTCTCGTGAATTTTCGAAAACTTAACGTTTTTTTTGAAAGCTCTTACTTTAAAAATTTAACATTAAATATTCCTGCCTTGCCGACATGTTTAGTTTCCGAAAACTACAAATAAACATGTTTGAGAATTGTTAAAGGAACCAAACCTGTGTACATACATTCTCAACTGAAAACCTTCCTAAAATTTATTAAAGAAGTACGAACACTTTTAATATTAAATAAATTAAATTTCACGAACTGTGTCCAATTTCGGGCTTCGTTTTACGAAAAAAATGATCGATTATTACAGGAATGGCCTAGTTACAATATATAATATATATATTGTAAGGAAGTTGCGTAGAACTGAAGCTCAGCGAAGCAGTAACGCGTGCAAGCATTATTTGCAGCGGAGAAGAACTATCAAGAATCGCAGCGTGAAGTCATAGAAACACCTGTCTCTGGCTACACTTAACTCGAGGATTAAAATCTTAAGTTTTCTAACCTCATTTATTAAGATTATCAGTAAAAAAAATAGGAAATAGAAACATCTGAAATTTAAAAATGAGATTAATTAAAAAAGAAACTATTCAAAACATTTCTAGCTTTGAGTTTTCGGGCAGAAATATATTCTCAAAAGAATATTCAAGAATATATGTATAGGAAATACTTTCAGATATTCCCACTCCGAGTATTTCCTTTGCGTGTCTACATTTTAACATTATAAAATCATCGCTGAAAAATATTGCTACAATTGTACAACAGAAGTACAAAGATTCCAAAAAATTCGAATATATTATTCAGTATTTTAGGTGATTACACTCGACGAATCCAAAATATTAAAATCTGTTAAAATTTTAGATTTTGAAAAAACCTTATTGAATTTAGGGAGATTTCAACAGATTCAAGAAAGTTAAAGTTGTTATTGAATTGTCAGTTTTCGATTGGATATAGAACTCTCTATCAACCTGTAGAATATCATGCGTGGAATTTCTGACCCACGAAAACCAGTTTCAGGATTAGAACCTGAAAAAAGTCCTCAGATACCTCCTCTCAGATCCCCTAAGGAACATTGAGTTTTTTCATTTTTTCCATCCTCCTTGGAATGCGCTCCTCCCTCTGCTGTCTATAATGATCATGTGGTTTCCATAGTGGAAGCCATAGTTTACTCTAACAAAAAATACCGACCTGACCTGCCTTGATCTTTCCACCTTGGCATCCTCACGTAAAATGTATCTTGTAATGCATCTCGCTGTTAATTTTTTTGAGATTTTAATTTTTACATTATTTTAAACTTCTTACTAATTTCCTCACTAGCGCATTTGGTAAAGAAACTTTTCTATGATGAATTCTCCCTTATACTAAATAATTAGTAATAAAAAGTTATATAAGACCGGTATTTGCCGGTATGCGGAGGTTTACAGGTCTCCAAAGGTAAGCTTTCGCCAAGTGCCTAGTTCACGTAAGATGTAGGTATGTAAATGTAGATAAACGGGTCGATGGCAAAAGAGCAAAGAGACAGAGGATAAAGGTTTGTAAAATCTACTCTTGTGCGCGGTATGGAGGAAATAAGAAATAACGGATAAAAGCTAAACATGACCATATGCTACTTGTTAAAACATTCTAGAAATTATTCGTTATAACGGGCCGAATTCCATTCAATTATTTTTTATGAGTTTAAAAACTTTTCCGGTATTACAATAAGGAATGAAATAAAAGGTTTTCTTTTTGAATTTTTTAATATTAATTTCATCGTTCAATTATTTGCATCCTTTTGAATTTTATTTTATTTCTATGGTATTTGCATATTTATATTTTAGGCCTTATATTTGAAAATTATTTGTATTTTACTATTTCATTCAGTAGTTTTCCACGCACTTAGAGAGCATGTGTGGAAAAGTATACTTTCGTGAGCAAAAAAGAAAGTACGCATTTTCACACTTTTTATGACTGCTGCAGAAAGTATGCGATTTCTTGTAAACAGTTTATAACATTTAGGGACTTTCAAAAACATATTAAAATTAATTCATATTGAATTCAAAGATTTCAATGAAATTGAAAGAATTCAACGGAATTCAAATAAATTCAAAATGCTTTATTTAAATGAACTCAGAGTATATCGAATGAATTCAATGAGCCTCAAAGGATTTAAAATTTGTCCAGTGATCGTTACTGAAAATTTCAGTGACTTATTAAGTTTTCACTGATTTCCAGTAGAATTTTTTCTGATTCAAATCGTGAGAAAACAGTCACTGAAAATTAGTGAATTTCACTGATTCAAGTTTAAGAGAGCAGGAAAATACTTTTTACTACATTATGAGAAAGATAATACATGCTCCATACTGCTATATAGTTTCCATAGTGGTTTATAGTATAGCACGACATAGCACACCATAAAGTGGGAGGACTGGAGAACTGTCTCTCTCTAGTCACTAGTGTCTTCAACTCCAGTCAGTCCTGAGTGAACGACCGTGAAGTGAAGTTCGAGTGTTTCGTGATCGTGACAGAAGTTTCGCGATTTTTCAAATTCGACCTACGATTTTACCATATTACTGTTATCCTTTCGCTCTTTTTATTTGATCAATGAAATAGTGAGTACTCCAAAGCCTAAAAAGTAACTTTCCTTCACCTCTCTTAATAAAATTAGTCAATGAAAATGAGAATAACAAAATTTAATTAGTCAATGAATAATTAATAAGTAACAAACACTTCAACTCTAAATATTTGAATAATTTAAATCCAGGATTCATTTATTTAATTATCTATCATCGTGAGTTTTAAAGTCTTTGAAATAGCTTCAAGTCCATTTGTACAATTTTTATTTTGAGTCTCATTTTATTCATTCTTCTTTTTGGTTTCTATAATGTGATTTTATTTTGTTTTCTTTTACGAATTTGTGTTTCGGGCCTTATTTTTTGTGCCTTGATTAAAAAAATGTGATTTTGATTTGATATAATTATTTTTAAAAAAACGTGTATCGTGTGTTCCTAGCATGCCGAAAATAATATTGGAGGTGACTTGAAGTTTTGAACCGTTCCGCATAAGTGGGTCAGTCAAGAGAGCCGGTGCGAAGGAAGAAAAAAACTAAGGAGAGAGACAGCAGATGAGAAACACGTGAATAAGAAGTTGAAGAAAAAAAAACAAGAAGAAAGAGGAAAGAGCAAAGAATTCTACGTAGAGTGAAGCTAAAAAAAGTTAAAGGTGGTCTTTAAAATAATGGGAAAAAAGGTAAAAAATGTAGAAGGGAAGTGAGTGGACCCACAAGTTTTCTTATGGTGATCGCTGGTGTTCCGATTGACGCAAGTGACTTGAATGCAAGATGGCGGCGGTCGGATAGACCCGCCAGGTTTTACCGGTACCTCGTCGACGACACCCTCCCGGGGGAAGGGTGGCCCAGGCTGGCCCTGACCTTGACATAACGAACTAGGAAACCAGCCCTCAAGGCAGGCATACTTGTGTATGTCCATGTGTGTGTGAATCAGTGGTCAGATCAAACTGACCCAAATGGCGGGACCAATGGGACCAGCTCTCATCCTCGCCTTTGCGATTTTGAGAGTCGATTGTAAGTTATTTCTTTATTAAACCTCAACCTCAATTCTTTTGAATTCTTTAAAATCGCTTCAATTCTTATGAATATCTAGAGCTAAATTAAATCCCGGTTTCGAAATTCATAAAATACGGTATATATTATTAATGATATACAAATTAATTTCCAAAAGGCGTTTGCGATGAAAGCTTGAAAATTTAAATAAATCGTACTGAATTTTGAAACTGAAAACAAGATACAAAAATCAAGATAGAAGGGTAATTTACGCGGTAATGTTCTTTGCCTCTTTGGCTTTGTTAAGGCTTTAAGTTAGTTATACCTCAATTCAAAAGACATTAAGGCTGGCGGCTAGGTGGCGACATCGCGTAATAGACCCTTCAGTATTTACTGTAGATGGTGTATTTGGACATCATAAATGTGTACTTTGAGGTCGCAAAGGTGTAAGAAGAGGGGGAAAACAGTTGGGTGTCGGGGATATTCCCAGACCCAGGTTAGTTTCTTTCAATACACCTGAGGACCTGTTGTAAATTTAAGTTTGGGGATTCCCCAGATCTAATGCCGCAAAATGAAAGTTTTACTTTCTTTAAGTACTTTATGGATCGTTTTTATGGACAAATTTCTAGAGAAATTTCTACTTGAAATCGTACAAAAAAAATTTCCCTCATTTTTATGAAATATAATTGGCGCTTCCAGATCAGATGGTTCAAATGACTGGATTCAAAATTGTTAATGAATGAGTATTGAAGAAAACGAATTGGTGTGAATTTCTAAAGTATATATGTAATTTTAGTGTATGTATGGGATTATTATGTGCTGTAGGGGACTACATCTCTACATAACTTTATGCAAACATCCGGTCGCGAGGAGAGTCATCGAGTATTTCATGAAAAACACTTTCTATCCGGATCTTTAAGTCACACCATTCGATACACATGGACAATCGGTTTCGTGCTGCGAATCCAAATGCGTGTTACTGATGTCACTTCAAAGATTGTTAAAAGCCTCGAGAAAACTAATAAATTATACTTTCAAAGAAAATAAAAGAAAAGTGTCAACTGTTTAATTGCCTCTGATGCATAAACTTTACTATATATTCTTTTTTTAATTAAAAGAATCTTATAGAAAATAGTGCATTCTATTATGTATTCTCTCTTTATTTAAAATTCTAGTCTTATTTTTTTAACTGTAAAAGTTCAAAATATTTTTTATGAACTGAAAAAGAGTAACACGTAGTGAAATAATGAGACAGAGGAGAAAGTTAGCAATTCTGTATGACCTGCACGCAAATAAAGTATGTATCTGTAGCTACGGGCATATTGTGGAATTACTTTTTGCAACTGATTTTATTTTATGTGTGTTTGGAAAAGAGAGAAAAAAGAGATATTACGTATAAGGTTTAGGCGAGGGGATCGTTTACTTTTCCAGGCGATTTAATTGTTACGGCATGTGGTTATTTGACAGAGTTTAAGAGTGTCATACTTCCGTAAGCAGAGACATTGAGTAGCATTCAGTGATATACATATATCCGGTACAGCGTTTCGTCATTGGACTTTCGCCCAACCGCTTTATCCGTGAAAGTGTCACGAAATTGCTATAAGAAGAAATATGCGTGATAAAATAAATATGATTCACCGGGAATATTTTTTCCTTTTTGATAATGTTCGAACATTATACAACACACCTACACACGTGCAATTTACAGCCCGATTATTGCTTTATTATTAATTATTATGAATATAGATTTCTTTTTGATTGAAAATAAAAAATGTTAATTTCTGCAAAATGTCCCTAAAATAATAGGAGATGACTATTACACTAAATCGGGAGGTTTCAATTGACAAATTGCGTGGCTTTTTAAAATAAAACGACTTCGACTCAAAAGAATAAATATATTAGGCTGGAATTGAGTCCCGTTACGCCTGCCGTTACCGCCTCAAGAGAAGGAACCTACACATATATACTCAATGCACTTACACAGGTGAAATATCTCGAGTCTTTCACCTGATAATATTAAGGTCGCTTCACACGTGACTAAAGTCATGTAAAATGAGTATACAAACATTTTTTTTCATCTATTTTCGGATTTCAAGTTCATCATTCTCTTAATTTAAAAAAATGTGAGAGATGTCTTCAATTATGGAGTTTTAATAGAGACTGAAGCTTAGGCTATTTTAAGCTATTCTTCTTCGTCTTCTTCTTCTAGGTTTAAAAATTATATATTTCGCAATTGAGTGGAGGAGGAATGCTTTGTTACGGGTCGTTACATACCTTTTGATTTAATATGTAATTAGAAGTAATAACCAACCATTGAGGCAAAATACTAGATATTTATACTATAAATTCCCAGGAGGGATTCTTCAACTGTTTCAATTAGAAGTTAAAGCGTTCCGAACGCTCAAGTGGATTAAATTTCTCTAAAAAAAAACAAAAATTAATATCTCGTGAATTAAAATTCGTGTAGCGGATAGAATCTTAAATTTTTAACGTTTGCCCGTATGAAAGGACATATAATTATGGATTCTGTAGTTCTAAGGGGCGCGACCTTCGTCACATCCCAGATGCTATGATAGAGTGGAAGTGATTGAAGATGATTGAACGCGGTTTTTCAAAGACGTGCCTTGTAAACCCATAAAGCGTGGGGCAATGGGGCATACCTGATCAGAGAAGTGCATTCCACTCGCTAAAAGACTCTGAGACTCACTGCCAATGGCCAGAGATTCACCTACATTCTCACGGCTCTTGTATTATATTATACCCTCGATTATACTCTCTCATCACAATTTCAAGCCGGTGGAACTGGGATCTGGGAGCAGGGTTGGCTGCCGGGTCTGGGTCGTGTTTACTGCAACTAAAACCGTAAGCATAATGACTAAATGGTACATCGCATCCTATAT
This sequence comes from Synergus laeviventris, assembly GCA_032275145.1. Lineage (NCBI taxonomy): Eukaryota > Metazoa > Arthropoda > Insecta > Hymenoptera > Cynipidae > Synergus > Synergus laeviventris. Next base: position 7,734,782 of record JAUESI010000029.1, read on the forward strand.
CTACAGTGCACACTGTATAGTTGGCTCAAGTAAGAGGATATACGCAAGAATATATATTACAAGTTGCAACGGCAGATCAGCGAGCGGATCAGTGCAATAATAATTGGAAGAGGGAATGTCCATCAAGTATAAAGAATTATACAGTGTACATCAGTATCAACATAAAGTATAATAATGCAGAGAGGGAACATTGGGAACACAATGTTCGTCCGTTAGAACGAGTCGAGAGTTGCTACCTTAATTGCAAGCGAGTCTTCTATAATCGTGTCAACCCCTAATGAGTAATTAGCAGTAGATCACTGCTCTCAAAGCCTCGCGCAGTGCTTAATGATACTAGATAGAAATCTTCATACAACGAAGCGGATAGAAATTATAGATGGAAAACAGAAAACAATTGTCTATCTGTTTCTTTTCGCTTCAAAAACTCAAATATACAAAAACTATAAAGAAATGTATATTGCTAGGCGCAGATACAGTAAGCTCGCAGATCTGCATATTTAGCAAGTGCTTAATCTGAATACTAAATTTTGCATTGTTTTCTACACATAATTGTTAATTGCATTACTGATGCATCTATTACAAGTGAAGAAAGTGGAGTGTCTTTCCAAAAGGCTCAATTATCTACTTTCTCCTAAACAACTTGACGTCTGATGCATGATGATGGACAAGTTTGCATTGTTTTGTAGAAACGCTGACCATATGGTGTACGATCGACTCGGTCTAGGTCTGCAGTTTATTAAAAGGATATTAAATTCTCTGTATCATTACTAGAGCAATATCTGGGACAGCAATTTCTAATTATCGAGGCGTCGTAATTTATATTGTTTCGTTTAGTTTCTCTCAAATTATTACTCATTAAACAGCACTATTTGAAAGGGAGATTTTCAATTTCCAAAGAGTAGTATATGAAAAAATAAATGCAGTGAAAGTTACCAATGAAATGTGTCTTATTTTTTAATTGCGTCTTTTTGCACTCTCTGAAAGTGACTTTGAATCATATCAGTATAATATTAATGAAAATTTTTATTTTTGGAAGAAATGGATAGCATATTTTACCTACTTTTCGTTCTCAGCTTATTAATATACATTCTTTCACAACGACTTATTTTTCTCTGTGTTCCCTAATTAAAACTTTAACGGTTCATCGTAATTAACGAACACTCGGGGAACCTCAGTCTCCCATAGACTTGTAGAGCAAGTATTTCAATCTTTATCACCTATCGTCCTTGTTCAGGTGTGTACAACTACCGCCTAGTACTCCTGACTGAACATACCTATTTCTCTAGTTCTAACATCCGGTTTGCTGTGCGTGTTCCATCACCACAGTAAATTAAAATGCTCGACAAAGATGATGTCGACTGATATGTCTATGGATCATTTACCCTAGTCAAATTCTATCCGTAACTTCTAATCAGGAACACCTTTCCTATTTTTGGACATATTTTTTTGGTTTTTACTCTGAGACTCAGGCTCAGGAAAGTCTCAGGGAATAAAGTATAACAGAAGACGTGTTCATTGAACTTAACTATCGCCATTTTCCAGTTGGGAATGCCCGATCAAAATCGCAAGTAGCCTACGGTGAAAAATACCATAGTCGGTCGCCGCGCCTTCAATGGTCAAGAACTTAAAAGCCACCTGCCCAAACGGGTCTCACCACCGTAAAACAGGAACGCTTACAACATTCGAACATGAAGTTAGCTCATGCCTTGTATACCAATTACACATTCTTATATATTATATGTATGTGAGAACGCTTTGAAATTCCGTGATCTTGATCTTGAACATTCGAGAGAATAATCTATACACTCTGCTACTGCTTATATGGATACTTAGGAAATTATACATTATTTTAAAAATCTGTCATAAAGTATTTCCCCATTGATTAGTCCCCGCGCTTACGGGAATTTTACGCTAGCAAAGATTCCTTTCATCCGATTTTTATGCAATAACGATCTGCAGACTGCACCGGTAAACCTTTTACGCTCGGTTTATTCCTTTATCGAGAAACTTTAAGTTTAGTTTCGCTTCCGGATCCCTGAGTTTAACAATCTTAGCGCGAACGGATTCATGCTTGGATAATATGAAGTTTTATAATCATTATTGTTATGCATAACATCATCGCCGTAAAATTTCACATTCAGAATTCTCCAGTCTCCCATTTTTAAGTGGAAATGTAGATTTTTTAAAGAAAAAAAAACTACTAAAGTAATAAATTAAAGGAAAACAAAAGATTTCCCGTAAATTGTGGACATTCTGCTAGGAAGGTATCAGTCAGGAAAAGATTGCTTCGATTCGACGAAGAAGCAACTAAAGAGCAACAGCAGTATAGAGATTGCGTAGAAATTGTGTGGTAAAAAAGATTATTACGTCCTTTAAGTGATCACATCTCTGATTTCTTTCCCTCGACTTGATTCTTTGTCCAGTTGCAATCTTGAAATAGGCGTTCAATGGGCGCAACGCTCAAGAAGCTCAAAGCACAAATCAAGTTCTAGTAACAAAACTAAATGAAACGACGAGATCCGGAAGAAAAAATTGCGATGAACGGTATTCCAGCAGTTGACGTTCCCGATGCCGATATGGAGTCGACAACCATGGACGTGACGCGTATGAAATTACGACTGAATTCTATATGGATGTTGTCTCTTAAAATCTTAAATCCAGTGTCTAGCCCATTCTGCATATTAGTGATATGCAGAATTTATCATCAGTTGTAACGAAGAAAAATATGTGGAAAAAAGTATGTTTATGTTGTAGGATTCCAAGGAATTTTTTTAAAATATTAAAATGTATTAATATCCTTAAAAATTTCACGACAACCTTTGAAATCTCTTAAATTCCTAGAAACATAAGAGCTAACAAATAAGGCCCAAAAATAAGACAAAAATATATAAAAGTCCATGATGGATGATCAATCAATTTTTTTATTTTCTGTTGCAGGTGTGCTCTCAATACAAAATGATCCAACACGTCTGAAATCCTCGCAAGAGAATATGGTCCTCAGTGCGAGTGCGTTTTCAGGTCCTGAAAGGACTTCCGGCGACTTACGACGCGAGGCCTCTTTAAATCTCCAAAGAACACTTCCGGCTCTCCAGTTGGAGAGTTCAAAAAGTGTCAGTGATTATGATCGAGAAGAGACTCTTTATGTAGATAAGAATTTTAATACTGATGAACCGATCGACGTTCTGACGTCCTCGAAACACGTAAATCAAATCGACGGGAACAATATTGAAGTGAAACCCGGAGAATATTATCCGTACGTAGTAATTACGAAAATAGCTTTATTAATTTTTCTAGAACCTCTTTCTAAACGTATAATACGCTTTCTACACTTTTTAAACAAATTTTGTTGAAGTTATATAATTGGTTTTCTTACTACAAATAATACTGATTTGGAAACCCTTTAAGATTATCCTAAATGTGAATTATGAAAGAGAAGAGATCTTATTAATGAAGAGAGTATCTTCTTAATCTTGAGAGATCTTTTAAATGATGTAAATATTGATTTACAGGATTGTAGTCTCAACCGAAAGTGAAAAGATGTCGGGGGAAGGATTGGGGGCTCCGCAGAAACAAGATTTCTTGTCGGAGCCCGAGCAACTGGCTGGAATCAGGAGCCAACGAGTACAGCATTTGCAAGCAATCGACAGACAGGCTCGTCTAGAGATGCCGAAGATTTATAGTGATCATGCTCCTCCACCTGTACTTCAGACGGCAGCCTCAGGACAGAGGCAAGCGAATCCTGATATCCAGGACATCATAACTGGCATAGTCAAGCTTCTCAATGGAAATGTGAATGTCGCTGTTAACACGGTCAAACCTGTACGACCTACTAGGTATTATTTTCAATACTTTCAATTACAACATTTAGTCTAGATTAGGGTGTGTACAATTAGGTGTGTAAGAACTTGCATTCGAGAGATGCTGAGTTATTTGTGATTTAAGTTTTCGTTCCAGAATAAACAACAGGGGACCACCGAGAATTTCAGACATGGCACCATTGCCTCCAGACTTTGACACTTTAGGCATGAATCCACCACCTCTGCCAGATCATCCTTATCCCTTTGAGACGCCACCGACCCCTAGCCCGCCATCGCCGAATCAGTTGCCGCCGGACTTCCCAGTTAGACCCTTTATAACTGGAGTTCCTCTGCCCGAAACTATCGTTCCACAGGAAAGACCTTGGCAACATCCGTATCGTAGACCTGGTAATAATCGCCGTCCAATTCCACCTTACAAGCCTTTGCCAACCGAACCTTCCTACCACAAAGAGCGACCAGAAGATAAACCAGAGAAGCCTTTGGATCTTCAAGCTCAAGAATCAATGTCCGAACACAATTCAGGAAACAAAGTTGATCATGAGGAGAATCAACAAGAAAATCTGAAAAGACCAGAGACAAGTTCTCAGGAAAACGAATCCTTCATGAAATTTAAAGAGTCTCTAAATGGGAACAAAACCGACTTAAAAACAAATAAAGACAATACGACAAAGAAACAGCAATCACAACAAATGGATAAGGTTCAAGGTTCTTTATCCATTAACAATTCCTCGAATGGGATTATTTCAGAGACCTTCTTACCAAAGCCTGTTATACCTTTAGAAACAGGATCTTTTGTTCATTTAGAGTCGGAAGATCCTGCACAAACAGATGATTCCAAAGATAGCAGTGTGATTCCCTCAATTACTCCAGAAACTACCGTAAAAACAATGTTTCAAACGACTTTAAATGTAGAAACAAGTTCTTCGGTCCATCTAATCGAGAACACGCATACTGCTACGGCTGAAGTGAAGTCTACTATTGTCCCTCTGGTGGAAGAAAATAAGCAGTCGACGGTAAGCACGCTGGAGTTGAATCTGGAGCCTAGTAAAGCTGTGGAAGATATGGAAATTAAATCAAGCTTCTCGACACCAACTGACGGATTAACGAGTTTTGTTAGAACAACGGAATCCTCTTTAAAGACCTACAATCATCCACTTCATCCTACATCAACGGTTGTCTATTCGAAAACTTCAGGTAATATTTAATAGAATAGTGGTATTACTATTAAATAAATATAATTGTCAATGTAAACAAATATATATTTTTATCTCACTCTGGAAATGCTTACTAATACATTTTTTTCAGGTGCCATAGATCATTATCGTCCTCGTCCTGGAATAGTCCTCGATGATACCCTCGATTACACAGGCACGCAAGGAGGGGCTACGCACAGACCTTATCAACCACCACGACATCCTCAAAACCATGAAACTTTTGATGTCGTTGTTTCCGCTATCCAAGGTCCTGGTGGCGGTTCAGGTGTGTTAACTGGAAATTCAAATAAGATTATGCAAATAGTTTGCCGTGATTACGAATTTCGTTGATTATAAAAGTGGGAAACTCCATGCCGGGCTTACAGTAGATAGATATCTATCTCACCCAGGGGTGGTTTTAATTTAAAAAAAAAATATTTTAGGAGAACCTGTAAGGGTGCCAATCAATGTCAGTGGTAACAGTGACGTAATTCTAACATCAGCAGTTGAGGGTCAAGGATTCGTTAGCATTGATGGGAAAAGAACGTATCTGAACTTGTTTGACACAACGGACCAAAGTGTGGGTCCAACTAAGACGCAATTTCAAGCAACTAGAACTGAAGCACCATCACTTTTAGGCTCTGGGTATGTGATCGTGGAGTATATAAAAAAATTAGTTCGGTCTGATTCTAATTTCAAGGTCAATTTTTCTGATTATTTTTAAGATAATTAATTCATTATATTACCCAATAACAGATTTGCTGTAGCGCAGTCAGACAGTTCAGCAATTTTGCCTCGACCAGGAGTTCCAGTTAGAAGACCGACCTTCCATCGCAGACCAACGCAACCTCCTGTTAGAATAGACACTTGCATTGTTGGTGATTCGAGTACATGTGATGCTAGTCAACATGAAGCATGTGCTACCGTTCAAGGTGTTTCTGCTTGCCACTGCAAGCCTGGATTCGCGAGACTTCAACATTCCTTGCCCTGTAAAAGTGAGTATAATAAAATATAAGAACAATAACAGGGTTAAAATTTCAACAACAATATTACAGATATTTCATAACGATTATTCTGAATCTTATAGAGATCGTCAGCATTGTAGTCTCGATCAGAGTCGACAAAATATACGACAAGAAGGTAGTCTGGAGTAGAGAACTTACGGAAAAAGATTCCGAAGCTTATCAAGTTCTTGCCTACGAGGCTAACAAAGCTGTAAGTAACTTTGTCCACTTTAAAGTTAAAGATATTTGAATCTTTTTAAAATGAATGTCTTAACATCCAGTTTTTTATTGATGGTTTCTGTTTACAGATCGAATCTGCGATGTCTATGACGCCCTTCTCTGATGAGTATGTGGTATCTTCGATAAATAATATTTATCAGGGAGATGTAAGTCAAGGTCAAGGTGGTGTTTTTGTAAATGCGACTCTAAAGCTTGCTCATGAACCAAGAACAACGAAAGCGAGTCTTGCTGGAGAACTTCAGCGGCATCTGCTTGGAGTTATTCATAGAAGAAATAATAACATCGGAAATAGTGCTCTCTATGTCGATAGTCCAGCTGGTTCGATATCCAACTTACAAGGTATATACATTCTTTAAAAATATGCAAATATAAACCTTGCCTTAAGAAATTATAATTTTTAAATCCAAGAATAAGATAATAATTTTAAAAAAATTTTCTTGATCTTTCTAGATTTGGATGAGTGCGCATCTTCTGAACTGAACGACTGCCATTCATCCGCTGCATGTACGAATACTTGGGGCAGTTTTACATGTGGTTGTAATACAGGATTCAAGGATCCACACAAAAACGATCCCAGCGATGCTGGCAGGGCTTGTTTATCTTGTCCATCGACGCATTGCAATAACAGAGGCACCTGCTCCTATCAAGGAGATCAAACTGTCTGCACGTAAGTAAAAAATTGACTGAACTAGCCATACTCTAGAAAAAAAAAAATCCAGGTTTTTTTCCAGCTTTCAACTTTCTGGGCTAAAATTTTGTGTAAATTATTAGAACAAAATCTCCAAAAAAATGCAACGTTACATACCATTTTTTAGGTGCACTGGAAATTATTACGGTGCTCAATGCGAAGTGGATGGAGAAGTTTTAGGAGTTGCAATTGGTGCTTCGGTTGCAGCTTTAATCATCATAGTGTTGACGCTCGTGTGCCTTGTAATGTGGAGGTAAATACGAATCAATACTTCAGTTCAAGAATTATTTAAAAAATAATTTTTCGGCATATACCAAATTTCGGTGTGTTTGAGAATCTCAAAAATCAAAATACAAAGAATAATGGTTTTACTTTATTGTAGTCGACGATGGTCTCGTGAGCAGAAGGCTTTGGGATCCCCAGTTTATGGATATATGCAAGGAGGCATTCCTGGAACATTACCAAGTAGGCATTATTTATCATAACTATAATTTAAAATAATAACAATAATTATATAACTCCATCATTCTGTTGCAACTTATGTCTTTTTTTTACAGCAACTCTGGCGCGAGTTGGTTCTGTTGGCACCTTAGCGTCCGCCAAACAAGGACCCCCCACAAATTTGCCTCCATATTTATGGGGACACATATCAGCTATGACCGATCATATGACATCGGCTAATTTATATGCGGTACGAACTAAGAAGTTTCCGCTTTCAGATTTAAAAATTTTCTATATCGGACTTTAAGTACTACAACTTTTACATGAAAGTTATATTGAATTTATATCAAGTTTATTTTTACTTACTTTGTCATTGTACATTTTTTCAGACGGAACCAATGGGACCAACGCGACCAAGTTCAGCCGTTTTCGGTTATCCGACATTAAGTGTTCATGGAACTTTACCGCCTGTTCCCCTACCTCGTCTTCAAGCTCCTCCTCGATCCAGGCACAGGCATCAGCCTGAGCCTGATAGTTCCGACTCTGAACCTCAGGATAAGGATAGAGCAGATTTGATTCCTCACAATAGCGGATTCCACGTCCCTAGACCAAAATCTAGATCATCAGTAGCTGTGAGTTTTCATTTTTTAGCCTTTCGGTTCAAAAAATAATAATTTCAAACGTTTTTAAGAGTTTCCATGGATTGTTTAAATCAAAATAAATAGTTAAACTTGGATTTTTTATATTTACAGAATCAAAGTGGAATCTACTATGACGTAGAGTACGATCAAGGAGATGCCCACCATCTTTCGAAAAACAACATTCCAATGTCGACGTATAGTATGGCGAGGCCATACTACAGAACTTAAGGATAAAAAAATCGAAATAGTGTAAGATAATTCTTCAACATTTCAGAGAAGATTAACTTCCAATTGTTGAAAAACATTAGCAACCCGGTGCAATAAATAAAAATATATTCGTACAAAAGAATTTTGTTTCTAACACAAAGAATCATTCTGCACTGTCTTCCACTGTATGAAATAGAATGGATTTCTGAGTGTAATTATATTATTAATTAAAGCGAGTCTTCTGAAAGTAAGAACACTGCTGAAGTCTGGTATTTAATTTATCTCTAGATTAACAACGCATATATTTCTTAAATAGGTCTTACGTACTAGAGCGATTGTACTTAATCAGAGGGAAGTAAGCTTTATAATTAGTTGCCTATAGAAAACAGAGTCAGATTATATTTTCGATAACAATACGGAATTAAAAATATTATATTAAATTGAATATCACATCGACTGATTGTACCTATACTTAAAAGAAACTGGACTTCAGTATTTTCAATGCAATTTTACTAAGTATTGTTTAAAAATTATTAGTGGAATTCTCTAGTTCTCAATCGTTTAGAGATTTAAAATCTGTTTTTATTTATTATGCTAATCATGGACTTATCTACTATGTAGGTCTCATTAGTAAGTTAAATGGTAATTTTTTAATGTTAAATATCAAGTCACATGAATTTTTATTTAATATACCGAGAGGTGATTCAAGGAAATCAACCAGTAGCAATTTTGTAATTACTTATATATTTTTTCAAGTTGAATACAATATACATTGAAAAATTTAAATCAACCGTGTCATTCTTTCTCTCTGCTTCGCGTCGAAGAAAATTTGATCTCCATGCGACACAGCCAAAAATTCTGAACTAGGACTTGAGTGAAAGATATTATTAAAGTCTTTGCTTGAGTTTATTTTTTAAAGGGGAAAGAGAATAAATGAGATTACGTGACTAAGTACAGTAAACTATTTTTATATGGACATGAAAGGCGGGATTAATATCAATTGTTTTCAAGGTTCACATAGCTTACAGAAAGAGATCAAACTTTGATAATTCGCATGTCAACAAATTATAATTCAGATCTTGGCAAGTTATATAGTTACATTGATAAAAGTAGTGTTTTAGAGAAAGTTAAACATAATATATATATATATAGATATAATATACATATATAATATGTATATAATATATATATGTATATATAAAGAGAAAAAACTTAATCATATACAATAAGTAACATTTTGATAAAATTTATCTCGTTCGTATCGGTTTCGATACTGAATATAATCACAAATCACAATATATTCGTATAATAAATATGAAATATTAATAAATAGTAATAAATATGTGTATACGTATCATTAAGTGTGTATACATATAATCAATTTTTTCTTAATAATTCATTCTTCTGATATATAAATATTAAACAGTAGCATATATGTCATTCTCGATTAACATTTTTTTGATTTTTGAAAAACCTTGAATTTCAAACTTTGAGCTGATTTCTAACGATTAAAAAAGTATTAAAAGTGGTTTGCAATTAACACATTTTGAATTGGGAGTATTCAAAATAAAATAACTTTTTTTTAAATTCTAATTCTTTGATACAGCCACTCCTTTACCGCACAAATACTAAATAAAATGTTCAGAAAGTTCTCTTTAGAAAAAAGTAGTTATTAGTACTCTTAAACTAAAAAAAATATTTAAAAGTGGTCTTTCATGAGAAAAGTATTATAAAAAGTATTATTTTATTATCAGCTCAAAGCTTGACTCTCTCTCTGAAGTTTCTCAGTACTTTATATATTCGTATAAGTTCATCAGACACGACGAAAGTTCAAAGGGTGAAAGTGAGAATTGTTGGAAGGCAAAGAGTGGACGAACATTATTTGGTACTGTCGACTCGACCACATCTAAACTAGTTGCTAGTTAAATTCCTATAGAATAGTAGAATCATCATATCTCTGGCTTCATCTTACTTCACTTGCACGCTTCTAGGCGATAAATTCTATGAAAAACACATTTGCTATCAGAGAATTAATGTCCCAGAAGCGAAAGGGTCGAATATTAATATTTTTTCCATTAGATAAAAAGTGTAAAATAACTCAGGCTTAAACTATTTTTGTTAAAGAAGGCTCGACATTTACTCTTTGTTCTCCTGTCACTTTTCTCTTTTTTTATCTCTAAATATACATCAAAGTTATTGTAATTATATACGTATAATGATAATGACATGTGATTGCAAGCAGAAATGATTACCTAATTTTAAATGTTGAATTCAAAGCTAGTTTGAAATTCGAAAATTTTAAATGTTTGATTCAAGATACACCAAGTTTTTAAAACAATTACTGAAAAAGCAAGAGTCGCGATCAAAAATAGTAAAAGCCTGACAATAAAAATACATAGTTTGAGTAGAAAGTGTAAAGTATCACAAGAATTAGAATGATCGTAATAATGATCTTAAACTGTTATATCTATCGCACAAGTAGCGCATAAATCGTATCCAAGGTAGATACACACGAACGTTGATAAAATCATGTTTTTTAATTATCCATTTAAATACATCAGTCTTTGACCTAATGGCTATAATATCGCTGATAGATTAAAACTGTGAGACAGAAAGCGCCGTGGTTTTTGATAAAAATGTACGAACAAGAACACGTATAAAAGGCTGACCGTAAAAATTGTACGTCGCACATGGTAAAGGTTTTTGTAAAGTGTATGTAAAAAGGAGGGGCTTTAATAGCTTCGCAGATTGGTTAAAGTCGCGAGTAAGAATTAGCAGAAGTCGGCTTTGTACAAAAGCAAAAGTCCTTTTCACAGAGTGTCCTCTTGTTTTGGAGGACAACTAATATAATAAAAATTACTTTTATTAAACTAGGGGATTAATACAGGAAATTTTATTCGGGAACTGGTCTTGCAAGTATTATTCAAGTAAATACGAGAGATAAAATATCTAGATGGAATTCGAAATAGCGAAATGTAGTATTTACGTTAGAGGAGTTAATAAGATATATCCCATCAGTTTTTTTAATTATGCACCTTTTTGGGAGATAATTAAAATGCATTTTCAACCTTATTCAAATTCTACGAAATATAAAACGTTTTATTCTTTTTCAATCTAACTATTGGCAAGTAAAATCGAAACTATCGATATAAGGTTTGTTTGAAAGAAGTAAAAATAAGGATTTTTAAATGAATTACGAAAGTCCAAGATTTGTTGAACTTCAGATATCGTTGAAAAGCGGACACTTCCAGCAAATACTGAAACTAAACTTTTGTGAGATCGCTCAGCCTAAGGTAATGAGATTGCAAACCTATTTTTCACGCTATTTACGTTTAGTTTGCTCCTCCAAGGACTCGATGTTAAATTGCTTTAGGCCTCAAATATTTCGTATAACGATTTCCAATTGCTAACCTTCGTGGGTAAATTCTGGAATTTAAGTTGGAGTTGCTTGTGGGTATTGAGGTGCTGTTGCGTTGGTGTTTGGTCTGTAAAACCGATTCACTAGTTGCTTCAAACTCATTACTACTCCAAATCCAGTTTCTTGATCCATGTTAATGAAAGTATCTAAGTTATCTTTGCAGCCTGAAAAATAAAAAAGGTATTGTTTAATAATTATTGAGACAATATGTTGTAAATTTTGAAGTTTTCCTAGAGTGCGGCAACCCTGGTGTCGTGTCAATTAAAAATTATTTGCATGTAAATCATGGAAGAAAAGAGTCATTGCCACAATGATTGTTGACTGCATGAGTTAATATACTATTACGTACTGGGTGTTGAAATAGGAGGATGTTCAGGAGGCGGTTTAATCCAAGTGCCATCTTCGCGTTTCATATGATGTCTGTTCGATGCAAAATGTTGTAAATATGTGCTAGCAGACACTAGTCTAAATCTTCTATGATATTCAGGACGAAGGGCTTCGTCTGATCTAAAAGTTTCTGTAGCATACTTCCAAAAGTGCGTAGGAAAGGGGAGAGAGCTGTCCAAATCATAAACGACTGCTCTTTCATCTGGGGCGTAAATTAGAATCGCATGATAATCCTGTTAGAAGAAATTGATTTCAAAATTGTCCTAGAAATCTTCATAGAAAATTCTTTATAACTTAAAGTGAGATGTAAAAACTTACCCATACGACTAGTTTATCTTCATCTCTCCCTGCTCGTTGACGCCATAAAGGTACACTGCGACCAGGATTACTTATAAAAGCCACATGGCAATGCTGAAGCTCAGCCCCATGCTTGGTGGCCACTTCTTGACACAGTTTCCAAACATTTTCTTCACTGAAAAGTTTGAAATGATTCCAGTTAGTGATATTATCAAA
>JAUESI010000029.1:7757229-7771115 GCA_032275145.1 Synergus laeviventris
AAGTTTTTAAACTTTTTGTACAAGATCCTAAAAGCTGTTTTTTCACATGAAACTTACCTGTCTGTAATCAGTGGATCGATTCGCTGTTCACAGTCTTCACATAGTTTGGTATCACCTGAAGTGACTTGAGGATTGCCACTGATCAGACTTCCCGGTCCAGAAGATGCGTTTCCGGTTCTCCAACGCCTGCAACCAACTCCACGACTACTGCTCGCTTGGCTACTCTCGGAACCGACACCACTGTCAGTCCTTTCGATATCCACAGTTCTCGCCTAAAAACACACGTGAGATCCAATAAAAGTGTAAAATATAAACTAAAGAAAAGTTTTACATAATATTGAAGATCTTACTTTAAGAGTTTCCGGGGAACTGGTGAGTATAATGTTGCATTCTTCGCTGCTGTCCGAGACGTTGGAGATCTGCGAGCTCTTTGAACTAAGGTCACCTAAGCTAGTTTCCTTCTGCTCATAAAGTGCCTCTAAGTCCCTTTCAGCATCCTCTTCCTCTTCTTCATCTTCATCCTCATCCTCTTCCATAGGCGCTACATGATCCTTAGAATTTATTAGAAAATTTAGCAGCTCAAACTTAGTCGAGAAATTTCCTTCATCCGGAGAAATCGAAGTCTTTTTGAAGAAGTCCTCCGGACTTTTAGACAGATAGGTTTCGACACCCATCTCAGAAGCACTTGATTTCTTGAAGAGGTCATCGGACAAGTAGGAACCAAGGAACTGACCCGAGTTGACCTTTTTGTAATAAGCTTCCTTGTAATCGTCTCCAAAATACATCCTATCCTTGAGATAATCTTCCGTCGGCGGAGGACTCATTGGAAGTGGTGGAGGTTCGTCTGGGATCTCCTCATAAATCGGCTCCTTAATCACCTCATATGGATTTTCCTCTAGGAAAAGATTCGTAGAAATGAATTCGTTTTCTGAATTTAGACTCGATGATCTAGAATAATTATTTTCAGCCTCGAGGGTCGATTCCGAGCTCTCATATTCCTTGCTTTTCAAGAGACTCTGCTTCAAGATCTTCAATATTGCCTCTCCACTGCTTTCATCAAGAATTTCACCATTTTCACGGGCTTTTCTGAGAGAGTCTTCCAACAACTTGGAAATGAGAGATTCTTTGGAGAGACTGGACCATCGACTAGAGTCTTCAAGGTCTCGTAACCGCGATTTTGATTCTGATCTAGAGGTCCGCTCTTCGTGATTAGATTTTGGACTATGTTTCGACTTTCTGCTTGTCTCAGGAAGTTGAGTCTCATCTTTTGACGAGATTTCCTCACTCTTCTCAAGGAATGCTTTAACTTCAGAGCTTTTGGACTTCTCCTCCTTTGCAGATTCAACGACAATATTGGACTTGTAGTTTTCCAAAATGACGAGAGTCCGGTTCTCCGAGGAGCTTTGAATCTTTGGAGGATTGTTTGAGTTGACTGATATCACCGTGGGGTTACAGACACTGTCCTCACCACCAACACTAATCGTTACTTTATTATTGGACTCATTTCCACCCGAATTCTGGTCCCCGTTGATCAAGATGGATGTTCTTCTTGAGCCTGGAAGGTCAGATCCAACTTGTAGTCGATGAATCAGAGGAGTTGTTCTCGGATTTACAGTGATCTTGCAGACATTCTTCTCCATTGGACCAATGTCTATCTTGGCTGACTCACTTGTTAAGAGTCTTTCGCAAGTAGCAAAACGTTCGGGTGTGCTGTTTCTGATATTCTTTCTTGCTTCTGAAGAGACTTGTTGACGATACTGCAGGTCCTTAGCTCCAAGTTCACTAACGAGACGATCTCTTGTTAGATGTTTAGGCTTCCCTGGAGGCGGTGACCAGCTCGTGGGTCGCATTCTGCGAAAATGTTCCGAATTTCGTAAGAGGTCGGGATTTTTAGAATCGGTTTGAAGAGGAAGTGGCTTGTCTTCTGATGCAGCTGGAGATTTGTTCAATACTTCGTCGTTGGCTTCCTTTGTTTCTTGAGTTGTTGTGGCCTCTGGAGTTTTCTCCTTTTGCGATTCTTTTGTCGGAGGTATCGAGATTGCTGATTCTTCCTCCTTGACTTCTTCTGGAAGCTCGCTGGTGGTTGCTATTGAGGTAGTCGTCTTCTCTTTCACCCTCTTGCAGAGGCTCAAACGCATCGTGTCCACAAAGTTGACGTCCCCTGCGGAGATCTCCGGCCTCGAGTTGGAACGCTCGCTCTGACTTCGAGCCAGATAAGACTGTCTCAAGTTTCCTGGAAAGATAGAAACGAACTATTTACTGAAAATAATGCTCAAACATAAATAATGAATGAAAGGTTAAATTATGATGGGAATAGAAGAATAGCTAATATGAGAAATCCACTACACGTTCACCTTAAATCAAGATTATGAACAAATTAAGAGGGGTGAAGGGGCGCGAGAGAATGGAACCGCGGAGTGAAAGGAGGGAAAAGGACAGACAACAAATTAATGCAGTAACAACAAGTTTTCACAATAAAGGTTACTAGTCTTGTAATAAGCATCACTTTTACTTTGTAGCCATCCGTGTGATACACGATAACTCATAAATCGTAAATTCTGTTGATTTGTTTTGAAATGGTATGAATTCTTTTGAATGCATTATAATTCTTATGAATTTTCCTTGAATTTTTCTTAAATTATCAGTACTTTTTTCTACAGGTTAATGGATAACAACTCATTATTTTCAGGTACAATCTAATACTCTATGGTATCATAATTAATTCTCGGGTACTTTTAGTTGTTGATATGAAATCTTTGATGCAAAAAAAAATGTATTTTAGCTGGATTGGGCTTCTTCTTAGGTTTGACTATCAATCACGAAGGATGTAGAAGAAAAAAAAATACATAAAGAAAATTGGTGTAGACCCGATTCGCGATTTATGCAATCACGATTTACCGTAAGTCGACTGCGTGCGTTCCAGAAATTCTCGCGCGGTTGTATAAAGTAGAGCGAGCGGCCCAGAAAAACCGTTAAATTTCTTTAACGTGAGAAATTCCTCGATTAAGCCCTATTCATTCAAAGGCACTTTCACCTATCGCAAAAGCCATATTCGTAGGACATGCATGTCAAATTTTTATGTTCTCCAAATTTCTCTCAATCACGTTTAAAAGTATCTGTATATTCTTATACAAATGACAACTACATTATATGAAATAATTAAAAATTTTCATTTTGCAACTTTTGATGTGCTTTTCAGGCTCAAATTGATACTCGTGGATTCAGAGTGCATAAAATAGGTTGACAGCAGCTTTTTATCCGGTTGGCTTTGGTTTCCCATTAAGGTAATTCGGTCATGCTTCAGATCTGTGGTTGCTCTTCCGGTAATCCAAACTGATCGGTTTTTTTCAAAGCATGGGAAAAGCAAATCCTGTTGTCAGTTTTTTACTCACACTTTGCCGCAATTTATTTAGTGTATGTAAATATTTGGTTTCACAGTTTATATTTTTTATTTTTACTGCACGTTTAGAAATCATATTATAGAAGAACCATATGGTTGGAAATTCGTGAAGGCTTAAATCACTTTTATTTAAAACCTCTAAGATAAATAGTTATCGTAATTAATCTATTTTTTAAAGCTTGATTTGGTATACAAGATTGATTATCTGGTTACATAAACTTGTTGAATTCCACGTGCAAGAAATCCTTGACATTTTGAAATTTGCAAAGAACTTCTTAAATGTCACTTTAAAGATTTTTCATCTATAAATCCTTCACTTTTTTCTGCTCTTGCTATTATTTACTTATGTTTTTCTAAGATTGATTTTTATGATATTTACAATATTAAATAATAAAATTCAAATAAATCAAACTATTTTTATGTGTTCTTTAAGAAAATACGTATTTTTACTTGGGGGTGGTTTCAGGCACTTTTATTCAGTTGAAGTTTCAGACGTCTAAGCTCACGATTTTAGGTGATTTTAGGGAATTTGAAGAAACTAAAAAAATATTTCAAGAGATTTTAATGAACTCCAAGTGATTTTTATATATTTTAAACAATTTAATCCACATTAGAATCAATTCTTTGACTTGAAATCTCTAAAAAATCCTTAAACTGCTTTGAACTCTTTTAAAAATCTTGAAATTCCTCAAAAGTATAACACTGCATAAATTTTTGATACTAAATAAATAGAAATAAAATGAATTTGGAAAGGTTTTTTGATATTCCTAATCTCGTAAATATAAAAAAATATTCACACGTCAGAATAGACGTGTAAAACTTCAACCGAATGAGACTTTTCAATTAAAATTGGGTCATAGTCGTACCGTCATCATCGCGATCTGTTAATGCTTATTCTCTAAATAGCACTCTATATGTACAACCAATACAACATTTTCTAGGTCGTCGCTAAGTATTTCATCTTTTATCACCAACGAAGGTGATTTTCGATGATGTAAACATCGGTATGAATTGTTAAGCGTGTGAAATCGATGGATTCGTTCGTAAAGTAGAGCTTCGAGTAGTGTCATATGAAATTTTTCTGTAATACGCGTGCACATTCCATTAGCAGATCGTGCGAATATTAAAATGCATATAAATTACATGAGCATTGCTCTAATAGTCATCATGTATATTTTCATATTTGCATCGTATAACGTAGGCTTATTATCCCAGTCTGAGACTGACTCGGCTGTCGACGTTCACCTTCAGTTCAACGACTCTGCGTCGACATTCTCCGCTTTCATGACATTCGTTCTAAGTCTTTCAACGAAACTAAACTTCATTTTTACCTTATCTAGTGGTCATTGTTTCTTTAAATAGCATTTTGGTTTTTGACTGTCATTTTTCGATTATCCATCCTTATAACAAATATTATTAGAAAATCATTATACGCCTAGACTGATTTTCCTATAGTATTTTTTCATAAAAGCAATACGAATAAATAATAATTCTTCACTGTTATATGATTTTTAATAATCAAATTTCTTAATAACCTTTTCAGTTCGACAAATAGGACATTTCCGTTTTAGTACAGTAAAAGAATTTCACCAATAAAAGAAAAAGTAAATTTGAAGATAGGGAATCGTGCTTTATACGAATTATACGTAAAGCGTGGATTGCAATTTAAAGAAAAAGTGAGCCAGTCACATTAAAAGGAAAGAGAGAAAAGGTGTACGCGTGCATGTAAAAGAGTGAAAACGTGAGAGAGTTCTAAAAACTATAGTAATAATATGATGAGAGTCGTTGAAGAGTGAAGAGTGAAGAGTGAAGAAGACGACTGCTCGAGTATACTGGATGATTTATGAAAGTAATCTCAGATATTAAATTAAGAATGTAATCTGCTAATCCATGTTGATAATATAAGCAGATTAAAAACTAATTAATCACGTTTTCAATTTCATTCTCTTAATTGAACCATTCTGTTGGTGTATTATTACTCTGAATGCGTATTTCAAAGCTTTTATTCTTATTATATAATATATCACAGAAACTGAATGTTGCTTATTTCTCATTGCTGGAAATATTTATCTGGAAATTCCACGTAAAATTTGGATGAATTTCCACGTAGATATTTTCACCTGAGATATCTACGATTTCCGTCATAAATGCCAGAATGGAATCAAACAAAACGTGGTGAATCTGGGGCTGATATGCAAATCCTCTGGATTAATGAACCGTTAATATTGACACGCGTTATCAGGATCCTTGAGTCTTGGATAAAAATTAAAAGTGCGGATTACAACCAAGGATAGCAACTTCTCTAGTATCGTGGTTATCCTAACGGTGAAGTTGCTTACTGACTAGTTTTATAGCGAAACTACTCGGCTTGAGGTCTCGAACTCCGCATTTACTGCACCTGTAGTAGATTATATTTACTTATGATTGACATTATAGGAAGTAATTAAAATTCATTTCTAACATTTAAAGCTGGATGCCCAGCTTTTCGAATTAATATCCCGAACACTGGACTCGAATTTCTTTCAGGAAATCTATTTTTTTATGGTAAATACTTGAAATTTGTTGATCTTTTGCAAACCGGAAACTTTCAGTTTGGAATGCTTTCAGTTTGGAATACTTTCATTTTAAAAGAGACAACAGACCAAAGTAATCAGACCACTTCTAATAGCAATAATTACTTAATTCGAACCAATCAGCACAATCATTTTAGAAGAATTAGGATCTATTCGACCTCAATTGCCTTAAGTGGATGGAGAACAATCGCGAAAGTAGATAAGGTCAGGTTTAGCTGTCCCAGAAAGTAGGGATTGTCCGAATCTAGACATTGTAGGATTCTTAAATTGGGAGTTTCAATAAGAAAAAGAAAAAGCTATATTAACTTTATTCTTCTTAAAATACCTTTCATCATTTATTATCAGTAAAATTCCATAGCGATAAATGAAACAAAATAAAATAAATAAAGTAATTTACATACCAAAAGCTGTAAACAATCGTAAGTAGAAAGATTATAGTGATTTGGGTGAAGTTAACAATGACTCAAGTGATGTAGAGATTAGATTGTAAACTTAATTTCTTGAGAATGAGAGCTCAGTAATTTCATTTTTGTTTCATTTGAATCACTACTTTCACTAATAATTCGTGCCTTTGGTAATCTTTAGATTACTCGTAAAAGAAATAGAAAATATTTATTTTGCTAAATATATATAATATTAATATAAATATTTGTAAATAATAAATAGATCTTTAAAACAGTGACTGGTCTTGAACGATCACTTATTTAATTCCAAAGATAAACAGTGTGGATAATTAAAAAAACAAATAAATAATATACTCCACTCACCTTCAGACTTGAGAATCAGACTTCTTTCATCAATGGGAATCTCCGGCAGATTAGGCTTCAGCTCCTCGATCTCAATTTCTAGTTCAGTCTCGTCTTCCTCTTTAATTCGATCCTCCTTCTTCTCTATCAGCTCCTTTTCTTTTCCCTTATCACAAACTTGATCAACTTTCCTAACCCCAGGAACTACCCGACTTTTCCTCGACTCGATCTTGACATCAACAGCTCCCTCCATCTTCTTGTTCCCAGGAGCCTCGAGCTTCTTGCAAGGCACAAACTTGTCGATCTTGATCCTCTCAATAGGTGGTACGGTCTTCACCCTTGGCACGATTCTTGCTTCAGGCACTTTCGGCCTCTCCTGCTTCACAGGATTCTTGATGTTTGGAATAGTGATAAATTTGGGTTTCTCAACTATTTGCGGCTCGAGCAAGATCCGCTCTTCCAGTTCTTCCGGTTCTTTACCTCCGATCGAACTTCGGCTCGTTCGCCTGGAAGCACTAACCTCCGGTGGTTTTTCTGGAGCGAAGATAACATTGTCAACATTAAATAGAACGTTCTTTCTTTTCCCCTCGCATCTACCTTTCTTCAGAATACTCTTCAAGACATTTTTGGCCTCCTTGAACCTTCTGGGGGGTCTCTTCGGGGAAATCTTGGGAATCGGGATCCTCGTTACGTGATTATCTTCTTCATCGGAGATCTCCCTAGGTTCATTGAAAACCCTTATCCTTTGTCCACCAATCGCTGCCACTGCGCTTCGGTTTGGTATCCTTTCGATGGATTTCACTTTGGACGAATCAAAAAGACTTGAAGGGATTTCTTCAAGGTCAAGAGCGTTGTCCGAAAGGTCGTCGCTGAGGTCATCTTCATCCTTGGTACGTTTCTTCACCAGGAGGTAGGGATTGACGTTACACTCCAGGATGCTTCTTCGAGAGTCGTTGGCTGATGCAGAGGTAGACAAGCTGGTTTTTGAGGCTGGGTCTTTCCAGTTCTCCTCAGCGGACTTCCGCTGAGGGATTTCAGAGTTTCGAGGTGATGACGACTCCTGCCAGTCACCTCTGACGGTCCGGGGCTTTTTTGGAATCCGGATTAATCTCCCGGGAGTGGTTCTGTGATCTTCAAGGCTTCTAGGGTTGGACCACTCCTCATCTACGTTTGAAAAGCTGGGCTTTTGACGATCAGTTTCATCAAAATTGGGTTCAGGGTTGAACCATTCTAATCTTGAGGAGGATGGTTCTTGAGCGGGAATATTTGCACCTCGCATGACGCTTTGACTTCTGCTGTCTCTTTGTCCATTTTGCCGACTGGGGGAGATACTTCTGGCTCGCGATCTTGGTTCGATTAGGCGATTCCGTCGCATTTGGTCGTAAGGGTCGTCTACTGAGGGCCTCAGAATTCCTTTAATCAAAGTGAAAATCATGCGGGGTTGAAGAAATGAGTCGCTTTTGCTGGTACTTTGGAGATTATGCTGAAACTGAAAAATAAAAGGTACATACCCGCTAGGCTTGGTCGGGTTCTCGAAGACGTGGACGGTAATCTGCAGGTGCCACCGAAGGGTATTCCAGCCAATCGATGACCTCCGCATTTCCGGCAGTTGCCCAACTTCCGGGTAGTGCCACTCAAGAATTCTGGACAGGAACATACTATGAGAATAGGGGCTCCCGGAGGAGGGGGAGGAGTCAAAAAAGCTCGTGGATCGTGTCCAGATCGAGAAGCTCGGACAGTTCCGTAGAGCCATGGATCTCCATAGATCATTTGACGAGAGAGAGCGCTTCCACCACTTATAGTTCCCCAGCCTTTGACAGGATCCTCCGGAGATTGACTCTGACGCGATAATCCCAACCTGACACTCCACGATTTCTTCCCCTTACTCAGCGTCTCATAATTCTGAAATAATATAAAAAGATCCATCACTTTTCATTAATTATTACAAGCATCAGAGACAAAAATAACATCAAATATAAGATCTTAATAAATTATTATTTTAAGGCGTCTATAAAATTCCAGATGTTAATTAATAAATTAACATCTAGTACTGGTGTTATATTTGATCCAATATTCCTTTCACAGAGACCTTTGATCCTTGCTCAGCGTGCCATGGACGATAGAAGGCCGTATAATAGTTTCTCAGTATTTTTCATGCGATTACGGAGAAATGCGATTACGCGCGAGTGGATATCCTGTGATACTCTGTACTTTATACGGGATGGTATTTATCGTTAATAATAAGTCATTGACCTTCAATTATCCATAACCACTTATGTAATGACTTATCATGAAGGGTAAATTAGTTTTCCTCAGTTAAAATTGCAGCGAGAGATTCTTCGCATTGTCTTAATTGATTAAATTGAATTAGCAATAGTAACTTTATCTGTTTACAAAAATGAATGAGTGCAACTTTGAAATGAAATATTAATTTTAAGAAATGGAGAAAGTGAACGGTACACTGATAAAACGAAAAAATTTCTTTTCACTTCAACTACCCACTTTTAATTCGAATTCCGGGTTGGTCACAGGTTCGATTTCTGTATTGAGAAAATCGGCGAACACGCGCTCCAGTTCCGGTTTTTTTGTCAAGATCTGATGCCCGATGGCTTGTCACGTTCGTGGTGAATGTTCTGAGAAGACAAGAGACAAGATCATCGAGCTTTCGTTCGCATAAATCAAAGGCAGAAAACTCGTCTCTTCGTCTCTTTGACTGTATTATATTTCCCAAAGAAGGAGCGAGACTCTTTGCTAAAGCGTGAGAAGGATAAGTCTGTATAAAGCTAAACGTTAAAATATAAAAAAACAAATGGAAAAGGGAATGATTCTATCGTCCAGTAACGACTTCCATTTGAGAGTAAAATGGAGAGGATTGGAATGATATAAGGTCAAGAGAAGAAGAACGAGAAGAAGCGCAAAAGCTTTGGGGAAAGTGAATTGGTTCATCTTGAAAACCTGATCCCAATAAATTTATTTCAATTCGTTCTCCTGGAGAAATCGCCGCTCTTAATGTGTCAACAAAAGTGGTAACAATCTTCAGTTTCAAGGTGATCATTAAGATTACCAAAATAAAACAAATAGGTAACAGATATAATTTAGTGCTTCTTCGTGGGATTACTTACATTATTAATATTATTAGTAATTAAACAAATTTAAGTTTCTCACTATTTATTAGGATTAAGACCTGTTGGCTCGCGATTTCTACTAAAACTGAGTATTTTTATTGAAAGAGGTAGACTAATGAGAATTAAATATAGGGGAGGGGAATGGCGATTATCCTGCACATTTCATGCTCGAAAGTCGAGTGTAATCTCTCATCTATATTCTACCGGAAAGACATCTTGCAAGATCCTCCTGACTACTCAGTGATTAGAAAAATTTCAAGATGTCGTTAGAACATTGTAAGAAGGACGAATGTCCTTATTGGTCTACCATAATCACTTAATATTTTATTAGAAGTGGAAGATGCGGGTGCAGGTGCAGGCAATGATGATTGGGTGCGACTAAGGTGTTTTGGTGTCTTCTATATTGGACACAAAGGCGTAAAATGGGCCAGCCAGGTGCTTGGAGCAAACATCGAACACTTACTTTCTCGGCGATAGCCGTAAAATTGTTGTCCATCGCTCACGTAAGCACTACCACTGTATTTCACTCGATCTGCCAGTCGAAAAACAGAAAGTAAACTAGTAGATGTGTACCCTGTTGCAGGTGTAATGTGAGAACGGGCGTGGCACGACAAGTCGGATTTAGATCGAGACGAAATTGCAGTAGCTTTCATTGAGAAAAAAATTTGCAAAAATAATGACCTGGATTATGCATTAGGATTTTCAGAATTTCACTTGCTTTTAGATTTCCCTGCTTATGTTAGCCATAAGGTTAAGGATATCACTTATTTTCTTCTGGAATCACTGGGCTGAAGTTTCAGATGACCATACTCAGACGATATTTGTTCTTCTTCAAAGATTCTGACTAATGGAAATTGTTTTATTTACAATCATTTGTTTATTGCAATGGGAATCTGAACAGACGTCTGAAACTCATCTTCATAGAAAGTGAAAATCTTGATACAAGCAAAGACATTGACACTGGTGAAAACCTCTCTTAGCGTTAAACTGCTTTCGTTATTTAAATAAAGGGAACAAAAAAGTAATGATTGTAGTACACGAACGGTGTTTTCTCTTGATAGAAAACTTGCGGCTTCTTCTTTTTTAAAATGACTTAATGTCAAATATTACATATGAAAATTTTTTATTTCTAAAATAATGATAATAAAACATAAAATGGTAATTGTATAAGAGCGGAAGTTTTTCTCAGAATAGTTTCCTATACCATTTCTCGCCTTGCATAGACGTCTATTCTGTTGGCAACTGTGGAATGTTTGTTGAGAAAAGAATTTATTACTTAAATGGTAGAACTAGTGGTAACCTAGTGACTTGCTGTACGTCCTAGCTTACGTTGTTTCATGGTCTCTGTTAAATACGTGTATACGTAATACAAGTTGCTTGGAATTAGAAACGGCGGAAGAAAGGAGGAAAGATCTGTATTTATTGCAAATGTGGGTCGATTAAATCATTATTTTTCCAGTTTTACTGCATTTTTAGAATAGCATATCCTACATCTGAAAATTAGGTTTCTGACCTTTCGGAGGAAAGATCTCGCTTTATATCTTGGAAATTTTACATTAGAAGCAGGTTATTATTACCGAGATTTCTTAAGTTAACATTTATAAGAAAATAGACACTTTCGTTGATGAGTTTTGCATAAATAGAAGAAAGTCTCAATTATGCGAGTAATCGAGACTCAAAAAGTGAAGAGAACGTGCGCGCATCACTCTGATAATATATAAGTGTTTCCTTTGAGAAATTTTGTTGTTTGCAAGCACCTGCCGAGGTATAATGAACGTATCCGTCAGTGGAAATACCGGATGTAAGTACAAGGCATCTAATTATCGCCAGAGTTCATGAAGCATCTTCGCTGTATGTGTGTCACTAATTGAGAATAGGCATGCGTCTCGCGTGAAAATTTCTTACAAGGAAGTATACTATATGGAGTACACCAAGAGAAACCGGAAGGTCTGGGGAGGGATATCGCTTAAAAATTAATACGTAAAAGGATTAGTGAAGTGAAGAAAGCAGAAAAATCGAAAGTGTCGTTGTCTTCTTTGTTTTTGTTTTTATATTCGAGCACTAATTGCAGCGTTCAAAATTGAAGAAGTACACAGATTGAAACAATGGTGTAAAACATTTTCAGTTTCATTGGAAGGCTAAAGGTAAAGGAAGTATTTGAATATCAGAGTCTGGATCAGCTAAATGTATCAGGAAGCGGAGATGAGGTATAAATATTAGGAAAAAGAATGGTGAAAGAGTCGAGTGCAGACACGAAGGTGCTCATCATCTCTCAGGTTATCTAGATTTATGCCTTGGTCAGCAGTCAGCAGGGAAAGTGGACTTCTGCACTTGCTAATTAATATTTGCAACGTCATACTCGGTTGATCCTTAATTCCCTTTCTTCCATAAGATCTCTCTTCTTTTTTTTTAAATCTTATTCAATCATAACCCTTGCCTTTAACATAATTGATACCAAAAACTCAATTTTATTTTCTAATCGAGCGTAAACTGAAATAAAAATTCAGCGATTGTTTCAAGAATTGTAAAGTTGTAATCGATTCACTTCCACTTTCTCAATGAAAACGAGTCTTGAATTACTAAAAGTCCTTCAGTTTCTCCAAAAATAGTCGATTAAAGATGGCGAAGACACGCATTTTATTGCACAACAAAAACAAACATGATTACTTTGAATCAAGTAAAGATTCAAGATTTCTTCACAGTGCTAATCAGAGGAGTGAAAATACGTTGATCAATAAATAAAAATAAAAATACGTTAGCTATGCTGTTTACGCGGAATGGCAGAAAAGGTAATGACAGCGATGTTGTATGTAATTACCTTGTAACGAGGCACAATTCTTATTGTCGAGTAAGAAATAAGAATCAAATAAGGAAAGAAGCAAGGATCAAGGTACGAGAGAGGTTGCACCTTAACATCCGGTTCACTCAGTTTGCTGCTCCCACTCAAAGATAATGCGATTTTTAACAACGACCTGTTCTTATAAATACATGCTGGAAGTTATAAATCTATCTACTGATGACTCTGCGACCTTCAAAAGTTAAATGGTTAAAAATAAGTAACTGTCCAAACTTTTCGAATATTATTTTTACAGACTCATGTTATTTTGACATATTGCAAATATGAAATTGCGATGCATACAATCGTTCATTATCCTACAATCTAGCTTTATTATCTCTAAGATGCTATCCCGGTTCACGGTGAATGCATCGGATGGTCAGTCGGTTGGTCGATGGAAGGAGGCAATGGTCTAACTTGATATGTTGCACAATGACTAGAGACTATCCCAATAGTATGCAATATTGCAGTAATGTTACTGCAATTGAATATCCTCTTCCGATCAATACATATACTGTATTATTGCAATGATTCGCAGAAATCTTGTAGTGACATTATAAAACCTTTCAACTTGAACAGATTCTATGGCCTTTTGATATCTTTTATTATAGTTCCTTACTGTCTCAAAAAAAATCAAACTATCAGTTTAAATGTTCCGGCTAAGTTATGAGACATTTATTTGTAGTTTTTCGTTGCGAAAAACGTACTTCCATATGATTCTTGGAGTCTATTCTTGACTTTTAATCTTTAAATCAAAAACCGGTGTCAACTGGCGTACGTTTCGTCCTTCGAGAATCGTTTCAGTTTCAGGGTTTTCAAGTAAGACTGGTTTAACGACCTGCTGAGACAGGAGAAGGTAGGAATTACGACCAGACTTTATATAAAACTGAAATAAATTTAAGAATCCTGTCTCGAATTTATAATCAAAGGAAAGAAAATCCTTTAATTTCCTTTCATGGACTTTTGAACGAGTAGACATTATTTTCATTAAATTAACTATACGTGTAAGAAGTTCAGACACCCTAAAATTTTACTGACCAAAGTTCGGATTACCTAAAATTTCAACTGACTTCACGATTATGCCTAGACATAACAGTGTTACTCGTGTGACTCTTATGTAACAGTAAAAGGTCGATTTCGCTAATTAATCGCTCCACATTATCGTGGAGAATAATGAATGCACTTTCTCAACGAAATCAAGAGTTT
>JAUESI010000029.1:7771215-7810160 GCA_032275145.1 Synergus laeviventris
GAAATGTTTCGAAAATTTGAGAACGTTATGAAGAAGCAGTTTGAAAAATTCTTACCTTGCCAGGAGTGGGCGAAGCTGAGGTGGATGCTAGCCCCTGCTGGAGGTGGTACCTCTTAGGGGTGAGCATATTGTAGGGTGCACTGAGGCTACCCGGGACGACAGCTACGCTCGTCATAGTCATTTCCTCTCTGAATTGCAGTTTTCTGCTGCTCCAGAGCACTGATCTGCGCCCTTTTCAGGCCCTCACTGTCTTTCATCCTCTCCGCAGCGTCTGTAAAATAAAAAACTATGTTATTTCATTTCAGAACACCTAAATATGGTTTAGCACCGGCATGATATTTTATTCTTTATCCCTGTTCATGTCTACTTTAAATTCGTTGAAGATAAACATGTTTCGAAGTGGTCAAGATCGTTGGACAAAATGTCGGTTTTGCATATAGATTATATAAACCTTGTTCCTTGGTGCAATTTCTCTCTGGAGATTAAAATTGTGTAACGCCCTCGCGCAACGGTGCGCACAAACCAAAGGATTCAGACATCAGCCTAGAAAGTTAGAATCTCTTACATAATAATATAAATCTTCAAATTTCGCAGAATATATTCTAATTTAAAAACTTCTTTTTGTGGTTGCACGAGGGAAAATGGATACTCAAACTTATCATGAAAAAAAAATTTAATTACAAATATATTCATTTGAAATATCTAGATATTTAGAATTTTCAAGTTTGACCTCAAAAACTATGTTGACTATTTTCCAAGAGACGGAAGTAAATCATATACATATATTATGTCTGAAATTATCCTTTCAGTAGACGTCAGCTCAGGATGTATGTATTATAGTTATAGCAAAATAAGTAAATAAGTAAAGTGAGTAAAATAAGTAAAGAGAAACGTATCTTGGATTGGTTTATCGAGAGTCCCCAGGCAAAATTATCCCAGTCGTAAACCATCAAAGTACCGACTACCGCCTTTCTTGTTTTACAAAACACAGAGTACCGTAAGTGTGACTGCCTGATATGGCACATGAACTCCTTTTGGATTGTGTCGATCTCAAATGAAACAAATTTTGTGTTCTTAGATTCAATCTATTATATCAGGTCAAAAGAATCTTTCTTAATTATGAAGTCTAATTATCTATGTGTAAACAAAGATCAATACATTTTTTAAAGCAATGTAGCAAGAGCTAAAAGAAATCTTATTGTAGAAACCTACATCCACAAAGAGTAAGATTAAAAATCACTTTACATCGAATTAATTTGATGACTTTATTTCTAGTTTATTCCGGTATTTCAAGAAAAATGCTATAAACATTCAATACATGGAAATATATATCTAAACGATTATTTCAGTTTAAGAAATTTTTTAAGAATATAGAGAAAATCAAGGCTAGATAAAGCTTTAGGTACACTATGTATGTGAAAATGATATAAGAAATAGATAAGTCCGAGTAGCCTACAAAGAGAACCTGTTTCCATTCAGATGAAGAGAAATATAATTGTCTATAAATTATTCTATCTTCTGATAGTGAAAACCAGAGTTTACCGTTTTTACACTCAATGCTTCCGGAAGTTTCAAAATATTTGGGATCATTTTCGATATTAATGACTTTTGCTCTCAATGTGGATCGTAATTTATGATCTTCTTTTCTCACCCTCAAGCATTTCACGGTTGAATACTATAGTTTCTGACATTGAGAAATAGTTACTGAACTTTTTCTCGGATAAGAATCATCTTCTTATAGATAAAAGTGTTAAAATATCGTTGACACAATTGTGCTGTAGAAAGACAATGATATAATGGTTCTTCTGCGATAGGAGAAGTGAAGAATGTTCAGATTCTCCAGACTAACCACGCGCGAGCGGCAATCGAATGAAGATATCACATAAGAAAATCTCCTATTGAAAGATCCGAGACAACACGCATTGCGATTGCAGATTGCATTGTTGAGATCTTTCTCTCCGATGCGCTGGCACGCACAAATCTTTCGATAATATCCGGTAAGAATCTGCGACATACAAGTTTCCAGGCTTCCAAAATAAGTTGTCCATTGAAAAAACAAATTCTATGCATCACCTCACTGATGCAAGCTATATGTCCATACGATAAAGTCCCTACAAAATTTCTATACTTTAACTCTTACATCTGATATCTGATATCTGATATTCCACGAATATTGCAAAATTCTGCCTGGGTATCTTTCTTTGCAAGGCTCTAATTGCCTAATTAATGTTAATTAAATGAAAAACGAACAACTGGTCTAGACTGTCGGCGACACACTTTCCGAAACATATGTTTACAGAAGGGAACAACAATATACAAAGAGGCCTTTTCCATCATCAGATTATTTTGGGAGACTGACTTTCACCTTTCTCTGTAAATCGAGGTCCGGACCTACGAAAATCTTCTGCGAAAGCGATTAAAAAGGAAGAAATACTCTTAACTCGTATCGTGGTGTAGCTTACGATACCTTCTTGTTAATTTATTTTCACTTCCCACAGAACGCCTAAATTCCAAGGTGCGTGTGCGACTCGGTGCAAAATTGCTGGCATAAAGCACAGCCATCTTGTCCCAAAACGGGTTTTCCTTCACAGCTCGCAAAACTGTAGTACTGCGCTAGCTGGCAGGAAGCAAGAAGCCAGCTTAGATTACATGTCTTCTGGAATTACATTCGCTGCCCACCATGTTTCTCAGCTCTAAATCACTTTTTGCTGCTAAAAAACTCAATTCACATAAGAGAAAAAACTTTCATATCGTATGGATAAGAAAATTCAAGACGATTTAATAGAAGTACGCTTTCTGCTTTTTGTGTGTCTTGCATATGTTGCCAATTAATTTTTATTGGAAAAAACATTGCATGAGAAAACTTTTTTATTTTAGTTTAACTTCAAAAGAAAGACCTTGAAAAATGATCTGAACCAGCTCTTGAGGATGTTCGCGGCAGGAGAAAACGATTCTTTGATATGTACTTAGGATTAATGTGAGTCAGCGCCAAGAAGATTGGTATGCGATTTAATCTTGTGAACAGTAAAGTCTTTTGAAAGAAGCTGCGTATAAGGTTCATACTGTAGAAGAGAGGAAAGAGAAAGGTGCTAAATTTATTGTGACTATCACTATTGCCTCTACGAAAATCTACATAGCGACCTTCCTAAGTGTTCACACAGGGTTATCCTTTTCGTCCCGAGGGAAGATGGGAAGATCCGACCATTACAGAAATTCAAGAATTTTTCCAGAAAACATACCTGCCTCGATCGGCTCTTGGAGTTTATCAGATGGTTGAGAAAATCAACGAGACTTTCCTTTTCTGATTCTGAGTTTATTTTTATTTTCATGATCGCTTTTTTCTTATTGGAATTGGTATGTTTTGTTGATGAAATCTTGAAGGAGCCTTGATGAAATTTTCATGAATCATTAGGGATATTTAAGAAAAGCTAGGTCAGATAGAAGAACAAGTCAAACTAAGCAGCGATTAGTAATTTGTCGAAGTGTTACGTTGGGCCCCACTTTCTATATGCATTGTAGGTCTCGAATCTAGAATAATATAGTTGCACAGTTCACAACTGAAGCATGTTTATCATGGTTGATCTTGACTTCTGATGAAGAGACCGATTAAGATCTCCCGTGGGTCCACATCTAACGGTAATCTGGTTGCAGACAGATCACAACTCAGGATAAGCAGTTCGATCAGTCGATACTAATGCGTGGCGCGCTTACTCGGAAAGTGTAACGCGCTCGAAAAAACGATCAACAATTCTAAGAAAAGACGTGATAACAAGTACGGTATAAATCGAGTTAAAAGTACTGGAGAGAATATATATTACATATATATACATGTAACTAGCGGCTTTCCGCGGTGCGTCAACCTAGATCGGCCCTCCTACTTGGCAGCGAATCTAGTATAATTGAGCGATAAACATAAGGTTTGCAGATATCAAACATCTATTGAACTTATACATCAAAAAATGGAAAAGAATCATGTTTCTTGTTACGGCTGAGGAGTTATAAGTCTATAACGGTTACGAGTAACTGGCGTCAACTTCATCGAAAATTTACAACATGCAACGGTAAAGGGTAGGAAGTAGTAGTGATCGGCTACAGCAAGACGAGGAGGTTGATTCTGTAAGAACAAGTTGGAGAGAGATGTCTTGACAGGTGCATGGAGGCCAATGGAGAGGGAGTATAAACTTACGAAGCGTGAAATTACCGCGGATCGGCACGCGCTTCACCAATGTAAATGAGAATCTCGGAAGGACGAAGGCGCAGAGTACAGAATAGAGAGATTTATGTAGAATGATGGACTGAAACAGGAAGTAGGTGGAACACTACCCAAGTAGCACAAGATATCCGCAGGCTGACCTAAATTTATCTCTATAAATAATATTCGTAGACATCCCAAGGGCCAAGGGCGTGGGCAACTAATTTCCGCTGTAATATTTCATTCCAATAAATCCTTATTATTAGGAAGGTATCCCTTCCTGGGAACTGCGGGGATTTATCAATTTTTCAATCAAACATAAGATATAAAGAAAATGACAGTATGCAATTTTTGAGGCAACATTTTGCGATAGTCTTGAAGAGATGAGCACAGACTTAAACGTGTCATTAGGCGCCAGAATAACAAGCCTGACTTGACGACCGTCGTCGTATAATATAAGTTTTGTGCTAGAATTTTACGGTTGCGTTACCCAATTACTGCATTACGTTATAACCAGCAAAACCACCAGTTAGAACCTTACGACCGATTTTCGCTAGTTGCAAATCGCAATATAAGAATAATTTACAAGCAAGTTCTAGTGTTGTCAAACAGTGCAGCAAGAGCGACTGGGACATTGGGTGTTGAATGCATAAAAGCATAAACGATATGGATAAAAATACTATGTGTAAGCAGAAAACCGGCTTGATAAATCAATAATGTACCTATAAATATTCAGCGTGGAATATATTTCGAGTTTCAAGTATTGATGTGATCTCGTGTTACAATTATAGATTTCAAACTTTGCACATTTGGATGCCATAAAGAAAGTCAAACGTACTAGATTTAAATATATTTACATCTATAATGATAAGACTTAGGTACATCGTTTTGCGCTTTACGTTTTCTGCTTATATGTGTTGACCTCAGAGTAAGGCTCGCACCATAACTAGACTCTGCACGTATAATGAAATGCGATGAAATTAAATGAAACGAAGTCGAAGAGAGTTGAGAAGCTACAGACCTTCAGTTCCTGTCCGTTCGACCCACTTATGGTCGTATCTTGGACCCGATCACTTTCATACCATGAGTAGCGAAGTCGACTGGATCTCTCGTCTTGGACCCTAGGTCAGTGCGTATCCCTTTGTCTCTTTTTGTGTCCCTCGATTCTCGACCTTTGCGATATCTTTATACAAACACAACTATAACTGAAAGTGTTGTACCATCGATTTTCAAACCTTTATATTGTGTTTGGGACTCATATCTTGAACCTTCTCTCAGGCTTAATTTTCCTTTGTCAAGCAAACACAATTCTAAGAGTGTATTATAAGGAAGAGAGGACGTAACAGGTTACCGTTCAAGTTACATAGAACAATCACGAAAAATAGCAGCACTAATCTCTCTTCTGTTTCCCTATTCGTTTCGAATTATATTGTAGATTCTTGTGGTTTTGCAGATTGTGAACATGATAGCTTTGACAAACATAAGCTGGTCCTTCCGCAAATAAAACCGCAAATAAGACGACGCTGATGCTTTTTCATCAATCAATAGTCACGCGATCACCACATAAAATTTAGAGCTAATGATTGAAATTGAGATCGTCAGATAATAAAAAGCAAAGTTTAGTTTTTAGTGTAATGTTATTTTCTCTTTTGTTCGAAGTAAATCAATTTATGCGAAGTAATCAAACTTTCTCACTTGAGAATTACTCGAAAAATAGTCATGTTTCTGTTTTTTTTTGTTAGTATAATGAAGAGAATAAACTTGGGTTATAGCTAAGTTAATATAAAACAATGTTGATTTCGAAACTATTAGTCTGTTATAGCTGGCATAGTAGATACAATTAGAGATGCCGAAACAATCGGTAGTAGATAACCTCAATAGGCCAGGATGCATCAATCTCACTATCAATTGCCATGAATTTCATTCTCATATTAACAATCGTATTCCCATAAAGAGATTATATTTCAAATTAACACCTCGTTTCCAGTGACTTCTAGAAACCCTATAGAAACATCAGAAGATTTCAGAACAAGTCGGAACCCGCCAGAGGCTCCAAACATTCCGACAAATGTTCCAGGAATTAGGTTCCTAGAAGAAGGTAAATATTGGCATAGCACAGGACGTTCCTAACAAAGGTTCAGAGAATATTCTTAATGAACTTTCATGGAAAATCGTGTAATACAAAATATTGGGAAATATTGGGCGGAAACGAAACAAAATTTCATAACACAATTTTCTATAAAAGTTCCTTACGAACATTCTCTGAACTTTCCTTGGGATATACTTACTTCCGGAAACCTTTCTAGAACATTTTGCTGAATTTTCCAAAGTAAGGTCTCTCCATTTATTAGTTTTCTTTGAAAGTCCCACGACAAGTTATCCTAGAGATTGGAGACGCAGAGCTTTCGTTTTAATCGATTTTGTTGACAGGAAAAGGAAGTGGATCGATCTCCTTCTACGGAGAGGCCGAAAGTCCCTTGAAAGATGTTGAACTTATCATAAAACAGGGGACTTCTAGACATGTTTGAGATAGCAAGAGCCTACAAACTATGTAGGTAGACAGCTTTCCTTGCTACATGAAAGTGGCTCCTCGTAAATTGCGTTTATGCATACGAATTCCAACGCAGACGTCCTCTTACACCATTGCACTACAGGAACACTTAAGACAGATCTGCAAAGATTTTATTTTATGGTTTTCAGTTTACGATAAGGATTCAAGACTCGAGTTCAGAACATCTGCACGAAATACAAGGTTTTTTTATTTAAAGCGATTTTTTGGAAAAAAGATTACTTTCTCTTATAGCAAATCTAAAAAAATCGAATGAGCCAAGATCGAGTGAGTGTCGGACATATTGTAAGCAGATCGTGAGAAAGCCCTCGAGAGTTTCGCAAACTTGAGAGGAAATCTCGATATTTTTTATCGACTTATATAGAGAATATTCTGTATAAGGTGTATATCGCACATCGTCTGACGTGAAATCGATCTGAGATCGATCGTTT
This sequence comes from Synergus laeviventris, assembly GCA_032275145.1. NCBI lineage: Eukaryota > Metazoa > Arthropoda > Insecta > Hymenoptera > Cynipidae > Synergus > Synergus laeviventris. The sequence goes on from JAUESI010000029.1 coordinate 7,778,408, forward strand.
GATGCAAACTAAACAACTGATTTGGATCTTATTTTAAAACATAATCTAGGAATCAAAAATTGAATCAGATAAACTATTTAAAAGTAAACGCAAAGTGTGTTTTCAGTCATGAAATTCTAACTAGGATATTAATCCGTCAGGAAAAAAAAATGCCATACGCTAGCATTTCTTGTCATGAACTGATTTACTATTCGTGTATATAAATGTAAATGAAAATAATTACACATAAAGAAACGTTGCCTTCCTCTTCAACCATAACATGGTATATAATGGAGTGCCTTTTTTGCTGAATGAACTTAAGGAGTTTTTTTTATTATACAATAATAATTATAACCATAATGTATATGTTTAAAAAAAATATTTTCTGAAGCCCATGGAACTTTGAATATTTCTATCACATAAATTTTGAAATATAAAAGTCTAATCTTCATTTTTTGAATCCGAAATGTAAAGAATATGTAGTTTCTTTCACCTCTCTCGTTTGGCGAATATACGAAAGCATTTCCACATAAGGAAATATGGAAACATTTTTCTCACGAAACGACAAGTTCAGGTACATGGTTGCAGTATTGCATGAATAGTGAATACAAGACGATACTTTGATGACCTTTTTGCGTTTTCTTACATCGGTATTAGATATTCTACTGAAACGGTAAATGTAAATTTACGTAGGCGAATATACGCGCTACCGTATAAAGAAATATATTTCGTGGTAACTTGTCTCGAATCGGTAAGAAATCATACGTAATTTATTTATTTGAAAGATGAGAAAATGACCATGAAGGTCTATTTTTAAGGGCAATATATAAAAAACGACTTTCGATTTCACGCCGTTGTAATTAGATTTGTCAAACAGTATTTACCACAGACGACGTGAAAACACGACTGATTATAGTAGCACCTGCCTTTAAACTATTCGTAAGCATTCGTGAGCTAACATTCCTATATAAACATTAAGCGCTCATTACCGATTTCTAAATGGTCACTGGAAATTGGAATAGTCTGTTGCGCAAATATATTTAATCTCTGGTTGCTGTCAACTTGACACCGACGATTTCATGAACAAAATTAATCGAGATGAAATATTCTTGTTATTTACTGTTATTACTGATGAAAAAATTTTTTTAATGGACTAGCAACTATGATTAAGTTCTCGTTTTTGCACTCCTTTTACTAAAAAGATTATCAATGTCTAATTTCATGAATCTCAATAAGTTTCTTTAAATTCCTAAATATCGTTAAAGCCTATGAAATCTCATGAAATCCTTTAAAATTTCTGAAAATGTCAATATTATAGATTCCTGTATACACTGTATATATAGGTTCCTGCACCGGTTTCGGTACTGGAACCTGTACAGGAAACCATACACAAACCTGTATAGAAAATTATTAACCCGGTTGTGTCTGAATCGAACCTCGATTTACCACCAATAAAGTTGATTGCAAAACGCAATTAGAAATGCAAATTTTTTACAAATACTAAAATTAGCTTAAAGTGCCTTCATTTTATTGTGTATTTATTACACATGTATTATTACATGTATTTTACGCGATCTTAGTATACCAATATAAGCTACTTATTCGTGCGTGCAAACGCGGGTATAATTGATGTAATTTCTTCGGTCGAGTGTGAACCTGGAGCAACGGTTTTCGACCAGCATAAGCGTCGGAACACGTTATATGATTGTATCAAACTGATCGAGAAATAGGGGGCAACCTTCAAGATTTAGCATACTATTGCGAAAAGAAAAAAAGCCTTGGACCGACGCGACCTGAGTACTATAGACGCAATAGACCTAAGAAACAATCTCGAATGATTAATTATTACGTGGCATTTGAAAAGAAAAATTTTGTGGTCAAAGAGCACAAACTGTTTTAATTACTTCTATGCCAAATTGTTACGTTATTTAATATTATTGAAATGCGTCATGCCCTAATTCAAAGAAATCATTTCTTTAGCAATACTTCTTTATTATAATAAAATATTTCTCCAGTTCAATGATTTCGATTCCTCGAAATATCAACCATGTTTTTGAACCAAGTAATTCATCCGTGAATGGATTAATATGATTTACAGATGGTATGCAACATTTTTAAGACAATTTTGGACTTATAGTTTTAACAAAGTGAAGGAATTTTCAGTAAACATGAGAAAACAGTCTGGATTTGCTTATTCGTATATTGATATCATAAATTTACTATGAAACGAGCAGGCACTTTTAGAATGGCTGTACTGGATATTGAAAAAAAATAGTACGAGTGTAGGTGCAACTTTCTTGACTTAAACTGCTTTCTTACTTGCAACTGCATATCTCGTATCTGCGTGTTCTAGAGATAGAGTTCCGCCCTGGGGAATCGTTTACAGTGTTCGAACAGACTGTAGTCATGCTCCGTTTATCATGGGTCAGAGTTAAGCAAAAATTCTTTATCAGGAATTAATAATTCTTTCGTTATATAAATAGAGCAAAGAGTTTTTCGTTTGGGATCACAGGATCAACTTTTCGGTCAAGGTTTTTTCTCATTGCAATCAGAAAAGTTGGCCATTTTGAAAGGTTCCCTTGAATTGAGCAACGTCGTCAGCTTGTATGGATCGACACGCCGCTTTGCGTCAATTAAATTGGTTGTTAAACGGAACGCTTTTATAATGAAGCAGCATTCGAATGCGATCAACCGAACGTGGCAGCCCCTCGAGCGAGTGAAGAAACTCGCCTTCATCTTAAATATTTTCTATGAAATTGCTCAAAGAAAAATCACTCACGCCCACGTGCTCGCCAACTAGAGCAGACCGCCTTCTATAATTCTATATAGTTGTATATAAGCTTTGAAGGATAAATATGGATTGCAACTTATTTTCTAATGTGATGATCTATAGAATTTCAGTCACTTATTGAAAGCTTCCATTATAAACTTGTCTTGCAGTTGAGGAAAAATGTACAGAACAAGATAAAAAGCAATATTCACTTACAAATAATTGTATATTGCTCGTCAACTTCTTCATAATGTAAGCGAGACTCACCTGCAACAAAAATAAGAAATATGTTAAATCCTTAAATTGTCGTTTGAAACAAAAATTAGTGATATCAAAAAATGCATAATTTTCATACTAACAACAAAGGAATTCCTACAATGTAGTAACTAAAGAGTATAAATCTTTTGCGAAATGACATTTGAGCATTATTTAGTACATTAATTTCATCCTCAATATATATATACCTACATCAAAGATCAAATTCTCTCTATTTTTTCTATAAACTGCGTCGAATCTATAATATAGGTAATTGAATATCTCGTGTTGCACAACCTATAATTGCAAATCTTGCATGCGATGATATCAAATGTTTTTACATTTTATACACTGCGCATATAATGCATTTCATCAAATTTTGCAAATGAAAATCCATCCTTAACTCAAATTGATTGAACGAAATAAAAATTTCTCCATATAAAATGGTTTCCTCTATAGATCATGCCATTATATACGTTATATGAGTGAGCTTCTCTTGAAAGGTCGGTCTCCTCACGATATCGAGAATTCAAACTGAACCGGTCGTTCGCCATTTTTCAAGTTTTTTTTCCTTGCTACGGTTTATGAGCGTTCGGGCCAACGAGGTCACAGTCTGGAGAGATATATATACATGTGTGGTTTGGTGCGGTTGGCTGAACCAATTGTTCTTCTTGATGACAGCGTCTGGCTCACCTATCATCATGCATCTCTCTTGCGCCAGCGTTAAAGTCTCCACAGATTACCGGAGGCTGATGATATTCAAGACAGGACACGCACCTCAAATTTTATTCATTCAAAGATTTAGGCCGAGACATACACGCAACAAATTATCTAACATAAAGGAGACCTGATTTATGTCTTATTATTTATTACATTAAAATAAATGAGATGATAGAGACTGTTCGTGGAACGTTCTCGAAACGTTTCAAATATCGTGTGCCCACTGGGTTTCCTCTCTTTTCCTGTTTATTCTCACTCAAACATGCATGTTTTACACCTAGTTTACATATTATACAAATATAGTTCAAGTCTTCAAAGTATATATATAATAAGATACTTTCGAATAAGGAATAGTATATAAGCGCCTTTCTAAATGCTGTTTTCTTATTATATTCATCGTTTTATAAATGATGCAGACTGAGATTCTGCATTGGACTCTTATGTATCTGTATGCATCATGCTATTTGAACCGTCTTGACATTCTTGAACGGGAGAAAGAGATCCTCAGTCCTCACCGTGTTAAGCAAGCTACTATTTAGTACCGGTAGTCTAGCATGTATGTATGTACCTATAATCCTACTTCTACAGTACAGACAACCTGGGATCGGAATGCGACATGAAGATCTTAGTCGATCCTACGAGCTTCTGGGAACTTCTCTCTTGATCCTTGAAGGGGATAAGATTCTAAAATATAACTAAATCTCATGCAGAAATTTAAATAAGGATGTGTTTGAGGAACTTTTAATCAATATTGAAAGATTAAGAATGAAACAATGAAAAGTGTAGTGCTACACATATTATTCATGAATCGCGATCATCTGATCATTCTATTCTCTATTCGCGTGTATGCCATTATGTCATATATGTATATTAAATACTGGTAATAATGCGAGACGCTAGACGTTGTTCCGGGACGAAGGAATGACGACTGGTTGCGCAATTGGAAACCCAGTAACCTTTTGTGTTTCGATGCACCAGCCTCGAGCGATAGTTGAGATAATTCACGTCGTTTAGCTGCGTAATAATAGGCATGCGTCCTGTTAAGGTCAGTTGTTCGACTGTGTTCGAACAAGTCACGCCGCCGCGCCGGTACATCGCATCAGTGCATGACTGACATGACAATTTCTGATTTTCAGCTCATCGACCCGATATTAGTGAGCGTTATGTTCGCACCGACAAAGCAACAATTTTGCCTTCTTAATTTTCGATCTAGAAATGAAAGACGATTACTCCTATGAAAACTGACTGTATAATGGACTCTTCAAAACTTCAAGTTCAAGTTTTTTTCCGTTCATGAACTTCGTTTATGCCGAATTCTAAATATATTTCTGAATCATCGTAATGCCAGTCATGATGGAATATTTACTGATCCTGTTTTTACGAATTGCTTCATTATGCATCCAGATTGGCGTTTTAGCATAAATCTGCGAACTTGGTATATATCTTACGGGACCGATTTTGTGTGTGGGCTGGTGGTCGCGCCCGCAATTTGGTTGGACTGTTTGCTCTTCTATTGACACACTTTAGCGAATGGCGTAATATAATTCCGGGGTTCTCAAAGACAACGCTCATTTTTTTTGAGACCGGTTTCAGCTTTGCTGATGAGAATCCTTGAGTTGAGTCTTCTGGTCGGTTAACGGTCGTGCTCCAGACTGAGCTGAATCACAAGAGTTTTGCCCCACTCAAAACGTTTCAACAAGTTCATTCTTGCAAGAAATTAGTCAATGAGTCTCGGAATTATACATTTGACGTGACGTAAGACATATCAATGAACTGTTAGATCTTAGGTAAAGGAACTGATATCATACTAGTAAGGGATTGCGAAGAGAATTGACTATTTAATTATAAATTTTCTCAGTAATCAGGTAGTGTAAAAATTATTTAATACCAAGGCAGATATTACATTATCTTTTTTAATTGCTTAACGAAAGGAAAAGTTAATAACTGTATGTCAAATAAAACATCACTGGATTAAGCGCCAGTTAAAAGTAAACGGTTTTCTAAATATATCTAAATTACTAAGAATATACGAAAGGTCGATACTATCTCTAAACAATATCTAAAGCTATCAATCGTTACACAACTGTGCATTAAATCGCAGTCTATAAATTATCAAGTGGTGAGCAATTAACGCAACGAATCGTATGGTTCCAGGTTGATATTCGATATGGGGAAAAGAACTGCAAGAATTTTTTCTAAATGGATGTCTGGTGTAGTTTCTTTCGAGACTGTGTGACACGGAAACGCAACAATTCTAGAGGTTAGATACATGAAAAGGGAACGCAAGTTCAAGGCGTCTGCAAGCAATGCTTCTTGAGATTCCACAAGTAACATTAGCGGCGTTCAGCCAACTGTAACGCTAAGTGATCTACAGGTGTCAAAACCAGATAGCCGCGTTCTGTTTTCTATGCGATTGTTCTTATTTCTGTGAAAAGGGAAACCTATGTTCTTATTTTCTGTCTTGCAAAATGACCAGACAGTTTTTCAAATCGTTGGCTCATTCTATCTAATACCTTGTTTCAACACTCATCAATAGCGAGAGTTCAGAATTGACTGTTAGGATAGATATATTGCTGTATCCAAAAGTGTAACCATATCATCCATCCTTTTCATTTTCCAGGAGATTCTGATACTAACTCTGCTAACAACTCTGAATCCGATTAAAATGACTTGGTTTCTAATTGGAAGCTGTTTGAAACAAACTATACAATATATGTATTTACTGAATGTTCCACGCTACTTGAAGCCTCTAGAATTAGTCTTCACGCATTTTAAATAAACAGAAGAATAGCGTGAAAATATCTCCGCTCCATTGGACCGGAGGTTTTTCCTTGACTTTTGTTTTAAGTTCGGAGAAACTGAGAAACTAAGCATTTCAGACATTCGGACCACCCTGTATTTTCTCAGATGCGATAGAGCATCTCTCTTTCTTATCCTTATCCTTATCCTAGAACCTAGCTTTAGCTACACTGCCTCTTCTCTGCTGCTTCTCATCTTCAATTGTTTTGCTCATTTCGCGGAATCCTTCGAGCCTGCTTCCTGTTTTGCCTCTCCCGTGTAACTGCCGAGAGTCGAGTCGAGGTCTTAGAGGCTTAGAAACAAGGAACGCAATATAAAACATGGATGTACATTGCACAATGTTCATGTATCTCTTGAAACACGAGGCGTTGTAGGTAACTGTGCGTATCTCAAACAGTGATTAGAAAACCAGATGGTATCGTCAGTTAAGGGTTGTTACGGCCACTGAAGCTTGTCTTGGAACAAAGTCGTTGACCTTGATATCTATGACATGCTTCAACAATTCCTTGCTGTCGTGGAAACAAAAAAACTTGACTTCTGATTATTTTTACTGTCGACAATTTTCAAAGTTAACATTCTTAGGCTTGAAAAACTGCTTTCGGAACGGTTTTGTCAACCATTGACTGATGAATCTTTGAATCTTGACCAACCATTATTGTTAATGTCGATCAGGCAAATTTTCAAGAACTTATTTTGAAGCTGTATTCAGCCCGACTCGGCTGGCGCAGACTGGCGTCGTTTATTTAACGGTACTTCGATATTGAATTAACGTAAAACTGGAGGTCCTAAAAAAACAAGAAAAAAAGTGGACAAAGTGTAAGAAAAAGAAGGCCAAAGGAGGACGCTAAGGTGTAAAATGTATGAAAGAGAAAGTTGAGAAAGGTTCGCTGTGGAAACGGAAACGACAATTTTAAATAATGCTTTGTAATTGCTATGACCCATGTTTTTTTCGGTAATTCTATATCTATTATGTTAATCGTAAAAGCGTGCACATTTTAGAATATTGCGCTGTCATAGTTTTTTGGGTTAAACATGGAAGGACATAACAAAACAAAAAAGTGCTGGTGAAAGATAAGTTTACGATGAAAATCTAGGGGATATTAACACTGTTTGAAAAGGGAAATTCATTAAAATACGTGTATTAGCTTTAAGAGAGAGATTAAAAAAAGAGAAAGAAAAGATTAAATCAAATCATGAATTCATTTTCCGTATTGTACTAGACAATTGGCTTTCACAATTGTCTCGTTAGATTCTCATACATACTCTGAAGTTTAAAAGTCAGGCGCTCGGCCTCGGCGCTGTTATTCGCGTGTGTCAGTCAACCTTTTGGCGAAAGTAGTTCCATGAGAATTAAAGGACAACCCGGATGATCTCGATAAACAGAGACTACATCTCAAAATATCTCTTAATTGAAATTTAAAGTGCACGAAAAAGATAGAGTATCCCACATAAAAATTCTATGCATGTAATTTTGTTTCCAATTATACCTCAAATTGATACACTGAAATATAGATATAACCGTTCTTTTCGCATATTTCCTTTTAGACAGTCAGTCTACATAATGAAATAGCCTTTCAGCTCTGCAATTAAACTCTTAACCACAAGATGTTTCATAATGTCCGAAGTACGTCTTTTATGCCCGCAAAAAGTAAAGTTCATCCCTCATTATCGTAAAGCCGCAGTGATTAAATACATTCAGAATGTTATTTTTCAGCGAATTATTTCTAGAAGGAGTCTTTTTACATGACGCATTCACTGATGTATAATTTTATAAATCGTTTATTTTACGCCTTGCTTTTTCTGACAAAAACTATAAGATCGTAGATATATGGCAGTGAAAGAGGACGAATTTTCTATTCCAAGTTGTAGAGATAATCACCGGTTTGTAGCAATTAAATTGTAATATTTCATCTATGATGTCTATTCAGGCAGTCAGTAAAAAAATCCAAGGATGCAAAAATTTAAGATATTATCCTTAAAATTAACTGAGAGCGTTTTTCACCCAACATTTATGGGAAATTAATAACTTTTGACGCTGAACGTAAGAGACTTGTTATTACATCACTGAACAGGAAGTCTTAAGCGAACTACTTAATTTCTAAATTTTATATATAGTTAATATGAAAATTATACTTCTAGCAATCAAATATTCTAGCCCGGGAAAATGTAGGTACTATATCAAATATATTCTTTCTAAGGTTTAATATTATTTCGTATTTTCTCTGAAAATATCTTATAATTCTTTAAAAATCGATGCTTTTACTTCAACCCCTGCGTTCACTCGATATAAGGATTCAACCGCAAAAAGGTGTAAGTGTTGTTTTTCCTCCCAATGTGAGACGGAACTTAAAAAACAGAAAAATAAGATACGATATAGACGTAAAGGAAAGAATACGAAGAAATGGTCGTTGCGGTGAATGATTTTTAAAAGTTTCAGAACGAGTTTCACCGGATGGTGCACCGCCCTAACTTTTCGCGAATAAAAGCTGCATTTGCTCGTCGAACTCGAATGCCTCTTCTGTGGTTTTATGAATATGTCAGAAAACCGCAGAACCCACCGCCGCCACACCAACCTCTTTAAAAATTGAGAGTCGGATACAAAGAGACGAAAATCACAAAGAGATATGTTATTTTGATTAACCAAATTTAAAATAATTGTTATGCTTATAAGATCCTGGGATCTTTTGCAATATTTCCCAATTCAAAACCTAATTTACTGGAGATTTTTCTTTAAAGTTTCCAGGTGCAATAGGCCCTTCACCGGTTTCATGTCACTCTGGATTCCGATCCCATGATCTCCCGGCATTGAAATCTTGATGATTGCTGATTAGCTACCTCGACAAAATTCTCCTCAGACTTCTACGAAAAAAAATAATGGCCGAGACAAAAAAATTATACATACTTTTTTGCTTTTAGATTATCTCTGTTTCTAGAATAGAGTCTAGTTGGGTTTTTTGCAAAAAAGGATGTTAATTTATTCTATATTACGCAATCCCACATTCAGAAAGGTATATAAGCGTTAATTATAATCTGAATCCTTAATCTTTACGTCATAATCTCGATTATGACCCCTGAATTATACAATAAAAGAGTAAATTAGGGTGGCCTACTTTGCAGTCATAATTAGCTCACATCTTTGGAGTAAATAGACTTGAGTAAATGAAATTACAGAAGAAAGAAAATGCGAATAATAAAACTTCCGTATGTCCTTATGTGATTTAATTTCCAGCTTTTACACTTGAGTAACTTCATTTATATGGGCCATACATCTAGTATAATGAATCTATAACTATATAGGTAAAATGATGGATATGATACACGATTTAATTTCTATAGATATTCGAGCATGAATAATAAATTGCACTCATTGTGAGAAACAGATGCTTATTAAAAGGGTATAATTTTTCTAACTGTAGTAATGATTCAATACTTCAATGAGCCTTTTCACATATACCTAAGAGTTAACTGTCTAAGCCTACTTTTGTCTTTTTGTGAGCAGTTACTTAACCATAACCAGTTATAAATTAATGCTAGTATTTTTCATGATTTACTTTGTCCGGATTGAATCCTTTGTTCTCAGATTTTTATATATTATATGAAACTATATAAATGCTTAATTGGCGCGCTTGGTACTTAGCTCATCTTTAGTTTTTCGCTTGACTGATTAAGTTTACAGATCCCGTTCTGTTCCAATAACCAATTGAAATAAGCCTTCGGCGAGTAAAATGGTCGTAAGATGATTCGTTCTAAGCATTGTATCGTGTCATTTTCGATTGGTCAGTGCCCATTCCCGTCTGATTCGGATGATCGGTGTATCATGGATCATGAATCGTGGATCATTGACATCGCACCGTATCGCCTGGTATCACAAATCGAATTACAGATACAGCCCAGTTCACAACACAATACACAAAACCGTTCATCGAACAGTCAACACCTGAACAGACATATTCCACCGAGATTCACAGGCTATTTTTTCTTGCTCATGGAAATATATTCTCATCACGAATTCTTTTCCTCCTCGTGAGTTCATTACCCCATGCAAGTATGTGCGGGTTGAATTATTGTCGGAGCAACATTTCAAATGTAATGGAAATGTTTACCGAATAGAATGTTTCACTGTAACGGGAACGACATGAGAGCCAACACGTGGCCAACGGAATAACTTTTTTTTTAATGAAACTCTATGGCATTGTTGAAAATTTATTGTGAGATCATCTAAGCCACCTACGCATTAATTCCCTTCAAAGACATTTCACATTTGTGTTAAACGAGGGAAGCTTTGCATTTTTTATTCACTTAACGCTTTCTAGTCTGCAGAGCTAAAAGATGGGATTTTCTTTTTCTTTCACGCATTACCAGTGATTATCATCGAAAGCGAAATTATATCTGCATCCAATTGTTTGACACGACTTTTTTAGTACGAACTGTAACGTTTTTCTAACACTTGCGTGAATTTCTATCTAAACATTAGATAATTTAAATACGAATGGCTCAAATTATCTAAAAGAATTTAAAACATGTGCACACAGTAGTGTAAACAAAGCCGTAGTGAATTCCATCGGCACTTTCATCACATACAATTTTTTTCATATTATTCTCAAGACACTGAGATCTACTTCCATATGAATTTATTATCTACTCCCTGATCTGCTCCAAGACATTGCTCTTGGAAAATAAGCTTGTTCTATAAGAATGGCTCATGGGAAATAACGATAGATTTTAGCATTTTTTACTTTTAATTTTTTAAATCTTGTATTTTTCTTTCAACTGATGGATACAAATCCTTATAATTTGAAAAATGACTATTACAATCTTCTCAGTATCCCATTTCATCATTTCGATTATTACAGCAACCTTTGGACGCAAAATAGTAATGCTTTCGTATTGAAAGGCACAGATACATTAGGCTTTAACTTTAACTTTAACCGAACCCGTTACGGCTTAAAGTCTTAATGACTCGCATAATAGGCCACACGGCAGAAACCTGGCCATCTGTTCTGCGCCATACTTATGCAAAGGACGCTGCAAAGCACTTTTGACGAAGACGAATCGCTTCCATGGAAATCGTAAAGAGTCGAAGGAAGAGACCGCGAATAGAGAAGTGAAGAGAACCAAGAGAATAAAGAATATTTGCCCAGGTCGGCGAACTATTCGCGGAGCAATACCATTTTGAATTTCTCCAAATTTTGATTTTCATGCATCGAGAAACAAAGAGATAATGAGTTAAAGAATAAATTCCCTTTTCATGTTTGTTGTAGTTGTAGTTGTTTGTAAATTAAGAACTAGAATTGACTGAAAGCACTGCAATTTTATTTGAAATGTAATCTCTCTTACTATAATTTTCGACCATAACATATATAAGATGACGCAATAATTATGAAACGATTGCGCAAAGGATTATTTTAAATAAAGGACTTCGAGAGTCGTAACAAAAGTATATCGCCATATAGGAATGGCTAGAGTATGGAGCACTCAAAGGTTATAACCAGGGCACCACAGGGAAGCGATCACGACCTTTCTCCACCTCGTAGGCGGACGACTTACAGTGAACAAAATCCGTTAAAAGAATCCTCGCGTGGGACGGAAACAACCAAGCCAAAGACCTTTCAAGTTTTCGAAATACCCTTTTTCATCGATTACATGTGATGAAACATGTATCTTACAATTTTAAAATTGATCCATCTTAAAAGAGCAGTAGATCTAGAGCAGTAAATTTCAAAGAGTATAGCAATGCAACATCCAGATTTCCAATAAAATAAGGAACAATCAGTTCTGGACTTCCACTGCACTCCATTTTAATTCTTCTTTCTAATATGACTACCCTTTCACTTCTTCCTCATAATTTAGAAATGACTAAATAAGCAATTACCTCTTACGAAGTCTTAATCCATCCAATATCCTAATTAATATTGCACGGCACACACCAGAATATTGTCACATTTAATTAGTCGTCTTTATCTGAAACGAGAAATCGAGGACGAGATCAATCGTCCAGACGATTGACCTACCACACAATTTGGCACAGTTCTTATTAAGCACTCTTTACCGCTCGTCCGCACCTGATAACACTCGGAATATCATTTTGGAACACTTTTCATTAGTCCACTATTTTATTTTCTTATTCTTTGAATGAATTATTTATGAACAAGTCGTTTTAATATTTGAAAAAATCCCGCGCCCTACGAAGGGGGGACCGACCGCGAGAACCATTCGAGTCGAGCGCAGCCGACGAAGTGAGAGGTAGAGGTCTGAGGTACTCGTGAGTGAACCAGTGACGTCACTGGCCTCAAGCTTCTCTTTTACCATTCCATCGAGAAACGCGAGAAAGGTGCCTGCCACCTATACCTCCTTCGAAGTTTGCGAAGACAGTCTGACAGAATGATCTGTACATATACAGTACAGGATATACAGTACATACTCGTATATACCTTGGAAACCTGTGAGTGGCGCTAGAAAATTACATGCGATACGTTTTCACGTAACTCGCTTGATCATGAATGCACTTGTGATCTAAGAGAAGCATCGACAATTGCTTCCCGACTGAAAACTTCCGTGCAAGTTACTACAGTATTATAGGCTCCTTGACAGATTCCCGTTCAGAATTCCCGTGCTGGTTCCTTATATATTTCAGTACAGGTTTCTTTACACGTTCCCGTACATGTTACAGGCACTTTAAAGGAAGCTGCGAATCTATATGTTTCTTTAATAAATTCCTGTACAGGAACCTGTAGAAGAACATGATGTATAGAAATTTGTATACAAGAATCTGTAAAGGGGCCTATGTAGGTTCCGTTACAGGTTCCTTTACAGACTCCCGTGTGCGGAAATTGCCCCATTTAGCCCTTTTTAAAATGGGATTGTCACGAGGTAATCATTTTAATATAATCAGGCATTTATATGAGGCAACGATATAGTAGTAATATCTTAGTTAATGAAACAGGGCATTTTCTACACTCAATTATTTATGAAAGTGTAAAAGGTGGTTATAATTATTCACTGAAAATTGACTAATATGTATATTGTTGAGATTTAACGTATTTTAGAGAATCCATAAATATTTTTTGTTTTCAAATTACTTCAAAATCTTGGAACTTTTTTTTTTAAATCATTAAAAATCCCTTAGAATATTTGCAAATGTTTAAAAATAATTGAAAATCATGAAAAATATTTTTAATTTTCTTTTAATTCTTTAAAAGCTCTTTAAAATCCTTTAAAATTCTTTAAAATCATTTAAAATCCAAAATTATTAATTTACTCTAAAACCTTAAAACTCTCTTGAATTTTTTGGAAATTGTTTAAAGATTCTTTTTAAATTATCTGAAATCTATTTCTATTGCTTTATAAGTTCTTAAAATCCTTTTAAATTCCCATTGGAATCACTTGAAATCTTTTGAAAACCCTTTGAAACTCCCATAAATTATTTTGAAATTCTCTAAAAAATCCTGGGAACACTGGTTAGAACCCCATCAGGACCCCATCAAAATTGTTACATTGCAGATTCCAGTAGTGGTTGTAGAGCAGGAAATTATCGAAGGAACTTGTTACCGGTTAGTCATTTACTGAGATTCCCATACAGATTACTGTAAAGGTTCTTTTACAAGTTTATATATAGAAAATTATGTAAAGCCTATTAGAGGTTCCTTTGCAGATTCCTATGTACAATGTATAATCACTTTTATAAAGAGTGAATCTCCTTCTTTATTGTAATATGAAACTGAAGCAGTTAAAAAGTTGTTAAAATGTTGCCTATCTTCTGTATATACGGTGTTCCCCAAAAATATATCAAGTCGTTTTAAAGATGTTTCCTTGTGTGTGTCTTGTTGACCCGGAAATAGGAAATTAACGGATATGAGTGTCAGGCATATGTTAGAACTAAAGCATGAGCGGGACGATGAACGCGAGAGTTGCATATTGAATGATTAAGGAGAAAGAAATGCACATTAACAATAGTGAACAACAATGCACTCGGAGACGGAGCGAATGGATAGGATAAGGACGAGCTATATGAGCTCGGATAGAAAATATGGCCATGATATTTACTAACTCGGCCTCCATGTGAAAGTGTTCGTTCCTTGGTTTGTGCCCCGTTCGAAACAACGCATACAAGAGTCGATTTTATGTAGCGGGTGTTCAGATAGCGAAGAATCAAGAACCTACTTTCGTAAAATATCAGTTAAAATTATGTACATTGATTACAAGAAAACTAGGAAAATCGAGATAGAATTTTCATGGAGAAAAAGTGCCTCTGAGCTTTCCACAATTTGTGCTCTCTTAATAATATCATTCTCTAATTCTTTACTGGAAACTTAGCGTCCAATTCGCCTAGTTTAGTGTCTGACCATGCAGAAACTTCTATTTATAAATTTGTAGCCTTTAGTAAATGGCAGTCGAATTTGAAGAAATAATAAAAGTAACTATTCCTTTAAAATTGCGTTATAGTGGGAGATTTTTATTGCTTTAGTCCCGAAATTATTGCGAACTGAGGAAGTAATTCTAATTTTACAACTATGAACTTCTTCGCTTCTTTGGCTTTATAGCCAACTTTACTTGCATCTGACTTTGTTTGTTGAATCAACTACCGTTATACATTGTCTTGCATGAACGGTTGATGTAACATTACTTTCGAGTTATGTGAAACTCTAAATTATCTCAATGCTTTTATATAAATGCGCGTCACTTAATGACTGAGAGAGACTAGGCCGTTTGAATTATAATCTATAGTCTGGGGCTGCCTGGTCAGATCCACATATAGAGTTTACACAGCTTTTCACAGACTGACTTTAAGGTGTAACCATTTTCAACCTTCGGTTTTATTGTGGGACTCTTCGTACATGACGATATATCTACTGCAATGAAAGAATGTCAAGAAACTCGTTCTTCGTTTCGAGCTGGAACTCGATGCAGAATAGTCGCAGTCAAGCGGAAGGCGAATAAAAATCACTCCTACTGTCGCGTCGATCAACATATAGCGTTTTATCTTACTTAGCTTGAGGGCAAAATGAAGTATGGTAAGTAAGAGGATGAACTGGCCCCTAAAAGGTTAATACAAGAAAAGGCAAACTTTACTAAATGTTAACATCATATGTTTAGAGAATACATTTTATCTGCCCAAATATAGAATTTCACCACTTCATATTTGGAGAGAACTCCTCACTTATACAAAAAAAAGAGATATTAAATCATATAGCTTAAGTGATAAAAGAAACATGTAATTGTGCAAAGAAGCAAGCATCGTGTTACGCTTTCTAAAAATGTCTAAAATCACCTTACGTAAGTGAATTTATTAAAAAGCACTCCATCCGGTCTTCTTTAAATAAAAATAATTAATTTTCAAAGTACAGTAATAAAAAAAACTATTAATTCAAGATCTTTCTGTTATAAAACTGTTTATATTATCATGTTTACTTAGAATGAGTTGAATTATTTAAACGAAACAAAAGGCATTCAAAGTGTGGAACAATTTCTTGAATATTTGCTTTGACTGTAAAATTACAGACGAAATTACATGTTTGAAAAGGTCTACCCTTATGAGTAAGAAAGCTGCAATAAATGATGAAGTGTTTGGTAATACTAGCTGTGCAAGAGCCAAGACTCGAACTTTTTAGACATTCCCGTGTAACCTTAACATACTTCGAAATTGGTCATTTGTGATATTTTCGAAGTGACTTCATGCATGCTTTGAATCTTTTATTATGACTTTATGTCACGCATATAAATGATTAGGGGAATGTGAATTAAATCATGTGTATAAAAAATCTGATGTCATAGGTTTTGACATCAGATTCTACATTCAATTAATTATTGTTAGTTTTTATTTTTTAATGAAATGCAATTTATTTTACTTTTATATCTAAACATACTCCAAACAAAAATAAATGATATATATCTTATTATCATAATTCATAATTCATCATTCATAATTCATCATTATAATTATTGTCGTAATATTCATAAACAAAAAATTGTTTTATTCATAGACAAAGAAATAAGGTGAACTGGAGATACGAGTTTTTATATAACATAAGCAACTAATCGAGCAATGAAATAACTCATTCTTCAGGTTTTTCATATTATGTGAATATAAATTGCGAAAGTTCGCGACACCTCGCATGTGACACGATCCTTGTTCACTCGCCCGTTCTCCAACCTTCCACGGATATGTATTACCATACGAAGGAATAATATCTCTCTAAATTCAACTCAATGAAAATTTATTGATAACTCATGTTTCATAACTAATCGGAACCTTTTGTTAACTTAGACTTCAGTTTGGAGACCGAAGTTCCCTAAAACCCTCCGAAATTATCTTCAGTCTTTCATTTTTAGCATGGGTTAATAAAATTTTTATGATATCTTTACTGGAAGTCTAAATGATCCTATCTAAATGATCTTATAGGATATTAGCAATTTTAGCATATCATTTCACAGTTGTCTTCTGTTTGAATCTTGGAATTTTAACTGTTTCAGCTCGCGGGTTTCCTTAACCAAATCTGTTCCGTTATGCAAAGAGATCTGGTTTCCGCCTAGGAAATGAGACACGAGTCAAGAGCAGTGAAAACGTTAATTGTCCTGGAGAAATCATTAATTATCTCGCTACTTTTTTTTTCACTGGCATTCTTCGTTCGCATTAACTATGTGAATAACTCCCACGAGTTGCAAATGCTTATACCTTCAAGATCACGGACTACCCAGCTCAGCGACGACTCTTTAATTCAAGCTCTTCCTTTATCCCGGGTTCCCCTCAGCTAGAAGGACTTCCTTTCTCCCTACAAAGCACCATAAATATTCCTATCATAGGAGTTTGTACGATTACGTGCTTCTAAACAGGTATATTTATATACATTCTTTTACGGTCTTATGTAAGTGAAATATACGAGAAAAGAATGACTTCTATGATGACTGAAAGCAATAATATGATGTGATGATCACCTTCATTTATAGGTGATTTTCATATGAATTCATCCGCTTTATTAGCTTTACTAGCAATTACTTCATTTCTCGTTTTTGCACTCCTTTTGCTAAAAACAGGGCGTTATAAATTTGTCCTGCGGAAATTCTTCTTTGAAATTCTTGAACATCATTTATTTTGGCATTTTTTAGTTGTGTAAGTCACATGACTTTTCGTAGCCGATAAACTCAAAGAAAATGATATGGAACATGTATCTACTGGCTAAAATGCTTTTTCTCTATTTGCTTTCAAGTGAGGTGCATGGACAAGTAAAAGTCGGTAAGGTAGGATTCCTGCCTTAAATTGAAATCTATTCAAATTTCTTGAAATTCGTTAAAACCAGTTAAAATGGCTTGAAATATTGTGAAATCCGTAAATAATGTTTTTAAATTCCCTTGAAATCGCTAACATCAATCAACATCTGTTAGATATAGGAAAATAATACAAATTTTTATTTAATTTAATTTGAGTGCTATTTTTTTATTCGTTTCAGTCACGAAGTTGTTGATTAATAATTGTTTTTTATTAACTTTTATCAGAGAGCTTTTATTCTTCTCCAATTTCACTTTGCGATGCAGGTTAAACGCCTGTGATAGGCAAGACAGACTACATGGGTGTATTCTGCGTTAAAAATATTTTTTTCAAACTTTGTAATTTTTAATTTTTAGTGTTTCAAAATTTTAATTGAATGGCGATAAGTGATTAATCCTAAAAATATCTTCATTTCAGTAGCATTCACTGAAGGTAGACTTCTATTTTACCGACTATTTTTTTAACTCAGGGAAATCAATTGATAAAAAAATGTATATGATATAAGTTTACTAAATTTTTCTCAATGTTTTAGCGAGTGGATAAAATAAAACAATAATCACATTTTGTACACAACTATTTGTTTACTGAATACGTAAATACAAGAATGATTTTACAATAAATAATAGAGTATGAATGAAGTTCTAAAATGTTCTTTTTTCAATATAAATGCAAAACTTCCTTTGTCTTATAAAAAACATATGATTATATATAAAATTATTATGTATAAGTAGTTTGCGAACTGAACATGGATGACGACCATAACAATCTTTATATTAAAATTGTACAAAAATTATACAATGAGGCGATAATAATATTTTATGTTTTGCTTTTGATTGCGAAATTAAGTTTAGTAATGATTGGAAATTAAGTTACATTTGCTTAAAATCGATCCATATTTTCGTGTGAATGATATACATTAACATGAGTATAATTACGCATATACAATAATACATATATGTTTTCGAAAATTAAATACGACAATCTGTATATCTTGATAATTACCACTGGCTTGTCTACAATGCGAAGAAAGTAATTTTCTTCTCTTGTTAATTAAAAAATAAATGATTTGTAAATTTCATATTTAAAAAAACACCTAAGGTGTTTATTCTAACGTAAGAAAAGTTATCAGAGAAATCTGAATAATAATAATAATAATGCATCAAGAAAGTATATGTATTAAATATAGTTCCAAATAGGTTTCATTGTCGAAGCCACATACCCTTGAGTCATAAGCGTAAATTGATTGTACTTATTCTTTCATATAATATTTTATCAAGTAAATTTCCTCAAAAAGCTATAAACTTCTACTACTATATCTATCACCTAACATTTTTTACGAAGTTGTATATAAGGTACAAATATAGCAGTCACGTCAGTAAGGTGAACTTGATTTCATAAAAAATAAAATTCATATTGTAATAGGCGCGTATGGTATTAATCACGATGCTCACAAAAATAGTGCATACATTTTTTGATTTTTAAGTACTTTGACTTTTTCAAAATTTAATCCAACTGAGTAGTGAGTGCAACATGTTCTAATATATTTTGACACACTGTCTGACACTGTTGTTACAAGAAAGGTAGACGTTATAACGTAGAATGTCAGTATGTTGAGGTAATAATTATGTATCAAGTATGAAATTGCTTAAATAAATTTTGAAGAATAGTTTTTCTAGTGAAAAACAAATATATTTAATTTAATTTTATGCTAATGTTAATTAAAGCTCAGAGAAGAGCAAATATTTCTAAAGAGTACACAAATGATGAAATGATTGACTTGTAATAGATTTGTCAATTTACATTCAAAATTTTTCATTGAATATTTCGATAATTTACTGGTAATAAATATAATTAATTCCATGAATTCCATGAATGTACCTTTTTTTCAATAAATCCTTTGGGGACATTTTTTACAGTCCTCTATATGAACGGAAAGCGATGATTGTACTTAATAGGTAGCAAGCTCCATTGATTATTGCACAAATCTGTAAATAATAAACACATATTAACACTTCAAACTGGTGATTTGGGTTTTAAAATTTTTTTTTGTATTTTTTGTTGTTATTGCGTCAATATTAAACGCAATATATAACAGCCGATAATAATACACTCGATTATAATCGATGCAAATGTAACACTCATATGGTAATGAGTCATAGATTTGATAAGTACATATACGTATAAATTAAAAAATATTTACTCTTTAATGCTTCCAGTTTATAACTATTCAATTTGAAACGCTTAATATTCATATAATAATTATTGTAAGTACTTACTGCAGCAGACAATTGTAAGTTATACTGGTCTCGGCCTACTCTGGTGTACCGATTGTCCAATTTCACTAAAATAACTGTAGCTGCGATAACAAGGAAAATGCAAGCCAGTGCATGATATATCAGTTCCTAAAAGAGCAAAATATTTATAAGTACACGAAAATTCGTCAATTTATAAAAACCAGAATCCAGTATATAATTATTAAAATTTCATTTGCTTATAATACTTACGAAAATTGTTTTCGTTAAAATGGATTCGGTCGAAATTGAGGCTGTAAAACTTAGAAGCAGTATGAAAGTCCCTATCATGAAGGTAGTCGTCATCAGGAAAAGAAATAGTGCAGATGGTGCCAAATTGCTGTATATAGCATATAAATAGTAATTGTCAAATAAATAGCCCATGATCCCTACGCATACTATTCCTAGTACCTGCAAGTTAAAGTTTTAATTAAAAAAATAAGTACACACTACTCGAAGGGAGATTTTTATTTTCTATATAGAGAAATCGAAAGGTGTTTTATAATAATTATTATGTTTTGCATTTTGACATTGAGTCTAATTTGATTATACATACCAATTCAAGGACTTTTAAAAGGCCACTCCATGATTTTAGATAACCAGTATTGATGATAATAGCGGATGAGCTTGTAGTTACAGTTTGTGTTCGAATAGTCACTGAATGAGACATCTTGCCTGCTCAATTGGTCTATATTCTGGAAAATAAACAAAATATTATTATTATCCGTCTTTGATGATTTTTTAATAAAACAACATTTAAGTTTCTTTCGTCTTAAGCTTAAACAGTTATTGATAACTTGTTTGAGTTAAAAACCTTCAAAATGAAAATAAGAATGCAATTTTTCTACAATCTTATCAATTCTGTACATAGCGGAATTAACACATAGCACGCACTGAATCATAAAGTATTTATATATATGTTGATTTTACAAGAAGATGACCTCATATTCTAGAAATGGCTATCGGTAACCTTTACATGATTAAGAAGAATGTTTTATTAATTTTTATTCCCTTTGAACTTCAAATGCATTTTGCATTTTATTTGAAATACATTTTACTTGAAATACATTTTATAGTCACTGTATTTTCCTTGTGTTCTATTTTGTATTTTACAAGTCTGAAGAACACTTTATTCAAATACTGCTCAGCTCTGTTTGAGCGGAAGTCATCAGATCAAAATTATTGAAGTTCACAGCAGAAAATTGTGTTATTATTTTTAATTATTGGTTATTAAAATGAAACTTCTTTCTTTGTATTATTTTGCTTTGGCCAGAGGCATTACAAGCATCCTTGTCGACAGAAGAGGGACAAGGCCGAGAATTGGAGGTGCGACCTACATATAGTGAAGAAAGCAGGAGCCTCCATGTTTTGAACAACCAAAATAACCCATTGACTGCGTAACTTCTTATTGTCGTTCCAGCGAAAACTGTTTACAATTTTTAATCAAACTTATATTTTTTACCAGACATTAAAAAAAAATAGATAGAATATATTTATAAACATATACATCTAATTATATTTTTATATGTAATTATTATAATAAATAATTAAATTTTAATTTAGAATCTTATTTTATTTTTTTGTTGTAATTTAATAAAATAATGAATTTTCTGTGATGAATATTCTGTTACTATTGTGTTTCTCAGTTACAGTATAAACATCTAAAGAATCGTAGGTATATATACATATAGCACTCCCATAGCCGCGACTCTAAGGCGCGCCAGCAATCAATACCGCTTCAGGTATAATAAATTTCAAATGAGACATTTTCCCTTTAACAATGTCAGATTGACTCTTATCGAATTATAAAGTTAATGAAATTTAATGAAATCTTTAAAAATGTAGACAAAAAAGTAGTAGAAAAAAAATAAGGGTAGATTCTGAACCCAACAGGTGTTATCATATATATGTAAACAACCTGTTATGAATCAGCGTCGTTGGGAAAGTGACGGAAGCACCTCCAAATACTTATAATTTTCCTGTATCTAAGAATCTTCTACTAAAGAATGCAGACAATTTATTCATATTTTTATAGGTGCGTTTACACTAAGAGAATTTATTATTTTGTGGTCATGACCAGAAAAATGTGTCATTATGAATCCATTACAAAAACTTCCACTCGTTAAGATCATATTTGAATTTTCCAAAGAATTGAAATTACAAATAATGAAGTAATTAATGTAAATAATGGAACAGTTACCAATATTTCGTGTTTAAATTAATTATATAGGAAGGGATGATAATCAGAACATAAAAAAAGGGGACATATTCCCAATACATATTATTATTATAATATGTATTCAATTATACTGAACTCAGATTGAATTCTTGCGTTTCAAAAAAGATTGAGATCATCGAATTTCATAAAGAAGTAAGTCAAAGTGCCTAATAATCTACTTTTCGCGTGATGATCCAATGGTATTTCCTCGAAACGCAAAATAACGAGGCGTCATCGGCTATTTTTAAGTAGGACACACCATATGTATTATATTTATCGAGCACATGTAAACAATCTTAAATTGAGAATTTTTCTATTCACCACTTTTCCTTTAAACCACAAGCAATATTTAATAAAAAAAAAAAGAAAAAATATAATAAAATAATTGTTAACAATGAATTTAGTCTCACAATCGATGAATGCAAATTTTTATTTCACCTGAGAATATAACACTTCTTATTAATATTATTTTTATTATTAGTTTTTTTTATTAAATTGTGTGTATATTAAAAATAATTAAAAAATAAGAATAATCTTTCATGAATTCTTCGAACTCTTTTGGTTTTGATTGACGAATTTCTAAGTTTAGATTTTGAAATTTGACACCCTCGTTTAATGAAGGATAAGGCGTGAAAATTTTTTATGAGATTAATAAACTTATATATATATATATAGATAGTTTATTTATGAATGAGAGACTAACCTTAGGCGGGAAATATGTGAATGTCTGTCGACTGCTCGCGGTAAACTGAAAACTGAAATCCACTTCCACTCTTCCTTTACAAACCAAAGTATACACCCGTTACTATAATATACGTCACGATGATATCATCGGATGCACGCACACCAAAGTATTGTTTTATTCCCACGTGCGCAAGACACAATGCGCGCGAAATTGTGTTACTGTGCATCAATGAAAAAACCTTTTCGTTCAGGAATTCAGATCTTCAGGAATATTTTTTTTTACAAAATGGGTTTGGAAAAAAAGGTTTAGAAAGGCGTTTGAAAAGGGATTTTGGAAAAGATGTTTTTAAAAGGCGTTTAGAAAATTCTTATTAAAAACATGCCCCTTTTTTTTAAATATGTCATTTTCTGTGAATTTATGAAATATCTAATATTGCAGAGGCAAGAGAGTAACATAAGCTATAGTTTGTTACTTGTTCCTGTGGGTAGTAGAACGATGTCGTGTATGGTCAGACCAATTTACAAGCTACCTTATAAAAGACTTCCGTCAGCTTAAATTTAATTCAAGGAACTTTTCTGATCTTGTGATTCCTTATTTCTAAGGTTTTTTCCAAATAGAATATACTTTGCTTACAAATTAGTAATTTATCGTATTTATATTTAGATTGAGAAAATAAAAGCAAACATTTCATTATCCAAATCAATTGCGTAGCACGAAATAGAAATGTTTCCATATTCTGAGAAACTTTCCATATTAGATTTTCAAAATCATCTTTTTTTTTATGTACGAATTTCCACATGGAACTCATTTGTACTATTTTCTCGTGGCAATATTTTAATGTATAGTTTTAAAATGCAAATATTACAAATGAACTCGGAGTTCCACGTGAAAATTTTTACATTTCTTAACTTAATTCTTTTAGATTCGTTTCAGATAATTACCAGATTACAACATCGATTCTCTTTACAACAATTAATTTTATTTTTTTTGTTCAAAACCTGTACGACATCTTTATTTACAAGATTCGTGTCGGCACGTTACATAAATATTGACTTACGTAATATAACATTAAGAAGTTTCGTACCAGGATTAAGTAGCATTATAATTCAAGTCTCCTACAATATTCTAGCATCGAGACGGACTCGCGCCAGTTCTTTTTAATAGTATAAAAATTGTACTTCGAAGCTTACAAAAATATCGAGTCCGTCACCGATTCAGAATTTTGAGATATCGGCTTAGAGTTTACAATCGATGATTGTACTAGATGCAATTAAAGTCCGTAATTAAATATTTAGTATTTATATTCAATATATTATATATATCATTTTGTATATATTTTATATGTATTTATATATTTATATATTATATTATATAATATTGTTTATATAATATATAAATTTCGGACAAATTGAAAAAGATACGATCGTGTGCAAAGAAAAAACGACTTAAATCTGACAACCCTAATCGATACGCTGGACGTGATCGAATTTGTAAGATATCTTGCAAAACAATGTGTTTTATACTATGAGATTACCTTATAAATTAATTAATTTGAGAGTGGAGATTGACAATCTTGTCCGTGCGGTTAGTCAAAAATTAGAGCATATTATAAATATAAAATTTTACAATATACTTTGGATAAAGATCCCGTCGAAAAATATTTTGGTACTAATTCCTTAATATTTAGGATGAAATTTTCTACTATTTTGTATTCATGGTTTTAGGTATTGAACGCACTCTGAATACATGATCTTAAGTGTTAAGTTATACACAAAAGTAATTATTCAATAGATAATCAAAAATTAGAAAATAATAAAAAATGATAATGTTTCACTCGAGATGTTAAATTAACTAACCAGTTTTTGATTGAACTTAAATACGGTGAAAATAGAAAATCTAAGTAAAAGAGTTTTTGAGCCAAGGATTGTCGATGCAGAACACATTATGCAATTGTTAGGTGTAAGAGCTTTGGTTTAATTTTTACAATTTCTTCGATGCTATAGCTCGTCGTGATTCTGCAAAAAATAAACAAAAATCATGACAGATTTTATATAAAAAGAAAGATATTAATTTTAAGTAAGCGCAAAAAAATTTTTCATAATTATATGGATCATCTTTTAGCATGTAGTATTTTATGAATTAATTTTTGAATATAAGCTGTTTATATATTTTTAAATGGACTTCTAACACATCTTCTTGCATCGTGAGGCTCTTGATGACAAAATCACATAGCATAATGACAAAGGCTTGCTAGCTAACAATAAGGCACGTTGGTAGCATTTTCCTTTTTTTTTTGAGTGACCTGACACAGTCATTGGACTTCATGAAATAGTCGAAATCGTCCCATCATCCCTTGTAAGTGTCAGCATGGGGATCGTTTTCTTCATGACTTAATTACTCCTTGAGTTAATTACTCCTTGAAGTGTCAATTTTAACTCCTCACTGCCGAGTCATATTTTTATACTCCATGATTAATAAAAATGCGCCTAAGCCATATGCGATGGTGGCAAATAGTCCAAAGACCTGGAAAAAAAATTTAATCAGTTTTATATATTAAAAGCACAACAATCGTGATTAAAAATGTATCAAATAATAAAAAAGTGCAAACTTACAGCACCAGCAATTCCGGCCCCTTGATTTCCATAATTGGAATATTGAATCAGCACAGAGAGACAAGCCGTGAAATAGAAAAACGTTATTCCGCACGTGTATATTACTTCCTGAAAAATTGAAGAAAAGTGTTTGATTAAAAATTGGTTTCTTGTTACTTATATAGTTTTGCCATACGTAAATAAAATTAATTTTCTTACCCAAGATAGTACAGCTTGTAGAGGGTATTTCGTGGCTTCTCGAAGATTAAATACGTAAGCGACGATTAAGAGGAAAGTTATAATGAAAGCGATTGATGCAACAAAAAGGAACCAGTGGGCTGATCCAAATCGAAAAACCGAACCAACACAGCTCATTGCAATTAATCCAAAAAGCTGAAACAAAAATAGAAACATTAATTACTGTAACATATTTTTTAGATTCTTAAAAATGTATCTTCTTTATATGTAATATACAGGGCTTAAGAGAGAAGAAATTTTAGAAAATTCTTAATTTTTTAATTCCTGAGACTTGTAATTCTTCGATTAAGAAACAAAAATACAGAAAATGATGAAAAAGAAGTGTCCTGATTAGGTATGTACTTGATTAAAATCAAAAGCTCAAAAAGTGAAATCTGTTTAATATCCCATTTTTTCCCAACGCCCATGGGAACACGATAAAATTAATCTAACTACTTTCTAAAAAAAATTTGTTTAGCTACTATAAAAGTGCAAATTTCTCCTATTTCACACCGTAAGCTGACAAAGCAGGTTTCTTGTCGAATGGGTGGAAGATTTGGTTATCTTATCGCTGTCTTAGTCATTGTGGAACGTATGATGATAAACATTTAACCGGTATATAAGTATATTTTTTCCATTAACAATTTAACTCTTTTTGTTTCTTACCATATTTACCTGAGGCTAAAATATACATACAACTAGAAAATTACAAAAATTACAATTCTTAAAATTTATACGATAACATATCAGTCAATGGGCGTGGTTAATCGCTAATTAATCATTAAACTTAAATAAATCTACTCTTTAATCAGCAACCGTCGCCGTCGTCCTTCTTTCATTGCATTGTTCCAATCGAATTTCGGAACATAAGGATTTTCACGTAACTTCTTTTGAGTCTCTTCCCGGACTTTTAAAAATTCTTCTTTGTAATTTTTCTTATCATCTTGAGCCTCATTTTTTAGTGGAATCTTGATGACATTTGATTGCATCTTCTTTTCAAGACGTGGTATTTCTGCAACCACAGCATCCTTGAAATATTTGTCTTTTAAACATATTTCCTGTTTGGCTTTCTCCATCTTCAAATTCCTCTCCTTCTGTTGTATAACTAATGGTAATCTGCTCTTCTCTAACTTTTCTGGCAAAAATCCTTTTTTTTGCAAGAGAATTCTTTTCATTCTTTCAATATCGCGTGATTTCCAGATTACAGCTTTTGACTTTTTGATCAGACGAGCTTGCAACTCAGCTTCTCTTCTTGCCAATTCCTCCTGTTCTTTCAGAAATTTTTCTCTAGCTTCTTGATGTTTTCTTTTAGCTTTTTCAGAATCTCGCAACTTTTTCCTCGCGACAGCTTTGGGGTTGGTTTTGAGAAAATTGGATTCCCAGAGAAAGAAATTCCTTTTTCTTTTAACTTCTCGCCACACGAATTCTTCGAACCATTCGATTCTTTCAAGAGATTCTTCTTTGGACTCCTCTGGTTCTATGAATATTCGGAAGGCACCGTTGTAATCACAAATTCCAATGGTTTTGGAAGAGAGACGAGGAGATAGACCTGTTATGGGTCCCTTGGAGATGAACTGTGAAAGAACTGGTTCCTGAGTTTTCCTTGTGATGTCCCAAATTTCAAGTTCACCGTCAAGTCTGGCTAGTAAAAACATTCCTGCCCTGTTGCTCCAACAGCAGGAAGTGTAGGATTGAGAGCTTCTTCTCCATAATAAGGGAGAGTCTAGATATTCGTCCTTCCAGATTGCGAAAATTCTGCCTCCAATGGACAATATCACATCATCCAAAAATGGACACCTGAGATTTATAATTTGTTAGTATTGTTATAAGAAAAATGAATGGATGAAAAATTGAATGATGTGGAATATACAAGAATGACTACCTAGAAATTTCTAGTACAGGACCATCATGGAAGCAGGAACGACTGATAAAATTGCATTTTTCCAAACTGGAATCATCCGTTCCAAAATCTTGACCTTCCCAAGAACAACAGATGATTTCACCTTCACGAGTTGCAACAAAAAATCTCTTTAACAGCTCGTTAGTCCTCGCATCTAGATCTACACTATCTTGATTTTCATCTTTTATTAAAGGAATACTAACACTCATTGGAGAGAACCTCCAGGCCTTTTTAGGATGCTGCATCAAAATTTGATAAACAGGTCGAAGTAGACCATTCAGTTTCGTTGGATCAAATGCTTCAAGGATATCCGTTTTTCGAGTTTTGGAAGATGGTCTCGAATTTGCATGCCAGCGAAGATCCCAAATCGCTAATGATCCATCATCAGATGCTGTTACAAATTGTAAACTCTTGCTAGGTGATTTTTGTATGCTTCCATCGGGATGTATTTCGTACCAAGAGGGTAACCAATGAATATTTCTTATTGTGGTATTAAGAGATGTTTCTTTATTGGAAAGCGTTATTGGATTCATGATAAGTATTTCTTCGGAATTCTCATCAAAATCTAATAAACCTCTGAGATCCCAAAGTATAATTTGACCACTGGAGCTGCCTCCGATGAGAATATCTGGCTGATATGGACAGAAAGAGACAACTTGGATGACTTCGTGACTTGCTAGTATCATTTTTGGATATAGTGAATCTGATAAGCACCAGATTAATACTCCATCTTCAATAATATTATTATCTTTCATACTGCTCGTAATGCTATTATCTTTGTTGCTAATACTTTCATTAATGTCCTTATCTTCATAATCTACATTACCTTCATTGTCATCAGCATCAAGCTCATTATCATTTTTGTATACACCCTTATCAGCCTCATTAAAATTATCATCAGGAATTTTACTGTCAGTTAGTTTCTCTTTCGCTTCAAGGAATCCTTCACCCTTTCCTTCTACATAGCAAATCGCAACGATATCGTCTAAATTAGGATGCCAGGAGATGTTTGAGATAACCCTCATCTTGCTGAAACTTAAGTTAATTAGAGAAACATATTCTTTGCATGTAATGAGATTAGTGAGTCTCGGTTCTTGAACAACGCCATGAGCAAGATTCGATATATCATCAGTGTGTAAATTGATGACTGTATTATATCTGATAACACCTATCATTTCCTCTATGTGATCTCCGAGGAATATTTCCACAGATGATGCTTTCCTTATATTCTTTCCTTCACTTTCTTCACATTCTTCATTGATTTCTTCTGATGATTGTTTGCTTCCACTGTTCCCCTCTCCTGCACTTTTTTCTTTTTCTTCAGCTTCTTTTTTTTCACTTTCGGGAGTTTCCTTCCTCGGAAAACAGTCGTATTCGTATTGAGTCCACTCATTTTTTGGATGCCCTGGATATGTTTGAACGCTATTTTCTCGGTTTATTAGATTCGTCTGAATGGCTTTGCTGATAAGTAACATTCCGATGTTTTCGAAGGTTTCGTACTCAGGAACTATCTTGACGTACCTATTTTAAATAAATTAAGAATATTTTTAGACAACAAAGAAAAGGAACAAGAGTGAGCAGAAATTCTTTCAAAAAATCATTTTATTTAAGAGTCTCTTATTTTTAAAAATAAAGTTTTATGTACCCATCTCTGGCATCATTCACAGATCGATCGGAGAGTTCACGATGCTGTCGCAGAAGAGGAACAGGGAGAGAAATCTCCACTTCATAATAGGGTCTTGCGTTCTTCATGAAGGTTGCCTCAAGGTCATCTTCACTACCTAACGACCTCCAGGGTCGAGGGGTCTTTTCAACTTTCATCCTTACATAATCAAGAATCTTCATGGTGACCTCTCTATTTCTCTTAACCATCAGATCACGAGCTTCCTCTGTCAGGCAAATAACAAACTTCTCCGAAACCAACTCCTTTGAAGCATATCCAACGAGAAATGAGGAATCCTTATATAACTCCAGTTTTTCTTTGCAGTTTTCGAATGGAGAGCCGGATCTATTACAGTGACTTTTTACTTTTTTAGAAGGCACATACGCAAATGGGTATTCCAGAAACACGTCTTCGTTTATTAAACAACCCAGCAGCCGTTGTATTTCCGGTTTGAGGTTTATGTGTTCCACATCTTTGATATTTTCGTCCACAAACGACCAGCTTGAAGGACACTTAACCCCTTTTCCTAACATTTTTGTTGGAAAGTCAACGTGGGTTTGACTCTTTTTCTTATGGCGTTTCTACTTTGTCGAGACTTGGTTGACAACCTCTATCATTGATCAAACAGGTTTTCCTCATGGGTGTCTCCTTTGGCGGGGTCTTTGAACTGAAGCTTGAGTTTCGCTTTTTGACCCAGAGAGCGCATATATTTTTAAAAAGCTTGTACATTATTGATAAACCAAATGTTCCAAATATTTAAAGGACGTTCAGGATGATTTGCGACTAAAATTCCAAGCGTCTGACCTCGATATTTAAAGATCCAAATGAGTAGGAGGAGAGCAGAAAAGGCAGACAGATTTTGAATAAAAATAGGCACAGAGAATTCGTTCGCACGATTCGAGGTTTTTAAAGATAGAATAGTAGGCCTCGAGAAAAAAGAGGGTTAATCATGAATCATGAAATCATCCTTAACTAGAGAAGGAATGTCACATGTGGAAGGGAGAATGCACTTGTAGGTGTGAACGATTGGAACGTTGAATCGGCAAATAGTGGAAAGAATTTTACTTTCACCAACGCTCTCAACATGAAAAGAACGCGCTATGTCCACTCACTTGATTCTTAGGCGTCTCTATATTTCTTTCCTCTCTATATAAGTACATATTCTAAGCGATAAATCGACATAAAAAAGGCGTAAAATTCCAGCAAACTGAAATAAAATACTAGGGACCGTTAGTACGTAATATCTGTTTACTGATTATATGTACAAATTTTATTACTGATAATAAGTCTTTTTAATGATAAAAAATCATCCCTTAGATCTAACAAATGTTACTAATTTAAGGATAAGAAGAGCTTGCTGAAGGTTTGTGTTAAACTTTCTTGACGCTTTAGCATGCAAGTAGCTGTGAATGTCACGTAGCTATAAATATAAGTATAGTAATGAGAAAATAGAGTAAAAAGAGTACTTAGGGTAGCACGTGTCGAGCGTATTTTTATTGGAGATCTAAAGAAGCTAATGGTGAATTTTCTTTTGCAGTTATTTTCAACTATAAAAGGGTGCTTTTCTATGTTTTAGATAAAATCTTCATTTAATTACTGAAAATATTAATTATTTTAATAATTTAAGTTCCAAATTTTAAAGCATTGGATCAAAATACAATAACTAAGAAGTTTCAAATAAAGAGTTTTATTATGTCTTTACTTTCTGCTTACATTATCTAAATTATGTCAGACTTGTTGATTTTGTAATTAGACGCTTCAAGTGATGAGTAAGAGCTGCTGGATGTTTAATGTGAAAATAGGATAAAAACAAACGTGACTCGAAACATACACAAATGACCACCCACACAGTTTAATTAGGATTATGCAATAAAGAAATTAATTGGTATGACTTAAAATTTGTTCAACTCGTTTTGATCTCTTTTTGTATCCTTTTTCTAGAACCTTTGCACTCAAATTGTTATAAGTAATATTTCCGAATTTTTAAATACAAGTATTTCTCGTTGATGCGTCCCTGATATTGTAATATGCAAAGTACAATGTCATATTCAATTCCATCCTCATCTTCGTCATTAGGTAAAGCGTTTATACAAGCCGTTGTACATGCTTTATTCAAAGATGCATAATGTAATGACTTTAAATTGTCTTCCGTGTGTAATCCCTTGACAAATGTGCCAGTGGGTATATAATAGTCAAAAGAATGACGATTCACAGGCGTTCTAAATGAGAACCAGAATAGATCCGGATCTTGAGAAGTTAAGTATATAAAATTATAGAGCAAAAAAGTCTAGTTTAAATTAATATTTTAAAAAATGAGGGTTTGGAAATAGATGATGGAAAAGTGGTACTGGAACTGGAAAATTCGTACTCCTTATTAACTTG
>JAUESI010000029.1:7810260-7823349 GCA_032275145.1 Synergus laeviventris
ATACACAAAAAAAGAAGAAATTTGGTTAATTACGAGCAAAGGCGACGAAAGAAGACGCCGGGGATTGGCTTAGAGCCATAATCTTGTTAAACACAAATAGTCCTCATGTTCTGAACGCATGCAACGCTTTCTCTTTTGTAAGAATAATCAGTATAATATTATCTAATATGATCTCATCGAATTCTTTTACTTAAATAACAAAATATTATTGAAACAGTAATCTTTGTTTATTTAAGGGGGTCAGTTTAATTCGGGAAAGAAACTCTAAAAGGCAGGACTGCATTGACATTAGGAAAAAGTTGATGACCTACATACGAGTGCACGTATAAGTAACTATGAATTACATATACGTTTCGCACTTGTTATCGGTGACAAGGTTTATGTTTCCATGCAACGGTTCACTTCAATATTAACATACCAATTATTCGAAAATTTAAGAGGCGAATTTTAACAATTCTGCAATCATGTAAGGAGACACAAAGGTCAACAAAATACAATCTAGAAAGTCGTTATTGAAAACGACTTATTAATCTATTTATCTATTAGCTAGTTAACAACGCATATATACATATAGGTGCATTTTTTTTAGATATTTTAAACCAAAGTAGAAAGTAGGAATACATTTTGACACAAGATATAACAGCTTTGCGACCGGAATTCAAAGTATCTTGCAGATCTAAATTTCTTTACACATTTTTCTGGAATGATAAATGTAAGGCTTTCCAAAATACAAAACAGCGAGTATTTTGCAATGAAGTAAAATTTAAAAAAGATCTACACAAGACAATCTACGTTCCTCTCGCATTAAGTATTGTTATTGAAATTAAATTTCACAATTGAGTCAAAAGGACGGAAAAACCATTATGCAAGAATACTCATATTATATATAACAAAAAAGACAAATTTAAAAAAAAATAATGGAAATATTTTTGTCTGAGTCTTAAACAAGTTGTTACGCCAATGCCAAAAATTGGATTCTTGTTATTCCAGGCAAAAAAAGAGCATTTATCGACTTTTGGAAAATAAATTTGGTGTATGTTAAGTAGAATTTAATTAAATAATTTTGAATGATAGAGACCAATCGTTGAAGCGAAAAATCAGTGGCAGGCCTATCGTTCTCGTTTACATTGGCGCGGGGCCAGGAAGCGAATTATATCCGCCCTCCATCTGTCGAACGAGGAAACCAGGAGTGGCTGAATCAGCCGCCGTGACTTAGGTTCTTACGGGATATTGTGACAAGTCAGGCCTGGGGATCAGATTAAAAGTCGGAAATACTGCAATGGTGTTTAAGTTAAACTTAAACTTAAACATAGACTACTGACGTCACTCTCAAGAAATACTCTTGTTTCTAGAATGCCATTAGCAGATTCTTACCTCATATTCAATATATTTTCTTGAAAAATACACTTCCCAACAGGGTAAATATGAAGGTTATTATGTGATTCCCAGTTTTTTACAGGATATACTTCAATTACAATCTTGGTTAAACCAGAATATTTGAAAGTCCAAAATTAGACTCAATTAGAATTGTTTAAAGCTTCCACTTCTTATAATATGCATAATCAGTATCTGCATTTGCAGACAAGTATATTTTTACAGCTGACTTCCTGTCGACGCAAAGAGATATGTATTATCGTATTTTCAGTCTAAAATTAACCTATTCATGGAAAAAAAAAGGTAACGGAGCTGATAAGCTACCGTTATATGTGACATCTTTCGCCGTATTTGCATCTCTAACTGTATTCGATGGAAGGTATACCTTAACATAATACATATATCTTTTGTAATGAGTTTGTGTTCGAGTAAATTGTAAACGATCTTCACTAAAAAACAACTTTATTTAAGGAATAAGTTAGGACAGTTAGTATTAGGAAAATGGATGTGGGTACCAAACGCGTTGAGTCCGATTGATCATTCAAGAGCTTGGATCGGCTCGTGATTGTATGTCTTGGGTTGACTGTGATTGAAAAATGGGTCCTAGTGTGGGCCATTTAGCAAAAATGATTAAATGTTAAAAATATGCTTTTTCTTTTAAACGTTAATTTCGTTTTTATAGAAAAATATCGTTATAAGAGACTATGGTATAATGAGACAGCCATATTAGATATTCAGCCTAAATATTTCAGATACTCAAATGGGTGACCAGTGACCACGGGTCACCATTGGTCAATAGATACTAAGTTTCAATACCGAAATAATTGGGCCGAATATTTATATATTTAGGATTAATATATTTGTAATTCAATTTTTTGATTATCTATAGGTATTAAGTTTGAGTATATTATACATTCGTAAAAACTTGTAGATGCGATACTTGAGGATACTCTTTTTTGCTCGCTCTATGAAGAGATATATACATTATACATAATATATATTTATATTGTAAATTTTATCTCACGGTACACACATCACAATGACACAACAAGCAGAGCCACGTAATTTTTATTGCGCAAGATATGCAATGAGACAAGTCCCGTCTAGCGTGGGTGATTAAGAGTCATCCAGTCATCAGAAACCTAATTTTTTACATTCAGAATTATTGTTGTTCAAACAAATTCGTGAAAAAATTCTTTATCGGTTTAAGCCTGCAAATATGTCTTTGGATAATCTCTTTCCAAATGTTTTATCATGGATTCAGTTTCAAGAATAAATAATTGAAGTTTACGTTGAAGGATCAGAAAATGAAAAATCCAGTAATGCGGAAATTCAAAACGTTAACCATTTGCTTAAGAAATAATTATAATGCGTAATGTAATGTTTGCAAAAAATGGCATTGAACTTTATGTGGCTAAAGGCACCTTGAGTATTCTTAAATACAATGTACTGTTTTTGTAATGAGAGAATACATAAAACTATAATACGCTCCGAGTTTTCTGAGTGCATAGTAGTTCAGGGGTTTTCCCACGTTTAATTGTGCCGATTACGAGAGGAATTAGTCGAGTGGAATGCACTCCTGCTACCTTGACCGAAAATAACTTCAACAATTGAACTATGCAATTTTTAAACTCTTTCTCTGCGTATTGATTTTTTTTAATTTTATGAATATGCTGAGACAGGAAGTGAATTGCACAGGTAAAAAACGACGAATGCTGAGAATCACAGGAAACTGAAGTTAACTTTCCTCACCGGATGTAAAACAAGTTTTGTTTACTATGTCCACTCTATATGTCACGACAGTGATGAACGTTTCTTATAGAGATATATCTTGTCGTAAATAACAAAATGAGATTTCATTACTGAGTTACTAAATGATATAATAAATTAATTTTTTTATTTTTCCATTTTCTTTGATGCGTGAGTACGGTTTTCAATCTTGTGTAATAACATAAAGTTATCTGCATCTCAGACTCTTGAGTATATCACGTAATTTGCACAAAGAAGCGACTTTGTATGCAATGTATGCATAAAAGAGTACAGAAGGTTTCTTTCTGTTTCCATTGAATCAAGAAACTTGAACCGCTTGTTGATGAACGATATATAGAGAAGTTCTCTGAAAGTCAAAGATAATATTTCTCTTTCTGCATGAAAAAAATGAACTCTTCTTTAAATATAAAAAAACTTAACTGAGACTTGTAAGAGTTACGATAATATCGTCAAATATCTGTTAGTTTACATGAAACAATTTAAGAAATGGATTCTTCGGAGTGAATAAAACCTCAGTTTATTTCTCGTATCTAAAGTTATGTTTTTCACTAAGAAGCTTTCCCCCAATGGTTTCTAAAGTTAGATGCTCTAAGAGATTCATAAATTTCTGCGCCTTTATACAATTATGAGAAAGAATTCAAAATAATTGCTTGTGTAAACACATTTGAGAAGAAGAGACTTCTTGCCTGAAACAAAGTTCTCGAAGAAAGTGTCCAGAAAAAAATCTCCTGAGACGTTATTGAGGCAGAATGAGTGAAAATTACTGTAAACAAACGATCCTCTCGAAGGAAGGTTAATAATAGTGGTGTGAGTTGATCGTAAACTTTTTGTTTCACACGTAACATTCGCTCATGCAACCGTAAAGGCACGCACAAAATAAGTATGACGTTGACAGCCAATAAACAGTGTAATAATATGTCGTCAGTTCTATATGTTGGTATTCATCATTCTGGTGGCTATATTACCGTATTCGACTTTGTTCTCACGTGCAAAATCAATGGGTATTCTCTTTCTCTCTCTTCATATTAATTGTTATAAGTCGAGGATCGGTTGGATCGACCTATTTTTCGAACCACTACCTACAGTAATCTATATTATACCATATCTTTCATTAAATTTACTCTATTTTTATACTTTTATACCGTTTATATCATTATACATTACTATAATGAATTTTGAGGCAATTGATGTCTATACTAGTATCATAAAGATAATACAATTTTAATGAGACAGATAAAAAAGAGAAGCCGCTTTGGTAGTCATCATTACGTCTAATGTTCGGGGTTAAGGTTAATTACGTGATAATTTTTATCTATATGAGCTCATTCCTTTCTATACTATCAAGTGCAAATACAACATCTTACTAATTTCCCTCGAGAGGGAGGAATTTTTTATTACATTGATTTTTCATAAGGAAACGTTGCCTTCCGGTAGCATGTGGGCAGGTTGGTATGTAGTTTAGTCGCAGAGAGTCAATATGGCCGGGCTCAAGGATACCATGAATTCTTAATGAATCGTTTCGATACCGTTGTCTCGTCGCGAGAATATAAGCTGAAAGCTTATAGACACTCAAGAATGTGGGACGCCACGTATGGTCCCGGTCATCAGGATGAACATGTATGGACATCAACTGTCCGCACTTTTCACAATGTGACCGTCACGATAATACCCACATACATTCGATTTTGGTCAATAGGCTCATGTAATGCAGACGAAATCAAGAATAAAAGAATTAAGGAATTTATAAGATTATTCTTCAACATTTTGTACATGACATTCTCAAATGCAATTCAAGATCAATTATCAGATAAAACGTATATGTCAAAAAGTTAATATTCATATATTCTGATATAATCTTGAATACGTGTATAATCATGTGTGTATAATAGACGCGTTGTTATACATTATACAGTCTTCGGCATCATCATTTTATCTCCTCATTTATGGCATTCTTTACGTCTTAACCTAACAATAATGTTGTTAATTATTATGCCATCCTAACGTTTTTCAAAGCCACACAAACCGAGAATCCAGGAGAAGTAAGATACTTATTTTTAGAAACATCAGTGGAGTTAACAAATCTGTACAACACACATTTGTGTTAGCAAATATGTAAATCGCATTTGCGAGCCTGCTGAGCGAGCATTTCTAAAATACTAAAAAATGTTCGTATAAATGGAGAGATTATGCATTGGTCACAAGAGAACATAGTTAAAAGGGAATAAAATAATAATAATAAAATAATTTTTTCGGCAAGAAATACGTACCAGTAGGCAAGTCGATTACGACAGTCGATTTAAAATTTTTGCATATAAGGAAATCTTAAAATGAAGGATATATGGTAATTAATGTAAGGAATAGAATGGCGTAACGTCATGTTCATTTTTAAATGCGAATTAATATGCTTAAAATTAACACATTTAGTGAGATATAACACATATAGTAACAGAAATCTTATCTCGGCAATTTAAAAATTACAATTAGAAAAAAATGAATGGAATCATTTCAAAATTGCTTTTTATCTGTGTCTGGAAAATTGTGTAAAGTGCACAATACTAATTAAATTCGATTGAGAAGCTGTCATTATAAGACTTCAAGAAATGGCTTATGAAGTATATTTATTCAACTTCTAGAAATAAATTTCTCACTTAGCATTATTAATGTCTGAGAGACATATGAGATTTAATCGTTACAAAAAAATTGGCAACGACTCAAGGCAAGTCTATTGTGCGAGATCATAAAATGAACTGGTGTCAACATATACCATAGTAATAAGCATTAAGCTGCCTTAAAGGCTCCCATTCTTCTTTAATTTAAAATAAGTAGAAAATTTAATGTCAGCATTACAGGTAACTCTATTCCTTTCTACGAGAAACAAATTATGCATATTATATATACGTACACATTCAATTACGTTATTACATGCGATCGATTTTCATGATCCTACTTTCGTGCGTGAAAGTGTCTATTTATATGAGTTTATTTTTTATTGTCGAGGGAACAACTTTGTGCCGGATTTCAAGAACGAAGAGAAAGTCATTAATTGCTACAGTTCGACGAGTTGTAAGGTAAAAAGGTGCACTGACCCGATATCCTGACATCAGAACTTAAAAGACATTAAAGTCTTTAAAAACACTAGAGAGTCTGGGATATTCAATTCTCTAAAGAATCTAATTCTAAGTTAATCAACTTAGCCAAACAATGAATATTAACAATAAATTTGTGATCGTTTTGATGGAACACGTGAATTCAGGGTTATATTAGAAAGTTTATCAGCAAAGATAAACTGTACCGTTACAAATGGAATTAAATGAACATATAGAATTGTACTCGTTTATCAAAGATGCGGATGACAGTTTCTGCAGTGTTCAAGTCACATGGTATTGCAGATTATAATCATCTTTCAATCATCTTTGAATTGCTGACAATGAACAAGTAAATCGATATCATAGTATTTAATTTCTAATAAATGGAATTTTTTATCTATATTTTAAAGTTTCATTTATCTTAATGAAATGCCTTGAATTATCGACTATTTTTCGACAGTTTTTTAAACAGAAGCCATCTTTGCAGTATCGTAAAGCCGTTGCAAAGTTTTATACCGTTATGTGGTTATGCCACTGGAGGTTCAACGTCACGGTACAAACACACGTGTGCATCATGTTCGTCCTCACTCAGATTTACTATTTATTGCATAGCAATAAAAATCATTAATAAGAGCACGGTATTAGAAATTTTATAATGTTAAACAAATATAAATTATTGAATTAAAGACAAGTAGTTTACAGTTCATTTAATGGAAGAAAAAATTGAGGATTCAAGAAATGGACAAATTGAATCGGTCAATTTTTGAGATTATTCTACAACAGCTGACAATAACAATTATTAATGTGTTTGAAAACTTTCTCTTGCAGTTTCAGTTACAGAATATTTTCTTAGTTCATTGACATACCTATATTTATGAATTCAAATTAAAAATTTGGTCAATTATCAGTTATTTGAATGGTAAATTGACCATGGCACAGGCTAAGACTTGCGTAAACTACCGGTTTTATTTAAACGGGATTTCTACTGCTTTCTAGGAAGAGAACTACATAGCTGAGACAGGTGGTACCAAGACTGAAGCAAAAATGTTTAGATAATAATTTTTATAAAACTAATATGATATGAGAATTAATAACATGATTTGTATTGCAAGTTGATGATGAAAA
The DNA here is from genome assembly GCA_032275145.1 of Synergus laeviventris. Classification (NCBI taxonomy): domain Eukaryota; kingdom Metazoa; phylum Arthropoda; class Insecta; order Hymenoptera; family Cynipidae; genus Synergus; species Synergus laeviventris. Next base: position 7,817,616 of record JAUESI010000029.1, read on the forward strand.
TTCCGTTTCTTCCTTTATCTTCTGGTTTCGTTCTATGTAGGAGGAACAGTTAATTTTATTCCGCGTTTTTGAATCATTTCCTGAACAATTGGACACATTTCAAGGATTCTCAAATTATGACTTTAGACTTTTATAGCTCGGCGCCAAAGCAATACATTAAAGGTGTGACATGATTTCTCTGCACGGAAGAATCTTAGCTCGACCACCTGTCCCAGAAATTCACAAAAGATGCGCTTTAGACCTTGGGTTTGATTTCTGCTTCCGCACGTTTTACATTACCGCATTCAAGAAAATCACGCAGAATGATTTGTCATCTCCTTTCACGTCACGAATTGCTACTTTTTTTCAATAGATGACCTTTTTTTAGTCAATTAGAGCGATGTCTATGAAAATTCTTTTAAGAAAACTACTTTTATACTTTCAACTTTTGACCTTCTTTCGAATATTGACAATGAAATTAATTGTAACCAGTGTTTAGTAGTAACTTATTACAAGTAAACAATTTACTAAAATAGTATAATAAATCAATTAGATAATTATTGTGTCTAATTGAAATTTTTTTCTCATTAATTAAACTGAAGAAATGTTACATAAAGGCAATTATAAGAAAACGATGATAATCCTTGATAAATGTTTAACTATAATCTTGGATACTTATAACCATTTGATTCTTAAAAAACCACCTATAAAAAGAAATAAGAAAACATTCTAGTCTTTTGTCCCTGAAACTGTAAATACATATCTTTCGTTGAATATTTTATGTTTTTATTGCAAATTCGTGCATGCAACTTAAGTGTTTTAGCTAAAACCAGTGATCATAATCTGGAACGCGAAAAAAAGGGCATGTATAACACGCGACAAAAACATATATATACGAAAAATTAAACAATTTCAAACATCGTTTGAATATGCAAACTTCAACTTTCACATGTTTTTTTTTTAATAATTATATGGATGTATGTTTTATACAATAAAAATAGAAATTTATTTCATAATATTATTTAGAAACTAGGAAATTATTTTCTAAAGAATAATTCTTGTTTCTTGCGTGCAGAAAAGATGCGTAAGTAGTAATGTAATACTACTGCTGATTGTCAGCTAAGAAGATGAATAAGATGTATGAGAAAAGAAATGTGATTATTTAAAAAAAAAACTGGAAGATGACCTTCTGCGTAGTATTTATGGCGATATTTGCAGTCGACCCGAATATGATTAAATCTACGCTTACAACTTACAATACTAGAAGACAGATTCATTATGAAAAAGAACTATAAAATACATTTTTTTGTGACTTAATTTATGTAAATAATTTTAATGAGTCATCCAAATTGAATATAGGTACTTGAAAGTAAGTTTTTGAAGATGGAAAGAATTCAATATTTGTGAAGACTTTTTCTTCGCACATTTTCGAGAGATGATACTTAAAACCATTTTAAAACTTCCATTTTAAACGCTTAAATTTTCCGAAGGTACCTGGAAATCTCAAAGCCCTGAACAGATGTTTCCTGACCATCTTTTTCCCTTCTTTAGAATCAAATGGTTCCAAAAATAGATACCAAGCCTCCCTTTGGTACGGCATGCGGTTAAAAGAAAGAAACACAGCAAGAAAATAAGAAACTTCTGTTTGGTTTCAGTTTTTTTAAGACAAATCTTCACCCCTCTAATTTCTATTTCTAGTTTTCATGCCTTCTATAGACTGAAGCTTTAAATCTCGCGTGATAATGAATTTATTGTAATTTTTAGCAAAAGTTACTGTCAATAAAAGATGACAAAGGAATGTTTGTTAATAAAAATGAAAAAACAACTTAACGTTGTATGCGTAAGCATTTTAACATTGTTGTGATAATGTGCGAGGATCTATATACTAATCTGCAAAATTTGTAACACGTTAGCTACAAATATTGTAACATCATATACAAATTACATGTAAAAAGTCAACTATTGCGTAACATGAAGTTAAGATCACTTCTGAAATGATTCGTGGTAATTATAAATCGTAGCTATAATACAATGTTTGTGTATTCTAAATAACATTTGAGCCGGTTCTGCCCGAAGACGGTGCGTAATAAAATCTAGATTACGAGGCGATCCAGAAACTAAATATATTTAAGGAAATAAGAGTGCAGGAAATGTATAAATCTTTTAAAATCTATGACATATCTAAAATAAATCAAATACATAAACAATTAATATAAGATTTTTTATGTGGGGGACTAGAGATGAGTAATGGAAGGTAACAAATATTAAAGGAATATTTACAATAACACTTACGAGTTGAATTGCTTTGAGGATGCCGGGTTTGCTGCGGATGTAATCCACATTAATATCATTTAGACTGATTCCTGGAGATTGGCCAGGTTCTGTCTTTACTGTTGGTACCTGACGAGGATTGTTTCCCGTGGTGTGGGTGGTTGTTTCGTGTACAGTAACTACAGTTTCTGACATCATGCTTTTTTTATGTTTTCGATTTTTAAATTTAATAATCCTTGCACAAGGTATTTACTGCACAATTAAGCCGGTGAACTCGCAAGTTGCACTTTTTATGACCGTCTTTCCGCTCAGTTTGAGGAAATTTCACTGGGATAAATTAAAAAAAGAGCTCACCGGGTTATGCATTTATGGGACACCTGTTAGATCATCACTATCGCGACTAATTCAAAGACGGACCCGCTACAGCGGCCACACCACTGCATACTAAAACTCAAGGCACCTACACAGCATTACCAAGCTACGATCCGCTACTTTTCCCCGGACTCCACGTGCCCCTCGTCATATCTTTTATGTTCAGTGACGGATCCTAGAATACCTGGCCCCTCCCGTAGTCTAACTCTAGAGTCTAGATCAACCAAAAGAGGTCTGAAAACTCTCAGCTCCATACGAAAACCCACGGGGGACCTGCTAATGAACCCAGATGAGATTGGATGAGATCCAGTGATTGATAGTAGCGTCAGGTAGCGCATTACTTGTAACGAAAAAGTTACATTTTTTTGGCAACGATAACGGTAGTGCATTTCAATTTTTTGGTAACGTTATAGTGCAATAAAAATAATAATCAAACAAACATTTTTGTTTTTTGAGTGAACTCACATTCTCTCTTCACCTATTGGTTTTTGAATTCACCGCCTGTCCTTTAGAATCGAGATCAGATCTTCCAGGAACTTTAAATGAATTTCAATAATAATAATAAAAATTTTCAAATTGATTAAAAATTATTTAAAGGAATTTACAGCGATTTTAAAGAATTGCAAATTAATTCCAAAAGAATTAAGAACAGTTTCAAGATTTTCAAGTAATTTAATTTTGGTAAGTATTTTAAGGGATTTTAAAAGAACGCCAAAGAATTTAAGAATTTTTAAGAGCTTAGATGTTAATTTCCCATCAAGAATCCATCTTTTAATTAATTCCTGTAACATTGAAGTCTATATAACTGTTTACAAAAACATTTTTTATACGGATATCAAAATGCCGGTAAACTAGGAATCGGTTAAGTGACTTAGATGTGCCCCTGTTGAATGTTTAACCACATGGCAACTTAGCATGGATGCATTTTTCTTTTATCGCAAATAACTTGTAAATGGAGGCAATGTCGACATCTAACACGAGATATGTGAATCCTGTAAAATACCTTAGTATTAAATTCCATTTAATTCATTATGATAATGAGTATGAGTCACAGGAGACTCGCATGCCTTATATTTTTAGAAAAAATATTATTCAAATCTATAGTCGATACTCCATTAGGTAATCTTCAAAAAATTGTATTCTACACGAGTCACCTCTTATATAAATTTCAATACTCATTTTAAATTCGAATATAAATTGATTATTATTTTCTAGAAGCTTTTCTATCCAACAATATTTTTTTTAGGTTTAGCTTCACCGTTTGTTGCTACGCCCAGTGCGCAATACTTACCTGCGAATAAATCAACAAAAATTCCTTTCTTACTTTCTTAATCTTCATTCAAATTCTTTCTGTTTTTTCCATTTTCTCAAAAATATATTTTCTTTGTTTTTACAACCATACGTAAATTATACACGAAGGAGAAGAACGAACAAAATTATTTATTATTTTAATCATTTTGAAGTAATATTATAGTCTGTTATAATATGCATATTGCATATATATAAATTCTAATAATATTTCTCAATGTTTAATTGAAAAAGAATGAAACTTGTAATATGTATCCTAAATTGTTCAGAGCAGACTGGTATATCCACAAGATATCTTATCACTGTTTGTTTTACACAAAAATTGTTATTCTCAATTTTACGGAAGAATTATATTATTCGTAATTCTTTATTTAAAAACTGAAGGGTTGGCCGTTTAGAATTGAAAAATTTTTTTATTTCCTTTTTCGTTTTTATTGGTTTCAATTACAAGTGTTTAATTTTCAAAAGCAAATCATACCAGAAGACACATTTATATTATTATATAACTTATTAGTTTAACTGGTACATTTTTTATTACAATTTACAGACTGTTGTATCTTCTGCAGGATTCTCTAATCACGTTCATATTGTTCTCGGCATTTCGAAGGAAACCTCTCCTATTATGTGCTGTTATTTCAATGTACCGACGTCTATTCAAGTTTATAACATACATTTTGCCTTGAACAATTATTGGAAAAAAATGAACCCTATCGGTCATTCCACATAGTGTTCCATTTTGCATTACTGGAACAGCATTAGGGTGTCCATGTGCTCGAATACGGCCATTTTCATCATAATAATAAGGTGGAGGAAGATCCATGTGACTGTGCTGGCTCATCTGATGATGTATAGCTGGTCGAGGAGGACTAGTCTGTGAACTTATTAATTCTGTAAGAAAAAAAGAAAAAGAAAAGTATTTGAAAAAAATTTTCATCTTTGAACTTTTATTGTATGTCGTGTATTTAATATAATATTATTGAGAATACTGCACTAACCAATAGAATAAAAGAAGATCACGAAGATGAGAAGTAGTTTACCAGTAAAGGATCCCATTTTATTTTTCTGCTTTAAGAAAACTGATTCTTCTAGAATTTGACAAAGTCTTAGTGGCGAATTTCTGAAGTGCTGCTTGCCAGTATTTTTATTCTAATGAGGAAGTTTTACAAGAGCAATAAAATATTAGAGAGGTGTGCTTTCATTGTTGTTGAATCCAACATTAAGATTTATGACAAAGATAATAAGAATATGTTTGCTCTGGATGTTTTCCTCAGCGCAAAAAACAAGTCTATAAACATTTTTTTTAATTCTATAGGGTGATAGGTATCGAGGTTTTTCAATAGAATATAGAACTTGTCAAATCAATCGGGACAGTTATTGCTATAGTAATATGATTTACCTAAAAGTCATAAATTCTCAGGTTCACGATATAGTGTTTACAAATTCTGTATAAATTAATGAAATTTTTAAAAAGTATGTAAATAATTTTTCGAGATCGTCTTGATCTTGCTCGATAGTCAAGAAAATATATCAATCTTATATATTCTTTGGAATTTTTTAAAAATATTTTGTAATTCTTTTACTGGAAATCTTCTGCTCAGATTAAAATGTTCACCTTAATATAGGTGGAATATTTTGGAATATCAAGAAAACCAAGAATATTAAAAAAGTGCATCTAAATATTGAGTGAGTGTACCAGAAATATCGGAGAGATCAACCCCTCGGTTTGCTAGTATGAAAAAAATTTAATAGAATCTATCAGATTTTAAAAGAATGATTTTTAATCAATTTTGAGTTTTCCCGCCAC
>JAUESI010000029.1:7823449-7865909 GCA_032275145.1 Synergus laeviventris
GCGACGAAGACGGAAAATGAGTGTCGTCGCATCGAGGCTATTTTCCTCATAACAAGAGAGGTTTTATTTTGACAGTGAGAATCGCGAACAGTGCGCGCAATGTCCAGCAGACCACTTGAGCCTTAATCTAAATCGAAAAGAGTGCATCCAACTTCGGGACTGTGTAAGATCAGAAATATCGCTCCTCGGTTTCGGTGCTCGGGCTTCTGCTGCATGTGTCACTACGTGAGAGTTGTGTGAGTTGTATGAGTAGTGTGAGACGTGAACCTGTACCTACACGAATTCGACATTGCTCTTCTCTTCACGTGCACGTCGATTCACAATTTCACACCACCCTGAAACCCCAATGCCAAACTAAAGAATATTGAAGTGCGTCGGACCGATGTGCTTGACCGCGTCATACTTTTCGGTGGTGTTACTTTAATTAATTCCGCGTGTGTGATGCCCGGGAGTCGCGCCAGCACCGACCCAGAGCACAAGTCACCGCGGGAAAGTGGTGAAGATTCTGAGGATGAGAGCGAGATCCTGGAGGAGAGCCCCTGCGGGCGGTGGCTCAAACGCCGGGAAGAGGTTTGTTAAGGGTTTCTTTTACCTGTTTTTCATTCAATTTTCGCTTCCCAAAGCTTTGCCTGAACCCTAACACGCTTTGTTGTCTACCTGACTCAACAGGAGGTCGCTTCCAAAATTTGCATTGTCTAAATTCTTACCGTGAAGATCACTATTCAAATCCGTTCCGGAATCTTAACCATCTTAAGTTCGAAAATACCACTATATTTTGGAGTAAATATGCATTTTCTTCGGAGATTTTCTAACCTTCGAGAGCTTTTCGAATTAGAAAAAGGGATAGTATTTTCTTATGAGTCACTCAAAGTTTTCCTCTTGTTAATTTTGCCCTTTTTAGGTTAGAAATCAGAATCCGTTATTAATGAACAGGTTGAGAATACTCGGGTTTATTTACTAAATTGCTCTCTTGGGCATTCAATTAAACTTAATTTGTACTAATCTCGGTGTAAAAGAAAATCGGAAGTTGAAAGGATTTACTTTGTTAACAGAATAGGTCGACTGTTGAAATTTTTGGAGCATATCTTAATTTAATTGTATAATCCAGTTTTTCTCCTTAATTCAGTTATTGTCTTTTGGAGCAATGCAATTTTATTTTGATTGTGGATGATGGATTTTCATAGGAATGAATAATGTGGATGACTTGATTTTAAGAATTCTTTTTGTATTGTTCTTTTTGGAGATTAATTAAGTTTTCGGTATTTCAAATAGAAAATAAGTAAAAAAAAAAAGACAGGACTCAGGTTAGGTTGAAAACCAGTTCGTACATAACCTCAAATAGGACAAAGCGAGGAATCTTCATCATATAAGGTTTTGGAACTGTGTTTGCGCACGTGTGTGTGTGAGGAATATGCTGTTATACGTGTTACAAGTTGAATATGAGGTTTTAAAAAGTCTTTAAATGTTTCTATAAATAGAATGATAAATTATCATTTCCCTTCTCTTTTTATTAAAAGAAACTTCATATTAAAAATACAAGTCCGCTTGGATTTTTGGAGCTTTCCTTTTTAATCCTCCCAACAGAATTTTTAAATGAAACTTCAAAGTATTTTATAAATCTTACTGTATATATTAGACTTTAAGTTTACAGACAATTGTCGCAAGAGTTCTTTTAATTGATAATAATTGATCACGTAATATATCTTTGAACTAATTAAAAAGTGAAGAGCATGAAAGACCATGATTTCAGCTGATTATACTTTTCGTATATTTTTTAAACTATTATAGAATTAATGAGCATTCAATTGATAATTTATCTGCTTTATAAACAACCATTCTTGACCCTAAGAAATTAATGAAGCAAATTAGTTTTATGGAAATCAATAATGTTTATTTAATTTATTTTTGAACTGTCGATTATTTCAGGAAATATGTAAAACGCAAATTAATAAACTATAGTTAGAACTGATTATTAGAAAAGTAATCGCTATGCAGAGTTTCCATAATCTTATCTTGGAGTAACTTGCTTTGCTGGGGTTTTAATAATATTCAAATATTCTTCTTTAAATTGTGTTCCAATTCATTCATTACATATATTATGAACATGAACTTCTAGTCTTTCGAGAAATTTAATTGAAACTTATTTGTAATGGAAAAACTGAATTATAATAGTTGAATCAGATAGTAGAGGTGAATAAATGAATGGGTTTTAGCATTAATTAATTATATTTATTAATCAATATGACAATAAATAATGAAACAAAGGTTTCATTTCCTTCTAGTAAAATTCTCGTGTTTTGCAAAACAATGTGTGGTGTATTGATTTACTTGACAGTAAGATTTGCTTGAAGATACATGAACCAACTTTCTGCATGATTTTACTTCGTCCTTGAAAAAAATAAAGAACTTTAGAATAAAAAATACAGTGAAAAAATTGCTCATCTAATTTGTAATTTGAAATGTACCATTGGGTTAAGGTAACTAATTTTGGATAGAAAAGTTTTATCTGCTAATGTTTATTTATGGACATGCGAAATGATTTCTTAGAGTATCCACGTGAGGATGCATTTTTGGATTATTGTTGAAGCGAATTTGGATGTATGCTGAATTCATTTGGTCTACGTTCTTGGCACAGGCAATTTGCTTAGGCTCTTTCATATTTTATGCTAAAAATAAACTACTTTGCTTCGGCTATTGAGATCTCTCATCGGAAATCTTTCAATCTAGTCTAAAGATTTTTGGACGAATGTCCTGATCTATTTATAATCGTGCAACTTTGAGGTATTCTTCTCAATAGATTTTTGTCACAAATTCTCAATAAGCGAAAAAGAATAGAGATAGTGTTCTGACAAATACTATTTTTCTTAGGTAAAAAAACTTTAATTCGAAAAATTAAATGATTTCCATGGAGGATAGACGAAAATATCAATGAATATAGCATCAATCTTTTGATGATGGTTTAAATCAGTAATATTGATCATCGCACTTTAAAGAGTCAAATATTGTCGAAATTTTATGAAATCTGGACGTGTATTAAATATTAAAAATTTTTGTTTAAGAACAAATTTCGAAAATCACAAGTTCGTAATACATGATATGTGTTTTTTCTTAAAATTTTAGGTCTATGTAGGTACAAAGTATTCCCTAGGAGAAGGTGCTAACTTTGCAGTATCAAAAGTTGGTGAAAACGAAGTCTCGGAAATGAAGGTACGTACTTGAAAAAGAGACGCAATTGATGTTTTATATCTATTTCATTCTGTAATATAACATGATTGTTTGAAACGAACTTGTGGTTCATTGAATTTCTAAATTCCATCGGAATTCACGTTCAATCGTTCATATAACTATATTTACGTGTATCGCATGACAATATGATATTCAAAGTAATATGAATACATTCTGGGAGTTTATATATATATTATATATATATAGATATACAGATATAATATATATATATTGAATTCAAGATCAATTCAGCCATCAGACAGGACTTTTTCAACTAATTATTCTATTCAAATTCATCAGGTATTCAGCTGGCACATAATTTTTATTCACAAGAACTAAGAACTGCTCGCATTGTTCATTTGATATTTTAGTCCATCATCATGTATGTTTAATAGTAAACCCTATTCTGTACTGTTCCATCTCCCCTCCTTAAATTCTTGACAAGGTCACATTCATGTAATGGCAAATAGGCATGAAATCGTTCCAACTGCGCTCTAAGTAAGCTCATAATGGATGATTATCATTTTACAATAGATTTCCTGAAATAGTCCACTATTGTGACACTTTTGTGTCTCTTTTCAATACACATCCCAATTTTATAAAAATTAGTCAATGCTCAAGGCCCAGCAGCAAAGGTTGTTTAATTAGAGGTTCTATCTGATCCTGTTAGACTCTATTATAATTTTTTTTATATTTTGTAATATATCTTATAGTCTTTTAAAATCCTTGAAATGTTTTAAAAAATTTTGTGAAATCTTTAAAACCTTGGCATTTTAAAAATAATTTCAGATATAATCTTAAAATTTATAATTTTCAATAACTTATGTACGTCTATATTAGAATATGTCCCTTAGTAATACTTAAAAATTTTCGAGTGACGAACTTTGAAAGAATTTGAATTCTAAAACATTAAATTTGGAAGCCTGTGTCGAATTTAAATAAGCCAAGATATTCAGTGGTCATTATAAACAGTTATAATCGCATACAATCAAGCAGATTGTTTGATTTGAAAACTTTCGAAAACATCGCTTGAGAATTAAGATTCTCTAGGAAAAAACAACATTTGCAAGGAATTTATCTTATACTATTTCTCTTCTTTATTTTACAAACTTGAAATATTTTTAACTAATAATTTTCATGCATTGTGATCTGATGTAATTCGACTTATAGAAGTGAATTTCTGAATCAATAAAAGGAACTGGAATTGGCTTTAAAGAGAAAAGAAATATTTTTGGGCAACCTATCTCTTTCTAGTCGTAGTCGATTGTTGAAGAATCAATCATTATCAATCAAAATCGAAGTTGATTTATATATGTCGATGGATGTAATGCATTAATAATTTCACAAAAAATTTATCAGCTTCTTTTTTTATGTAGGTCGAGCAACGGGACGTTCCAGGTATAGATTGTGCTTATTTAGCTATGGATACAGAGGAAGGCGTAGAAGTTGTCTGGAACGAAGTGCAATTTTCCGAACGGAAAAACTTTAAAGCTCAGGAGGAAAAGATACAGTTGGTGTTTGAAAATCTAACTCAGTTAGAGCATCCAAACATCGTTAAGTTTCATAGATACTGGACTGACACCCATAATGATAAACCTCGGGTGAGTCACTCATATTTATTAGCTATAGATTTTACTTGCGTAAAAAGATATTCTTTCAAAAGACCACTTGTGGCTTTTTAGTGCATCATTTTATCTTTTTATTTTTTATTTCTAGGTAATATTCATTACTGAGTATATGTCTTCTGGATCTTTGAAGCAGTTCCTAAAAAGGACGAAACGTAATGTTAAAAAGTTACCTTTGCAAGCGTGGAAACGATGGTGCACGCAAATTCTCTCTGCACTGAGGTAACTAAAGTGATTCAATAAAAGGGTGTCTAGTGAGCTTCAAAACCTTAAAAACCTTGAAATCACCTTAAATTTTGCATAAGCAAATGCATTTTTTATTATTAACTGATTAAATATATTTCCAGTTATCTGCATTCCTGTTCTCCACCTATAATTCATGGAAATTTAACGTGCGACACTATTTTCATTCAACACAATGGACTGGTGAAAATTGGTTCAGGTATGTCACTTTCTAATTGGTCACAATAATTGTGTGCATAGTTTATTTTGAATTTGTTTCACTCTGGTAGAAATGAAACGAGACGTTTTAAATAATCAATTTTTGTGTAAATCGTTATTCTAAAATAATTTAATTATAAAGAGCGTTTCATAAAAAGTGAAGCTCTTTAAGTGTTGTTATATACAGCACATCATGTATGAATGAAGTTATGTGGTTTTATCACGATTGCTTGACACTTTCTCAATTGCGTCGTATCTTTTGATATACATATATTATGTGGCAAAGGTAAAAACCGAACCTAATCATCACGTTTGCTAAATCAACAAATTCGTCTTATAATTTAATTCTTTTGTTTATTATTTCCCTCTTGTAATGTTCATAAATTTTCCTTTATGATACGTAATAACAATAGAGATGCTGGAGTTAAAAAGAAGCGCAATTCTGCAACGTTGCCTGTGAGCTTTCGATTGATAAAGAAGTTGCAAAAGTATAAACAAATTAATCAATAATTGTGTTCTTAATCTCAATGACGACAAAAAATATAAAACCTTCTATACTGTTGGAATAGGTTGCGTATCGATGACTCGAGTATATAATTACTTTGAGATACAAAAATTAGCTCCAATTCACGACGTAAGAATATTGAACAATATTGAATTGAAATACGGTACTGTAAGCAAGTATTGAGTAAAAAAAAAGATGATTCGGGTTATCTACTGTTTTCGTTAACTCATGCAGTTATTAATATATTACTGCGTCGAATGCGGATGACGGCTAAAGTCTTTTAAACGCGACTTATTTAAACCACTGAATTAAAGCTACCCACACGAATTTACCGTCTTTAAAACTCTGTGGCTAGAATCTTGATTATGATAGAAGGCTTCTTAATTTTATGAACACGCAACGAGAAACTTTAAAAAAATTGTATTTCAAGAATTGTTTGGCATGCATTGATGTAAGGAGTAACTTGAGTCTTCATTTTTAATTGTAGTAAATAAACTAAGCTAAGTAATGCAAAAATATAGCAGCGATAATGAACTGTGATAGGAAAAGGCTTCGAAGGTTGGTATGTTGCAGAAAATTTGAGGAGATTAACAGTGGCTGCTTTCAGCTAAGTAAATTAAGCAATTGTTAGCCTCTTGTATGATGACATATTTTCATTTCTCTCTTATCTGATTGTTTTTCAATTTACTTTATTTTTTTTTTAGAAAAAGAAAGATAGGAAAATACGGAAAATAAGGAAGTTACATATGACTAAGTTTCTCTGGTTTTCTGTTTAAAATTATAGATTAACATCAAAAACAGGCGGTCGTACACTTCGTTCGAATAATTCTTATTCCTGTGATGAGGGTTCAATTTATTGTTAGGAAGCTTTCTTCAATCAAAAAACAATTTTTCCAAAAAGACAATTAGTTCTTATCTGCTAGTGCTGTGCAAAATTAGATTCGAATTTGCTTGAGTTAAGTTTGTTTATTTTCATCAAGACTTCATTCATTTTAAATTAAATTCATAGAGCGTGTAAATGTTTTGATATAAACATTTAAACTGCTTCGTAAGATGTAAAGTCAGCTCGAGCTCAGTTGAAATAAGTTTCTCACAGTCATTATATTTGTCATTGGTGTGTTTATGTTTTAACCGAGAACATAAATAAATATAAATAATCTCCTATTCTGATTACAGTGGCACCTGATGCGATTCATCAACATGTTAAAACTTGTAGGGAAAATATGAAAAATATTCATTTCGTAGCCCCCGAATACGGAAGTAAGTAATTCGTGTAGCGTAGAGGTAAATAAGTAAAGGTGAATAACAGTGGCTTATATAAACTTTTATTCATAGGTTCGCTAACACCTGCCATAGATATTTATTCGTTTGGAATGTGTGCTTTGGAAATGGCTGCGTTAGAAATTCAAGGAAATGGTGAGAGTGGCACGGTCGTTACGGATGAAAACATTAAGAAGACAATAGAATCATTAGATGATGCTCAACAAAAAGACTTTATTAGTAAATGTCTTCAATCGGAACCACTCAGTAGACCAAGTGCAAGAGAACTGTTGTTTCACCCTGTCCTCTTCGAAGTCCATTCGCTCAAATTACTTGCGGCACACGCCTTGGTCAACTCGGCAAGTGAGTTATTTTCATAAATTAAAAATAATTTTCAAATACTTTTTGAAAGGTATCACTTATTAATTACCTTATTTATTATTTACAGCCAATATCTCAGAGACTATAACAGATGAGGTTTTACAAAGGTTATACGGACCCGATACAATAGTCGCTGAAATACGATATAAAAATCGGCCTCCTCAGGAAATTCGATTTAGTGATATACCGGTTGCAGAGAAATTAGAAAAATTTGTCGAAGATGTGAAGTGAGTATATTTGGTGTGTCAAAATTATTTTTATTAATTTTTAAAACTGGCTTAGATCAGTTGGAAGCTTGAATTAGCAGTTAAGTTTTATTTTGAGAAAGTTATGTTTACAAGTATATATACAAATTTGATATCGATTTTTTGGTTTTCAGGTATGGAATTTATCCTCTGACTGCATTTGTTGCGAAACTTCCGCCTCCCGCTCGACCGAGAGCGATATCGCCTGAAGTTACGGAATCAGTTAAATCCGTGACACCAGAACCATTTGATGAAGAGACTCGTAGAGTAGTCAATATGATGTGTAATGTGAAGCCGAAGGAAGACACTAACGAATTAAATGTAAGTGAACTATTGACTCCTATGCATCTCCTTTATACGGTACATACATATACGATTTCAATGTTTCAATTGAAATATGTTTCTTTCTTAGATGACTATATTACTACGAATGGATGACAAAATGAATAGACAATTGACATGTCCTGTGAACCAAATAGATACTCCTATGCTTCTTGCTCAGGAACTTGTACATTTTGGGTTTATAAATGAGGTAAGAGTTTTTCTACGTACAACCTTATAAGATATGTCAAAACCTTATGTGACTATATTGTGATAATTCAGAATTTTCCAATCACGTAAATACTGTAGACATTAATAATTTCATTTTAATTACAGAATGACCGCGATAAGATAGCAAATTTGATAGAAGAGGCATTACGATGTTGCTTTAATAAACAACTGATGGCACCAGGTATGGTGTCATTGACTTCTTCCCAAACGTTAATGTTATCGGGTCCAGATTATTCACGCTTACAAGATACAGATAAATCCACAGGCAATGCAGTGCCATCCAGTAGTGATAGTGTGTCTAGCATCCCGCCAAAAACCTCAGGACTTTCAGATTCTAGTAATAAAAAACAAAAAAACCAAGATGAACCAGAACCGCCAACGATCACCGAAAGTGGCAGTTAACCATTGAGAATATTTGGTAATTCAGTTTCCTGTGCCACTTTGCACGCCCTTTGTATAGACTGGCTATGTATTTTTATATTTAAGTAAATTTAAAGATAGCGGGCATGCATGAGAGCGAGAACTAGAGAAACATGTCGACTGAAAGTTAAGGTGGAGGGGTGCCGTGCTGTACTGTATTAAGCATATTCACATGTGTGTGTTTGCTATATAAATCTGTGTGAATGTTTTATTTTCATTTTTTTAAATCGTCTAAGCAAAACTTGAACTTCCAGTGTGAATGAAGCAATCGAAGGGCTTAAAAACATAATCTAATAATTTTAAATATCTTTTTATCAAAAAGACCGAAATAACTTTAGAATAAAGTTCCTCATTTCGTTTTTTTACCAAAGTTTTGATTAAACTTTTTTTTATATATTTCTTCATATTATTCTGAAACTTAGATTTTTTTCAAGTATTCAAGTTCGAGCCCTTTGTTCAATTTTATCATGCTTTTTCTTAAGTTTTCATGAATTCCTCGTAGGTTGAAATGACTGAAATTTAGCTTTCAAATTTTGCTCAACCAACGCGGTATTTATTAAAGCTTAAAACTTGTGAATTTTATCGTCATCAATGTTTGTTTATTACGAAAGTAACCGTCTCTTGGAATCTCGCACAAACAGAAATTTTGCTTGTCAACGATCCTTTTAATTTCACTGTGGAAAGACTTTAGACGAAGCATTGATTTCAATCTAAAACTTCCGTCAACGCATTAATTATACAATGTCGACTCCAATGACTAAAATTATTGAATCAAACCGCATTATTGAGATGATTGTATTTATATAAACGCCATGAAACTGGACTAAGTGATCGGAGTGTCTACAAACCATCGAAAACGAACGATCAACCCTTCGTACGTGTTTGTCCGACTAATTCAATTAAAATTAATTAAATACGTAATAGCTTGTATTTATTTAATTATGTCATTTATTGCGAATGATAAATATTATTTAATATCAATGAGTCAAAAATTGGAATTACAGGAGATAAGAACAAATGGGAAGGTTAAAAAAAGAGGAATTGTACCACGAATGGATTAGATTTTATTTCGCGTGTACAAATTTACGATAATGACAAAATGATCTCTCCATTATACAGTCAATGATTCAATAGATTCAACTTCAAAAAGAGGAACAGGAGCACTCCGACGCATTCGAACGAATTACGAACCGACCTGCGTTTGTTTTGTTTCTAAGATTCCAATCTTCAGATTCCGATCACCATAATGATCCAGTATCATTGTAAAGATCGCTGTGATGTTGATAGACAAAATGTGGTCGTTCTGTAATAATTGCTGGATTAAACAAGAAATATGTTCAGGTGGTAACTTTGAATATCGGTTCTTGATTCTTTTTCGGGATCAAAGCAATCAGAAGACACTTGCAGAAATTAATTTTGCAGTGCGTTAAATATCTTGAATACTACTTTATTACCTGCCTTTTTTCGATATGATTAAACCGCAATTATTAAGCCACGATGGAAATTAGCTGAAATCCTTGTAAATAATTTATATTTTTAAGAGAATCTGTCGACACAGAAAACTAGTCATATAGCTATATTCGAGTGCTAATGAACTAATACAGACCTTGTTACTTCTTTTGCATTTATAACACGTGCTTGGCCAAGAAACTCTGCTCCAGTTGCGTACCTCGATAAAAATCACCTTCTCTGACGCATTTTACTAACCATGTTAGAGGTAATTATTACCAACACCATAAACTTCGATCATAAATATGTAATTAGGTTATTACTTGAAATTCAATGTATAACTTTACAATAAATGAAATCATAAGGAAGCAGGCAAAAATAGTACGACTGAATCATGAAAGGGCTGTACAATAACAGTGATAAATAAATAATGTAACTCGAAGCATATGGACTTTTCATTATAACTTCTGGCAACTGTTTGGAATCTCCAAACTTTTAGATTCTCCGTTTAGCTCCAAGTTCCAGATTAATTACAGACCTCTAATACAAACAGAATATAAGACAGATTCTGTACAAATAGCTACTGATAATTGGTTTACATATTCAACTTCTTGAAGACAAAAAATTAGAAATCATAAGGAAAGTTTTCACTTCAAATTGTTTAATAGGTATCTATAATAAAATTTAGAAAGTAAATAACACAAAAATATTGGTTTTATTTACATAAAGTTTTATTTTTGTGAAATCTCATTTAAAAGTTTCGTAAATTTTGATTGTTCATTCTTAAAATCTAATCTATAATAAAGAACGTAATTTTAATTTGTACATTAGAATAAATATATTTACATATACAATAATAGTTCATTTTTGATTTTAATAATTTAAGTAAATCTAACTAGCTCTCAGAGATATTGTCTTTTACAATTTTTTCTAATTTGTGTTTAATGGCCTATAAATAAACAAATTTTACACGGAACTGCCAGTAGTTCCAGTAAATATCATAATGAAATTTTTTTCGAATTCAAAATTGTAAACAGGTTAAATTAGAGGCATTTTTTATATTAATTTTTACCACCCTCTTTAAATATAAATTATTTTCAAAAACCATAAATTTCTGTTCAGCACATCTGAGAAATTTTGCACATTCACATATTGAAAAATTAAAAATAATATAAATACTAAGAAATTACTTAAACCGAGTCTTCGTTATCCTATGTCTTAATCTCTTTGATTTTAATCTTAGGAAAAGTTTGTTTTACAATGTCAAGCGTATAAAATTCTGATTTTACGACTTCATAGAAGGAGATCATGAGAAAATATTAATATAATATGAATAGATGGAGAGATGAATATGTGAATAGATGAATATTCTTTATGGTCGTATGAAAAAAGTTTGAGTGACATTGAAGGTCTTACGTAGTACATAGATATGTTTTTACACAAGACCAGATATTGCTGAGAAATGAATTTTACAATGGAAAAATGGAAGGTCGAACAATCGAACAGACTACGTCTCTTCTTGTGTACGATTGAGCAGGTAATCTAGATCATGAGATATGCGGTCTAGCATTCCAGTGGTGGCAACTTCACAATTCGCGATTTTAAGTTCTCCAATTTTTTCTTCTCCATCTGGCTGCTTACGTTCCATGGTGTTCGCGATATCAGGAATAACGGTAACATGTTCTTTTTTATTATTTACAATATCTGTACTATTTACGCTGTTTAACAGTTCAATTTCACTATTTACAGCCAAGGTAACATCTGGCATAGAGTTAATCCCTATACACGAATCTGGTATAGACTTCACATCTATACAGGATTCAACATCGGCACTACACAACATTGTGGTGCATTCAGGAGTGATGCTTTTAGGAGGCAAACAAACCTGGGAGGCCAATTCTCCAGGAACCACAAATTGTCCGAAGTCCCTCAAAGTTTGACACTCAGTGACTGAATAAGTCTCGGAAATATAAGGAGTTATGGAATTTCGACTCGCAAAAGAAGAGTCCAGTTTCGTCTCCTGATATTTCCGAGGACTTGTGCTGTAATTTTCTAGGTTTATATCATCCGAATGATCAACTCGAATTTCTGGCAAAAATCTGCTTTTTACAGGGACGGAAGACTTTGGGTAGGTGATGGATTCATTCATGTACTCTCGCATGTCGATACTTCCAGCTGCTATGCCTCTGGTCTCCAGATAGGTTTCCGTCAGGTGGTGAGATGGAGCAGTCTCATTTTCTACATCGGCACTTATTTTGGAACATACTGGAAGAAGAAATTGGAAGATATCATGTAAAGCGTAAAAAAGATTCCACAAGTAGAATAAGAATACTCTCAATTTAATTTAATTCTAGAATTATTCCAAATTTAGCTTTTTACCTTTGACTTTATCTGAAGTGCATTCTTCCTCAATACCTCCTTTATGCCTCACTTTGCACCTCGAGATCAAGCACTTGAGTTCACTGGTTATGACATACATCATGAAGATAATGAAGCCCTGAAAAGAAACATTCAGTCAAAGAGCCATTAACTGAAATCTGATTATTGTACAAAGTACAATTTACAATGTGGCATGTATATACTTACTAATAAAGCTGAAGAAACAGCGAACACGTAATGAAAGACTATTGACGAAGAATTTATATAAAATACTGAAGATGCCTCCATGGCAACAATACCACAGATTATAACAGTCGTCCGATGAACCATATAAACTCTATCGAGAAAGGAGATACAATTATTGATCATAAATATATCATTATTATATTTAAATTTATAGAGATTTACGGAAAATTACCTCGCTTCAATGGACTCTTTTTTTACAATACTTTTTTTAACAAGGGCTCTACTTCTAACAAGTACCCCTCCGTATAACAAACTGAAAATTAAGAGCATCATTGCCGTACAAGTTATGAATATATTGTAGACTCCACTACCAAAAATTAACCACCATGATTCGTGTCGCCAACCCGCACTTTTGTGAATTAATTCGGTTGCGAGTACGGACAAAATTGGAACACCTGAAAATTTATGACACATAATGTGGATAGTATATTATATCTATGACGTCAAAAAATAATAATGTATTATAAATATTCATATTCACCAGTAATTACAGCAATTACTGTTGGTTGCAGGTGATGACCAGGACGGATGTTTGTAAGCTCGGCGTATATGATTAGTGCTTGAGAAATTGGTGCTGTCATGGCAACAAGAAGAAATGTTTCCAAACTTACTGCCACGATAGTCCAGGAACTCTAGAATTGAAAAAGAATCGTTTTCATTTCACGAATTTAAGGCAAAAGTTGTGTATTGGAAAGGATAGAGGTGATTGTGGATTTAAAAAGAGATGGAAAAGGCTTTTCCGGGATAAACAGAGGATAAAGTTTGATATATTATTTCTTTCAATTTCAAATAGTACCTCGGGAAGGTTGTTATATGTTGCATAAATAAACATTCCCATTGCTGCAATAATTGCACCACAGCATTGTAATTTAAGAAAATTTATCCATGTTCGATTATTCCACCAAAAGAGTCCTATAATTAACGTGGATAGTAAACACTGAAGGAGACAACTACCACATCCAAATATCACAATGAAGGGTTTTCGTTCGTTTTTTGTTAGAAGAACCTAGAAGAGACAATTTCATTGTCAGATATTTCAAAAAATATTTCATTGATTTAATAAATCACAGATTCAAATATAAAAATGTATTACTTTAACTGCTCGAGATGTAAGAAAAGCTGCAAATGTCCCTGTACTTGGACAAAGACATTGTACAGTCCTTTCTTGTGGCAGGGAAATAGCTGTGCATGCGTTTAAATCCCACGATCCTAAATTATCCAAAACACCACAGGAAATATTCCACACTGCGGATAGATTATTTGAGTGGTGCATTTGTAAATCCACCCAAATATTATCTTTTTCTTTTGGGAAATGGTTGGATGCTGCTACCATGATCACGCGAGAATCGATTCTATACTTCAATTCGCTCCCGTCTCTGATAAAAGAAACAGCATAATTATCATATATTGATTAAACTCGTAGTTAAATCAAATTGGTTCAATTATTTCATCTAGTTTTTACAAGTACTTACTCGAGTTCTTTTTCATATACTCTAGTCATGAGACGGGTCAAGTTTTTGAAAACGATAACGCTGCCAGTGATCGAAAAATTGGTATTGGATGTGGACTGTTTTCGTTGAGAGCGAATTGTGATTTTTTCATTGTACCAGTTCGGATATCTGCGTCATCAAAAAATATATTGAAAATTATCAAAAAGGGACGTCTGGAGAAGCAACCCTAACATTATTAATACTGTTCTAAAACTTACATATAATTGTCGGAAGGAACTTGCATTATTCCATAATTATTTCGCACTTGCAAGGTTTGCATGTCCAAAATTAGAGACGACATACTTAGATGTTTGTGTGCATCTACAGATTGTTGGGTCCAATGAAATAATGTCCTTTGAGCGAGATGTTTTAATAGAAGTGATTTCTGTTGATCGTATATCGCACTATCTTCTTCTAAAATCCTATTTAATATTCGAATCGAAGCTTCTGCTGAGTTTCCCAAATCCTTCGTATCATCAATGTTAAACTGATACAATTCTACCTCTGCAAGAATATTTAGAATGCGATCACCTTCTCCAGGGTAAAAAGAAGACGTTCGGTTTCGAATAACTTCCCAGAATGCATTTATAGTTTCTGAACCACTTGTGTTTTGATAACCGAGGGTTAGACTGCGAAACTGTGGAGGATCAGAAATGTTTTAATGAATTACAATGAATTATGCATAGTATTATACTATGTGTAATATTAATTAATTAAGATAATATTAACCTTGTTATAAGGAAATATTATAGGTTCATATAAACAATTCGAAAAGTCAGGATTCTGCCAATTTGCTGTGGTTGCGTCTTTCATTGAGCAAAGTCGGGAAGCATGTCGACCGATAAAGTGACGAGGACAATCCAGAAGAGCTTTTGTACCTGGTCCAGTTTCCGGCCACTCCAAACCCCACGATTTGTCCTTTGGACAGAGTGGAATCAGGGTTCGGTTCACAACCTCCACTCGAACTGACATTGACCTAAGGGCCATGTTGCAGGTATATATAGCAGATTTCTGAAATAAGAGGAAACAAATCTTTTAAGAGATTCCGTCATAATGAATTCATGTCATTTCAAGCTAATCTGGGCGAATCCGAGTTAATCTGAAAATACTTTTCAATCCTATTCAATCCGAATTTTTTATTTCTTTTTCCGGATAGAACAAGGATAAATCCTAATAATCCCTATCCGACGTTCAAGAAGGGAGAGCTGCTACTAAATTATTTACAGTAATAATGAAGTGACCTGAGCATTCGTAATTTTAAGGATGCTACCAGCTGGGTAGAGGTCTTCCCAAACTTCACTTCCTGGTTCGAGTTTCAGAAGCGCTCCATTCTTTGTCCAACCAAATCCGATGCCCATGCTCCTCATGTTAGGTGTAATACACATGAGTTGAATGCTTCCACCCTTTTTAAAATAAAACATTTTTTTGTATTTTATAGGCAGAATAAATTTTTGGATTCCAATTAAAGAAAAAAAATAATAACAATGAGAAACAAAAATAAAAAAATAATATACCTTTTCAAACGTCGCACTCATTGGTACAACTTTGACATCAGATTCATCTTTCACCTCAATGTAAATACTTTTACACTGCTGTACTCCCCAATCTACAACTTGGCAAGTGTATTCTCCTGCATCAAGAAGCGTCGTTTTGTCTATTGTTAATAGCGAAGTGTGCATGTCTGATCCATCATTTGGTAAATGTCTGTACCAAATTTCCCTGTTCATTAAAACCATAGTCAAAATTTAGTTTTTAATTCCAGTTCAGCGTGTATTGTTTTTGAAAAGTATATTGTCCTATTAATTAGTTTTATTTAAGTGCATTATTATTATGCATCAAGTGCTTTGTTTATTCTTCTATTTTGCATTTTTATCAAATTTATAAGGATCATTGACAAAAATGTGAGTTTTTCTGGTATCAATCCAACGGAGAAATACTTCATTTAAATGCACTATGGATCAAGTGTTCTATTTTGAATTTTTATCAAATTTATGAGGATTATTGGCAAAAATTTGGGGTTTTCTGGTATTGTGTGTGATCGACCGGAGAAATACCAAAATCGGGAATTTCATTTACTGGAGTATGCAAAATAGTATGAAAAATAATTAAGAATTTTTAATTTTAGAAATATAAAAACTTGTAATTCCTTGTCTACTTAATCCCTTAAAATGACTTAATATCTAAATCAGGCTTTAGACAAAAATATGGTCGATATTTTAGAGATATATGATAATATCACTTTTATTAAAAAGGAAAAATCGCCTATAGAAAATCAGAAATTTCTTTACCTAGTAGCTTTACTCATGTTGACTAACATATTATCCTTGTACCACGTGAAGTTGATATTATAGCTTCCTTGAGCAACGCAGGATAAAATGAATTGGTCTCCCAATCGTACCTCATGTTCGTTCACATGGTTGATACGTAAGGTCTAAGGAAGAAAAATAGCCTTTATAAAAAAGAAATTTTCTTTGTTTACAACGCTGTTAGCTTTTACTACCTGAAGTCTGAGTGAAGGTTTCTGCTGAAAGGTGAAATGTGTAGATTCAAGGGTGATCTCATTTAGTCGTCGACGCTGAACGAGGCGATTAAGTGCTTCTCGAATCTTGTCTCCATCTTGCGAGTTTCCAAAAAAATGAAACGTGACTTCCGACGAGGGTCTGCAATTAGATATCAATTTTCTTCTAGTACTCAATATTAATGAGCAGATCAAGAATACAAGATAACTTTAAATAACTTCTGACTCTGATTCAGACTTGTTCTTGAGAAACAATTTGAAAAGTAATTGATGAGACGAGTTTCTTCATTTTTATGAACATACTGTGCTTTCACTATTTTATTATTTTAGTACCTACTCACGTCACATTCAGGATTTGTAAGTCATCCATTGAAGTGATATTAGCATTCCTTAAATATTTCGCAAGCTATAGGACAGAATGAAAATAACTTATAAGTACACGAATCTAATTCAATTTTTGAAATTAATTATTAATTTTAAACCTCAATGTCAAGTTCTTAAAGTCATTAAAATTTTCGCAGGACTTCTTTCAAGTCGAATATTTTATTACTTTCGATATTCTATTAAAATAAAATGTAGAAGAAACTAAGTAGAAAAGTGATAATTGGTTAGAAATAAAACTTCAAATCAATACCTCAAGGTATAAATCTAACCATAAATAATATTTTATCCACGATTTTATATCCTAGACATTTTAATATCTATATAGGGTACATATCCGTAAGCGATAAAATTTTGATCAAGAAAGTAAAAGATTTGTATTAAGAAAATAGAGAACATTCTTTTTTATATTTTTAATACAGATGGTTGTACTGTAATATATTTGTAGTTTTGTATAATAATATACAAAAAGAGAATAAATGAAACACTGAAACACTAGCAGTTTTTGAAAATTATAATTTTCTTTATTGATTAATTCAAAAGCAAAAAAGTATACAGAATATTTTCCCGACAATTATAGTTTCACGCAAGATCCTCCTATACATTCTCGTCTCCTGGAACTCCAATAGCCTCAGCACCCAGTAAAGTAGGATTGTGTCACTTTGTCTCTAAGCTCGAGACTTTTTAGATGCGCAGCGTGACATAATCAAAAGTGTTTAAAGCTTTCTTGGTCCTCAGACCAATCGCAGTAGCACTTTTGAACTCAATCCTTGCTTAGGGAGTAGATTCTCGTCATCCTTGAACTCCTCCTCCTCGTTCAAGGACTCACGTTGAAGTTGAATCTTTTCCAATTTCTTTCCCAGAATATGAGGTGCTTCAGAATCACTCCGGGGAGTCCGAGAAATATGTTTCATCGTAGATAAGAAGGACACAGGATAAGTCTGTTGCTGCGGGACAGATGGATTGTAGAATTTCCTTGGAGAGTCTGATGACTTTAATTCCATTCTCTCTACAGTAAGCTTCCAAGAGAGTTATTTGAAGGTGACTCGCAGAATCCGTTTGGCCATCTTGGGGTACAAAGCAAATGCTGCTTTGAGAGTTGCAAGCTCTGTTTGACAAAGCTCGCAGTGTTGGCAGCAAACCGCATGTGACTTGGAAGTCACCCTCAGGATTTTGATGGTTTTCGTGGCACCTCTTTTTGGTTCTGCAATTAAAAGAAAAAATTAATTTTTCTGAATTGAAACTTTCCATTTTTGGGATTTTTTGGAGGATGCAGCTGAAGCAAGCTGCTACTCTCTAGTCATTGATTTTTAAGAGAAAAAAGTATTACAAATAATGTGAAATAACTTTTTATCTGTGATTTAGAATGAAATACAAAAAATTCTTCGAAAGTATCGAGCAGCTTTGGCTTCATTTATAGAAGTTTTTTCAGGTTGATGTAAGTCAAGAGAGTTGAGTTTAACAGCTTTATATTTTTTATGATATACTATTTAGGTAGCTTGGAAATTTCAAATAACTTGTAAGAATTGTTATAAAAATACTTATTTATAATAAAAAGTTTATTAATTTACTATAGAAAGAACAATTGTTTAATGAAGTCAAGTTCTTATTATTGGAACCTACTCTTCTATTTTAAACGTCCATACATACTAGGAACGGATTATACAATTTCAAACAACTCATTTCGCTTTATTATGTAAGAAGTAATTAAAGAAGGAAATAAGTGAACTTTCAGCAATCTTATCCTTCAATAAACGCTGAGTCATAAGCTTGCGCAACGAGCCTTTCTATCGCAAATAGAATGAAAATCCTATAATCAGTACACTGTGGTAATTAAAATGAGAGTAAATTTAGTTTCGACAACTGTATGCTTGCAATGATAAATATTTTGTAACTAAAACCGAGAGGTCGATCACTCCTATATTCCTGGTATACTCACTAAATATTTCTATATTTTAAAGTTTCATCTTAAAAGCTTTAAAAGGAATTTCCAGGAGTATAAGAATTTTCAAGAGGTTTCAAAATATTTCTAAAGAATTTATGAAGTTTTAAGTGATTTTAAACGGCTGTTTAATGTGCTAATATGGTAAGTAACACATGCCCTTAAGTCTTAATTAAATTCTTTTAATATAATTTTTTTTAATTCTTCAAAATTTCTCAAAATATATATTGATTTCTCTAAAATATTAAAAAAGACACGCGAAAGAAATACATGGGGTCATTCATATTCTTCATATTCCCAAACATTTCGATATATTCTTTTGTCGTTCCCTTGACTAAAACTATTTATTATTGCAAACGAAAAATTGATGAAATGATACTACTCTTATGGTAAAGAATCACAGGCCCTTGACCGTGAGTGAGCGCGTATCTACTTGACTTAGTCCATCAACCTTGAACTACTTGTTAGGGGAACTAGTAACTAAGTAATAGTGATGCAAACGTTTCCTTACCTGTCGCAAAAAGGTTCCACGGACATGGACTGCAATTTCTCACAAGTCATGCTGGTAAGTGATTTTTCTTTCCTTAAGAACTCGTAAGACTCGCAGAACGTGGGATAAATTCTTAGTGCAGAATTTTGAGAAGCTTGTGGTATCCTTCCTCAAGTTTGAATTCTCAAAATCACTGGGATAACTGGAGTAACACACACACTGTTTTATATGTCTATGAATAGCTTGTCCGAACTTAACAGAACACACTTCACCATAGACGGTTCGATATTGAATGACTTCGCACTTCTGTGGCTCTCGCTTTCATTAACTCGTTTCCCCCCACCCATTTCTTGGGGAAAAGGAGAAGGGTTAAGATACTTTGAATGCTACTATGCTACCTACGTACCCCAAGTCGGTTATTCCGAACGTTCCACAGGCAACTTCCCCGTATCTTTGGGATATCCCAGGAAATAGAGAAATACGCGTTATCGTGAAATCTCTCTGTTCGAATCGCTGGAACGTCTGAATCTGAATTTTGCATCGACTGGCGCCATTCTAATGAAACATTACGGACCGAGCATCCAGGATTGCATTCATCATAAAAAATTGAATTTTGTTATGATGAAGAATGCGAATAAATACCGAGAAAATATATTAAACTACAATAGAGATGCCTTTCGCGGGGCACTCTTTTTTTAATTGAAATTTTTATTATATAATTACATAAGAGCTCCAAAAAATTTAAAAACGTTGATTTCTAATGGACACTGTCATGATATGCGTGTAAATTGAGGAGATTCTTTAGTGGGAAATAAGGCTGTTATTGGCGTTGTTTTTTTTTTTCTGGGAATTCCCAAGGAAAGGGTGGAAAATTGCGGCACGTGTGTTCTGATGAAAATGGAGGTTGGTGACACCTGCTAGGGATTGTCGTGATCAATGATAGATAGTGGATTGGAATTTCTTGTTTAAGGGAGGATAGACTACATCGCTTGTCAAATATAATTTTTCTTCAAACTGAAAAATCGATGAGGACTTGAGAAATTGATAAAACATAATCTCTCGATTAATCAATTTATAACCAAATTGAACTTTCGATAATTATATATTTAGGGCATTATTCAAGTGCTCATTTTTTAAAATGGGGTTTCCACTTTTTTACAGTTTCCCCATGTATGCAAATATTGATAAAGTAATCGTATATTTATCACATACGTATGTTGCAAGTTACGCCCATTTTGTCTAAGCAAGGAATAAATTATATATACATAAAATAAAATAATTTCTGGAACCTGGAAATTTATCGTGTATACAGTTGTATATCGTAAACACTGCAAGAATTAATTATTCGTAAAAGTGTAATTAAAAAGTGCTTCCTCGGGCAGAAAAAAATCCATGGTGGCAAAACTTGTTCGTTTGCATTAAAGATGAGAAAACTATACTTTGTTTGAATTATTGATTTATAAGAATTGTTATAGTAATTTTATATAGAATGAGAATTTTTGGTCTTGATGATTTTTCCTGGTTGTATGAATTATTTAAGATTTAAAAACAAGGAAAATAAAACGTCAAGCATGCTGCGCAGGAAGCAGGAAAAACTACTTATAAACAAACTTGTAAGCAGGAAATTTTCTCATTTTGTTTATTATTTATTTAGATTTAAAATCTAAAATTGAAAACCGTTCTAAGCTGTTTAGTGCGTGTCTAGACGTCTAGAAATAATAGGAGGGATTAGGCCTCTAGATACCTTTGATGATTATATCTTTGTACCTTTATTTATGGCGGTTCAGATTAGGACAAATTGTACAAATTTGTAGTCTGCGCATGATGCCCCATCTTCTCAACCATTTTCACCTGTCGTAGGCCATAATTTTCGAGTTATTATACTTTTGAGGTTTTCCAATAGGATTATTGACGTCATTCAAAGGAATGAAGTGCCTCAATTGAATAAATCGAAAGTAAAGTGTTGTCACTCATTTTTTTTGGTTTTTTATAAGAAAATTGTTGTTCTGGACAACTTGCAAAAGCTTTTAACGTTTTGAATCCTTATTCAACGTTCCGAGTAGCAACACATTATACGATCAGGTTCTAAAAATTTTATTTAATTATCTCTCTTGCAGAGAGAAGATACTATAGAGTGCTTTTTTATTTGGCTCTAAAATTTAACTCCCTTAATAAAAACTAATTTAAATTTGCAAACAGGCTATACACTGTATAAAATTTACGAGAAAACAGTGAACTAGAAAAAAAAGAAAATCTTTAACTTAAATTAATGTTTACTTTCAAAAACTGTAAATTATATTTAAGTTTTGAAGGAGGAAAAGATTGAAAATTGCATTAAGTCATATTTCTTCAAAGTTTGTAAACTCTCAAGAACTCAATGAGGCTTGTTTAAAAAAAAGAACTAGTCTCGATAGAGATTGATGGAGTTCTCAAAGTGTCGAAAATCAATCTTTTTACATAAGAGAGTTAAATATCCTTAAAAGCCTCTGAGATCGATATTGTTTTTAATGCTTCCTCAGCCGAAATAGTCCAACTAAGAAACTTGAAATTCAAAATTATAAATTTAGATTTGAACTTGGCGGAGCAGTGAGAATAATTTAAATTGTGTACTTTACTAGAAACATGCAGTTTTTATTTTCAAACTTGCGTACCAACTTGACTTCCTAGACCAAGTTTTGGTTTGACAACAGCGAGGACTGTTTTTTCTAAAGATGGATACGCATTACTTTCGTGTTTTTGTATCAAATAATATCATTATCTGTGATATCTAACTTCCAGAGGTAATTTATCATACAAGAATGGATATATACCAAGACCTGAAAATGACAAGCTCACCCCACGTTCATATTACCGAAACGCTTTGTCATTGACTTTGTCTCCTTTCCACTCCCGAGTTTATTTCTGTGTGGAAGCTCTTGCAGTGCTTTTATAGGATTTTATACTATTTATACAAAATAAGGTAAAAAAATCTATTAAAAACAGTTATTCGCTAACTAAAGACTTTATATAACATTTTATCAATAAGATAACTTTAAACTATATATTTGTAAAAATAAATCGAAGACTCCAGAGAACATAAATTGATTTACAAGAAGTTTATTGGATATGTAATTCTAGAGCGAAATTAATCTCTATATATGGATTAAATTTTGAAAAAGATTGAAAACGAATTGAATTTTCATGTTTGAAAAAGGAGCTTACAGTCATATTAAAAATGTTGTAAACTGATAAATCTACAAATATATATCATATATTTATAAGCTATGTATATGTATATACATATATCTGCAAAATATATGTGTTGGTGGTGACACGATTATTAAATCGTATATGGGGGATGTATATCATACTGTGTGTGTGAATCTTTCCTTCTTATATTGCTCAATACACTACCCAACTCTCCTACGATTCTATATATAAAATGAAAGATTCATGAAGTGAAAAGGAAAAATTTAGAAACCACCTATCCTTTTTCTTAGTAATGTCAATTTTTCAAACGCTGCGGGTCAACAAGATTTATAACTTACAATCTCATAAATGTAATGCTCCACTCATGCTTAAAACAATGCCCTTCCTGAATTATTGAAATTCAAAATTATACTTTAAAAAGTGTCTTTGAAGTGAGTTTTTTAAAAAATAATTCTAACAAAGGATGCATTCAAGTAAGTATTCAATATTTACAAGAAATTTCTTTTTCATTTTCCTTTCGAGTTTCCTCACATGAGAGTGCATTACACAATATTTACAAACAGTCATCTTTGATGACAAACTATCCTACATGATGCTCTCGTGACTGCTAATGCACTTGATGATAACGTAATCATACCTGCGACGAGAATAACCGATTTACAATGGAAATTCGGCCCAGAGATTTCAAGTTTCAAACAGCTGCGGGCTACATAAATTTCCCTGGGAGCTTGTCCAAGGAACGAATTGGGGCGTTTATCTCAATTTCATCCCTATTATAAGTGCCCATAAAATTTTCCTATCGCAGCTTTTGGGATGTTAGTTTGGCAGAATTTTCAGCGAAAAATTTGCAGCTCTTATCTCCCATGTTGTACTTCATGAACTTAAAGTTAATTAAAAGTTATGCTCAGCACTAGTATAAGATCAATTTTTTATTAGCTTTGTCACACGCTATTAAAAACTTGGATTTTATTTGTATATGGTACTCATTTTAAAATATATTTTATATAGAGAAAAATAAATCATCCTTTTATAATTGATGATTGTCAAAACATGTTGATCTGTTGATTATATAAAGAATAATTTGTGTCGGTACTGATGCTGAAAGTTGCTATGTAATTGCAAAATTCATCTCTAACAGGCGGAAGATTGTGTGCATCATCTGTGTGTAAATAAGTAGACACAGTTATTGAAACCTGTTCACTGCAACGCATTAATTGATTATTACTAATTGACATATTGTTACGAGTGAACGACACATTGTGTAATAATTGGGTTGCATGAGAAAACACGATAAATCAGATTTAAGAGTAAAATGCAAAACAGTGAGCGTGAAAATAAAATAAAACGTGCAAATTAGTGAAAAGCGAAGTTAAAACGAAAATGCTGCAAATTAAAAACATTTCTTGAAAATGTAGAGCGTATATGGAACTAACAAGCAACTATTAAAAACTCTGAAGGGACGACCACTTCGAGGTTTTTTTGTACCAGGTATATATTCCTAAAAGAATACTCGGGAATATATTCTGAAATATGATTCTAAAATATTTGAAAAGATTTAAAAATATTTTACAGATTTTCAAGAATTTGAGTGATATTAATTGATTTCAAAAGATTCTCAAAAACTTCCGAAGAATTCAACTCATTTAACGGAATTTAAGGAATTCAAGAACATTATTAGAAAATCTTGAAATTCATTTGAATTGCACTGAAATTTCTTCAACAAATTCATTAGGAATGTCTTGACCCTTTTCAAATATTTCGAAACCTCTTGAAAATTTTTATAATCCTAGAAATTCTTTTATATTCTTTTGAAATTATTTTAAATTACTCGTATATTGCCGAGAATTGAGTAATTAACATTTTTGTTGCACATATATTGCGAATAATATATACTATGTATATTTGACTTTTAATTTACTTCTCGACTTATTTGTTCCTCTCTATTTTCTTTTAAAAATAAAAGATTTATTCTTTATTGAAAGAGAAGAGGTTTCCCATTAGTCACTTGTTTCGATTTATATTGTGAATTTGATCTTTTTTCCCTCCTTTTTTTCAATCGTATAGCTCAGCGTCGGAGCCTCAATGGAGCGGGCATTGTAGCGATATTGAAATATTCGCTTGACGGGAATTTAAAAAAGAACTAAAGAAAAGTGATCGATCACACGAGTACTTCAGAAATTAATGTTACGGCAAGAGTGAAATTTACCGATATTTATTACCTTCCAATTGTCTCTCATTCCAGCTATTCTATTCAGATATAAGGATGTCAATTGCTCGAAATTGTGGCCAAACAAACGTGTTATTTCCATGAAATTGGTTCACAAACTTTTATTCTATATATTTTTAATGAAATACTTGTTGTTTGAATTGAATTCAGATATCTGTACTGTAGAAATCTAGGACATGTTGTAAAGAGTCAAACCAGTTATTTTGCTATAATATTTACAAAGTTTTGGGTAATTTTAGACACAAAACGTAAGGCTGATGTAACTAGCTTTTGTAGGTTTAAAATGTTTCATCACACACTTATAAAGGTCTATCTGATTATATTGGATTTTCAGTCAACTCATTCGAGTTATCAATATATAGTGTGCAGTTGTGCAAATTTGTATATATGGCAAGTAATCTCTAAGTGGACATTGCTTATCATCATGAGGGGAATTTTTCTAACGTTACCCTGTCCTTCAAACATTCGAAGAAGTATAAATATTACATCAAATGTGGAAAAGGTGATGATAATAAATAGGTGCTAGTTCATAAGAAATTTTACCTATGTAATACTTTATTACAAATTGACTCATTTTGATTACTTTAAAAAGAATTTAGGCGAAAAAATATTTATATATTACATATCAGAAACAAGCGTTATTGCAGGAGAAAAATATTTATTATCTAATCTAGGAATAAAAATTTTTCCTTATTATCATTGACATTACCTGTTAATTTGTCTGAAGTCAAGTTGCATGTTTTATCTTGATGGGAACCGGACATTGGAAGATATGTACTTTTAAACAATATTATCGGAAATGAGCAAGATATTGAAATATCGATTAATACAAATTGATTCACGAGTTACTCATCATTATCTTCTTAAAATCTTAGAATATTTAAGTGACTCTATATTTTAATTTAAAACTAACAGCAAAAGTAAAACATCTGAATGAAAGCTAAGCTCGTCTTAGCGGGTAAGCACATAAACTGACTGCATACATTTGATCAAATCGTTTGATGAGTGATATTAATCTAACCCTTTGAGGATGAGTCACCATTAACTACTGCTTTTAGACGTTTACTTGCAAAATTCCAATTCCGAAAATGCTATTTCTGCTTTAGTATATAGCATGCAATTTACGAACATCATATAATAAATTATTAGCCTCTTAATATTTAAAACTTGTTATTAAAATTAGAATTTTGTCTAGAATTGGTCTGACTTCAAGACCTATCTGAATTCCAGAATTGAGTCTTAAATTGAAACAAATTGTGCCGAATTTAGTACCAATTTTAAGGTCAGAGAGAAACTTTAAGGTGTAACAATTCTACATTCGCTTTTACTGTGATCCAATTTTATCAAGAAGTTACTTCCCAACACCATTTGGCAAAATGAAAAATTAAATTTGCAGAAGATCCAACTTTTAATATCCAGTTAGAATGAAGGAATAATACAATTGCATGACTTTTTTTTTGGCAAAGTTTCAGACATTCGCGAAACACTAAAAAAGTTTTGGATAATTTTTGTTCAATATTGCTTCATAAAACAGGTGATTTGGACGAGCATTCTAAGAAAATGGTGCATCAGGGTCATTTATTTTTTATCTTTCCACTCCATATTCTGCGCTCGTTCTCGAATTTTTCCTCCATCGCTTTTATCGCGAGTATAGTATAATTTACGTAATGACCGCCGGCGTTTTCTAGATGATTCTGCCGCACTGAAATGCAATCGAGAGGCCATTGTATTTCGAAAACCCGTATCATCTAACGAGCCGGTGCTATAGTTCATTCAACAGAACAGTAGGGTAGGTATACGGAAATTTGATTTATGTAAAAAGACCGCTTGTAAAAGTTCACGAGTACAAATTTCAGAGAGAAATGATAAACCGTTCCGAGGTATAGAACAAGTAAATACAAGAATAAATACAAAAACATTTTTCAAGCAATGTAAACAATTTCCCAGCACAGAAGATCGATAATGCGACCTCCGTTCATGAATAACCACGGTGGCCACGGATTTCCCACCACTTTTTTTTTTCTCAACGAGCGTTTTATTTATCCGCAAAGCTGTACGTACGGATGTATACATGTAATTATTCACGGGTATAATGTATTTTCGCGACATTTTTTTCCAAGAAAATTTTGTTCATATCCAGAGTGAAATGTGTTGGCAGATGATTTTTCTGCACGATATTGAAATATAAGGAAATGGATCCAATTAAAAATGATTTTAATAATCGCAGCTGCCTTAAATAACAATAATATATTATTTAATTAACTTATTTCATTATAAGATAGTTCACTGCTTTTTTAAAATGTTAGTTTTTCCTTTAATTCTTTACATTGGTGTTTTTCTAGAGCATCCGCAGCTCTTTTGAAAAAAAAATTCTAAGGAAACTTGTTTCCTGTTCACTAGAACAACTTCTTAACCCCTCGCATTATTCTTCCACTCTTTCTGGCTATTAGAGAGTTCATTCTTCTTTTTAATCTCCTATTATCTACCACAACTTCTTACTCTTACTTTTCTTTTTTAATTTCTTAAGTAATACTACATTACAATAAGTGCACTCCATAATTTTTCTCTCCACTCAAGAGTAAGAACAAACCTTTTCGTACAAATTTTCTCTACTATTTTATGCTATATTTATCCAGTATTTTATCATTTCACCTTCTGCTTATCCAACGTCACATTTCCTTTAAATTCGTTATAAATTCTTTTCCTTTTCCTGTGTACTTTTCACGTACTAGCTATAGAATTATTATTAATCACCTTTTAGTTCAGCTTTCAATCTCTTTCTACTAACAATATTATTGGTATATTTCTTCCTACCTTGAACATTTTTCATTTTCAGATAAATAAAAAGATGTGGTAGAAAAATATTGCTTTTATACAAAACATAAAAAGCATATTTTGGACAAGATAAAACAGTTACAAAAAGCTTATTTTACTAAAAATGTCTGTTATAACATGAATAAATAACAAAAAGCTTTATGTATTTTTTCAGGAATAATAATAAAATTGAGAACCCTCGTGATGACAGTCAGAAGTCGGGGAGTCCTGAATCTAGGAAAGAGATTTTTCGGTGGAAATGGATTAATCAGAAACGACAAATTCGACCGAGCGAAAAAAGAGGATCAGCGTGAAATAGAAAAAGCCATTTTCAAAAACACGGAAATCTCCCAGGACCATTTGACACCAGAATTAAAACTGCACCTGTTGACACCGAATTGTCCACTTTACCATGCTGCTGCTGAAGCGAGTCAATCAACGGATGCAAATCAATCCAGAGAAAAAAAAATGTTTCAAGACCCATTTTGGTCTATATACTGGCCTGGAGGACAAGTTTTAACGAGATTCATTTTAGACATGGGAATAAAACTTTTGTCCGACAAATTCGGCGAGAACTCGCGCGTTTTAGATCTTGGTAGCGGATGTGGAGCTTCCGCTATTGCCGCGAAACTTGTTGGAGCTCGAGAAGTTCTTGCAAACGACATCGACGATGGTAAGTGATATTAACAACAAAAAAACTCATATTTCAGATGCCCAGGATAAAAAATTTTTGTCGTCCCTTTGAATTCGTAGAAATCTCTTCAAATTTCTAGAAACCTATATATAGAATTTCAAAAAATGCGTATACATTCTTATCATTATTATTAATAGATAAATGTCTACTTTCTCTCACAGATACTCGCATTTCCTTACATTTCTCTGACTTCCCTGGCGGGATATTACGAAATGTAATAATAATAAGATATATGAATTATAAACGAACTTTCCATATTTTTCATGTCCTAGAGTCTGGTAGTTACGGCGCAGAAACGCTTTAACGGTTGCAGTTTTAATAACATGAAAACTTTGAAAATTTTAAGAGAATAATTTTATAATTTCTGGAAATATGAGGTTGTTATTATTTGAAAAAACAGGAATCGGGCATGAAGAAACGTTGAAATGTCAGCTTTTCGAAGAAATAATAGTATTTGACGGAACCAGAGTATATGTATATAGAGGAGGATGAAGATGAGGAAAGTTAATATGCAGACGTGGTTAAAATCGTGCGTCATTGCAAGTGCGTATCACGCGCGTAATTTTGCACAGAAAAGTGTGTTAATAGTTCGTGGACTGTCGACGCGTGCCTTCACATCTTTTATATTCACGTCTCTGCAAAAGAGTGATAAAAGCTCGGGCTTCCCAGATACAATGACCGGAATTCAACGATTTTTCCCACTAGATGTGGCTAGCAAAAAAGGCACTTGCGTTTGAGTGACGGAGTACTAACCAGTATTTGTCCCTTTAAAAGGGAAAGAGCATGAGTGGTAATTGACGTCATACTTGGTTAGGGTATTGTGTAATTAGAGCTACAGAAGAGCTTGCAGGAGAAAGAGAAAAAGAGAGGGAACAGGGAAACAAGAATCTGACGAGAAATGAAAGAGCTTTCGATGAGTACCAGATAAGTACCAGGTCCAGATTACAAAGAGTGAATTATAGTAGAGAATAAAATATCGATGTCTCGAGATTCCTTCTGTTTTTTCTTCAATATTTTTCTCTGTCTCTTTGAAAAGTGTGAAATTCTCTTGCGTATAAATATTTACTGCACCAAAGGAAAATTACGTTAGTTGGGACGATATAAATTACCGATAGAGCAAATAATTATATTCTCAAATTTCTCATGCTCTTAAAGAAACGTTCTATTTTATGTTGGGATTAGAAAAAAGAATAATACTTTAGCTCATTGTAAAAAGTTTTTATATGTTAAAATATCGTGAATCATTGATTTATTTCGAAAAGCTGTTACTTTTTCATTTGCACTTATTTATTCTTTGTAACAGAACATAAAAGTGAGAAACCGTCCGCAGTAGAGTTTGGAGAATTCAAAGGAATCGATATTGCATTCCTAGTTAAGCTTGTTGAACAATAAAAACAATTCCTGTTGTTCCAGATCCTACTGATTTTATTAAATTCTCTCGTAAAAGTCTATTCAAGCGAAATTAAAATTCCTTCCTAATCTTCCAGTGACCCCGTGGTTAAAAGTTATTTAAATTCTTGAAATATTTTTGAGTGCACAGAAATTACACACTTTTAGTTTCAGTTTTGTCTCTTCAGGTCGAATTCAAATATATCGTTTCATACTGCACTCTTTAGATCATGGATCTAAATATTCATGGAAAATTGCTACTCGTAAAATTGGATCACAGACTGAATATACCGTTAAATTTCTTTCGATTGTGAAATTCGACGTATGAATAATTAAAAAAAAATATCGTTTCAAATTTTTGCATAGAGACTCATCTTGAAAATGATAAGAGATCTCTACATGATATATATTCTCACTTGTAAATGTACAAAAACAATTTAATTTAATTTTCTCATTTGCTCGCATCATACATGCAGAGTGTAAACTCTAGAACTTTGTTGTCCTTGCCACAGCTGAATGCGACTCAATTAATTTTGGACAACCATCTGCTTCATGAAACTGAAATCTCATTACACATAAGGAAGTTTCTTTCATAAAGAGATGTCTTGAATTGCTTCCTCTTCCTGCAGAAAAGATACTCCATGGCAAAGAGCCGTTGGAGTCCGGAAGGAAATGAGTTGCAAAAAAACTAGACAAGTTTTAACAAGAATATCGTGTCTTTAAGCTTTTCCAACATAAATATCAACAAAGCGGCTGTAGACTGAGTGTGTCTTGTGAATAGAGGGAAGTTCCAATGAGACGAAACACAGTTATGTTTCATGTAAACAGCTAGAGAAGCTGCACTGCGCTGGCAGAGATGAAGTTCGCACGGAAAATGTCTACTGTACAAGATGACTAGGTCAATAACGTAAACAGGAAGGAAGATAAATAGACCTTATACGCGGGAATATGTAACACGCGATTTTCTCGCGAGCGCGTATATATAAAATGTGCAAATTCAGTGAACTAAATAAATGTAGACTGAATTTTAGACTCATCTTATCATACCATTTTTCTTATCAATGTTTTAGTTATGTCGTTGAATTATTATTTTTTCCGCTGAGAACTAGCCAATAAAAGTACTTAGTCTTATCGATTGGATTGGAAAGGGCTTTGAAGAATCTTTTATATGTCTGAAGTTAGAAAGGGCTCTCATAATAAAAGAATCAAAGTTTGAATTATTATTATTTGAAGCACCAATTAAAAGTCAAAAGTCTTTTTAAATTGAGATTCGTACCTATGCAAATATATTATGAAACAGAATTTAAATTAAATATACAGTAAAACGAATTGCAGACACTTTTTTTTACTAAAACGTATTCGCAAATGAATTTTAAATTGAGATGAAAATGAAGTCTCCTGAAGCAAAAGCAAAGTGAAATAAATTCATTTTGAAATAAACGAGAAATAAATCCCAACATTTATGTTAATTTGAGTCACCTCGAATACCTCGTATAGAGAAATAGTAACATATTGGAAGAACGTTATATATTATTGAGTACTACGTATTTTATTTTAAATATTGCTTCCTCATAGCGGAAGCTTTGTATATAGTCGTTACATTTTCCAATATTTTTAAACCTCAAGTTATAGTAAGAAAGTTAGCGGTTTCTTGTCACGTAAAAAATCAAATAATAATCATGATATTAAATTTTCTACTGAAATAATTTCAACTGAAAGTTCATGCAAAAATAAAAAAAGATTTTTTACCGTTAAATGAAACCACCGAGGAATATATGTTAAATGAGCATTACTTTAATTTCAATTTAATAATTAGTTCAATTAATTCCCTTTGTTTTTTCTCTCATGCATCGCAATTCTGTTAAAGGTATAACAAAGTTTTATACATTTCCTGCTATTTCAATGAAAACGTGAATTGTAACATATTTTCTGCTATATTATTGCACATTGCTGAGTTTACATTCATAATGAAGGAAAATCCATTCGATGTAATTCCGTCTGTGGCTTGTTGAGCTATTTTTATTTTGCGCATTTTTCCTTTGTTAAATATTCGAGGAATTAACAAGATGGGAATGTAAGCAAACGCCCCCAGGGTCTTAAGCCGAGCTGGGGATTTTCCCGAGATCAAATGAACCTTCACCGAGCCACCGACTCTTCACGCACCAGTGAGAAACTGGTTCTGAATTTCTAAGTGGATGTGCGGTTGCAAGCAGACATAAATACTTTACGTTCTGATTCGTTGACGCACGCCAAGTTCCGCAGGAAGAGTCTCCTAAAATTGAAACTTCGATTCTAGTCTTTCCAGCGAATTTTCTATCTCTCAAAGGCAAAGTAGATTTTGAGATTGGCGAATATCTATAGGTACTCGCTAAACTTCAATCAGTGAGACGTATTCAATCAAGTCAACAACGATTGATTGATCAGTATATATCTATTTTAAATAAATATCATCCAAAAGCAGTAAAGAATATGATTGACTACTAACGATCACACAAACTTATTGAAAGAGGCACAAAAAAGTATTTTCAAGTGATCTTAATTAAAAAAAATTCCAAACGCAAGGGGATACTTGGGAAAAAATTTCATTACGCTCTGCACACAGCAAAATTTAATGTTTGATTTCAGTAATGAGAAAAACGCTTGAAAGAAATCAATGCCTTTAAAGCCGATAGTGCATAACATGCAGTCTCTGACAATCGTATAATATCACGACTGTAAAAGTGTCATTTCAATCCGCAAGTAAAGAGCAACGCAGTGCAATTCTTCTCGAAACTGTGAAAGTCGTGAAGGCTATGGATGTAATTTCGAATTATAGACTCTAAAACATTCTACAGACATTGCTGACAAACATAAATTCTTTGATGTTACAAATCGTGTATGTGTCAAAGTTACGAGTAAACTGACACGTAGTCGTTATCTGCACCCTATCTGTCTTGGCCAAACTTACCAAAACTTAATAAAAGAGACAAAAATGACGATATTATTGTTCCTAAACTATACGATATACAAAACGTCCTTAAGCGCTGAAAGCGTTCCTTTCCCGCTATACTTAAATGGACTTAAATTACTTTAACAACTTTAATTACTTTTCGAGAAGCAATTTGCAATCATAATTGAAATTCTTGTTTGTAACTTTCACCCGTGAGTAGAGTCTCGGTCTGTCGTCTTATAATTTTAACGCAATTCTTTCTTTACCTTAGAGACATCTATTTAAGGAAAGAAATAGAAGTTTAATTATTCCCCATTCGTCATAATCAATTAGGGCAGAAAACGTTTTAAATTAGCACCATCGCTCATTGGCGCGGCGAAATGGAAGTAACTGAGCTAAAATCAGCTTTAATTCGAAATACGTATAACAAGGGAAGATGTGTTTGACCTGGTATTTGTGTCCTACTTTACGTTGCGAATTTACTTTCACCGATTATAACCATTTGAGGGTCAAGTGTAGGAAATTTTGTATGATGCAACAAAGAATGGGAATTTATACGTGACAGTAATCATATGTTTACTAACAGCTATAGTATAGTTGCTTGGACACAAGTTAGGAGATCAATTTGATTAAGTCTATGATTGACCAATCAGGCACCAAAGCTTTAAAATTAAATTAATTTAGAGCTCTGACTTTGATCGAGAGTTGAGAACTCTAATGCTGAAAGCTTTAATCTAATGTGTCTGCACGTCGCAAGAGGAGAGACGAGTATACTGTAATTTTGTAACTAGTTAAGTTTAACTTTGAAAGAACATCGCCACGTGATGAAACGTCTAATTAACGTCAAATCTTAAATTTTATCATGCAATTAGGGAATTAATGTGTTCCCAGATTATGATTTTAATTTTGAAATGTTGTCTAGGAATTGAAACTGAAGCTTGATATTTGACTAATTATATGATACTTAATTAAATTCATCATGCTAAGTCAATTCACAGTAATTTTATAACTTATTTGGTGACTACTTTATCCCTTACTTTGTTTAATTGAATAATGCAAAAGGAGATATAATTTATCACACATTTACTTTTATTTATTGCAGTTTCTTTTGCAAATATTTTGTGAATTTGAAATAAAATTTGAGAAAACTTCTGTCATTTCTTCACTAAGTGAAGCTGACAGTAAAGATGATCAATTATTTTGTAATTTATCATTTTTCACAACGTTTTGTATGGATGAGTAGAGCATATAAACACGTTAAACTTTGAATAATAGACGAAAGTTTCATGAGCGACGGCCCTGATCATAAAATTTTAAATCAGCGTAGACTTAATGCAGTCGTAAACTCCTATGGCGTAAAAATTATACGATCTCTTTGAGTTCCTTCTTCTTTGTTCATGTTACGAGATAAAATCTATTTAACGATAGATTCACGTATAAAGTAAAGTCATCACTAGTACAATCTTTAAGAGCAAGTAGTCGGTTGTGACGACACAAATTACCCACCGAGCAAAAAATTGCTGGAATTATTTTCATGGTGATAACAGATAACAGTATATATATATATAATAGAATTAGTGCTCGCGCGCGCGAACCTTAACAAATAAAATTCTTGAGTTTATATTACGAAGTTTTCTACTTTCATTACAACTATCAATTTATGGAGGATGACATCATTAAAAAAAATACTCTATGAAACTTTTCTTGTAAAACGAACTTTCGTACCTTTAGAGGTTTACTTTTATAAACTCAGAGAGAATTTATCCTTCTTAAAGATATAAGGAGTATTTTATAGAATTCTTTTGTGTAAAAGTCTGATTGTCTGATCCATTTTCCGATAAAATCTATTTTCTGTAATCAGCAGAGCTTTTAGATATCTCAAATAGGAATTACTTTATTATAAATTACAAATGAGTAACTCAATCAAAGGTGTATGTTTAACCATTCTCTGATCACAGTTGGTTAAATAAAGTAATAAAGTAACTCGTTAGGTAAAATATGGAAAAGGTTAATAAATGCAATAACAACTCAATTGCATTTGGAAAGTAAAATGGTTGGGAATCATATTAAAAAAGCTGAAATAAAATATTACCGCCAGGGTTTAATTCTAATAAATACTTCAATTCCGAGTTTGAGTTTTAAATTCAGGGAATTTTACCACCTCGTTAGCACAAATAAAAATTTCGTTTTGTATTCTTTCTAGTTGCCTGCGTGGCGATACTAATGAACGCCAAATTAAACAACGTGGACCTACAAGTATCCAAGGAAAACTTAATTGAGGGAACAGTAAACGAGCTCTTCAATGTAATTCTCATAGGAGACTTGTTGTACGATGAGGAAATTGCGGAGAAGCTCATTCCTTGGCTCGAAAGGTCTTCGAGGAATGGATCCAGAATTTATTTAGGAGATCCAGGAAGACACGGATTGACACATGATTTAAAGAAGAAAATGACTCCTATTTATAAGTATGACCTACCAGAAAATGTCAAAAGGGAAAATCATGGATTCGACTCAGCCACCGTTTGGCGCTTCGTTCCCAACTGATAAAAAGCCCGCTTCCAATTCATGACGACCCATTCATACCAAATCGTACTCTGTCAATGCCATCCTGACATAGGTACA
The DNA here is from genome assembly GCA_032275145.1 of Synergus laeviventris. Classification (NCBI taxonomy): domain Eukaryota; kingdom Metazoa; phylum Arthropoda; class Insecta; order Hymenoptera; family Cynipidae; genus Synergus; species Synergus laeviventris. Next base: position 7,858,863 of record JAUESI010000029.1, read on the forward strand.
AGGGACGCTTAACTTATTGACTTATTCTCGCCTGAATTTCACGATTGACTTTATCGACAGTCCGTGATTGACAATCGCATTCATTGCTACGTATCTGCATTTGAATTTGAATGAAATATCCGTCTCTGCTCTTCTTCATTTTAGGTTTATGTGTAAGTTCTTCAACTTAGTTTAACATGACTTTTCAGAATAGACCTTCACTGAAATTTAAATGGCGCTAAATAGAAAATAGAAAATCTTGCGAATATAAAAACAGCCATCAAAAATTAGATTGTATGAATAAGTTGTGAAGTTGAGTTAGTTGAACGATACTGCTGATATCCAATTATGAGGTTTTATGAGCACTGTGACGTTCAGGACTCAGGTCACAACTTAAAAAATTAGAACCTCTTGTGCGTACACTTAAAAAACTTGAGGTAAGCGCTCCGACCTATCCAACTACAATTTCGAATTTCGATAGTCTCTTTTTCCCTGAAGGCACTTGAATTGTTGATTGGTGTAAATTTCCCGCTGTATAATCGATTGAGGTCAAAAGGGTCGAGAAGTTCGATAAACTCCCTTCAGGGATTGGAAAAAAATGCGAGATTGTTATATACTGTTTGCCTGTTCATACACCCAACTTTAATACCATGAAATATATTTCTTTTTTGAATAGAGAAAGTTTAAACGAAATTTTTAAAAGTTCAAAAAGGCGGTAAAATGGATCACTAGAGTGGAATTCACTTGGGAGTATAAAAAAATTATTATTTCCTGTGAAATATATCACTAAAAATGAAATTTTATCCATATTTTATATTTAACATTTTATTTGACGCAGTTTGGAATTTTTATGGGGACAGTTATTGCTTTTAAGAATTGTTTTAAAGTTTAAATTTCACTTCTATTTTTTGTCAGTGTTTGGTAGAGATACCCTGAGAACATTTTTGTAACAGTGATGAAATTTGAAAGATTGAAATTGCCGTATGCTTCATTTTTTAAAGTTCAGCGACAAGTTTTTTTTAATGCTTGTTTTCCTGCCAACTTGAAGTTTAGATTTCACTTACCTGTCTACTTAAAAGAGACTCTATGGTGCTGTGTTGAGCGACGAGACTAGCCCGGAGGGACGTGACATTGGACAATTTTATCCTGCACTCGTATCTCGATCGATCTGTTAGGTAAAAACAAAAGGAGTGAGTACATAGATGATGGGGATTATCACCATAAATCACTTTAAAGACCCAATATAGAGATTGGATTCCTCCTCCACTGGGTTGAAAAGTGATTAATCTTTTTTTATCCGCAATGAATATAATTTGTCACACTCACTATTGTAGATTTTTGTGCTGTCTTTACACTGACAGGGCTTCTGATTTTCACCCAGGTAAGGGCATTGAACTATACAGCTTTCCCCTTCGCATTCTGAAAATAAATTAGCATCATCGTTATTTATTTAATTCGCTCATTAGCGAGGTAATACGTCAATTTTTTCTGGGGAACTGATCTTGTGAAAAATATTTTCCTGATAACAAGTAAGTATTGTCAAGCTCTCGATTAGGTTACAATAGTATTTTGTAAGATTTAACGAGGTGTGTCAAATTAGAGGGGTTGAGAAATTCACTAATCTTTCAAAACATTCTTGCTCGTGATTTTTTGATTGTCGCTTATATTTCCGTGCTTCTAATTAATTTTTTCAACAAATTCAGCCTGAGGAGACCAGAAGAAAAAGATCATTGATTTTAAAAATACCAAGATTAATAAGCTAGGTCAATGAAGCGTTCGTTGATCAAGAAGTTTTATGATTAAAAAGCTCTTTCGTCTGAATAATATTTGCATAGAATATTCTGTAATCTATACCTGGATTTGCAGAGTATGTAAAAGTAATTTAATTATCGAAAGGTGTACGTTAGAATGAGGCTATTTAACTACGAAAGGGAACTTTCAATTTAAACCATAATATAATAAAAAATATAGGAGCATATTTTTAATTATCAGTAAATTTCCTCGATTCTTTGCCATTGCAATTATTTGAATAATTTCAATGGCAATATTGGAATATTTGAATATTTGAAAACAAATATCGCAGTTTCGTACAATAAGTTGATACAATTAAATTATTTATAATGAGATATGCCATATTTTAAGGAAAAAGGGCTATAGCAATTCAGTCGGTGTATCGCTTTTATGTGTCGTGTGTAATGGAAGCAGTTTGATGAACGTTCACATTCAGAACGTCAGCGGATAGATTGTAATTAATTTTCTAAAACGAAAAGCATCTCGAATTCATGATAGTAGAGTAGCAGTAAATGGATTGAAGCTGAAAATTCGGCCACAATAGCTCAAAGCTATGTAAATTTTATTTCACGAGAAGGGAAAAAGAGTTCTGGATATTAATTGGAACCCTTTTTCTTGTTTTTCATTTAACGCTGCAACCTGGATTCTCTGAATTCATTTCTCTCTCAAGATGATTTTTATTTGCATTAAGTTTGTCAGCGAATAAGTCTTTATTCGAGCACTCTACAAAGAAATGACTGAGACTTGATTTTCTTGCGTTTTTCCGCTGATTCCCAGAATTCCCTGCAGAGCTGTAATAGCTACAAATAAATTAATCAGTGAAGTGCTTTCAAAAAGAACTATTTCAATTAAAACGTCAATTCCTTAGAAAGACTGTTGTTCACTGATTTTTAATCGAAATTATTTTTAAATCTAGTTTTTCTTTTATTTTTATATAAATAAATTGAAGTTCCTATGTCACGAGAAACGATTCTCGCTTTCTTTCTTTTAAAATTAACTCGTCTGAGGAAAACAATTTCTGATTCGCCTCTATTGTTCGCAACAGCACGGAGCAAGCTAGGATTATTGCGATAATTGGAAAATAAATTGTTGGCTCTATGGGGAGGGGAGTGGATATGTTGTGAGTGCATTGTACACCTTACCACTGTCCTGCGAGCGCGTTGGTGGAATCTCGCAAACATTTCCTGCATATCCGGTGGCACAATGACATCGCACTGCTGCAGCACCGACGTGCCTAAAATAACAAATCAAAGTACTTGAAACAGAACTGTAAATGTACATAGCTTTAAATGGTATATATGCACGTTGGTTATATAAATTGAAGCAATGTCAGAATTCTGAAATATTTGTTCCAAATAAGCGAACACGATAGTTACATTAGCATTGCCTGTTGCATTCACAATTTAAATAAGAATATTATAATATTAAATTTACCTCTCCAGAGTTTAAAAGAGTTTTTAATTATGTAATTTAAAGACTAAAATTGCGGTGAAAAAGACTTTGCTTTTACTGTATAATGAGTCCATTAAAAAAAATTGATTACTTTTTGTAAATCCAAATTGGAAAGACTTGAAGCGAAAGCAGTATTCAATTACCAATGGAGGTGCCTTACTTTTTAATTATTATGAATATATATGTTATTAAGATCTTGAATTTTTCTGTATCCGCATTACTGCAAAGTCCAGTACTAATTGATTTTACTCACACTGTTGTATTTACGAGCAACGATCATTGTGAGAATTCTCGTTCATTGTCGGCATTATGACTTACGCGCTTCATTTTCACCCCAGTGGACGAGAATAACGAGCTTGGAATAAAAATTACCAAGATTCTGCAAGAACAATAGCCAGGGCAGCTAAATAGCGATTTTTTAACAGACTTAAAAAGCAATTCGCTTGAATGCTAAGCTGCTTTTTTCAGTCTCAAAACGTCTGGAGGCTTTTATCATTGTTCATTTTCTACGGAAATCAGACTTCTTAGAATCTTTCGAGGGAATTCTCATATTCTGAACTTTATTTTTTGCAAGCTTACAGTATTAGTTGGTAAACGTACGGGTATTTTTTTTTGTAGTATAGAAATAAGATTTATGCACTCTGATAATTTTTTACAAGAAGTCATTTGATTGTAGTTCTTGTAAAAAATTATTAGAGTGTATAAGTCTAATCTAATACAAAATATTCTAATAACTCACCTACATGTGCCTCCATTTCGGCACACTAAATTCTGCTGATCCTCCTTGCAGAGTGGTCCAAATCCACAATTGTCTCCGCTGAAACCGTCGAAACACGTGCACGAAAAGGACCTGAAAAAATTTCGTAAAATTCGTATTCACTGTCTTTATGTAAAACCTTTCTTAATATTTAAATTAATCTAAAATTTCTTATGAAAATGAATAAATTGACTCATTCTACAACGTAGCAACTTTTCTGTAATATATATGAGAGTCTGGAAATGGGTTAATTAAAGTAATACAATCCGTTCAAAATAGAACATGGAATTTCCTCGATTAGGGCGTAGGTATGTATATTTGAAGCGTGATATTACAGTATATAAGCGGATCGCATCCCGAAGAGCTGCAGAGCTTATCGGAAAGGCGTCAATCTAAGCCACAAAGTGCTCAGGAACTAAAGTTTCTCAACTAAGGTTCCAGTTGTTTGGTGAAAGACTATAACTTTTCGATACTCGATTCTTCCCTTAATATCCGATAGATTTATTGTCCAAAATTCGATAAAATAAATGCCTAAAGTTTAAGCAACCGGGGAGGAGAAAAGTTTACTGAATATATCAAGCGAACATATGTCACGCGAATTATCGCTGACTTTTGAATAGATGTCTGTATTAGCTTGTTCGACTAAAAGTATTCGCCATATGTTTTTTTAAGTGGAGACAAATTTATAATTTATTTTTTATTTTTACGGCTTTTCATTTCTCGGGAAATAAACATTTTACGACCGGTCTGTTTCTTTCATGTGAACTCAAGAAATGAGTTCACACTCTACAAATCGGCTCTGAACACGCGACAAATAAAAGTAAGGTGCTTCTGCACGATGTGTTCTTTTATTGCTTCGTTGCGTGATCAGAGACTGTAACCAGGCAAAAAGGTGCGAAAAAAGTCTCTATTTTAGTATAAATTCTTGAGAAGTTTTTGTGTAAATATTAGAAATTTACCTCTGAATCTGAGCTTTTTATGATTCACGGTGCAGCTGAATCCGTTATCCTATACGTTATCAAATGCATTTCAGGACTGACAATTATAATAGTTTCAGTTTTATCATAAGATCTGTCTAATCGTTTCTAATCATTCATTGTCACTTAATTGTCCTATTACTTAAGTTATTACTATCACTTTTTATCTTTTTAATCCAATCTATTTTTGTGGTTTGAACTTTTATTGGAACTGTGATTCATTTTATTTCTCCTATTGTCTGAATGGGTCGACTTTTCTCAAATCGTGAAAAAAGCCAATCTTTCTTTCATTATCAACGTCGGAAGAGAAAAGGAAAAAGGTCGAAAATGGGTTAATGTCCAGCTTCAATTACCCAGAGATCTTAAAATCAGTTGCTTCGCCAAGAGAAAATGGTCCTTTCTTCCTCCTTTCATTTATTTTATTTTCACGAGTTTACAAGCTTTAAATGCATAATTTTACGTATTTTCGCTACTAATTTTTCTTTTTAATACGAGGTGATGCTATAAAAAAAAAAAATGTTTTAATTGCGACTTTCTCATGCATTTCAATTTGAGTTTCAGTACAATGGCGATCGTTAAGAATTACTGCAGCAGTTAACAAAACAATAAAATAGCTCTAATGGTAATCTAGATACTGAGCTGAATTAAAAGCCTTGTACACAATATAGAGCATAGGCATATGTATTTACAACAGCAAAAAATCATATAGGAAAATGAAAGAAGTAGAAGTTTGATGAAATATGTTCCCCTCAAATTTAAACTGCTCCTTCCAAGATAAAATCTTATCTTTGCTTCGTATATTACTCTTTTATAGGTTCTGCTTGGTATTGTTTTCTCAAGTATATTCGTCCCTTGAGAGTTTTCGTTCCAAACCCGTGATGTTTTCTATGTTATAAATTGCATACGCCTACTATCTTGTAATTCGATATGACAACCTTTCCAGAACAATTCTATCTTCCATCTATGGTCTTTTCTTTATTGGTACACCTTCAGTAAATTTATATGAAGCCTGCATGGCTTCCATAAACATAAACCGAAGTTATATATATCTCAACTGAAACTCGAAATGACTCCGTAGACCAAAAGCTCTTGATTAGTCAGCCAGTATATAGTTTTGGTTGTTCTCCGGCACAGTTTATGCTGCCTAACAGCAGCCTGCTGCATCGATTCTGCTTTTCTGATATATAACTACACTTTGAAGAACCCATCTGCCAAGTAAACGAAGTTAGTATCGCAATTGCACTATTACCATCAACACTTTCGGGTAATAATCTCTCCAGCACAATATTCTTCAATTAAAGTCACTGATCTGACGCTTCCAGGAAAATTAATCGTTAAACCATAAAACATACATAATTATTCATTAATTCAAAATTTATGAAACTATAATAATTGAAATCCAGACTCCCTCTCGACTCTATACTAAAATGGTGCAGTATATTTGTCGACAAAAGCAGGATTAGTTGAAGCAGTGCTTGTAGTTTGAAGAACACTTATACTCTTACTCATTGAAACTTTCTTGTGAAAGTGAAGCTTCCGCTGTCAGAATTCCAATTATCCGTCAAGTGTTTTATTAGAGCAAATAAGATTTTTTCTTCAGTGTACTACAGTATTATGGGAATGTAAAATTAGACCAATTAAACTGCGGATATAAGTCGCGTGTCATGCTGGATTCATATATCAGAATAACGATTTAAAGCGATAAATAAATACGTCAAAATCCACCTCCGGGTTTAAGTTTATCGAGAAAAAGCGAGAACTGGACAAAAAATATAAGAGAAAAAAATTTTAAGGAAAAAAAAACCTATAAAAAGTGTATATTCGTTTAATATCTGCAACCACTCTCGATAAAAAAAAAAGCCACCGAGACGTTAGCAAAATATTGAATTACAACCCCTTTTTTATAAGGTACATCAATCTTCTAATATTGATCGAACTTGCATACCATTTTTAAACATTAATACCTATCTAAGACTCACTTTTTATATTAAAATTATGCAGGAAACATTTTCTCATTATAAGGAAAAATTCTGTATAAATGAGACTTCTTAGTTCCAGATGGTAAAACATTCGACCCTTCATAGATTTTCT
>JAUESI010000029.1:7880613-7897885 GCA_032275145.1 Synergus laeviventris
TGAAATATAAAGGAAAACCTCGAACTTTTATCATTTAGAATTCTCATTTTTACTTTAGATAATGAACAATTTATTTAAAAATTTTTTGCAACTTTATTTGCTATTAAAATTAAAATGACTATTTCAAAATTAGAATTCAGAGTTTGAATAATTTATATTTAGAATATTTGATCCATTTTACATTTAAGTTGTCTGATTACGTAGAGCACACCTGTGCACTTTGTGTATAATATTATACAAATAAAAAAGTTTAAAGTAGAAAATGTGTTGAATAAGCTTCTCAGTCTCCGACTTTGAAAAGTAGAGATTCATGAGAAATCCAGATTCAGCTCACAATAACCGTTCTTACGAAAATAAGCTGCTCGGAATAACTTTTGCGAGAAAATATCTACAAAAAATGGTAACATAACTTTGCAGTTCTATCAATTATTCGAGAATTTTACACTACAGAAATGTTCCATTTCAGGAGTAATTTCTTTGGTATTTCTTCTTTTCAGGGTAGATTGTGTCATCCCCAAACAATGACTAAAACACCTTTTCAGAAAATCTACCATAAAAGAAATTTAATACAATTTAATGGTTGGTCGGAATGTTTAGACTACGTGAAATTAATATTTCGGTGCTTGCGTCACTGCTTATGACGGAACCACTGGTTTTGTAACATACCTAGTCGTATAGCAGCTAAGCACAAATAATATGAACCCTTTTAGTGAATTAATACAATATTTTGTAGCTGCGAAAATATATTTATGTACAATTCTGGCTTTAAATTACACTATTCCAGAAACCCCATTACTTTAAGAAAGTACATACATATCATTTTAATCTAAATTGAACGGGAGACACCGAAATATTGTGAGCTTGTAATTTTAAGAGTACATTATTCTAGCAAAATTAACGAATTGCAAAAGCGATTTAAACTCTTCAATAAGACTAATATATTTAGAATATTTTGATGTAGAATTAAAGGTAACTGAATTGATCTATTCGGCTAGAAAATAAAACTATCCTCTTGGTGTAACCAGTATCGTAAAAATGCAAAAAATTGCTATATCCCGGTGAAAAAAAAATGTGTCTGTGGCAATCCAATTAGAAGTTTGGAAATATGAAACTCAAAAGATAGACATGAGAATCTCTTTCAGCGAATGAATTGACTTTCAATGAAAAAGAATTCATGAAATCAAAAGAACTATAATCCAATTCCACATTTATCAGTTTCATTCATAATTCGTCCAACTACATTTTTTTTATTGCACGAGGATTTTATTAGGTTCATAATTTTTTTGGAATTCAATTTAATTCTTTTATTTGTATGGATTCAAAAGATTTTAAAACATTTTAAGTTGTGGATTTTCAAGATATATTTGTTTCGATGTATAGCTTCTGATTCTGAATTTGAAACAACTAGTAGCATTCAACGAACTGCCAGGAGCTACAGAGGTATTAATTCCATATAATATATATATGCTAATAAATGGAAATTCCACAAATTTCAACCAATGTGCAGATTAACTCGAAATTCCAGAAAACGTGGATTACATTCAAGGAAAAAGTATTACCTTCATATTTCTACACCGAAATATTGTAAAAATATAATTTTGTGAGGGTAAATATATATATAATATATATATATAATTTTGCAAGGTGCAGACAAAATAATTTGCAATCCAAATTATTGCTGATTTTGATGAGAAAAATACATAGTTACATTTAATATAGTAATATTTATAATTAAAATCAAGAAATACCCAAGTCTCAAAAATGTTTCCGTTTTTGTTTTTTGTTATAATACAATATAAAAGCTTGCGCAAATGTGAAGGAAAGTTCTTTATATTATCATTTCTACACGGATGACGTAGCAAAAGACTTATAAAGAACCCTGCAAGGGAAACTCGTGGAGTGAAAGCATCATTAAACTTATATGTGCAAAAAGTAAACAAGCAGATAAATTTAATTAAAAAAAAAATGTTTACCATATTTTATGTTTAATGCACTATTTCTGATATTCATTCAAGTTTAAATTTCAATCTAATTAACGCAATAATTGCATGGATATACAATAATGCTTAACTGAAATACTAATTTACAGTATTACAGATTGATGATGTCTACTAATTTGGCAAATTATATTATGCGTATTGCATAGTACTATACTTTGCATTTAAAATTTAAAGCAAATTTAAAGTATGCATATGTCGTATGTAAATGATAAATCCATCTCTGTTAATTAAAATTTGCAACAACTGAGACATTTTGGTTTATAAAAATGATTCCAAAGGCATTATTTAATTTTCAACCGCAAACTTTTTTAGAATAGTCTAACTTTCTGTTTTATATACGTACATTATATACCATTTTAAACTTCAACCGAGAAGAAATAAAATTTCATTCAAGTCTGATTCGTGTACTAAAATTACGTTCAACAAAAGCTACCCCGGGGGTATTATTCTCACCCAAAAATGAGAGGGAGTTTGAATAGCATGAAGTTTTTGAAATAAAAATTAAACCTCTGGGAAACCATCAGAAGCAAAACATAATATTATTTCCGTTAATGTGTAGCGTTTATAACTATGTGTAAATGGATGAACTTTATATTTAATCGTTAACAGTGGTGATCTTATATTTCAATGACATATTTTCCTCCAAAGCACGTCTTTTATATATTTCATTTTGCGAAGGTTTGATTAAAGAACGTGTTGACCTTTGTCACTCACCAAAGGCAAAAACTGTCCACACATAAAATTGACTCAAGTTCCAGAAGGCTTTTTCTGTTTTCGTGGAGAAAATTTTTAATCAAAATTGACTGATATCTTGACAGGAAAATTGTTTGTTTTTTTTTGCCCTCCGAATTTAACATTCACTTTTCTCTAACCTCATTTTCATATTTGAATTGTAATATAATTTTATTTAGAATTTCCGATGCTTCTATTCGATTTTTACATTTTCCAAAGTCTACAAAGTGCACGTATTATTCCTTCATAAAAAGTATATGGTTTTGCTTTGCCTGGAGGTCTGTAAAACATATTTATATGCAACCAGAAATAAGCGTTTTTTACTTTAATGAAATTCTGACAATAAAACGAAAAATAGAACAATATTTGAACGAACTCGATCAAGTGAGAAAAAAACCAAGATCTTTTCAGTTCAACCATAGTATTAAGTAAAAAATGCATCAGTTTCGGCGAGCGGAAAGAGGATTAAATTATGCTCTCAATACGAGAAACTCTTTTAAAAAATCATTGAAAAAATCCTTTTTTAGAAAAATTGCTAAAAAGAACATCCTGTAATTGTTCGAAGCTTCAAACTTTCTTATTATATACATTTTTACTTGATCGCAATGTTTGTTAAATAAAAAGTTGCCTCCGGCATTTAAGAAAGTTAGTGAACATCACTCAATATTTTTACCAAAAAAAAAATTAAGAAACTGAGCTAGAACTCCCGAAAAAGGAGAAATAAGACAAAGTTAGTTATTTTAATTAAAAGCTTCTTAATTGAAGAAATTTATAATTTAATATTATGCATTAGGAACTTCATAAATAAATAGAAACTGAAGAATCTTGTTTGGAAAATTTGAAAAAAATAAATTGTTGTTAACCGATAGTCTATATTAATGGGTACAATTTTTTACGTGGGTTCTATTTTTACAAAATCTATAAAATCTAACCGATAACATGAAAAGTTTACAAGAACAGTATGTGTTGATAATGACCTGTTGAAAATTCGTTGCACCCCAATTGAAAGCAACAGTTATTAAATGAGTGTAAACAGTAATAGATTAGGGAAGCAAAGACTATTGAGAGGGCTTCAATTCTCCACCGAAATATTGTAAACTTGTAATTTTGTAATTAAAATATTCCAGAAAAATTAACGAAACAAGAATATCTGCTTTCAATTTGTTTTCAAAACATCTGAATACAGTCAATATATTTATATTTTCGAAGAATTAAAATTGTGCTTACATAAGAATTTTAAACGTTTGCAATTCATTAATTTTAAGAAGTAATTTACTTATAAAAGTACATATTTACAATATTTCGGTGTAGGGCTAAGGTAACCCAAAATACACTGAGTTTCTTTTTGCATTCAAATAAAATGTAAACACATTCATAATATTGAAAGTACACAAATTCAAAACAATAACTCGTGTCGAAGCAATATTAAATTTTCCTCTTTCCAAGAGGAAATCATCTATAATGTAATCTAAAGTACACACCAAGGAGGCATGAAACTTGCCTTACAAAGTTAACACAAACTAAGTTTATAATTACATATATTAACAGTAAATTAAACAATTTTAATTAAAGAAAAAAAATATACAAAGAAAAGAAATAAAAGTGAATGCAGCGTAAAAACAATGGAGAAAAGGGTTAAAAGAGTCGTGAGTTTGTAAATGAATAATGCATCACTCACATCTCACAAGACCGATCAGGAATAAATTTACGCATCATAGAGGGAAGAAAAGCTCCTCAGCTTGAAGCTGCAGTCGAATTCGATGTCCATGCGTTCGCGAATTTTCGAACTTTATTGGGCAAAAAGCGGTTGAGCCGCATTTCGCGCTTGAGTTTCCAAACGTAAAGACTTCGTGATAGTTGCTAATCCGTCACAGTTAGGAGGCGAGAAGGGTGAAAGGGGTGAAAATTGTCTCGGACACGACTTACGACTCCCCGGGGGCGATCGTAGACGCTGCCGGTCGACGACAGGGCCATTAGTGAATTGAGCGACGGCAACTGTGTGATGATAGTGATAGGGGGTAGGTTTGGGTTACACAGTCGCGAGAGTCAAGCGCATCGTTGAAAGCGGGAGTCAGCTCGAAGAGAATTTCGCGCTGTGACTGGTGATTTCGCGGAGACTTCCGCGAACTGCCGAGCAGCTGGGCGTTAGCCCCTTCTGAAGAACCGGACTCGACTGCGCGCACCCCCAATGCGCCATCCACCGACACACTCAACCCCACAGTCAACCCTATAGTCAACCCCACTCAAATCACGCACGCTCCAATCACACACACACACACACACACGAGAATCAAAAACACCGCGGAAGTCTCACACCTGAAGCCGAAGATTCAGACCCGCACGGGACAACCGAAAAAATCGGCCCGAACGCATGTATCAAAAGTTTTGACGTTCAAATGAACAAAATATATTTTCCAAATTCTATATTATCCAGGAATTTCTAGTTTGAAGTATATGGGATTTTTTAAAATGTTAGCTAACTTGAATAAGACTCTTATCGCAAGATTTCAATTATAGTAAAACATCTACTGGGAATCGGTAAAAGACTTTTCACTCTTTTTTAGTGGATTCAATTTTAATCCTTGGAATTGCTTTAATAGAATTTAAAATCCCATGAAATACTTAAACAAAATTTTTAATTACTTTAAAATTTCTTTTGAAATAGTTTTAAATTCCTTAAAATCAGTTGACTTTCTTATAATAGCATTTTTGTTTTCACAAAATTAAATAGTTTTTTTACCTTGATGTACATTCGTATTACTTCTGCATGGATGAAGTGAATTATCAAGATTATAGGGGCGGGGGTAGTAATAATACTAAACTGTATTACGTGAGGGTCCGGTTACAAAAATTCCCAAAAGCGGTATGTATTTTTTGACAAGCCCCTCTTTTAGGATTTAGACCAAAGTGATTCAGCTTGATTAAATGTTATATTGCAAGCCTTTTCTATGCTGATTTTGCAATTCAATGCGGCCCTGTTGGGGGTGGTGAGAGTATACGACTGCGACAAGGGGGAAGAAATATCATGAGAGAAATCCCCTTTCAAACGTCCATTATATATCCATTAGATTTAGCCACTGGTTTAATATCGGTGGGACAAGGTATAGATGTGGAGATGGTTGTTCGCCGGAAATTTGCTCCATGAAAATGATCTGAAGGGTAGTTACAAACCAGTAAAGTTTAGAGCTCTATATATAGTACATATGTAGAGTAGGTGATGATATGATGGGTGGAGTGCATGTCTTTTCGTGAAGAGAATTCTCACCAGTCTTGGGTAGTAATGAGGCACTTCACAGTGAGCTTGAATTTAAGCGAAAGGTCGTTGACCACGTTAATTCTTTTCAGAAGTTTTCAAGTATAACCCTTTTTTAATAATTTCAGTTCTTAATTTTATTAAATAAGATTTTAATTATATGTTTCTTTACTTCAAATCAAATCAATAAATTAATCATTATTTTTTGCTAAAAATACCTGTCTAACATCAAAAGGATGTACTCGAAAAAAAATCAACATGCGCGACGAACCTTCGGTTAAAGTTGATTCCACCTCACCGCGACTTGTAATGAGGTTAGAGTGGTGGGGTTGCTTTTTTCCGTAATGAAGCGGCAACGAAAAGTTTTTTTTATGTGTATGGTATATTCCATAGAAAAGGTTGAAGTTGAAAATTTGCATTGATTTTATTAGAGTTTATTTTGGGAGATGAAAAAGAAAAAGATGGTGTGTAATTCAAGACATTTGCAGTAATATAAAAATTGCTCTGGAAAGAAAGTTATAGAATTTTATTCTAAGGTCTATGTGGTTAATGTTTTGAAAATTTATGTGTACGTGATTATGCTGCTGAAAAGTATGAACTATATTGCAAAAGAAAGATAATCATCGATTCCAATAGAGAAATTGCAATCGGAGAACATACGCCCTAACGATGTCTGTATTTGGTAATGTACGTGCTGTAAAGCTTTATCTGAGCCTCAACTATGACAGAATAAATTTCAACTTTTCCGCCCACTTCTACACTCATGCAACTCTCTTCCGAGCCATTTCCTCCCCACTCTTGTTCTGTTCTTCTTCTTTTTAAACTTCCCCACGTCCCTTTCCCTTCTTTAAGGTGAAAAACGGGAGTTTAATGGGAACTCTAAAATAAGGTCGCAGCATCTGGTGGACAATGCGGAAATTAATACATTTTATTTCGTATGAGAAATGCGAGTTTCCAAAACAAATACTTCATTTATCATGCGATGTTATTTCGCGAATTCTAAAGAAAGGGCACGAAGTTTTTCAACGGGTTTTACAATTCTGTAAAGTAGTTTGTGCTTCTAAAATGGTTTATAAATACCCACATGGAGAAGAATGGATATTTAACCTTGGTTCACCATTGGTAATTATATTTTATGACTATCCATAGATGTTAAATTTGAATATCCATTTTCAAAGTTTCATTTATATCACGTTCCCGTACAGATATTTTGAGTTGAAACTTTTACAAGCGTACGTTAGCACTTTGAAATTTTTCGCTAAAAATGAGCGTAGGAAGCGTAAAAAGTGTTAAATAGTCGCAAAGCCATTGTCGATTGTAAAGAAGAGTGCACTTTCTGCTTTCCGGGCAATATATTTTTATAGGGTTCTCGTAAACCTTTCAGCTCTGAACTGTTCCCCAGGGAATTTGGCGACTTTTCAAATACTTTTCGAGACAAATTTGCATAACTTGTTTCTGATTTGGATGAATATATATAATTCTTTAAACCGCACTATCTATAACAAAATATACAACATTATTATTCTTCTAACTTGTGATTGTTGTTGAGAGTTGCACTATTGGCATGAAAGTGTATCTTGATCCACTTTTTATTGAAAATTTCTTTTATGCTCAAAAGGGAAAATTCGATGAAAACTAGAAGTTTGACGCATGAATGAAAAATGTGGGGTCCATTGTTGTCTGGTGGGGTGGCAGATTTACGAGAAAAGCACGCCAAGTACTAGGTATCTGCGTATGAAGTGACATAAAGTGATTTTTAATTGCCTCGCATGAACCAAATGGACGTACATATTGCGAGATTTCAATTTTGCAAGCATATTGATTTCGACTTAATATCAGTTTTTTGAACAGAGGAAACAAATTCTCATTGATAATTCTCAGCTGCACATTATAAAAATTTGAAAAAAGAATCTCATGAGATATAATATCATCAGTTGGTGAAATATTTACATATGATTGATTATTCACATAAATTTTTATGTGAACACTGATGCATAAACGAGAAACTTTTTTCATTTGTTATTCAAATTTGAGTTAGCTCAGCTCTGCGGAACACATTCATTTGGAGAAAATTTTATACATATCCTGAACGAATTAGAACCCTCGTTAGTAGAGAGAGTTTGAATCAAGAAGAGAATGGCCATGTATATAAAGCTGTCTTGTCCGTCGCAAATGAAAATGAATGGCGGTTCTGTATTGGATAAGATTAAACATAGGAACGAGTGTAACACTAAATAACCACTTTCCTTGATTCGGGACTTTTACATTGCTTTCCAGTAAACACGAAACATGTGTTAGACCATCTAACATTTATATATGAATGAAGTATTCCAATAGGGTAAGCATCATTCAAGAAATCTCTATCCAATCACATTAAATGTTCCTTCTATTCTGAAAATATTATGAATGCTCTTTTCTTGTACTTTTAACATTATAATTATCCACAAAGTATAATATACAATTGTATATTATACAATATAGAATACTACGATAATATAATATACTCATAGCCATTTCGTTTTAGGGACGTTTTTCAACATTAGTGCACAACGATTTATTTTTGCAACACAGCGTTGCCGAGACATCAAACAAATTTTGTCACATGAGAAAGCATGTACTCGTCATTTAATTTTCCGGTTGCACTAGTGTTTTCCACCATATAAAGTTACACAATGTGAGCAGTTGAACACGATATTTAGTGTTAGATAATACACATCCGAGGGAACGACCACTTCGAGTTTTTTGTACTAGAAATAGATTCCTAGAAGAATATTCGGGAATAGAGAATATGAGTGATTGTCACAAAATTTAGGTTTCAATGTTCTATCCTATAAAATTAAATTTTAAGCCTTACCAGGAATAAAGTTAGAGATACCATATATCTGTTAAAATGAAACACGATACGTAAATTATATTTGTATATTGTATCCCTAGCATATAGCATAAATAAAAGAAGACTAGAATCGTGAGTTATTTTTGCTAACCGAAATTATTTTTAAAAGATTTATTGACATCCTTTTGACCTTTCAATTTTCCCTTTTCTAAATGAATATGAGAAGGTGATGTTCATCCAAATGGAAAATTGAGAACGGAATGGGAAAAATGGACCATCCTCTCTTTCTCTTTTACGTTTGATAAAATGATAGAGATAACCATCCGCCCACCGTTTTCCGCGGTTTTCTGCTCCATGAACCCTCGCTTTAACTTGCTGTCAGGAATTAAAATTCATATAAAGAGAATCATCCTTTCGTTTAACAGTTATTATTTTTAAACGTTATTTTATTTGGCAGTGATTGGTTCGTGCATCAGAAGTTTTGAACATTCAAATGAACGAAATATATTTCCCTATATAGTGCTATTTTATCTAGAAATATTGTTCAAACTAAAAACAACAATAGAAATTACAAATTTTTTTCATACACATTTATTTTAAATGTAGCTGAATCGATATTTTTAAACTGTTTCTAGTTTAAAATACAATCAATACTAAAATTCGTTCATTTGAATGTTCAGAACTTTTCATATAGTCATATTGGTTCCAATTGTTCCAAAGTTATTACTCATACCCTTTTTTACATTCCAATAACGAAAATGTAATGTGTTTTTTAATATGAATTTTTAAACTCTAATTGCAACTGGTGAAAGCACCTTTCACTATGTGATATGCTTCAACACAGTTGATATTCATTTGAAATTAGTTTTAAAATTTCTGTTTCTGGGAAAATTTTCATAAAAGATTAATTAAAAAGGAGAATTACCAGACCGCTTTTACTATAATTTGCTGTTATTATTTATGATATGAAACATTACAATAAATAAAAATACCCAGCTCGGCTTCGCTTACTTCTGTGGTCATTATTAGTTAATGTTTATTATTTAATTAAATATTGAGATTGGAAAATGCGTTAAAAAGGGTATTCAATAAGGAGTATAAAAACAAAAATTCAATGTTAGTGCAATGATGGACCGTTTAGTAGAATATTTACCGAATAAGGCTATTTATAGTCTTCCAGTTTCAGTTTTGTTTGGAAACAAAGCACGTTCATTAGCTAGCTGCTTCTCGACATATCCAATCTGAGTTGGTTATTTTGAAACAAAGCATCACGTGTTAACAATGTAGAGCTGAATAGAATACCTCTAAAAGCTGTCCAGGGATGTAAGATCACTAATTCAGGAAGTTACTTGAATACATCTTATAAATATCGAACGAAATTTAATAAAGTATTAACATTCTAAGACTCAAAACAAACTTAAAAATTTTTAATTATCAGCGGTATAATTTATTTTAAACCTTGTACTTTTTAGCTATTGGTACCCTTATGAAATTCTTATTATGCAAAGGATGTTTCCAGAAAATGGAGCATGCAGGACGAGACAGACATACTTAGCTAGAATTAGAATACTACTCTTACTATATATGATCCACATTATTAAACAAAATTTTCTCTCTTGACCCTTTTAACTTTCATAATTATTTCACTATGGTTAATATAGAAGCACTTAAATTTTTAAATGCATTTCATTATAGTACGAATTGTTCTCTTTTAACCTAAACTCAATGCTTCTAATAGGGCCATATATAAAAATTTATTTGGCATTCGGACCGATGTGAAGAGTGAAGCCAAAAAGTTTTGAAATAAATCATAACTACACTGATAAGAAACACGTTATGCAGAAAAGACGTTAGACAAAGTCTGATAAAAATTGCAGAGTAAATCTTGCATAATAAAATATGCTTTACAAGTTTTTTGTTATTATACCAATAAATATATAAAATATATATTTATTAAACATAAACTTTTCGAAACTATATTAAAATATTTGAAGTCGTAATGATGAAACAAATATCCGACATATTCAATTGGATTGAAACTATAAAGTTAATAATACTTTAATTATATTAATTAAAAAATCTATGATATAATTTTAAAATAATGATAAATTTCATGCAATGGTATTCATATCATATTAAATTATCAAAAGCACAGAGTAATATTTCGAAATTTCAACTTCAACCATTATCAATGAAAATGTCAATAACGCTCAATTTCATGCTAAAAAATACGTAACGGCTTTTACGTAAATTACGCCACACTTTGATGTGCGATAAATGAAATACCAATCTTCTGCCTTTACTAATATTAAACGCCATCATATATTAATTTTCTATAGTAATTTTAATAAATACCTACAGTGTTTCGACATACAAAACGTATTACTGGAGGCTATTTGTAAATAAAATGTTTTATAGAAACACTTTTAGGAATTTTGTTGAAATAAAAATTTAGTAGTTATTTTGATCACTAAACGTGTACTATATTCAATGGTAGGACCTTAGTGAACCGAGCCTTTTACCTCAAAAAAAGTCTAGCTCTTCCCTGCGGTACAACTTTTGTAATTCGGTGTTTCCGAAGTAATTTCTTCTAACAAGAACTTCGCTCTAAGGGAGATTGCATTCTTGGGAGGGATGCGTACATATTTCATAATAAATGTGGGTATAGTCTTGATCATCCCAACAATATTACAAACGATAAGGATTTCTACTCGGCGGTTTCGCAAGAAGTTGCATTAACACGAATGAAATTTATATGACAGTACCATTATCATTATAGCCATCATAAAACGCATTTATTATGGCATCATCAAACCAAAAGTAAATTATAAATACCTTCGTTAAAAGTGGTTCGATATTTGACCCCAAACACAGTTATAATCAACAATTTTGTTGCATAAATAAATTGTTCTCATTGCATAAAGAACCATGAAAATTTTTCCAAAATCAATGATTAAAAGCATTCAGTTAATGTATTGATGAAGAGTAACTTTTTTGGAACAAGTCAAGGCATGCCCATATAATGGCTCTTCAGAGCAGGTAAATTCGTAAGTTTGTGAAAGTAGGCAAATCTGTAAATAACGTCCAAATGGTTCTTTAGCTTAAAAAGTTTTGCGGCCACAGTTTGTGTTTTGTTTTGATTTGTAAACTCAAGCAGCCGTAAAAGCGGCTCAGCCACATAAACTTTTAAAACTAACGGCACAGAACATTTTCTCTTGATGCTACAAATTAATTGCCCAAAAAACCAGAACCACGTTCCCAGAGCAAATAATGTACCTAATGTCGATCTACCATAAATTCTCTCAAATAAGAGTATTTTCGAAATTTCGTATATTTTACTGTTTCAATTATACTATTTCTAAACTCGTATCTTTGCATGTATTGTGAACCTATTAGGATTGTGGGTGTCCTCGCCTCTGATCTTTGAAATGGGGATTAAACCAACTACAACTAAGCATATACCTACCGAAGGTTGTCGGTTTTCGAGGTTGCTTCATTCCCCTAAGAATCAACCGTATGCAAATTGCAGGGAATTAAGCTTCGACTCCTGCCGTGTGTGATCGCCTGTTGCTGGTTTTCCCAAGCAAATTAGTCGGGAATACCAACAACTGACGGTGGCTATGTATATGCACGAAAATGAAGTCCGTTTGTCGTACTTTATCTTTCCGTGTGCGCTCCCTTTTAACATGACTGGCATCGTTTGTGGTTTACTCAGCCGGCTGACCAAAACTGACTATATCTACTACCACTACATAACTTGCTCGCTTGCACCTCAGCTATCTCTTCATATATTCGCTATTAATGGACATAATTTATTTACTCATGTTTTGACCCAGAAGCAATCATCGACTACCAGAGCATTATCTCAGTGAGAGAATCAAACATAACATTCCCAACGCTCTTATATACAATGTTTATTATAGTTTATTAGCCTATCTGAGAAAACTTGTTTTGTTTTCCAGCAAAATTTCACACATTTATCATTCTCATTTCTTTGACATTCGACATGTTACAAAATTCAAAAACCAATAACTAAAATGGACTTTTAATACCAAATAAATATTCCTCTTTTACATCTAGCATGGAAAGCCCATTCTAGTTATTAGTTTTCAAATGTCGGTACCTTGCTTTAAACAACAGTACATTAAATTCTTGCATTTTCCTATTGTTTTAAAAAAATTAGAGAGGAGTGCCAATAATGGATTATGTTTAAACGATGCCAATACCGATGTCATATAACGTGAAATTTAGTTTAAATTTTTTAATCTGTTGAATTCCCGAGAATTATCTTTTCGTTTGAAAAATTCTTGAAAATCTAGTTTCTCTACGTGTTGCAAGCTTTAGTAAAAAAGACGATAAGGCACGATGTTTGCTGGCGGATTAGAAACAACAAATTTTATCCCTTCATATTATTAATATTAAATATTAATAAATTTAACTAAGAAGGAAAGGCGTGGAGAAAACATAATTGTGAATAAAGTGAATATTTTTATGTGTATGTGTATAAATTTACTTTTCGCGTATAAAATGAGGATTGAAAAGTTCAAGTAAAACTATCAAGAAGAACCATCCTCAGGTAGAGTAAAATCGGATGAAATCGATTTCGTCGTTTGTTTTCTTTAGAGACGTATCTCAATGCTGATATTCACAGGATGTGCCCCTTTGTATCTTCGAAAGAACTTGAAATGGGACAATATAAAAAGCTTTCTTCCACACTACAAAAACTTTGATAAAGAAACTTTCACTTTGCCCGATGCAAAAACTAACTTGATTTTCAAACTGTTTCTTCTTTAAAATTGCAAAATCATGTTTTGAAATATTCATTCGTCATAAAAGAGGGCATTCGGATTTTAGAAAATTTAAAGGATTTTCAAGAAGATTTACAGGATTTCTAAGAATTCAAAAGATTTCAAGAGATTTAACAAAATTCGAAAAAGTTTTTTTCAACCGGAAACAACAATAATAAATTCACCAATTTGCGATTTGAATCAACTTCCTACAACTTTTCCTAGTACAATGATGAATTCCTAAATTTCCTACTGTGGCCCAGACGATAGCATAATATAGTTTAAACCGCTTTTTAGCTCTTGTACGTTTCGCTTTTGGTAAAGGACTACTCGATCCACCCAGAGCTTTATTTATGCATCATCATAAGACAACATAATGCAGCGATACATCTTTTGCAGTCGGAGAAAAGACCATACTATAGTGAAGTACATGTACAATGCACTTGCCTACACTACTTTTCCCTTTTCGAAGGTACGTTCCTGGCTTATGCAAAATCTGAAATTTGTATTCGACGGAAGGTCCCGAAGCGCTTCACTTTAGCTTTGCCTGCAAATGGTCCATGCCCTGCATCCCCGGTCCAGCTTTTCGCCTCATGAATTCTAGAAGGCGAAGCGAGCTGCGAGAATACCTCTGTGCTGGGAAGAAACGAGCGCCATTTATCGTCATTTTCTTTTGACGAAAGGTAGTTATCGCCAAGCGGCTTCCCAAAAAGTTCCTTTCGTAATGTATTTAACGGTTACGTCGCCAAATTCATGAAAAACTTTTTACCTCATGAATCTGTTCAAAAAGTTTCTGTCTCTAAGTTCGTTCTCTTTTAAAATTCGCAGAAGAATAAATAATACATGGGTTTAGGAAGGTGCTCGCGAATATTAACCTTTCTTGTGTTAACTCCTTTTGTCTGGCTTTATTCCGAGGTGCTTTTTAAATATTTAAAATTTGTGCAAAGCTCGTATTTCCATCTTAAATTTCTATTTCTAACTAAAGAATAAAAAACAAGTTGACCATTCTTTTGCCTTTTCATAAACTGCACAGCAAGAAGAGAGTCTTATACTTTGGCTACATCTTAATTTATTGCAGTGGACCTTCTTCGTGAGAAAAGAATTCTTGGCTCTTAAAGTTGTTATGCTCCTTGATTAAGCAAATTTTCGTGTATTTAAGAGCGTACAAGTTTTGAATCAGACATTTTTTCTTCGATTCAAACTTTTTTTTGCATAAACTCACCAATTCAGATTTACTATAGGTTCTACTTTAATGGTTTTATAGGATTGCAATATTTTGAATAAAAGCTTCGGGTTTGAAACATCTCTAACAAGAGTTCTTCTGAGTTTTGATGATTGGAAATCAAATCTCGCCTTTTCATGGATGAATGAAAATAAATTAAAAGGTTACAGAGGAAAGCTTTTAAGCCTGATGGAAGTAACACTAAAATGATTTTGAGCTTGAATGATATATCTCTATCATTCACAATTATAAAGCTTTCAGGTGTTGAGTACTTTTCTCGATCGTAAAATGCAGCACACCTATTTATTTTTTAATCCGCTCACAGACCTGCGGTTATAATGAGTATTCTATATTGAAAAACAGTTCAAAGTAATTTGAAAGATTCACCTCATCTTGAGAAATATAATCCTGTGCTAAAAAAGTGGTATAACAAAATCAGAATCAAAAAACCTCAAAAACCTCTTAAAATTCACCAAAATTACAAAAAATTTTTAATCCCTTCAAAATCTATATAATCTCTTAAAATCTCTGATATATTATTGTTTCAAACCTGATTGGCTTTTGAATGACTTGAAGTTGTAAGAAGGAAAACAAAATAATAGCGCACGTGTTTTGGTTTTCTAAATTATTTTTTGTCAAAAAAGGCTATATGTTTCCCTTAGAAAGAGGCATATTCCTGCATATTCTTATTCGCATTCAAAATGAACTTCGCGCGATGAGAAGATGAGTAAAAAATCTGCGATTGTAGATCCTTGACGGAGAAAAATTAAGAAATGCAAGTTTGCGTTTGGTTTTTGTTTCTCCTTTTTCAGACTCTTATGCTTTTGTTCATAGAGTTGGTTTTAAAGTGGTAAGGGGGTGAATAGGGAAAGTGAGGTGAAGTATGAGAATGGAAAGAGAGAAATGGGCGAGCAAGGCAGAAAAGAGAAAAATGGGTGGTAGGAGTGGGGAAAAAAGAGTTTGATGTGGGTGGCGTGGCTTTCATGCACAATTGTAACAGAGTATCACACAAACTTGTATTGCATGTTCCTATATCTTGATAACGAAATATGTCGGTGGCATTAGTTATTATTGAGAGGAGAATTCATAAATCAGCTGATATTCAACAAAATAAAAGATTATTCGGTTTCGCAATACAAATTGTGATTACATGCACTGAGGATTTTATTAACGATGGTAGATTTTTCATTTTTATGGATTTTTCTACTTTTCGCAAGCTGTACAGGGTATAAAATTAATTTTAAATATACCTGATGTGAAAATAATTAAGGAGCCTGGAGCTAAAAGAGCAGGAAGTAATTCATATAGAATCAGTTTTTTTTTTTATTTAAAATAATTTCGCGTTTCGTAGAAGTGGCCATATGAAAAATTAAAAAATTAAAAGTAGGAGGTATTCCAATTGGATAAGTTTCATTTCGAACCTTCGTTTTAGATCGAATGGGGCAAATGTATTATTTTAAAGAAATATTGGCTATAATTATTAAGCAAAACGAAATTTTTAGTATTTTTTCATCTAAATGTAATTAATGTAAGGTAATTCTAATAAATAATTAATAAACCTTTCAGTTTTTCGTCACAGACTCTTTCCTTGAAAATTTGACACTGAAATTGTTAAAAAATTATTCCCTCTAAAAATGAAGAAAAAATAATATTTGTAACCGAAAAATAGCTCGATTTTTTACTTTTATGTTATTTTGACGTGAAGTTACGCAGTGAAGAAGCGAAAATAAAGTCTAGTGGAGCCAATTTCCAAAAATAAAAGCCAGGAAAAACGAAAAATTTTCACGAGACTATATGCTAAAATTTCGCACAGAATTTTGAACATATTTGAACTATAAATACACTGTAGAAAAGTTTTCATATGATGCGTATTTTTACCAATTTCATAAATTATGCAGATTTGTTAAACGTTGACAAATATTTATCGATTGGCTACCCTGTACTGTTCTAGGAATACGGTTGTGCGTTTTTCAATTGAGGATGTCTCAAGATTTTAACCATTTTTTCTAAATTGAAATTAGAATTAAAATAAAAGTCAAACTTCTAACTTCTATTTGACCAAAATTTATTTTCTACTTTCAATTTTAAGAGTGGAAGCAAATTAATAGCATTAATAGCTCCAATTGTTACCTTTATCCAACGTCAGCATCATTTTTCAGGTTCGATTTCGTCATCAGGAAAGACCTCTATCAAAATCATCCTCTTTTTTTGACTTTTCACGAAAGCAATATATTATAAGATTATAAGCAACCGAAACAGTCTCCGTGCTGCATTTGTACATTTCTGGCTTTTGAGTAATATTTAATACGCGATGCATTTATTAGATAATTAGACGCATGGAATATTAGCAGAAAATAACAGACTTTATGAACGTTATGAACATTTATGAATTCATATTCTGGAGTGACTAAAAAGCGCCATATTCAGTTAGAAGAAGCAAAGCGT
>JAUESI010000029.1:7897985-7940928 GCA_032275145.1 Synergus laeviventris
GGTTATCATATCTAACAATCGACACAAGCGACAAAGTGACACAACTGACACAAGTCACAACACAACCAGACAATTTTTTATACTTTTTACATAATCTTAAATATAAATCAGTTTAT
This sequence comes from Synergus laeviventris, assembly GCA_032275145.1. Classification (NCBI taxonomy): domain Eukaryota; kingdom Metazoa; phylum Arthropoda; class Insecta; order Hymenoptera; family Cynipidae; genus Synergus; species Synergus laeviventris. The sequence continues at coordinate 7,898,102 of JAUESI010000029.1, forward strand.
TAGATATCATTGATATTATATTATTAATTAATTTAAAAAATATCATTAATATCAAACCATCAAATACCTCAAATATAGAATCGAATATTGTGGGGAATATATTCTAGTTTATGTAATATACATATTAAATCTAATAAATTAGCCGGGCTATAATATTCTTATCAAGCTTATACAGTGACCTTTTATCTTATATTTTAGAGAATTTGGAGAAAAATTTCCATCTTTTGTTGAGAATTTTAGTTCTGTTTTGTGCGAAAAAACTTAAGGAAAATTTATCTTGACAATTTTACCATTTAATCTCATAGTATATTAGTATGTGTCTGTATGTATACATGCTTGTATGAATGAGATTCATTGCTGAAATATTGACGAAGATTGATAAGGCACTTATATATAGTCATAAGTTCCTTTGATTTGGACGAATCATTCAGAGTTGTACCAGTGATTTCAAACAGGTAAGATCAGAAGCTATAATCATTGATTTATTAATTCCACGTACGCATTATTGACGTTTATCAATTGTCTCAATATGTCAATAATATTATAATTGTTATTTAAATTGGCATACATATCGTTGTCATTGATGTAATAAAATCTGTAAATCAAGTGGAGAAACATCTTCAATCCACTGCAATTTATGTAACGTTTGCGTTCTTTAAATCAGTATATAGAATATAAAAAATGATATTGAAATTATAACATTTAAGTAATACGATAAGGGATATATTTTTTAATGTTCAAATAAACTATCTATTTCAGAAAGCATAAGTATTCAAAAAAGATGTTTTCGAGAATAAGAAACATAACAATCAGACCGTCGAATCCGATTATAAATCGGGCAATGAGCACAATAAGAGAATCGGCTTTTGTTAACGGGAAATGGATCAGTGCAAAGAGTAAAGAAACTTTTCCTGTTTATAATCCTGTTGACTGTAAAGTAATTGGTCATGTTCCGGAAATGGATGTTAGCGATACTCGAGAAGCAATCGATGCAGCTCATGATGCTTTCCAATCTTTTAGAAAAACGACTGCTAAGGAACGAAGTGATCTTTTGCGATCCTGGTATAATTTATTGGTAAATATTATTATTGATAAATTACTTTTTACTGCACTTTTGGATATTTTGCATTTAAATTCATAAAAATATTTAAATAGTAGAAAAAAACATTTGTTTAATAATTAAATATTTAAATTTCCAGGTTAAACACTCGGAAGATTTAGCCATCATTTTAACCAAAGAAAACGGTAAATCACTTAACGAATCCCGAGCGGAAATTCGATACGGAAACTCTTTCATCGAATGGTATTCCGAAGAAGCAAGGCGAGTCAGCGGAGAAGTCCTCCAGGCTCCCGTTCGGAATCGCGAAATGCTTTTGCTTAAACAACCCATTGGAGTTGCAGGTTTCATCACTCCCTGGAATTTCCCTCAGGCGATGATAGCTCGAAAAGCTGGTCCAGCCTTGGCTGCTGGTTGCACTTGTGTCATAAAACCAGCAGGAGATACTCCTTTCACAGCTCTAGCGATGGTAGAATTGGCAGAAAAAGCTGGTTTTCCACCTGGAACCATCAATGTGATAACCTCGAGTGCCACAAACTCCGTAGAAGTTGGCCAGGAAATTTGTAGCAACCCAAAAGTTCGAGTTCTCTCTTTCACCGGATCAACTCAAGTTGGGAAATTATTATACAAGCAATGTTCCTCGACAATGAAACGTCTAGGTCTCGAATTAGGTGGAAATGCACCTTTCATCGTTTTCAATTCTGCTGATCTCGACTTAGCAATCTCTGGAGCAATGGCTAGTAAATTCCGAAACTGTGGACAAACTTGCGTCTCAGCAAATCGATTTTTCGTCCAAGACGGAGTATTCGACGAATTCACGGAAAAATTCTTAGAGAGGATCAATTCCGAAATCAAAATAGGAGATGGACTCAAAGAAGGAGTAACTCACGGGCCTCTCATTAATAAAAGTCAGATGGAGATTGTTAAAACAATTGTGGAAGATGCAGTTAAAAAAGGAGCGAAGCTTCACTGCGGTGGTAAAGCCCTTGAAAATTTAGGGCCTCTTTTCTATGCTCCTACAGTTTTGACAGACGTTACGAAAGAGATGGATATTTATAAGAGGGAAATCTTTGGACCTGTTGCTGTCATTCATAAATTTAAGAACGAAGGAGATGCGTTGAGAGAGGCAAATGATGTTAATGTTGGACTTGCTGGATACTTTTATTCGAGAGATATTTCCCAGGCCTTTAGGGTGGCAAGAAATATGGAAGTTGGAATGGTTGGAGTAAACGAAGGTCTCATTTCCTGCACTGAAGCGGCTTTTGGAGGCGTCAAAGAATCAGGTTTAGGAAGGGAAGGTTCCAGTCACGGAATGGACGAATATTTGGATATCAAATACGTTTGCGTTGGAAATGTCGAGCACTAAATTCAAAAGTTTATTTTTTTATTTATTTTTTTAGATGATTTTGATTTGATAAAAATACGTTGATCACTTTAAGACGTGATGCATTTTTCTTATAGTCAGCAGGGCTTATTCTAAGAAAAAATTATTCACGGAGTGTTCAGTGTTAATTTTAATTAACGTATGTAATTCTTCTTAAAATATTCTCTGATAATTTTTTAGTCTTTTTAATTTTGTATTGCTCTGTCTTGACAATATTTGTTAGTAAAAGAGAAAAAGAGGATTATTTGATAATCGATGTTGAATGTACAACTGATACCACTTTATTGAGACAAGAGTTGTAGGTGTTGATTTCTCGTCTTGAAAAGAATACAGTGTGCATGTTAAAATTAAGTGCCATAAGATAATGTACAAGTGATCAAGGTCAGAAAAAAGTTTGTGTCTAACTACAATGCCGATTGAATATAATCAATGTAATTGTACTAATGCTACCTAAAGTTCCTTTTTTAATTATATACAGTAAAATAATTTTCACAACTCTTGAGATTGATTTTAAGAATAAGAAGAAAGTCAGGATTAAGATTAAGCTAGAATTATTGGCGTAACTGTTAAATTCTAACAAGTTGGAAGACTATACTTTCATTTAGGCAGCATTGGTCCGTGTTGGTACATTATCTTAGTATCTAACTTTTAGGATTACTTCGCACGAACATGCGCTTAGTCTTCCAAATACAGTCTTCCAAATGTGCAACGCGTAATAAAGATAATATAATATATTCTGCTGTATTGTTTATGTAATACAGTTTGTTAATGAGGCGTAAAGGGTGGGATCGTATGTGATTAGTGAATCATATTTTAGAAATAAAACTGTATTCATGTGATACGATAGTAAATACATATACAACAAAACATTTATGGTACAATTTTTGTTCTCAATTGCGATATTGTTATGGTATTTAAATTGAATGTTGTGAGAACATTAACAGTTTTTGAGTCCGTGCTTCTCTATATATTTCTCACGGGCTTCCGCTATCATCTTTGCTTTTCTTTCCTGAAAAGATAGCGTTCCTGGCATTTTTATTCCTCTCGTAGGTTGTACTTGTGGTTTTGAAAGTGAGCTTTCTGCTGAAGCAGTCGATGGTAATTGTTCTGGTGTGTAAGTTACTATGCCGTCGAGCAGATTGGCGATTGTAATATCCGCGTTTCTTGTTTTTGCTGGAAAAAAATATTTTTGTTTATTCTTTATATTACTGTTTTGTACTGATTATTAAATAATAGATCGATTGAGAAAGAAATCCTTTCATTGAAGCTTACAGAAGGACGAATTACAAAATTAAAGTACTTTATTATCAGGCAGACTTGAAAAGCATTTCTTCGAATTTTTGATTGTTATCAGGATGTTGTTACTTTCTTGGCGTACAATTGATTAATAAGAGGAATGCGGTTTGCGCATTTTTGTTATCTTTATAATTCGCCCGAATGATTGTAAATGTATGGTAAATGTTTATCTTACTTCAGAAAAATGCACACCGAAAACAAACAAAGCTTGGATATAAATCGCATTAAAGCAAGAAGTATTGGTTCTAAATAAACAGTAGGATTTTAATTATCACTTTCAGATAGGTGATATGAAATTAATCCATATTCAATAAATAGCCAATCATAAACCTTTATATATTTATAGACTTCCACTATATTTTTAGGATTGTTTCCAAAATATTGTGCAACTCTTTATGTGCTGGAACTGCTGAATTAATTTTATACTTACAAAGATCACGAAGAACAACACTGCGCGGAACCATTGGAAGTACTTCATTAACTCGCTGGGCCATTCTGAGCATTTCGATGTTGTTTCCAACTGGTGAAATCGTGGACCCTATGCTTTGAGTGCCTCTGTTTTGCTCTTGCTCTCTAAGATATCTTTTTTGATACTCGTTTTTATCTGAAATCGTGTGCGTACTAGTCTTGATTTTTAAATTGTTTGCAATTTCCTTCTCAACTTCCCTAACGAGAATTTCCTGATCCGTATTTTTCCTAGCCTTAAGGTATTTTACTGTAAAAATCGTATAGGGTACGAACATGAACCAGAGAACGTCGGTCCACAAAGTTGATGCAAGGGAAGTGAGTCTCAAGTCAAGAAATTCTGGCCTCTTCGCTTTGATGACGACGGGTTGAACGAGCGGTTCTATTCCAAACGGCCAAGAGTTGAATTTGAGCAACGCCACTCGACTATTAGTTGCGCCAAACTCAGGTTGAAGGGCAATGTTGCCTTTCGTCGAAGCAAGAAATTGCTTTATATTTGCCACGAGAGCGTCCTTGCTACTCATATCCATTTTCTGCAATCCCAGTGCTTCGCTGAGCGAACTTGGGAGATCCCAAATACTGGGAGTTACTGTTTGAGCGACTCTGCGAATCACAAAGTGATCCAGAGTCGATACATTGTTTGCTACTAGGATTCTCGACTCCGGATTCCTTTCTTCACTCTTTGGGCTAATTTTGATAAGGATTCCGAATGACAAACAGAGTCCATTGTGCAGAAAGGTTCGAAGCGGTTGACAGTCTGGAAGTAACAAGGCCAAAACCCAGAAACTAAGACTGATTAGGAAGCGAAGAAGGACGAGTACTAGTCCCAGAGGGGCGTACAGAAGTAGAGATAATAATTTCCAGCCACTGGGAAACCTGAAACAATGAATATTATATACATTTCAGATTTCAATTTTTCGAGGGATTGGTCACTAACAAATTTGATGTCACCTGAATTAAACTAATTCGAATTAATTTGTGAATTTTTAAAATTAACAATCATTTGAAATTAAAAAAAAAATTCTTTGATAAATTTATAAATAGAAGTTTCCACATGTTCAAATTTTTTGTTAAAATATGACTACCAATTCTCCAATAAATATTCTATAATTAAAACCTGATAAAACCTCATTCAACTTAGTACTATAAATAAATTAAGCATATTACCTAATTTTATTGTATGAAAGCGAAATAACAATAAAAAATTCTTCTAGTAAAACGCTTTCAAAGCAAAAATAGAGGTTATATTTTCCTTCCACGTATTTTCAAGCTAAAAAAAGATTTATATCTTCCATAAGGTATATAATTCTCCGACTTTCCAAAACAATGTTTTGCACTAAGTAAATATGTTTTTTGCATAAAATGCGTGACGTAAAGATGTCTTACCAAAAGTCTGCGTTTGTAATCATGATTTCACTTACCTACTTTCGTCGAATAAGTTTTTGATATCAATTTCTGACATTTCTCACGACAAACATCTGTTACATCAATAAATGAACGAAAAGCGATATTTCACTTGGTTGTTATTAAGCAAAAAATCTCTTAATATTCGGTACAAATTTCATTCGACCTTTTCTCGGATCATGAATTGTCACTCAATCAGCTGGCCTCATTTAGTTTCTTTTGTCCTAGGAAGTTTTAATGTCGTCATGTCATGTCTGGTTTTTAGCTAGGGACTTTCACGTTGAAGGAAGAAGTTTTAACAGGTTTTAATTATAGAATAGTTATTGGAGAATTGGTAGTCATATTTTAACAAAAATATTTAACATGTGAAAACTTTTATTTGTAAATTTATTAAAGAATTTTTTTTTTTAATTTCAAATGATTGTTAATTTTAAAAATTCACAAATTAATTCGAATTTTCGCGCACTTTTCTGTAAAGCTCAATCAGAGCCTTATAAATACGTCCCTGTAGAGTAGGCGCACCACTGATATAGGCGCACTCATACAATATGGCACACTACATTCCTACATTCAGATATTTTCACTGATATATTATATATCAGTGGATATTTTCGTTGTGTTCTGCAATCTGCTCGCGAGCGCGATTCGGACTCGACTCGGCTCGGCACTCGCTGTTGCCCGTTGTCTGCCGTCGCCGTTCGTTTTCGTTACATGAAGTCCATGAAGTGTTGTGGTAGTGGTGTTTCTGTCTTTTAGGATTTGTTTTGTTCCGATGAATTTCTCTTGATACGTAATTAAAATCACCAAGGTGAGTAAGAAACCTCTTTGCACTAAATGGGAAGAAAAAATGTGTGATAAAATACTCAGTATGTCCAAAATTTGTTTACGAAACGTCATTGGCATTGCAATGCGTGTGGCGCATTGGAGAAAAGGCTTACTCTAAAAAATGACAAAACTTCAGCTTTTTTTTGACCTTCTTCTCTTCTAGACATCGTAAAAATTTGTTAATTTTCAGATATTAAAAACCTAGAATTTCGATTTCCATTCGTTTTAAGTAATTCGACGAGCGATGGGATTATAACTTTCTCGGAAAGTAATCCGTTTTTATACGCTTTCATGTTTTTATAAAATGTTACCCTAGTCCTTTTCAGACTATTTGGAGAGAAATTTAAGGTTATGGAGATTTGGTTAAAGTTTTGATGGTTTTGATATTTCATTTATTTAGAAAGCTTAGCAAAGATTAGAAACAAATTTTTACGGTTCTTAATGAAAGTTACACAACATTTTTAATATCCCCTATTTACAAATTCATAATTTAATAAATATTTGAAATTTGAAATTTCTTCATTTGATTCAACAAATATTAAAATTTGATATAAAAATATATAAAAATCAGGAGAAAACTCCTGATTGAATATTAAGGTTCATATATTTAAAAACATCCAACTTTCTCTTCTGATAGATGACGGAGGAAGAATACGATAGTGAAATGGATTACTCCGACTCAGATTGTGGAGACACCGGTTACGAGGATTATTATAATCTTCAGCCCTGGGGCAGTGAAGCTGACACCGATAACGATCCGGATCAGGGTAGAAAAGATCCTGAATACGCTGTTCACGACTGCCTTCGAGTCGAAGAAGTCGATAGATTACTAAATGAAAATGTCGAAGTTTTAAGCAACACTCTACACATTACACCGTCTTTAGCCAAAGTTCTTCTTCATGCACATGATTGGGCGTTGCAGGATATTGTCACCAAATATCGCACCAATGCTTCTGGACTTCTTGCCACCTCAAAAATTAAACCCTTGCATCCACCAGATCCATCATCTGCTCTTAAAATTCAAAGAGGAGGACTTTGCACTGTTTGCGTCTGCGTTTTCCCTCCAGATAGGTTCGCTGTACTCACTTGCGGCCATTCCTTCTGTAAAGACTGCTGGTGCATGCACTTTGAGGTGCAAATTACTCAAGGAATCTCCACTTGTAAGAAACTGAAGGGTGTTGAATCCAAGTCCTAATTTCAAAATTCGAATTCCACATTTTCCTAAATAAATATTATAATCAGATATATTTTCATTCATTAGTGGTACAAATTTTTAAACTAGAAGTATGCGAAAATATATTTATTTCTAATATCCATTGAATAAAATGAGAAAATTGAATTTTGAAGTTAGAACTTGATAGAATAAAAATAAAATGTATTAAAGAGTTAAGGAAGATTTAAAAGCTCTATGCAATTAAGGAAAAATTAATTTTGTTACAGGCATTAGTTGCATGGCACAGGAGTGCGAGGTTTTAGTCCCAGAAGATTTTGTTCTTTCGCTCTTAACTAAACCCAGTATGCGGGAACGATACCAGCAGTTCGCGTTTCGAGATTATGTGAAGTCGCATCCACAATTAAGATTCTGTCCCGGTCCGAACTGCCAGATAGTTATGAAGTCTAAGGAACATCGAGCGAAACGAGTAATGTGTTCTTCCTGCAAGTGCATCTTTTGGTACGTTTCTCTTTAAAAATTAAAATTATAATTTCAAATACTTTTTTGAAATGGTTTTTAAAATCTCTATAAACCTTTTGAAATCAAATAAATTGTTCTTTTATTTTTAAATTAAAATCTTTGAGACTTAAATATTAATGGACAAGAAAAGTTTTAAATTGCCCATGGAAAAGTCAAGGAATTTTATAAATGAATTTTAACGACCACCTTGATTTAAAAACTTTTGCTTTATATTTAATGCAATATTTCAGCTTCCGATGTGGAATGGATTATCATGCACCGACTGATTGTGGAACAATTCGAAAGTGGTTGACGAAGTGCGCTGATGATTCCGAAACAGCAAATTACATCAGTGCTCATACCAAAGACGTGAGTAAAAAATATATTTTAAATAGAAGTTTCAATTTCGAGACTTCATTCTAATAGATTTTCAATATTCTCTTACATAGTTTTAACGTTCCTAATATTTTTGTTATTATTATTCAGTGTCCGAAATGCCACATTTGCATTGAGAAAAATGGTGGCTGTAATCACATGCAATGCTATACTTGTAAACACGAATTTTGCTGGATGTGCCTTGGAGATTGGAAAGCACACGGGAGTGAATATTACGAGTGTTCACGGTACAAGGAGAACCCGAATATCGCCCACGAAAGCGTTCATGCACAAGCAAGGGAAGCTTTAAAAAAGTACCTTCATTACTACGAAAGGGTACGATTCATAAAATTGTTAACAGATTCTACTATTGCACTTATTGCGCTCTTCATAAAAAAATCTATTTACTTTTCTTTTTCAGTGGGAGAATCACAGCAAATCTTTGAAGCTCGAACAGCAGACTTTAGAAACCATAAAAACAAGGATCACTAAAAAAGTAATGAATGCGAGTGGAACTTGGATTGATTGGCAACATTTATATGGAGCAGCTTCTCTTCTTGCACGTTGTCGTTACACTCTTCAGTACACATATCCTTATGCCTATTACATGGATGCAGGTCCTCGAAAAGAATTGGTGCGAGCTGGAAACTAAATTAAGAGTTAAATTAAGTAATCGTATTAAAAAATTGAAAATTAAAAGAATTTTGTTTTTGCAGTTCGAATATCAACAGGCCCAGCTAGAAGCAGAGATCGAAAACTTATCCTGGAAGATTGAGCGAGCTGAGACGACAGACCGTGGTGATTTGGAAAACCAAATGGACATCTCAGAGAAACGTCGCGTAACTTTACTCAAGGACTTTTTGGAGGTATAAGAACTTCTCGAGCGATTTAAAATTTGCATTATTTTATTGATACTGAACACGAATAGGTCTTTATTAATGAAGCTCATAGGAAAATGCTAGGCTCTACTCTACTCTCTTTGCAGACAGAACAAAACTCTAAAAACCGATCGCGTTTTTCTAGATTAATTCTTGTAAATAGTCGTCGAATCGTTCAGTGTCAAGTAAAAGACGCGATTCCACTTATTTATTAATCAAGGTATTCGTTTCGCTGATACTTGTTCTATATATACAAAAGTATATAGCCAATCTTGTAAAGTTAATTTAGTTAGGACAACGCGCTAGACTGAAACTTTCACGGTATAAGGAACTTCTGCGAGAGCAGTTTCTAATTATAATTTACCGATTAATTACTCAAGTTTTCTGCAATTTTTTCGGTACTTTTGTACTACATTTAACGAAATCTTGGCCTTCTGACATTCTCATAAGATTTTCAGGAATCTTTATTTTAGAGTCGAGTATGTACTTTTGTATATAACGAAATAAATGTCACGAAAACATCGCGAGCATTATTGTTGTTGCAAAACGGATTCGCTTTTGAATGACTTGAAGTTGCAAGACAAAAACAAATAATTACGTGCATAAAGCGTGTGTTGGTTTACTAGTAGATTTATGAATTTAGTGGTGATTTTTAGACTTAGAAGGTTTAAGGCTCTAAATTTGCACAAAGATCTCGTCTTCAAATCTGTCAATTTATTCTTGATATTGATGCATGCATTTTTGTTGAATGGATTATTCATTCAACACAATTGTTTAAAATTAGGTTCTTTTTTAAATTGACTGTCTCGAAATTTATAAACTTACTATGCTTAAAAGAAAATTTTTATTTGTAAGGTGACAGCAACTTCTAATTTGTCTTTAAACCTCGCCTTTAAGTATTGTTAATATTAAGAAAATTAGTTAGGAAATGAGTGAGAGATCTATTGTACTCTGCTGATATCAGCTTCGTGTAAATAATTGGACAAGTATATAATGATTGTATGTCGTTTTATATGAGTACGTGTAAGTGTAAGGTTTGTGCAACGATCAAAGTCACTTGTATTATGTATATTCGATTTTAAGCTTAGACTCTGTTTTCCAAATATTTAACTAAATACAGTTAGTAACCTGACTACATTTTTCGAAGAGGTCGATTTGGAGAAATTATAATGACTTGGAAAGTGAACACCTCTACAAAAATAAAATGTAATAGATAATCTGTCGGAATAAAATGTAAAAGAATTTTCAAATGTTTTGTTTTGGTTAGGCACTAAAATCTCTACATTTTTTATTTTAATTTTGTCGATTGTAATAACACTAGCTGATTAGTATTGCAAGCAGAGTCGAATTAAGGCAAATCATCGAGGCCCGTAGCTGATACATTTTTCGATGCCCCAACCATCTCGTCTCAAACAAAGAATTCCAAATAATTTTCGCAAATAAAAAATAATTCTAAGTAATGAAGTACTTTTAAAATGATTTAAGATAATTCAAGTGAAATCTAAAGAAGTCAAAAAAATTAAGTTGAATGTTGGAAAAATTAAAATTAAAGTCACTTTTCAAATATTTAAATCTTCTACAAACAGGGGGTCCCATCGAAACCATCAGTTTTTACAGGTTTTTACTTCACTGACCAAAGCAATCAACATATTCATTCCTAACCCCAAAAATTCGAAATTATAACTGCATGAAGGCTCTAGATAAGCGCGAGATAAAACCTCAACTCAAAACTTTATTTGTGAAACAAATAAAATGATTAATTCAGTCTATTTAATAACCACAAAGATTAAAAACAGACAAGCTTTGAAATTTGAACCGTTATAAGATTGAGATAAATTGGCGCGCAAATATTGACGTGACGCCCCCGCGCCGAATCACAGGAGAAGAATCGAAATATCGACGAAACCTGTCTTCGTGGGGGATAAGAGAGAGAGAGAAATAGTAATAAAGAGGAGTCTGAGGAGTAGAGGAGAACTGGAGAACCAACGTCGTTAAAACCTCTGGCTCTGACTGCCTCTGAAGAAGAGGGAGGAAAGGAAAGCGTAACCTGAGTGCGAGTGGGAATTCCTCACGAGTTTAGTGAAGTGAAAATAATCAGGATAGAGAGGTTATAATTCGCCTTCGCCGTATGACGGTCTCTCCATCGGTACCATCGGCTGTCATTCAAGGTTCCCTAGTTAATTTCTCAAAGCGGTTCGCTGCATCGGCTTAATAATGGCGATGGGCAAAAGTTTTCGCGTCTACGAGAAAATAAAGCAGAAACAAGCAAGCCCACATTCTCTTCTACTGGAACATCGAAATCATAAAGAAACTGTCCTCTTCGAGTCCCAGGCCGTTGCCGTTCTCTGTGAGTATTTTGTAGTTCCAAGTTCAAGGATAACCAATCTTGCCATTCCGTCCCAACTGGTTCCCACGCCGCACGCTGAAATTTTCCCAGGCTCACAATTGATACCTGCAAGAGATGCAAACATTCCTACCTGGTACCTGCCCCTTATCTGATACCAAAATCTTTTTGCTTCTAAAGGTTTTATTTGACGTTCGATGATCGTCGCTTGTCCCGGATTATTGACTTGTCACTTTGACATTTCGAATTTTCGATCTTTAATAATGAAAAGACGATTTTTGTCGAGATGATATCACCCCATACTATCCCTTAGACGTGAAAATTTTTTATTTACCCTAATTCGTGGAGTTAACATTTTATTGCTGATAATAGGTCTTCTCAATGCTAAAAGACATCGCAAAAATTGTCATCCCCCTAATTAAATATGAGATTCACCCATACCATCCCTTACCAAAAAATTCACCAACTTTAGCTTGATTCCTAGGGTCGAAATTTTATTGCGGACAATAAGTCTTCGTAATGCTAAAAGACATTCCAAAAATTGCATCGCTTTACGTCATTTAGAGCTCACCCCATTCCTAGCAAAAACTTTTAGGTCTAAAGGATGGTACGGGATGAGTTCCAACTCAGCTAATCATAAATATTTTTCTTTTTTCACAGCCGCTTATGAGACTGAAACCCTGAAACCAAATTACACAAAACTCTTGGATGCTTATGGATGTTTGGGTGTTCTCCAATTAAACGCAGGAGACAATACGTTACTCTATCTGGTCCTCGTCACAGGATGTTTCTCCGTAGGTAAAATAGGAGAATCAGAAGTATTCAGAATCACCCAAACAAATTTCGTGCCCCTATTTTACGTGCAAACTAATGAAGATAGGGTTTCTGAAGTGCGGAAAGTACTGAATTCTGGCACATTTTATTTCTCTTGGTCCTCGGGACAACAGGATGTGTTCGATATTACCCTGAGTGCTCAAAGACGATACAAGTCATCGATTACTGACAACAGATTCTTCTGGTTAGTATTTATTTCAATGCTTCAAAGACGAGAGAATAAACATTACTGTAATCAGCTATAATAATAATTTATTTTTCGATTTAGGAATCGAATGTTGCATATTCACTTGCTGAGATATGGAGTGAATACAAGTCAGTGGCTGCTGAAAGCCATGTGTGGTAGCGTGGAAATCAGAACTGTATACGTAGGACACAGACAAGCTCGTGCTGTCGTAATATCAAGATTAAGCTGCGAACGTGCTGGCACTAGGTAATATGCTTATCAAACGATATTCAGGGTGGCATTTAGTCCAGGAAAACCTAGAAAACATGAAAAAGTCAGAGATAATTATTAAGGGCGTTGGACCCAAGTATTTTCCTGAAAAGGGATTCTTGTATACCTTTGTTTGTCTTTCCTCATTGGTGTACTCATACTTTCAGGTTTAACGTTCGAGGAACCAACGATGATGGCCATGTGGCTAATTTTGTAGAAACCGAGCAGGCGATCTACCTGGACAACGAAGTAGCCTCCTATGTTCAAACCAGAGGTTCAGTCCCTTTATTCTGGGAGCAACCAGGAATTCAAGTTGGCTCCCACAAAGTAAAAATTTCCCGAGGATTTGAAGCCTCAGCTGCAGCATTTGATCGACATCTCACAATGATAAAGAGCAGATACGGTCAACAAGTAATCGTGAACCTCCTCGGTTCAAGTCTCATTGGAAGCAAAGAAGGCGAAGCTATGCTCAGTCAGTTATTTCAAACTCACCACAGTATGTCGCAACACAAAGACGTTGCACATGTCCTCTTTGATTACCACCAGGAATGTAGAGGAGGCAACACGAAAAATCTCTCCAAACTCAAAGCCAAGATCGAAAAGTACCTCGACTCTTACTCTCTCTTCTACGCTGTTGGGAATAGTAGAATTTCTGAACAAAAAGGTACGATTCGTACCAATTGTCTTGACTGCCTCGATAGAACCAACTGCGTCCAGACGTTCATCGCTTTAGAGATTCTTTCAAAACAACTCAGTTTACTAAAACTTTTCGAGAAGCAGCAAATGGTTTCTCGATTTGAGGAAGTCTTTAGGCAAATGTGGATTAATAATGGAAACGAAGTCAGTAAAATTTATGCCGGAACGGGAGCGATTCAAGGTAGCTCTAAGTTAATGGATGGCGCTCGTTCTGCTGCGAGGACGATTCAAAATAATCTACTTGATTCAAGCAAACAAGAAGCAATTGATATTCTTTTGCTGGGTTCGACACTTAGCACTGAATTGGCTGATAGAGCGAGGCTTCTGCTGCCTTCGAATATGCTTCATGCGCCGCCGAGCGTTCTGAGGGAAATGTGCAAGAGGTATAATGAATACGTGGACACTATGAGGCTTAGAGTCTGCGTTGGAACTTATAATGTCAATGGAGGAAAGCATTTTCGAAGCGTTGTTTATAAGGATTTATCTCTCACTGATTGGCTTCTAGATGCTCCTTTGAATTCCTCGTGTAAGTTAGAATATTTGCAGGCTTCACTGTTTTTCAATTTTTTCCATCTTTTTTTAAGAATTCTCCAATTTCGAGAGCATTTTGTGCTGTGAAATGTTTTTTTAACCTGTGAGGCTTCATAATTATTAACTAAAGTAATTAACAGTCCGAATATTTATTAAATTCGTTTTTTTTGTAGCTCTCGTGGATACAAAATACGACAATGTTCCTGCGGACATATACGTAATAGGTTTTGAGGAAATTGTAGACCTAAGTGCAAGTAATATTATGGCAGCTAGTACAGAGAACGCGAAAGCCTGGGCCGATGAGTTGCAGAAGGTCTTATCGAGAGACACCGAATACGTTCTTATAACTTATCAACAGCTGGTAGGAGTCTGCCTCTATCTTTTTATAAGACCGAAGCACGCTCCATTCTTGAGGGATGTAGCAGTTGATAGCGTAAAAACAGGTTTGGGTGGAGCAACTGGTAATAAAGGTGCTGCTGCCATCAGATGCGTTTTGTATTCGACCTCTTTCTGTTTTGTGTGCGCTCATTTTGCTGCTGGTCAGTCTCAAGTAAGCGAAAGAAATGCAGATTACGCAGAAATCACTAGGAAAATTGCCTTTCCAATGGGAAGGACCCTCAATACTCACGATTACGTTTTCTGGTGCGGGGATTTCAACTATCGAGTAGATATGGACAAAGATGAAATGAAGGAGATGATCAAGAAGAATGAGTTTGATCAAATTCTTCAAAATGATCAACTCAGGGTAAAGAATCCATATTTAAGATGTTCTAGAATATTATATGGCTGTAGATATGATTTCATCTGAAATAGTTTAAAAATAACAAACCATTATACTTTATCATTTTTGTTTTTAATACTGGTCTTTCTTTGTTACAGGTGCAACAAGATATGGGGAACGTCTTCAAGAACTTCTTGGAAGGTCCGATTACCTTCGCACCTACCTACAAGTACGATTTATTCTCCGACGATTATGATACCAGCGAAAAGTGCCGACAACCTGCCTGGACCGATAGAGTATTATGGAAAAGACGTAAACAAGTACCTGATTTAGGTATGACCTTAATTATACCTTCAGTTTTTACCTTAAGATTTTTTCTGCTGTCTTACTAAACCTTTTCTTTATTAATTCAAGATTATCCCTTAAATTGGAATCCAGGCCAATTGATATTTTACGGAAGAGCAGAATTGAAACAAAGCGACCACCGACCAGTAATTTCTATAATTGATATAGACGTTCACTGCGTAGATCCTGAGAAACGTGAGTACGTTTTCAAGCAAGTTATCCAGGATTTAGGACCACCAGACGGGACAATTATCGTCAAAGCTGAGGAGGAGAGTGACGACATAGACAGCGTCTTCGACGACACTTTTATCGAGGCCCTTGTTCGAGAATTATCCCCCATCGGAGACGTAATCTTACTGAGATTCGTGGGAGAGACAATTTGGGTAACTTTCCGAGATGGTCAGTGTGCTCTCGCTGCAGCTCGAGAGGGAAGGATGACCGTCTGCGATCTACCTTTGAAATTAAGTCTCAAGTCTCCCGACTGGGTCAAGCTTATAGAAAAGGAAATAGAAATCTGCAGCAACACAACCTTCTCACAAATCGACGATAGCACACCTTCAAGTCCTGTCGAGGGTTTCGATCATTTAGAAATTGGAGAGAGTGCCAATTCCGGAAGAGCGAGTCCTAATGGACCTCCACCTCCAAGACCCGCTCCACCTGGGCGCCCACAACCTCCTAGGTATGTAAAAAAAAATTTCAAATAAAATAAGTTTCAAATTAAACTCAATATAGTACCTCTATTCTGTCTTCTAAACTAATGGCAATTACCTAATTTTATAGTTTGAACGGCAATATTATTCCCCTATTTCGTGAAAAAATGATCTTTTTTGCCCTAATTGAGAGTATATATTTTGTACTATGAAGTCTTTTATGAAAGTCTTAAGAATCGAATATACTAAAATTGTTTTCCGTTTACAGGAGTCCTATTCAGGAACGTCGAGCAGGACCACGCGCGGGTGTCATCAGCGTAATGCCACATCAGTATCCAGCGCCTTTGACGAGAAATAATGTTGAATCGAAAACGATTGAGGCAGAAAGATTATCTCCGGAGTCCGCAATTTATGAAGAGATTCTAGACGAGGCACCGAGTTATCCGATACCAAATAGACCTCCGCCACCACTGCCTCGTCCGGAGGGTTTCCAGGAGACTGCGAGCAGACCTCCGAGCTCGATTCCACCGCCTTTGCCTCAGAGGCAAGCGCCATTACCTCCTCCTCAACATCCTCCGCCTAGCTTGCCACCTAATAATCCACCTCCTATTCCAGCGAGGACCACCGGTGGACCCCCCATACCAGCCAGAAATCCTCATTAGATTAATGACTTTCTAGCCAGTCTTAGTCAGGGAAAACAATATATTTTAAGTAATTTATGAATCCATGAAAACGATTACGCATATTTAGGATATGTTTGAATGCTTGGAAACTTTTCTTCTGTTCGCCTCAAATTATTCACTTTTCAATTTCAATTAAGGAAAAATGAAGATATGAAAATATTTTGTCAAAATATCATTTCTGCGCTTAAAGTCGTAATTTTAGTTTAGGATGTTCCAAATTCCACGATTTTTTTTTAAATTTTATTTTAGACAATTACTAGCTAGGTACTTACATTCCTCTAACATTTTTTTAATACTTGTAGGTATGCATTTACATTTCAGGGAATTATTTATAATGTTTATGTGTAGACAAAAAGTGCTCAATTATTTTTAAATGACTTGCTTGTATAAATAGTATTCTTTTATAGAAAATTCTAGAAATTCAAAACCAGAGACGATCTAAACTAAGTTTATAATATTGATTTATTTATCATTTTCGATGAAGCCTTAAAATAAGGCTCCGAAAGCTTCAAAAAATAATATTGTTCCTAAATATTTCCAGTATTAGGTGTCTCCATGTCTTCCTATATAATAGAGATATTTTTGCAGAGTTTCAGCAGAAAATTAAAGTAAAGCATTTTATTTTAATTCAAGACGGACAGAAAAAAGGTTTCATTACTAGAAAAAGACAAGCATAGAATAGGTCGAGGTGACTTTGAAGTTCTGTGTTGCAGTATATTTTCTGCAGTTTCATATATTTTCTTGTACAAATTATATCAAGCACTGAACTTTCGTTGACACGTTCAATCAATCAATATTAACTTTTAAAAAAAAATGTCATCGATTTCTAGAAAATTAGAAATGTGTACCTAATTTTAATAATGTTCGTTTTCTTGTAAAAAAAAAACTAGAACACGACACACGTTTGAAAATTTATTTTACTAATCAAGTTTGAAAACCCCGGAAAATCCATAAGATAAGGACTTTTAAATAAGTGAATAAATCTGCATTTTTTATTTATCTTATAAATACTCAATTCTCATTTGATGTTTTTTGGCAGAGCTCCAGAACTATTTTTTATTCTATTCTTTCTACAGATCCTATTTTTCCGGACTTTTCAAACCTCTGCTTTCAGTAATTTGCACAATTAGGAATTCCGAATCTAAGGAAGTTTAATGTACATAAAAAAAGGTTTGCTCTAGAATTTACTTTTAACAGAAGAGCAGACAAATTTTAACTAAATCATTGATAAATTGAATGAGGAAAGACAATTGTAAGATAAAATTATTTTTCAGTGAATCTAATAATCTCAGCTTTTAATATTCTCGATATCAAAATCGCAGAGCTTTAAATACTCGAATATCGCAAACTATTTCGCGTATTAGAGAATACGAAAATAAAAATAAAGAGATGATGAATATCTACCAGTATTCTGAAAATCTGTACTCCTATGCAGGTACATTCCACATACATTATTGCATAATCCATAATGTATACATAATGTAAGCAATTGTTGACCAATAGTTGCACATATTTTGTGTCTGTAGACTCTATGGAATGTTGTATGCGTCGAGAGTGTTATCAAATTTTACGAATGTTAATGAATTACTTGAGAGAGGCAGGGAAGCATTTTCAAAATGGATATTGTATTTATTTTGTAGTATTATGCATTGAATGAATACGTGTGCAGAACTCAATCTTTTATTTCTCCTTTTGGTGACCATATTTTTATTTTAGTTCAAATACTTTGCAAAAAAACTTCAAGGTATTTCAAAGAATTTCTAAAAATTAAAAGTGAAGTAATTCTAGAAATATTTAGGGATTTCAAAAACTCGTGAGGGCGATTGAAACAAATTGGGATTTAGAAAAAGTGTCTTTTATTTTTGTGTATACAATAAAAAGATATTTCTCACAATAAAATAGAATAAAGACACAAGAGCTAACTTAATCATCCACGTCGCGAATGTGTGGCGAAAAAGAGTGAGACACTCTTTCCGGAAGTTATGTTAATAAAACATACGCTTAAAGTCTCATAAACGTTCGTTTAGTTCGTATAAAAGTATAAATACACGTGAACACGAAGCATTGTGCGTGTCGATAAAGGCACAAAACTGTGAGGCAAGTTAATGAGCTCCAGCCCAGCTATAATCTTAATTCTAATGTCTGAAATTACAGTGCTTTTTGTGAACAATATATTACATAATATAAAAACGCGCCTTTGGAATATAAAATGGAATTGGCACTAGAAATCCAATAGACCACAATATATATATATATAGGCCACTCATGTCATTGGATAAAAATATCCCAAGGCACTTCAAATCTCAAAGAGCTTTTCACTTAAAAAAAATACTTTTTTTTCTGGATTATTCCATATGATTTTTCATTTGTTCAACCCCTGCACAAGTTCAAAGTCTAAATTCCATTCAAAATTTACTATAAAAGCTTCATTTTTTCTTTTTTACAATCGATTTATAGCTTTATAGAGACAAGTACCTTTGAAAAACCCGCTCAACTTTTTTGCAGTCTTAGAAAAAAAAGATGGAAAATACCTCCTTACAAGATTAATTGTGAATTTCGAAATTACGATTAAATTTCAGCCTCAGCTTTAGCTTAAGAGTCCACAATTGCTGAGATTATTTTTAATTATAACATCGGTTACGGCATCAAAAACAAATTGAATATTGTTTGTGTCGGTTGCGCATGTAAAGTGCGTATAGATCTGCTTTTGTTCTTTCCTTTTGTTCAAACTTTCAAATTTCATTTGGATATACGAGGCACATTCCTCGAAGGTGTTACGGCCGTTGTACTCGGGGAAACAAATCGTAAGCGGACTCCTTGCTATCTTTTCTTCGAAGAGATCCTTTTTGTTCAAAAAGAGAATTATCGATGTGTCTACGAACCATTTGCTGTTGCATATCGAATCAAAGAGTTTCATCGACTCGATCATTCTGTTCATTTCCTCATCTTCCGCAAGGAGCAAATCGTATCCGCTTAAAGCAACGCAAAATATTATTGCTGTCACACCTTCGAAGCAATGAATCCACTTCTTGCGTTCTGATCTCTGACCTCCAACGTCGAACATTCTGAAAAGAGTATAGAAATTTAAAAAGATTCAATAATATATTATATATTTTAAACTTTTATTTTGAGTGATTTTTGTTGCAGGATGTCTACTAGTTTTCATCCTCAAAATTACCGGGTTCTACTGCAGTTCGGATTTAAACCAGGGTAAGTACAAAACTTCATTTTTAAAATTCTCTGATTTCCCTGATCAAAAACCAATACGATTCCCGGTTTTTAGAAACCCCAAAGAGCCATTTTTAATTAATAAAATTAAAATCACGTACTTGAAGTGCAATCCTTTGAAGGAGAAGTGAGTTTCCACAATTCCGGTGGTTTTAACTCGTGTCCTCAAAACGTCTTGCTGTGTTGGAATGTAATGGGGTTGAGAAATACGTTCCAACGCATTTAGGTAATAAGCTGCCGAATCGTTAAGTTGATATTCTCTGCTTCGTGTAAAGCAAAGCTGTACTCCTGAGTCTTGCCAGAGTTTTTTCATCAACATAACCAAGTCTGGAGTCAGTTCTCCTTCCTCTGCAGCCGCAGCTAGTGTGAAAAATTGTCGTGCTGTTTCCTGAAAAAAGGATCCAATCAGTAGTAAAAATTTAATTTCTTATTTTTTTCATTGTAGAAGTTTAGTAAAGATATCAATAAAACTACCTTTTTACTAGGATCTGCAAAATCGATTCTGAGTTGTCCCATGGCTCTGATAATTGCCATGAGACTCTGTATTGTATTGCTGTAAACTACAGGTCTGTATTGTTCGCATTCTTCTCTGCTGTAGCCAGTCTCGTGAATTATTTTCATTTGTTTCACTATTGTTGACTTTCCTGATTCTCCAGCTCCTGTAATTTAAATTTATCCGTTTAAATCGACCAAATTCAAATCATTCGAAATTGAATAATAACCAAAAAAAAAGATAAAATCCAGTACATAGTTAAAATCGTAGTTTACCACCGTGTTTTCTATATGATTAGGAAAAACGATAAAGGGGAGCTAGTCACATAAAAATCAACTAGAATTAGCACAAATAATTCCTTTGAAGGGGAGCTGGTCGTAAAGAATTTATAAATCGTTGACGAACAACTACAAATTTTAAGCCAATGAGGGTGCTGAATCCAAGTTCTAACCCAAAAATTCGATTTCTTCATTTTACTTAACAAATATTGTAACTAGGTGTTTTCTCGCTCTATTAAGAATGATTGAAGAAATAAGAATTCTTTAAAATACAACGTCAAGTTCTGAGAATAACGAATAAAATTACTGATCGAAAATAACAATAACAAATTATATTTTTAATAACACTAAGGCGGTAACGATCCCAGTCATTCATGCCAATACAGAGAATTGAGTAAAAGAACTAATGAGTCTATTATTTATGAATCATCGGAGAGCATTCCAAATCAAGACTTGTAATTGCGATCCATTGCGATCCTAATTGCTCAATCTACTTCGTGCTCCAAAATTCAGAGACTTAAAAAACCAAAATTCTTATTTAGATTCTTTAAATTATAAATCTCTTTATTTAGCCTAACCCTAATTTATTAAACCTCATCAACTATTTATCACTATTCCTCATCAAATCAAATCGCAAAAACCACAAATGAATCACACTGGAAGTGCAATCTCGTGGTGATGAAGTCCCGATGATTCAACAATTACTCTCTAATTTCAGCAAACGAATTAGACGGCCAAAGTCATTTTTCCGGCTAAATTTGTTTCCTATCTCTACTTCCGAAACTCGTGTTCTCTGATCTCTCACGAATCACAAATTGAATCAAATGACCGTTGAGAAAAATAAATGACTAAAAAATTAAAAAGATGCTCGGAATAGCTCGTTCCGAGCTCGTCTAACGGAACGAAGAGAAATTTCCCAGAAAAGAATGCATCGCTTAATTATAAAATTGGCGAGACATAGGGAGTAGAAAACAAGAAAAAAAAAATGCAGATTACCGAGTAGCAGGAGTTTGACCTCGCTTTGACGACGTTCTCCATCAGCCCTTAAATCCTTGTCGATTTTCCGGGATCTCGCCGCAGCCTCTTTTTCACCCGTGCTACTCACAGCGCACCCCATTTTCCCGAATTTTCGGGAAAATGGAAACTTCGGAAAAAACAGGGGACTTCTCCCGCTTTCAAGTAATTGACACTTGTTGCTCTCGACGTGGGAACCGCCTGGAACCGCCCGCCGTTTCTGTTTGAGTCTCAGCTGCTTCGCATTCCACACACACTCTTGAAAACTTGACACACGAACTCTAACCGTCAAAATGGGAGGCTACCTTTTAGAACTCGAGTTACAAGAAAAATGCGCCACTATTTGGGAGTAAATTAGTTTTTTTCGTATCGCACGCGTGAGTTTTCACATTCGAAGCTAAGAGTGGCTAAGAGGCGCCCACACAATTCACTTTTAAGTTTTTCTGATTTCACCGTCGACGCGCGTTCCATTTAGTTCCACTTGGTTCCATGATTGGTTCTATTCGAAAGCGAAAAGATGAAGGCTGAAGCTGAACACGAGGAACACAAATTGCATTCGAATAAACTCGGACTTGTTCGGTTTCGTCGCGCATGTGCAGTAGCAAAGCGGGAAGTGTGTAGTTTTTGAAGTTTTTAAAATTAAAATTTCTCTCCAAAGTGAATAAGATATTGAATGAGTGTCTAATTATAAATCGAAACTACATTTTGAAAATTTCCAGACTGTCAGGATTTCATAATATTGAAAATAATTTAAGAGATTTCAATATTTATATTTATTTCTATATAATAGTACAAAATTAAAAATTAACTTAGAAGAAAATTTCAAAAAATAATTAAAGAAATATATTTAAATACACTTCTCATTAAATAATTCTTTACCACATATTCCTGTGCGAACGGTGGAACCATGAACGTTCTAATTTCATTCAATTGCCTGCCTCATTCAACTCAACTATTTATATAAGCCATTCTAATACGGATAAATTAATCTTGTCACTCTCACACCTTTTGGTGCCCTGTGCGTATAAAAAAAATCATTTAAACAATTTTTCTACTCTCAATTTGGGTTTATTTCATTATCAGCCATTTTCTCCTTAATAGAATCATTTTGTTAATTAAATAAGAGAGCTTTAAATTAAAAGTTTTGTTATTATACTTATTAAATTTTTAAAAATAATTTTAATTATAATTAAATAAGGCTGACATGTTAAATAAATTAATAATTAAATAATTAACGAACCTATAATATCTTGTTTTCTTGAAACACTCAAAATCAACTCGTTATAATATCAGTATTACGTAACTCGTGAAACGATATAAACTATACCTGATAAGCGATAAGAATTAGTCTTATTAAAAGACGAATTATAAATTCTTTTCACCATTTTTCTAGGGCAAGTGTGGATGAAAGAAGTCCAAAAGGGTAATTAATCATTTATTTTCTTATCTAGTGACAAGGAATTAGACTATAACAAGAAATTATTTTATGCATTATATAAATTAATGCACAATGCATTAAAAGTTTTTTAATTACAAATTTTATAAATAAAATAAAATATTTATAAATCCTCAAATTATATGTGTAATTTCAGATTTCTCCAAAAAAATGAACGACATGATGGACGTACTATTGGAATATATTATGATAAATTACCGATGGATTTTTGTGGTTTTTTTTCTGCTACCCTTGTCCTTTCTTTTTGATATCTTCAGCCATGGGAGAAACTGGATCGTTTTTAATTTAAGTACAGCTCCAAAGCAACACGGAAAAAAAGTTAGAGAAGTACAGACACAAGTGAGTAATAAATATAATTATTTAAAAGTTTGTGTAATGGTGATAACAAACAGTACCGACCTTTCGAGGGGTGGGGTGGGAGGGGTCCACCTCCTTATCCCTTGCCAGAGGCGTCAAAGTAGCTAAGACCAGCACTGAACAAGTTAAAAATACATTTTTTTTTAAGCTTGAAAATTATTGCAAATTTTAATACAATTTCTGTGTCTAAATACGCAATTCTAAGCATAAATATTTAAAAATAAGAAATTGAAGCAATAATTTTTATTTATTTTATTTTTTAATTTTTTAATAACAATGATTTAATTTTTCAATCTAAAGAAATAAATAATCAATATGGGTTTGAATTATGTAATCTATAAGAGCGTGATAATAATTCCGCGAACCCTGTTTGTGGACAAATTTAGTACTATAGTAGAAAGAATCATTCTAAACCTAAATAGATAAATATATATTGTCAGACCTCTCTGTTATTGTATTCCTTTGGTATAAGGAAATTATACTAAGTAATCATTCAAATAAATAAAAAATAAATAATTAAAAAACAATTTAAAATTTGTTGATGATTTAAAAGTAAGTAATTATAAAGTATCTAATAGTTATTTATTTTTCAGGTGAGAAAATGGAAAGAGAGTGGCGAACAAAAATTAATGTGCACTGCTCGACCCAGTTGGCAAACCATGAGTTTTCGCCAACCAACATATAAATCTTCAATGTTTAACGTAAAAATTAATTTGGTGGACGTAATCGAAGTGAACATTGAAAAAAAAGTTGGTTTAATTCCCTTATATTTATTCTAGAAGGTTTTCCAATAACGATACAATTCGTATTAATTTTAAAAATTAATTTTAGTACGTTCAAGTAGAACCTATGGTTACAATGGGCCAACTTTCTGCTACCCTTGATCCTTTAGGGTGGACAATTCCAGTGATTCCAGAACTTGATGATTTGACTGTAGGTAAGCAATCCTCTAATCTTTTATTTTCATTTTAAATTAGATATTATATTCATTTAAAAAATTACTTTAATTCATGACCTTTTTATTTAGGAGGATTAGTAATGGGTACTGGAATCGAGTCCAGTTCACATAAATTCGGCCTGTTCCAACACATTTGTCGAGCCTACGAAATTGTTCTTTGTGATGGATCAGTAGTGAGATGTACAAAGGAAAATGATTCTGACATTTTTCACGCTATTCCCTGGTCTCATGGAACTCTTGGATTTTTGGTCTCAGTAGAAATAGACATCATACCAGCTAAAAAATTCGTAAAATTAGAATATGAACCAGTGACAACTTTAAAAGAGGCTGTCGAAGTTTTTAAAAATCAGACATTTGCAAAGGAAAATAATCATTTCGTTGAGGGCATTATGTTCTCCAAAGAAACAGGAGTTATCATGACTGGTGAGATCAGTTTTATTTTATATTTCTCTAACGATTAATTTTAAATTGAAGTGTTCAAAATTGAATTTAAAATTGAATTAAGTTTTAATAGCGATTTTTATTTTACAGGAAATATGGTTTCAAAAGTAGAGGATCATTTAGTAAACCCCATCGGTCGTTGGTACAAACCTTGGTTTTTCACCCACGTGGAAAAAAAATTAAGAAACGGTTCTAGAATCGAATACATTCCTCTAAGAGATTATTATCATCGCCATACGAGGTCCTTATTCTGGGAGCTTCAAGATATTATCCCCTTTGGAAATAATATCATATTTAGATATCTTTTCGGTTGGCTGATGCCGCCCAAAGTTTCTCTTTTGAAATTGACACAAACCAAAACTATAAAGAAGTTGTACGAAAATAATCACGTTTTCCAAGACATGCTCGTGCCAATTGATTATATGAAAGAAAGCATTTTGAAATTTCACGACGTGGTTCAGGTAGATTATATTTTAATGGTGTTGAAGTTAAATCCTAGTGCTAATATTTTTATCTATATTTTGAATAATTTATTTTTCTAGGTTTATCCCATGTGGTTGTGTCCTTTCAAATTGACTCCAGATCCAGGATTTGTTCATTCGAGAACAAATAAAGAGGATATGTTCGTCGACATCGGTGTCTATGGAACTCCAAAAGTGAAGAATTTTAATCCAGTGAAATCAACCAGAGAAATTGAAGACTTCGTTCAGAATGTTCAAGGATATCAAATGCTCTATGCGGATACTTATAGAACTAAAGAAGAATTTGAAGAAATGTTTGATCACACTCTTTACAAAAAAATAAGGGAAAAGTTCCAATGCAAGAATGCTTTCCCTGAAGTTTATGGAAAAGTTAATAAAAGCGCACGAACCTGAGTTCCAAATAGGCTTAGAAATTTTTTAAAATTTATGAAAAATTGATTTTCCTTGCAATAAAATAAAAATCTTTTTTTAGTCAATTTTATCTTAATTATTTTTCCTTTTTTTTTTGATTCAATAGAAACAGTTTTTAAAAAATCAAGTTTTTGATCATATTTATCTGTACCATTATTGATAAAATTTATTAATTTCAAAAAATCGCGCGCTTTTCGGTACATCCACGCGCGCATCATTAAAATAAATTCCTTCTTTAGTTCGCGTCTGAGTTTAAGGAGGGCGCGAATATTCAGAACTTTCTCCCATGCGGTTCCTTTACATCGGCATCGCCATATTGTGATATTGAACCGAGAAAAACATTGTGATCACGTGGAAATACAGTATCGTTTTGTGAAAAATCTTGGGAAATATCGTTTATCTATTTCAAAGAAACGTGAGAAAAAACATCGTTTGTGAGGATTGTGAAAATTGAGTGAGAAAAAAAGGAAGTATCGGTGAGTAGGTACAATAAATTCCAACAGAATGTCGCCCTCGTGTTCGCACGCGTTTACACGCCGAGCGGCTTTTGTTCCTTTTTCTCATTTTATAATTTATCTGCCTTTCCGTGATTTTGTATGTCGATTTTCCTATCCTCAAAATAATTCACATCATGTGCCAAATCGACTAAAGTTACTTTGTCTTTTATTAAACCCAAAATTAAATCGATTGTATTTAATTTTAATACTTTCTTTGGGAGAGACGATGAATCAAAGGTTCGAACAACATGGACGCGCATTAGTAAAAAAAGACGTTCGCCCAGGAATTTTTTAATCAAATGATTTGGAATTCAGGATTTTGTTTTGTAATTGAATTTGAAAAGGTTCATGACTTTTTCACGACCTTCGATATTGAATAGATCAGTGAGGGACAAATGGGAACTCTTTGGTCTTAGAGAGATGGATGACATCTGGAAATAGCGTATGAGTGGAACATTCCGCGAAAACGTTACATACGTTTCCGTCTTTCCGTTGTTCTATTTCTACAAAATTCGTTGGACGAGTGTATATTCCCCCCCTGGTTTTTTTTAAACGATATTTCAATTCATTCTCTAGAGCAATTAACACTTTTTTCACACTCTTCCGGAATCAGAAAGTATTTTTGCAAAATGTTTAAACATTTGAATATTATTATAAACAATTTTGTGATTACAAAAGGGTTACCGGGTTTTATTTTTTAGGTCGACTTTTATCTACTTCATGGAATTGTTCATGTTTTGGTTGCTGTTTTCAGTGATGAATTAGTATTTTAAATCGTGTCAAACTTGTATATTTGGATGTCTTCTCTCGTGATCTCTTTTTGTAATTTCACTAGACAAATTAAACTTTTTTAGGTGAATTAGCATTTAAAAAAAAGTTTAAAATCGAAAAATAATTGTTAAGGAATCCAAGTTACGCATAACTCAATTGTTCCGCATTAAAAGTTATGTAATTCAAAATTGGCAAATGTTGATAATTTGTTAATGAAAAATCTAAATCCATCTATTTGGTTGAAAATTTAACTTCTTATGTTTAAAGTGTTTCAAATTGAATTCAGTACAGAATTTATTGAGTTATTTTTCACAAATAAATGATTCACACATTTTATGTAATACATTTTCTCAGGATCGAGAAACCGGTCGTCGAAGATTTTTAATACTAATCAGAAGTGCAATGTCTTGTAATATCCACATATTTTGTACATGAAAGAGTCTATTAATGCTATAGCTCGTGAAGTGAAAATATTTTTCAGATGTAAGATGTTACTCAACTGTGTCAAACTTGATATTAAATTCTAATCAAGGGAAGGCATAACTGTTCTTGTGATAAGACTAGCTAATCTGGTTTTTGAATGCATGAATATAATATTTTCGCTAGATTATATCGTATTGAAGATCACCGTTATACAAGACCAATTTTTTAATTTGTTTATTTACAATGGCGTATTCTACAAACTTAAAGTTTTTTTTTTTTTCTTTTGAAGAAGTTTATAAGTGGTTGCAAATTATTACTGAGAATGCGTATCTCTAGATAAAACTTGCCTTAGAATTTCCAATTATTTTCAAGTTTCAGGACAAATTTAACAAGAGACACTAAAAAATAGTTAGTGCCTTTTTATTATAAAACTAAATTCTATTTTTTTTAGTTTAATTAACAAATGTTATATGTAATAAGATTTCAAATTCTTCGGATTTCGTAAAAATGAGAATTTTTTCTCTGTACGGGCACACTTATATTATTTTTAAAAAGTGGTGCTCTAGAGCAGAAAAATATATATTTCTAATATTCGTTGAGTAAAATGAAGAAACCGAATCTTGACGTTTTTTTAATTTTACTTTTACTTAATTTTTTTTCAATGTGACACTATCTTAAATTAACATATACTAAATTTATTTATTATTTTTCACAATAAATTTTTAACTTTATTTAAGTGTGAAATTTTTCGTTGATTTCTTTCTCTATAAGTCGCTACGTAATCATAGTGCGACTATAGCGAAAGGAAAACTTGAGTGAATGGTTTCACAACCAATCGTCCAACAAATCGTTTCCAAATTTGCATAACTGATAAACGATATCTTAAAAGAGATTTTTGCACGTGAATGATAGCATTGTTTTTTTTTATTTCAGTAGTGTATAATTTTATTTGTAAAATATTTATTTGCTCAAAACAGTTGCAAAATTGTTTTAAACATGGAAAAATGATTTTAAACAAAACTCTTTCTAGAACCTCATCTTATTTAACTTTATTTGTCCTCTACTAAGTTTCTTCACTGACCTGTCATTGAGCATTCCAAGCGCACGTTGAACCGAGACACCTTCACTATACATACATATGTTCAATATACTTCTCGCCCCTAAAATTATAAATTACATTAGAGAGAGAGGTAATTCAGTAGATGAATAGTTAAATAATAATTGTTCTAGGTATAATTAAAGAGCAAATAACCAATATAAGAGATTTAAGTTAAGATCACTATTCTAATTAATTACATTTTATTTCTGAACATTCAAATGGACGAATTTTTGTACTGATTTTATTTTAAACTAGAAACAGTTTTAAAACATTAATTCATTTGCATTGAACGTTCAGAACTTTTTAGTCATTTGATTATAAGAATTAATGTAGTGTATAAATAAATTAAAACTCGCACAATAAGTGGAAAAAGAAAGATATATATTTCTCTTCCGCGATTTCGCCCAATTTTTGAGGTTGGGCGTAGCTCTGGTTTAATCTCAAAGGGTGGTTGAAGCGGGAGTGACCGGTTTGAATACAATTTTACTTTTTTTATTCTTGCTCAGCAGCGGAAAGACTGAAGTTTACGGTTCCCGTCTGGTTACGGAATCCTTGACTGAAGCTTCATAACGAAGCAGTAATCGGATTTGAATTAAATCCAATAAATTCAAAATTATGAAGTTAGAACAGACATTTAGAAACTAAATAATTTTTTTGTTGATAATAGAAGCTAAATATGTTTTTAATATTCTATTGTATAATTACACAAATTATAAAAGGCACAATAGAGTTTAAAAATGTAGTGATTATTGTATTAGGATTTAAAAAATTGAAGAAAAAAATTCATTAAAAATGAATACCTGTTTTACTTCTATTAATAAATTTAAAAAGTTATTATTGCTTCCGTTAGTACTGGCAGCTGTGCATAGGATATACGGTGAATGAAATCCCTCAAGAGTAATATGTAATTACAATTAGCATTCATTAATTTGTGGTTAATGCTATTTTATGAAATAGACCTGCCTTAAAGGACGTTGTATTTGTGTATTTTCTCTTGAGGATCGACTTCCGAATTATTGAAACAACAAGTTTATCAAATTGTGACCTCATTAGGTGAAATAATAAGCTTTACATTGTTGTGATTGTTTGCTTTACCCATCAGGCATCAAGTTTCTAAACTGATGTTTATTTTGTTAGATTCAAATCTCTTGGTGTTTAATACTCAAAGCATTTCCGAAAATTTTCCCACTATCGAATACGAAGGTTATTTAAACATTTAAAAAATCTTATATAATTAAAAAAAAAGAAATGTATGTAATTTGAAATTCAACTCGACTTTCGAACTTTCTAGATATTAACTTTGTCGTATTATTTTAAATTCCTTAATTTATTCCGAGCAAAGATGCTGGGTACCTTTCCCTTGATTGTAAAATTTGACGCTCGAATTTACGTTCAGGAAATCTATTATAATCTTTTGTAATAGATTGTAATCGATTGAAATACAGAAAATCTATTATAATCTTTTGTAATAGATTGTAATCGATTGAAATACAGAAAATTTCCTTGGTATTCAATAATTATATGAATTTGTAAATATAATAAATTTTGATTTGATTGATAATTTACGAGTTATAGTCATAAATGCATTTCACATAACCGAGTTTCAGAATGAATTTAGAACGATTTGTGGTATTTTTTTTCGTCTACTCAGTAAATATTTTATCTTCAAATTCAGTTGACGAATCAGCTATTTTTTTTCAATTGCAAAGTTCTGTATTCTTTGAATTTCATTGTATGTATATTGGATGATCTTGGAAAATTGCTCAATGCTTATGTTATTGCTTCTGTATGCACAGCGGTTTAAAAATCGATTGTCAGGAAAAAAGAAAAATATCAAATGAAAAAGTCGGAAAATTCTAAACATTGTGATTAGCGACCACGCTGGGAAAGTAAATTATGAACTAAAAATCTACTGCTTTAAATAGTCTTTTTTCTTTCCTATTAAATTCCCACAAGAATGTTTTTTCATCACGTGTGGAAAAGCAGTTGCGCCTGCGTGTCTGAACTTGTCTGGTTGCTAGCACTTGGTTCAGAAAGCCACGTGCTAAAACCGGTGGTGGTTGTGCGAACCGCATTATCAAGCCAACTGCGAACAGCAGTACAGTTGCGTTTTTAACAGTGTTTGTCATTTCCTTTTAATATACTGCAATCCGCTTTTAACCATCTTCAAAAGTGAAAACAAAATTCCGTAATTTAAATTTTTTAATCCAATTGTGTTAAATTCTTACTCTTTCTGATATTAAGTGAAAGTAATTCCCTGGAGTTTAAGTTGATCGTTTAATACCTGCACTTTTAAAAAACAATAGTCATCAGTATGGATTCGAATTCTGTAAGTCGTCTAGTCATCTAGCCTCGTTTCTAATTCAATCAGAAATTTTATTTAAATGATTTTTTATTATTAAAACAGATTTTATTAAGTGGTCAGATCTTACCATATGTCGTATCATATTTATCTTTAAAAGGCCCAAAAAAATGTAGTTTCAAATAGATGCGCTTTTTTATATAAGAGGAAATTTAAATCTATTAGAAATTTTAATTATTTTTTTCATCATTTTCTTAAGTGAAAAAAGTTTTTACCACAGTTATTATTGATTTTTTTTTCTCTTATCAAGGATATTGTTTTTAAACATAATAGTTTTACGAGTGAACTGATAAGAGTCTCTTCTAACTATAAAGTTAGAAGAGACTTTTAAAAAATTGTCCTGAAATTGTTTGGAGAACATTACAGTACTTAAATATTCATCGTAAACTTATCTATATGTATTTAAAAGGCACACAGGTGTATGGATAAGTTTTAATATTTAAATTTGCATATCAGATGCAGAAAATAGTATTTAAAAGTTTAAAAAAGACATAAGTTTCCTTATCTATGATATACGTGTTAGTAATGAATTGCGTGTAAAAAATTTAAATTCAAAACGAATATTTGTGACCGAAATTAAATATTTGTGGTTTCAAATTCTGATAAAAAATATGTTTTCGTTTAAAGTTTTCAATAAAAATCGTCTAAGGTCAATTTTTCAACAATCCAGACCAGATATTTCAAAATAATTTTTGGAAAATTGATATTATTTTTATTGCTAGCAAATTCCGAGGCAAATTCTATTGACCTAATTTTGTTTGGAATGTAGATTCCATTCTCCACGACTTACGAAATCTCCGTAGATACAAATCTCCAATAGTAAAATTAAAACACAACTTCAGTTAGCCAGTTAGGTAATTTTCAATACATATTTTAATAGCTGAAATATCTACGTACAGTTTAAAATTTTTTCAAGGTGGCTTTGCAATAGGAAGAGATTCGACATTGACGTTAACGCTAGCTTTGACGCTTACGTTGCGCACGCAACGCTTTAAAGTTAGCGTTAGCGTCAATGTCGAATTTCCTATTAAAAAGTCGCCTTCAAACTTTCAACAATATTGGATTTTTCTAATTTTTTCCTTGCTTAATTACAGTTATTGAATAATTTGATGTCATACAATGTAACGTCAGTTAATAAAATTACCTAATTTGTGTTATCTTGCGTGATATATTTTATCGCTTAATGCTGTCGAACACGTGCTTATATTAGTAGTTTTCTTATGAGAACATAATTCTTTCTCACATTATATCACTCTTTATAGGCTGGAATATTCCCATTGACCCTGAATCAAATAATTGTTTAAATATTCCATTTGTTAATTCTATTTTTCAAGTTTTTTATAAGTATATTTTATATTGAATTAATAGATTTTTTAAAATTTATTTACTCCTTTTTAAAACATAATAAGAAATCGTTTATAAGACTCCAGATAAATTAAATATATTTGTTATTATAAAAATTATATTAAATTAAATATCGTTTTATAAGGCTCCATGTTATTTTTTTTCTACAAACAAACTTTTAATTCATAATCTTTGGAATAAAAAGGTTTTAATCAGAAAAAATATTTTGAAAATTATTAATTGTTCTTCTTTTATTTATTTATGTGGAATTATTTTTATGGTCAACTACTAAAAGGTGTGGGTGTTCAGTTTGAAACGCAGAAGCAGGGTTAATGTTCCTCAATGAACCCATCTTGTTATTCTAGTCGTCGACAAAAAAAAACGTTTAGGAACGTTTTCGACTATCGCAAAAGGTTAATTCGACCTTTTCAAGAGAATGTCAAAAATAATATTTCCTCTTTTTTTTATTTTCTACTAAAATGATTAAATATTTGAAATCAAATTAATTGATGATATTTTCAATTTTCTGGAATTGGAAATCCTTTTATTAAGATCTTATACGAATTACTTAATTATGAATTCCAAGTAAGTAAAAGCTATTTTTGAACAAGTTTTAAAAAAATTTAAACTGAAATTTAAAACTTATGAACAGAATTTCATATTCGACCTTATTTCTAAAATGTTCTCCCTACCTTGATTGGTCAATAACAGTTTTGCATGAGAAACGGGAAATCTTTGACTATATTTAAAGACAGCATTTTTAAATAACATTTATTATCAAGGATTACCTTATTCTAATTTAATTTTAACATCAAAAATATAAATAAAAGTAAGAAGAGAGTGGCTACTGACCAAGAAAAACCTGGAAATTACTAAAAATTTCTGTAATACGAACATTAAATAAAGATTTCAAGGGATATGTAAATTTTCACTGATATTAAAGAATTTCTAAAGGCATAAATAAGTTTCAAAGATTTAGAAAAAAAAAATTTTATTTTGATTGTTTCAGATTGTAGAGTATTCCAGTTACGGTTGCAACCGTGGACTTACACGATGTCATCGACACGTTTACAGGTCGTAAAGTGGAGCTTTCCAACCATAGCCTTAATTCTTGGACTTTTTTGGTACAAACGTCGACGCGCGGACCGAGTTGATCCTGGTGGGATTTACAAATTGGATAGCGACAAAAACTCCAATAACATCAAGACAATAAAGAGAAGCACAAGTCTCTGTGACTCAGTTGTCCCTACAGAAAAGACGTCCATCCTCAGTTCATCGTGTCCCACAAGAGATGAAGCCTACAGCCCAAGAAGAGTTAGTAGCAACTTAGACATTCCTGGAAGGAAACCACCAGCTTCTCAGCCTATTTCTATGAAATCCAAGTCCGTCAAGTCTATCGAGGAGAAAATCCCTTGGTACGAGGACGAAGAAGAGGAAGAGATTCTTGAAAAACAAAAAATAAAACTAGGAAGCAATCCCAGATCCAGCTGCTTCGAAATGATGGCTCAAAACAGATCAAGTCCTTTCTTCGACAATTCGAAAGCTGAGAAAGACTCGAAATTTCCAAAACTCTGCAACAATATTATCGAGGAGGATCAAGTGAACGAGATACACTCAACGGGAGTAAAGGCAGTTACTCCTGAAAAAAAACTGAATGTTTCTAATGAAAACGTAATTGAATCATATGAAAAATCTGGCAGTGATCTGGTGACTAGAGAAACTAAGACTCAGGCACTTTCAGAAAGAGATTCAGCCAATCATAGTCCAGTTTCTGGTGTTTTGGATGGCAGCCTCACTGATGAAGCCAGGAGTGAAGGAAGCACAGACAGTGGAAAAGGTATTATTAAAACCTTAAACTCTAATTATTATTAATTATAATAGGTTGTATATATAATGGTCTGTCTGTCCAGATTGAAGCTCTTATATAAATTATCAAATTTTAACATTTTTAACGATTATGCTAGTTATTTATATACATATTTATTTTGTGTTTATTAATTATTAAATTGTAAAATGTTTATTTCAGGTGGAAGTATAAAAGGCCACATAAGTAGCATCACTCGCACGACATACGGGTTCGCTGTGCCTCTAATGTTAGTCGGGAAATTGATTGGCCAAAAAGGAAGCTTTCTGCAAAGTATAAGACTTAAAGCTGATGTTAAGATCACAGTTAAGCGTTTTCCAAATATGAAGGATCACAAGCTGTGTGCTATAGAAGGTTCCCAGGAAGGAATTAATGTAGCTTTAAGCATGATAAGGCAGAAATTCCCGGCGAAAAAATATCCTCATTTGACTCTGGAGGAGACGTCAGTCCCAAAAGCTCCCCAGGAAACTCCCTGGGTTTCTGAGTTGATGCATCTCTCTTTAGTGGAAGGTGTAAACAACGATGTATTGGTGTGCTACATAGTTAAACCAAATCGTCTTTTTATTCATGTTCCCACACATCCAACATATCCATCACTTAGGATTTTAGATGAGAATATCACTCAGTTGTATGATTCTACCGAGTCGCCTCCAGTTCCCGAGGAGCTTAGCAGTAAGTGTTTTGGGGAATTTTTAATAAATCAAAGTTTGTAGAAATCCGAATTTAATTCAACATATTTTTCTTTTTTGAAGGAGGCATGATCTTTGTAGCTAAATTATACAACAGATGGGTGAGAGTTTACGTAGAGGATCCAGATCCAAAAGGAGAACATCATTTAGTTCGTCTTGTAGATCACGGTGGTTACTGGAGATTTAGTAGTGCTGAGATGAGGAAAATAAGATCAGATTATCTCACTCTACCGTTCCAAGCCATTGAAGTATTCTTAGCAAATATTCGACCAGTCAATGGTACGTTTTACTTTCATATGGAAATTTTATTTACTATTGATTAATTAATATTATTTATGGTATCTACTCACGCGGGAAATAACCGGGAATTTAATATCAGAGACCGGAATTTTTTTCTCGATTGTATTATTAAGAACACACAAAAAAGTATTATGGCAATGATTGCAGTAAGGTTGCAATAGAAAATGGATATATTTACACTTTTGAGGCCTTTCAATTTTATAAAAAAAACTAGAACTTAAATTGATTAAAAAGTAAATACCACGGTGCTGTATAATAATTAACAAATTACTATTAAATCGTTTCTTGTATTATTCAGGTGAGTGGCAACAAGAAGCCTACGACTTGGTAGCTCAAATTTGTTGCGGAATAGTCGCTCAAGCACAAATTGAAGGATATATCGACTCCTTTACATATATAAATTTATATCTGAATATACAAAAACACGGAGTAAGTACTTCAATGAATCCTTTTGCAAAATTGAATTTTTTTCTTTTTCTTTATCCGTAGGCTTCACAGTCTCTCTGTTTTTCCTTTTTTTTTTTTACATAATTATTTTAGTTTTTGTTTAATTATTATTTTTTTTGTTAAAAATTTTTTTTTTTCCTTTTAAACATTTAAATTTTAAGCCACTTTAGTACCTGTATTAATTCATCCTATTTCCACTGCTTTGAGAGCATTTTGTATTGTGAAGTCTGCACCTCTGATTATTATGTTCGAAAATTAAATTAATTCCTTTCTTGTAGGTGATATCCTTAGCAGACGAATTAATTGCTCGGGGATTCGCGGAACCTGCAACGTTAGAAGAGGTATTACCCGAGGTAGACTTACCACCTGCGTAAATAAATAAGCGTTTGCATATTACGATTCTTAATCTCCCATCTGGGTGTAGTCGAGAAATAGCTACATAAGTCAAGTGTGAATGTGTGTGCGTGAATTCTTGGCTATGTGAGAATGTTGAGCGTTCGTTTGTGAGTTATCTATAAGATCTCTGAAGGTATATGATTGTCCTTAGCCAACGACTGTTTCATCGATTCTTCATTCGTTTCTCGCTGCCTATCAAAAGTCTGATTTTCTAATTCGCTTAACATCATTTTGATATTACTCAGTTCACGTGCAAGTCCGATAAACAAAAAGCAAGTTAAATAATGGGCAGATATGTTAACGATTGGCATGATAGCCAGTGTAAATAGATATGTTAAATAATCTGCGACATTTTCATTCTTTAAAGTACGTTAAAGGAATTTTTAACGTTTATCATCCAAACATCGCCGTCATATTATCAATATTATCGAGTGTAAGAGATTTCTAGGTATATCATTCATCAACATCTACTTTTCATTCTTTGATATTTCCAGTTTCTGTTTTCCGTTCTTAGGTTTATGTTTAATGCAGAGAGTTTAAAAAGTGGCCAATTTTTATCGATTGCTCTTTTTATTCAAATTTAAGAAATATTCTCATATTGCGGTTCTAAACTTTTTCTAGTAATCAAGAATGGAAATAGTATAAGATACGAGGGTTTAAGATAGAACTGGCAGGTTCAAGTGAGAGTTCTTCCTGTAAATAATGTAACTTTATACCTTCGTTTAATATAATGTATTTATAACGATGTACCTAAAATAATTGTTATATCCCGCAGATGCTAGTTAATTCGACACGTTAATAGTGAAACGTAATTCTAGTTTATTTATACGTTTTACACTTCTCAAGTAAGGAATGCTTCATTCAAGACGCGCACGAATCAGGAAATTCGCGTCGAATATATACCGCATCATATAATTTGGGAATCTTAGCTTGTAATATTCGTAACGATAATATTGTTTCGGGAAACCTTGATTTCGTGGCAAAGAAGCTGGGGATCGACGATTAAATATGAATGCTTATGACATACATAATGTGCTACTTACGAAGAAAATCTTTATTTAATTTACTGTCAATAATTTAGCGGGAACTCCACGTTTTTCGCGTTAACAGGATAACGCTTCTATTTGCACATATACTACTCAAATCCAGTGATTTAATTTTGCTAGAAAGTTTGTTTGCTTTTTTATTGATAATTTCTTTAGTTATTATAACTTCGTAGATATATAATCCTATATTAAAGTCTATAACATATAGACTTCGTACTATTGTCTGGAATTTTTGTTTCGTTCATTAAAAACCAGATTATTAAACAAAATTCCTTTACAGATAAATTGTTAAGGCGAGTGTATCGTTTGCATAATTATGTTTATTTCATAGCGCCGCTGGTGCTAGTGTGTTATCTGAGTAACTACTGATGAAAAAAACGGAAAAATGAACAAAAAAAATACGAACACATTTATGAATTTTGTACCACATTTGGCATGAAGAAAACTTCTCCGATAATAAGATGTTGATACTTTATACTTGATATTGTTGATACGGCCAGATAGTAAAGATATTTTTCTAGAAAGATTCTCATAATAAGCTTTTGATGACGAGAAGTTACAACTTTGGATTACGTTCCTGTTTTAATTATATAAAAGGCGGTTTTTTTAATGAAAATACCTTACATGTATGACTTTTTCTGAAATACTGCACAAGTTTGCAACACTAGTCGTGAAATTGATAAATTTTTTGGTAAATTTTACAAGTTTTGTAACTTTATACATATAACATGTCGAGTATAATCCCCAGCTATTAAGCATGGTTTTTCATATGAAAATGTAAATGGAGAGAACACAATTTTGTATGTATATATTTCAGTGTAACTTTTTCGTCGTTTTCATTAAATTTACACAATTTTAATTGAATACTTCAGTCCTTGATTCTCCTGTATTCTTAGTTCAGTAGTTCACAGATTTCCTTGATATTCTTTTATTGCTCTTATCTAATTTTCGACAGAAGTGTATTGTAATGAAAGTTAGGTCCAAATTTCATTAGAATACATTTATTTTTATTGATTACCAAAAAGAAATGTTACAAAAATTTGTAAAATTAAATTATTTAGAATGAAGTCCCAATACTGCAAAATGTATATCGTTACGAATTCTTCTAACGAGGTTGTTTTGGATCACTGAAATATTTTTTATACCTACTTAATTTGACATTAAGAATCATTAAGTCTAGAGAAAATATTTTTAAATTCTGCTGGTATACGTCTAGATTAAAAATATATGTTTAAAGAATTTTCGATATATTGAATGGTTAAAAATGTTTATAAATTTAAAAATGCAAAAATTATATATATATAAACTTCATAATCAACTAAATACCAAATGGAGTTTTTGCAATTTAAGAAATATTTAATAAAAGGGAAAATAAAGATTACTTAAATCAAAAAAATTCCTTTCTTTATATTGTTCTTTTTCTCTTTTTTATATTTTTTTCAAAGATTTGAAATATTTTACCACTTATTCGAAACAGCCAATGAATAAGTGCGCGTGAGACGACTAAGTTAATCAACTTCAGGATTGTTTAGGATTTAATTCTGAAGTTTTTTTAATCTTCGTTAGTGAATAATTATAGTAAAGGTAATTAATCAACATCTCTTTCAATGATTTAATTACTTAATGTGCATTTCAATACTAAAAAGGCGAAATATTAAATTGATTTAAATTCGAAACTGTTAGTGGGCTAATTGACTTCACGAGTATATATTAACGGTTCGAAAACTTACGGTTACATTGTTGACAAATGGAGTTAATTTTTTAGAAATTAGAATTGTTACTGTCCATTTCAGAGTAGAATTTGTGTGTCTCTATCTCGAAAGTTGATCGTACTGTACGCCGTGAGAATAATATTTTGACTCACAGTATTTGTATTGCGTTAATATAGTCGTTTGCAGTAGTTAGTTTTTCTTAAACAAAAGATTGTTTTTATAACCTTGAAGGCCCGAAAAATTTTTCCTTTTTTGTTGACTTATTTGTTTGTCGACTTTTCCTGAAATTTTGGTCGTGTTGAGGTTTAGGTTTACTACTACGGAGATCTCACAGTTCCTTTTAAGAGATATTCCCATAAATTTTAAAGCTAGCTTATTTTCAATTTTGGCTTTCAGAAATATTTCTATTATTTTAAAAATAACGAATCTTGCGTGCGTGTTTCCATAACCTAAAATTGGAGAACATTTTTCTTTTGGATGAAACTGTTCTTATTTTTGTTCGCGTTGATTGAACCTTTGATTTGTATTAAAATTGTGAAGAAGTATCAGAAAGTGCGGGTATAGTGATTTAAAATTATTTATATAGTGTCGAATTATTTCGGAGCATTTTAAACAGAATAATTAGACATCGTATTTTTAAGGAAATGGTAAGTTTTTTATTTTATTTCAATTTCTATTCTTTTCCCTATTGAAAAACTTGCAGTCGTAATTCGGAGTGGTTTTTGACGTCAAAAACGACATCAAGTTTTGCAATAGGAAAGGAAATAAGGTCTTTCATAAAATTCTCATTGTCGAGATTGGTTGAAGCCTATGGCTCAATAGCTT
Organism: Synergus laeviventris; assembly: GCA_032275145.1. Lineage (NCBI taxonomy): Eukaryota > Metazoa > Arthropoda > Insecta > Hymenoptera > Cynipidae > Synergus > Synergus laeviventris. Next base: position 7,937,591 of record JAUESI010000029.1, read on the forward strand.
CTTGGTATAATTCGCGAGATAAAGTTTAATCTGTGGTTGTGGACTTGTGGGGACCCGGGACGCAAGGTTAGAGCGGTCGTGGGGTCAGCAACATCATGGCCATCATCCCTCCTACTTCTTCCCTTTCTCCTAACTCCGATAACCCTCCACCCTTTCTTTCTTCCTTCCTTCCTTCCTTTTTAGTAGTACATGTACATATAGCCTTCCCCACCATTGGATCGACTATCACCCACCCTTCCACATTACCAGCATTGCCTTCCTCATCCTTTCTTTATTCTCACTTCAATGCTATCAAGATGCGGAATCTTCGCAAAAATGTACCCATATCCTCGTTACGATGAAATAACTTCTTAAGAAGCCAACCCTTTACGCACCTCAACATTTTCCCTACGTTTCTTACACTTGAGACGTCTACCTATCTTTTTTAAAATCATTTTTAAAACACATTTTTAAGGTTGTTGAATTTAGGCACTAACTTATGTAATCTTTTAAAAGTCATAATAAGTTTTTGAAATTCCTCCATAGAATTCCAATTAACTTCTTGAAATTCTACAATAGCATTTAAAATCCGGCAAAAAGTAATATAAATCTGATTAAATTGCATGTTTAAAATTTTACAAAATCTTTTAAGGATCGGAAAAAGCTCTTGAAATTTCTTCCTAAAGATTTCATTTTGAGGAATATTTTCATTTTTTAAATAAAACTAATTTCGGTTAGTTGACATTTTGCAAACTTTTTAATTCTATTAAATGTTTTGAAAATGTTTTGATTGCTTTGAAATTCTTTTTAATTCTCTTGAAGTATTTTTAAGTCATTGACAAATTGTTTTTTATTTTATCTCTTCTAATCGGTTTGAATGATATGTACATATAATGGAACCAAATAGGGATGTAGTAGCATTGTACAAACGCTTTTGTATTTTTTATCAATGCAGTTGCCAAACAGTTTGCAAATATAGTAGTGGAGGGGGCGCGTCTGGGTCACCCCCTTTCATGTTAAGCTGGTTGGCTGTCTGTCTGGCTTGCTGGGGTTCGCAACCCCAATCTGAGCCCAACGTACTTTGTATGACTCGAATAACGCCGATTCTTTTCATTTGATCCTAAAAGTCATTCCAAATCTGCTGATGTCAAAATTTGATATGAACTTTTTGTTTTAATTCAGAACTTTATTTTCAGTATTTTCATCTTTATTTTTCCTAATATAAAAAAAAACTTACTGTTGAAAGAAAAAAATCGAAAGAATGTCGAGTGCATTTACTTAAAATTTGTTTTAGAAATATGATTTCTGATAAGGTTATTGACTGCTAAATTCTTACTCGAACTTAATACTCTTTTTCGCGAGTGAAAACTTTACCTTGACTGTTGGATTAATTAGTGTAATCAGTCAATAAATCGTATAGTTAAACAAAGATAATAGAGAAATGCATATTAAACCAGATTTCACTGGCGCACAAAACCGAAGCAAATAGAAACTTCAATTTCATTAACTTAAACAATAATACTCTTCATTAAATGCGAATTATTTATTCAGCATAATTAATCGCTTCAAATCTCTTGAAATTCATTATAATGAGTCTTAAATTATACACTTAAATAAAAGTATCTCATAATGTAAAATAACATTTACTTTTTCTATTATCAATTAAGCGGCTGAAAGTAAAAAGTGGACAAAATAATTGGTTCTCCTTGTTCCATTTTTGCTGTGAGAATTTATCTTGTCCCACTTTTACAAACAAAATATTTTTATCTATTTTTACTTTCAGTCGCTCAATCATATTTCAAGCTATAAAACAGTTCAAAAAGTGGATCTTTTTATACATAGACTGAAGAGTTTACTACACTGGTCAGCAAATCAAAGTGAAAAGAAACACGAAGCTAATTCCTACAGAGAGTTCTTCCTAGATAGTTTTTTTTGTACGTTTTTTTTTATCAAGGGAAGACTATGATGCTACAATCTACATCTATTCGCGTGGGCGGTGCAATGCTTTATGAAACCGATGGGGTTTGCACCCCATTCCCCCGCTGGTAGGGTAGGGCTCTTTGAAAGCGACGGCGAGTCGGTGGAGAGAGTTGTCTGTACTGGAGGGGGTGTCTGGGTCAATCCCCTACAGTCTGGGGGTTCCCAATCCCCAGCGCATTTCCCGGGGTTCGCATTTACTTGCTCTTTTATCACTATCACTTGCTATCACAAAAGCATACATATTTTCAATCTGCTACGTAAAAAAAAAACGTTTTCCTGCATTAATAATCTCAAATATCTTTCCCTTTGAAATTAACGCTAAGATCCTTTTTTTAATAGTTGTCAGCGTCCTTGACAGAGTACGCAATCTGCAGTTCGTTATAGCTCCTAATTTAGTTGACAGAGAAGCACTGCATTTTATTTAGTACTTCCAAGTTATAAACTTAGAAACCTTTATAACTCTTCATGTTATTCAACAAATGATTACAATTATTTTTCGTTACTTTGCGTTACTAATTTTGTTAAATATTTTCTTATTATATTTTAATTATTAGTTTTGAGTAAATAGGAGTCTGCTGAGTGCAAAAATATCTATAATTATAATATTTCTTAAGTAAAATGAAAAAATTGAATTTAGAGTTAAGAACTTGAGCCCAAGACTAAAAAATATTTCTCGATCGTCGCTTCCTCTGGATCTCCATTATTTCTTTACTCTAATTATCAGTTGGGGGTAATTATCCGTTGAGGAGACAATGGTATGCTGCAATGAGTGTAAATAAGGCGGTTTATGAGTAATAAAGCCGTTCAAAAATGAACTGATGATAATAAAAGTGGCACAATTGGTTCAGTGGGGCGGTGCCCCAGAGGCCTTGACAGGGTACAGTGAACCTGAGGCGAGCCTATTATTTTGCTCCATGGTGCCCCATGTTGTATTGCACTCGTTGAACCTGTATAAGTGACATACGCTTAGAATGCACACTGCAAAAAAACTGCACCCATGTGTATGAGTAAATGGTACATACTATACCATACATATATATATATATATATATGCAAACTTGTACGGTGTCCCGTGCAGAATTGTGCGTGCAGGGTTTGAATATATGTGCGCGACACTGCGTGCATTCACCCTGCCGGCCCTTCAGCGTCTCTCAGACAAATCCATGGCCACCATGCAAAGCCCTTCAATCCTTCATGCGAGATCATATTGAATTGTAGCCGGTCTTCCAACGTTGAAACTTTTTTGATAACTTTTCAAAATTTCAAAGTAATTTAAAGACATCTTTTGTTCCCGATGAGTTATTCAAGTTCTCAATGGAGAGATTGCAATCTCTTCATTTTAATTGACGAATATTAGAAATCGATATTTTTTCGCATAG